>CAXAJV010000011.1:7025600-8225600 GCA_963969225.1 Xylocopa violacea | reverse complement strand
GTAATGTTTTACAAAATTCCGGTCGTGTCGGACGGTACTTTACCGTGGGGACATCATATACGTCTATAACTTTATATATCCTAACCTGAGGGAACCTAACATCTCGGATGTAGTATTTTCCAACATTCCTGGCGGGTCGGCCCCTACTTCTCGGTGGGCACATTATATACGTCTATATCGCAATATAACCTAACCTAACCCAACTAGACCCTCGCTGGTAATGTTTTACAAAATCCCCGTCGTGTCGGCCCGTACTTCTCGGTGGGGACATTATATAAGTCTATAACGTTATATATCCTAACCTAAGGGAACCTAACTTCTCGGATGTAGTATTTTCCAACATTCCTGGCGTGTCGACCCCTATATCTCGGTGGGCACACTATATACGTCTATATCGCAATATAACCTAACCTAACCCATCTAGACCGTCGCTGGTAATGTTTTACAAAATCCCGGTGGTGTCGGCCCGTACTTCTCGGTGGGGACATTATATATGTCTATAACGTTATATATCCTAACCTAAGGGAACCTAACTTCTCGGATGTAGTATTTTCCAACATTCCTGGCGGGTCGGCCCCTACATCTCGGTGGGCACATTATATACGTCCATATCGTAATATAAGCTAACCTAACCCATCTAGACCCTCGCTGGTAATATTTTACAAAATTCCGGTCGTGTCGGCCCGTACTTTGCCGTGGGGACATTATATACGTCTATAACTTTATATATCCTAACCTAAGGGAACCTAACATCGCGGATGTAGTATTTTCCAACATTCCTGGCGGGCCGGCCCCTACTTCTCGGTGGGCACATTATATACGTCCATATCGTAATATAACCTAACCTAACACATCTAGACCCTCGCCGGTAATGTTTTACAAAATTCCGGTCTTGTCGGCCCGCACTTTGCCGTGGGGACATTATATACGTCTACAACGTTATATATCCTAACCTAAGGGAACCTAACATCTCGGATGTAGTATTTTCCAAGATTCCTGGCAGGTCGGCCCCTACTTCTCGGTGGGCACATTATATACGTCTATATCGTAATATAACCTAACCTAACCCATCTAGACCCTCGCTGGTAATGTTTCACAGAATCCCGTTCATGTCTTCCCGTACGTCTCGGTGTGGATATTATATACGTCTATAAATTTATATATCCTAACCTAAGGGTACCTAACATCTCGGATGTAGTATTTTCCAACATTCCTGGCGGGTCGGCCCCTACTTCTCAGTGGGCACATTATGTACGTCTATATCGCAATATAACCTAACCTAAACCAACTAGACCCTCGCTGGTAATGTTTTACGAAATCCCGGTCGTGTCGGCCCGTACTTTCCCGTGCGGACATTATATACGTCTATAACTTTGTATATCCTAACCTAAGGGATCCTAACTTCTCGGATATAGTATTTTCCAACATTTCTGGCGGGTCAGCCCCTACTTCTCGGTGGGAACTTTATATACGTCTATAACGTAATATAACCTAACCTAACCCACCTAGACCCTCGCTGGTAATGTTTCACAGAATCCCGTTCATGTCTTCCCGTACGTCTCGGTGCGTCCATTATATACGTCTATAACGTTATATATCCTAACCCAAGGGAACCTAACATCTCGGATGTAGTATTTTCCAACATTCCTGGCGGGTCGGCCCCTACTTCTCGGTGGGCACATTATATACGTCTATATCGGAATATAACCTAACCTAACCCATCTAGACCGTCGCTGGTAATGTTTTACAAAATCCCGTTTATGTCTTCCCGTAAGTCTCGGTGCGTACATTATATACGTCTATAAATTTATATATCCTAACCTAAGGGAACCTAACATCTCGGATGTAGTATTTTCCAACATTCCTGGCGGGTCGGCCCCTACTTCTCGGTGGGCACATTATATGCGTCCATATCGTAATATAACCTTACCTAACCCATCTAGACCCTCGCTGGTAATGTTTTACAAAATTCCGGTCGTGTCGGCCCGTACTTTGCCGTGGGGACATTATATGTGTCTATATCGTTTTATATCCTAACCTAAGGGAACCTAACATCTCGGATGTAGTATTTTCCAACATTTCTGGCGGGTCAGCCCCTACTTCTCGGTGGGAACTTTATATACGTCTATAACGTAATATAACCTAACCTAACCCACCTAGACCCTCGCTGGTAATGTTTCACAGAATCCCGTTCATGTCTTCCCGTACGTCTCGGTGCGTCCATTATATACGTCTATAACGTTATATATCCTAACCCAAGGGAACCTAACATCTCGGATGTAGTATTTTCCAACATTCCTGGCGGGTCGGCCCCTACTTCTCGGTGGGCACATTATATACGTCTATATCGGAATATAACCTAACCTAACCCATCTAGACCGTCGCTGGTAATGTTTTACAAAATCCCGTTTATGTCTTCCCGTAAGTCTCGGTGCGTACATTATATACGTCTATAAATTTATATATCCTAACCTAAGGGAACCTAACATCTCGGATGTAGTATTTTCCAACATTCCTGGCGGGTCGGCCCCTACTTCTCGGTGGGCACATTATATACGTCTATATCGCAATATAACCTAACCTAACCCAACTAGACCCTCGCTGGTAATGTTTTACAAAATCCCGCGCGTGTCGGCCCGTACTTCTCGGTGGGGACATTATATACGTCTATAACGTTATATATCCTAACCCAAGGGAACCTAACATCTCGGATGTAGTATTTTCCAACATTCCTGGCGGGTCGGCCCCTACTTCTCAGTGGGCACATTATGTACGTCTATATCGCAATATAACCTAACCTAACCCAACTAGACCCTCGCTGGTAATGTTTTACGAAATCCCGGTCGTGTCGGCCCGTACTTCTCGGTGGGGACATTATTTACGTCTATAACGTTATATATCCTAACCCAAGGGAACCTAACATCTCGGATGTAGTATTTTCCAACATTCCTGGCGGGTCGGCCCCTACTTCTCGGTGGGCACATTATAAACGTCTATATCGTAATATAACATAACCTAACCCATCTAGACCCTCGCTGGTAATGTTTTACAAAATCCCGGTGGTGTCGGCCCGTACTTCTCGGTGGGGACATTATATATGTCTATAACGTTATATATCCTAACCTAAGGGAACCTAACTTCTCGGATGTAGTATTTTCCAACATTCCTGGCGGGTCGGCCCCTACTTCTCGGTGGGCACATTATATACGTCCATATCGTAATATAAGCTAACCTAACCCATCTAGACCCTCGCTGGTAATATTTTACAAAATTCCGGTCGTGTCGGCCCGTACTTTGCCGTGGGGACATTATATACGTCTATAACTTTATATATCCTAACCTAAGGGAACCTAACATCGCGGATGTAGTATTTTCCAACATTCCTGGCGGGCCGGCCCCTACTTCTCGGTGGGCACATTATATACGTCCATATCGTAATATAACCTAACCTAACACATCTAGACGTTCGCCGGTAATGTTTTACAAAATTCCGGTCTTGTCGGCCCGCACTTTGCCGTGGGGACATTATATACGTCTATAACTTCATATATCCTAACCTGAGGGAACCTAACATCTCGGATGTAGTATTTTCCAACATTCCTGGCGGGTCGGCCCCTACTTCTCGGTGGGCACATTATATACGTCTATATCGCAATATAACCTAACCTAACCCAACTAGACCCTCGCTGGTAATGTTTTACAAAATCCCGGTCGTGTCGGCCCGTACTTCTCGGTGGGGACATTATATAAGTCTATAACGTTATATATCCTAACCTAAGGGAACCTAACTTCTCGGATGTAGTATTTTCCAACATTCCTGGCGTGTCGACCCCTATATCTCGGTGGGCACACTATATACGTCTATATCGCAATATAACCTAACCTAACCCATCTAGACCCTCGCTGGTAATGTTTTACAAAATCCCGGTGGTGTCGGCCCGCACTTTGCCGTGGGGACATTATATACGTCTATAACTTCATATATCCTAACCTGAGGGAACCTAACATCTCGGATGTAGTATTTTCCAACATTCCTGGCGGGCCGGCCCCTACTTCTCGGTGGGCACATTATATACGTCCATATCGTAATATAACCAAACCTAACCCATCTAGACCCTCAGTGGTAATGTTTTACAAAATTCCGGTCGTGTCGGACGGTACTTTACCGTGGGGACATCATATACGTCTATAACTTTATATATCCTAACCTGAGGGAACCTAACATCTCGGATGTAGTATTTTCCAACATTCCTGGCGGGTCGGCCCCTACTTCTCGGTGGGAACTTTATATACGTCTATAACGTAATATAACCTAACCTAACCCACCTAGACCCTCGCTGGTAATGTTTCACAGAATCCCGTTCATGTCTTCCCGTACGTCTCGGTGCGTCCATTATATACGTCTATAACGTTATATATCCTAACCCAAGGGAACCTAACATCTCGGATGTAGTATTTTCCAACATTCCTGGCGGGTCGGCCCCTACTTCTCGGTGGGCACATTATATACGTCTATATCGGAATATAACCTAACCTAACCCATCTAGACCGTCGCTGGTAATGTTTTACAAAATCCCGTTTATGTCTTCCCGTAAGTCTCGGTGCGTACATTATATACGTCTATAAATTTATATATCCTAACCTAAGGGAACCTAACATCTCGGATGTAGTATTTTCCAACATTCCTGGCGGGTCGGCCCCTACTTCTCGGTGGGCACATTATATGCGTCCATATCGTAATATAACCTTACCTAACCCATCTAGACCCTCGCTGGTAATGTTTTACAAAATCCCGCGCGTGTCGGCCCGTACTTCTCGGTGGGGACATTATATACGTCTATAACGTTATATATCCTAACCCAAGGGAACCTAACATCTCGGATGTAGTATTTTCCAACATTCCTGGCGGGTCGGCCCCTACTTCTCAGTGGGCACATTATGTACGTCTATATCGCAATATAACCTAACCTAACCCAACTAGACCCTCGCTGGTAATGTTTTACGAAATCCCGGTCGTGTCGGCCCGTACTTCTCGGTGGGGACATTATTTACGTCTATAACGTTATATATCCTAACCCAAGGGAACCTAACATCTCGGATGTAGTATTTTCCAACATTCCTGGCGGGTCGGCCCCTACTTCTCGGTGGGCACATTATAAACGTCTATATCGTAATATAACATAACGTAACCCATCTAGACCCTCGCTGGTAATGTTTTACAAAATCCCGGTGGTGTCGGCCCGTACTTCTCGGTGGGGACATTATATATGTCTATAACGTTATATATCCTAACCTAAGGGAACCTAACTTCTCGGATGTAGTATTTTCCAACATTCCTGGCGGGTCGGCCCCTACTTCTCGGTGGGCACATTATATACGTCCATATCGTAATATAAGCTAACCTAACCCATCTAGACCCTCGCTGGTAATATTTTACAAAATTCCGGTCGTGTCGGCCCGTACTTTGCCGTGGGGACATTATATACGTCTATAACTTTATATATCCTAACCTAAGGGAACCTAACATCGCGGATGTAGTATTTTCCAACATTCCTGGCGGGCCGGCCCCTACTTCTCGGTGGGCACGTTATATACGTCCATATCGTAATATAACCTAACCTAACACATCTAGACGTTCGCCGGTAATGTTTTACAAAATTCCGGTCTTGTCGGCCCGCACTTTGCCGTGGGGACATTATATACGTCTATAACTTCATATATCCTAACCTGAGGGAACCTAACATCTCGGATGTAGTATTTTCCAACATTCCTGGCGGGTCGGCCCCTACTTCTCGGTGGGCACATTATATACGTCTATATCGCAATATAACCTAACCTAACCCAACTAGACCCTCGCTGGTAATGTTTTACAAAATCCCGGTCGTGTCGGCCCGTACTTCTCGGTGGGGACATTATATAAGTCTATAACGTTATATATCCTAACCTAAGGGAACCTAACTTCTCGGATGTAGTATTTTCCAACATTCCTGGCGTGTCGACCCCTATATCTCGGTGGGCACACTATATACGTCTATATCGCAATATAACCTACCCTAACCCATCTAGACCCTCGCTGGTAATGTTTTACAAAATCCCGGTGGTGTCGGCCCGCACTTTGCCGTGGGGACATTATATACGTCTATAACTTCATATATCCTAACCTGAGGGAACCTAACATCTCGGATGTAGTATTTTCCAACATTCCTGGCGGGCCGGCCCCTACTTCTCGGTGGGCACATTATATACGTCCATATCGTAATATAACCAAACCTAACCCATCTAGACCCTCAGTGGTAATGTTTTACAAAATTCCGGTCGTGTCGGACGGTACTTTACCGTGGGGACATCATATACGTCTATAACTTTATATATCCTAACCTGAGGGAACCTAACATCTCGGATGTAGTATTTTCCAACATTCCTGGCGGGTCGGCCCCTACTTCTCGGTGGGCACATTATATACGTCTATATCGCAATATAACCTAACCTAACCCAACTAGACCCTCGCTGGTAATGTTTTACAAAATCCCCGTCGTGTCGGCCCGTACTTCTCGGTGGGGACATTATATAAGTCTATAACGTTATATATCCTAACCTAAGGGAACCTAACTTCTCGGATGTAGTATTTTCCAACATTCCTGGCGTGTCGACCCCTATATCTCGGTGGGCACACTATATACGTCTATATCGCAATATAACCTAACCTAACCCATCTAGACCCTCGCTGGTAATGTTTTACAAAATCCCGGTGGTGTCGGCCCGTACGTCTCGGTGGGGACATTATATACGTCTATATCGTTATATATCCTAACCCAAGGGAACCTAACATCTCGGATGTAGTATTTTCCAACATTCCTGGCGGGTCGGCCCCTACTTCTCGGTGGGAACATTATATACGTCTATAACGTAATATAACCTAACCTAACCCACCTAGACCCTTGCTGGTAATGTTTCACAGAATCCCGGTCGTGTCGGCTCGTACTTCTCGTTGGGGACATTATATACGTCTATAACGTTATATATCCTAACCCAAGGGAACCTTACATCTCGGATGTAGTATTTTCCAACATTCCTGGCGGGTCGGACCCTACTTCTCGGTGGGCACATTATATACGTCTATATCGTAATATAACCTAACCTAACCCATCTAGCCCCTAGCTGGGAATGTTTTACAGAATCCCGGTCGTGTCGTCCCGTACGTCTCGGTGCGGACACTATATACGTCTATAAATTTATATATCATAACCTAAGGGAATCTAACATCGCGGATGTAGTATTTTCCAACATTCCTGGCGGGTAGGCCCCTACTTCTCGGTGGGCACATTATTGACGTCTATATCGCAATATAACCTAACCTAACCCATCTAGACCCTCGCTGGTAATGTTTTACAAAATCCCGGTCGTGTCGGCCCGTACTTCTCGGTGGGGACATTATATACGTCTATATCGTTATATATCCTAACCCAAGGGAACCTAACATCTCGGATGTAGTATTTTCCAACATTCCTGGCGGGTCGGCCCCTACTTCTCGGTGGGCACATTATTGACGTCTATATCGCAATATAACCTAACCTAACCCATCTAGACCGTCGCTGGTAATGTTTTACAAAATCCCGGTCGTGTCTGCCCGTACTTCTCGGTGCGTACATTATATACGTCTATAAATTTATATATCCTAACCTAAGGGAACCTTACATCTCGGATGTAGTATTTTCCAACATTCCTGGCGGGTCGGCCCCTACTTCTCGGTGGGCACATTATATACGTCCATATCGTAATATAACCTCACCTAACCCATCTAGACCCTCGCTGGTAATGTTTTACAAAATCCCGGTCGTGTCGGCCCGTACTTCTCGGTGGGGACATTATATAAGTCTATAACGTTATATATCCTAACCTAAGGGATCCTAACTTCTCGGATATAGTATTTTCCAACATTCCTGGCGGGTCGGCCCCTACTTCTCGGTGGGCACATTATATACGTCTACATCGTAATATAACCTAACCTAACCCATCTAGACCCTCGCTGGTAATGTTTTACAAAATCCCGGTCTTATCGGCCCGTACTTCTCGGTGGGGACATTATATACGTCTATAACGTTATATATCCTAACCCAAGGGAACCTAACATCGCGGATGTAGTATTTTCCAACATTCCTGGCGGGTCGGCCCCTACTTCTCGGTGGGCACATTATTGACGTCTATATCGCAATATAACCTAACCTAACCCATCTAGACCCTCGCTGGTAATGTTTTACAAAATCCCGGTCGTGTCGGCCCGTACTTCTCGGTGGGGACATTATATACGTCTATATCGTTATATATCCTAACCCAAGGGAACCTTACATCTCGGATGTAGTATTTTCCAACATTCCTGGCGGGTCGGCCCCTACTTCTCGGTGGGCACATTATTGACGTCTATATCGCAATATAACCTAACCTAACCCATCTAGACCGTCGCTGGTAATGTTTTACAAAATCCCGTTCGTGTCTGCCCGTACTTCTCGGTGCGTACATTATATACGTCTATAAATTTATATATCCTAACCTAAGGGAACCTAACATCTCGGATGTAGTATTTCACAACATTCCTGCCGGGGCGGCGCCAATTCACGGTGGGCACATTATATACGTCTATATCGTAATATAACCTAACCTAACCCATCTAGACCCTCGCTGGTAATGTTTTACAGAATCCCGGTCGTGTCGTCTCGTACGTCTCGGTGCGGACATTATATACGTCTATAACGTTATATATCCTAACCTAAGGCAACTTAACCTCTCGGATGTAGTATTTTCCAACATTCTTGGCGGGTCGGACCCTACTTCTCGGTGGGCACATTATATACGTCTATATCGTAATATAACCTAACCTAACCCATCTAGACCCTCGCTGTTAATGTTTTACAAAATCCCGGTCGCGTCGGCACGTACGTCTCGGTGCGGACATTATATACGTCTATAACTTTATATATCCTAACCAAAGGCAACTTAACATCTCGGATGTAGTATTTTCCAACATTCCTGGCGAGTCGGACCCTACTTCTCGGTGGGCACATTATATACGTCTATATCGTAATATAACCTAACCTAACCCATCTAGCCCCTAGCTGGGAATGTTTTACAGAATCCCGGTCGTGTCGTCCCGTACGTCTCGGTGCGGACACTATATACGTCTATAACGTTATATATCCTAACATAAGGCAACTTAACCTCTCGGATATAGTATTTTCCAACATTCCTGGCTGGTCGGCCCCTACTTCTCGGTGGGCACATTATATACCTCTATACCGTAATATAACCTAACCTAACCCATCTAGACCCTCGCTGGTAATGTTTTACAAAATTCCGGTCATATCGGCCCGTACTTCTCGGTGGGGACATTATATACGTCTATAACGTTATATATCCTAACCTAAGGGAACCTAACTTCTCGGATGTAGTATTTTCCAACATTCCTGGCGGGTAGGCCCCTACTTCTCGGTGGGCACATTATATACGTCTATATCGCAATATAACCTAACCTAACCCATCTAGACTCTCGCTGGTGATGTTTTACAAAATCCCGGTCGTGTCTGCCCGTACTTCTCGGCGCGGACATTTTATACGTCTATAACGTTATACATCCTAACCCAAGGGAACCTAACATCTCGGATGTAGTATTTTCCAACATTCCTGGCGGGCCAGCCCCTACTTCTCGGTGGGCACATTATATACGTCTATATCGCAATATAACCTAACCTAACCCAACTAGACCTTCGCTGGTAATGTTTTACAAAATCCCGGTCGTGTCGGCCCGTACTTTGCCGTGGGGACATTATATGTGTCTATATCGTTTTATATCCTGACCTAAGGGAACCTAACATCTCGGATGTAGTATTTTCCAACATTTCTGGCGGGTCGGCCCCTACTTCTCGGTGGGAACTTTATATACGTCTATAACGTAATATAACCTAACCTAACCCACCTAGACCCTCGCTGGTAATGTTTCACAGAATCCCGTTCATGTCTTCCCGTACGTCTCGGTGCGTCCATTATATACGTCTATAACGTTATATATCCTAACCCAAGGGAACCTAACATCTCGGATGTAGTATTTTCCAACATTCCTGGCGGGTCGGCCCCTACTTCTCGGTGGGCACATTATATACGTCTATATCGGAATATAACCTAACCTAACCCATCTAGACCGTCGCTGGTAATGTTTTACAAAATCCCGTTTATGTCTTCACGTAAGTCTCGGTGCGTACATTATATACGTCTATAAATTTATATATCCTAACCTAAGGGAACCTAACATCTCGGATGTAGTATTTTCCAACATTCCTGGCGGGTCGGCCCCTACTTCTCGGTGGGCACATTATATACGTCCATATCGTAATATAACCTCACCTAACCCATCTAGACCCTCGCTGGTAATGTTTTACAAAATCCCGGTCGTGTCGGCCCGTACTTCTCGGTGGGGACATTATATAAGTCTATAACGTTATATATCCTAACCTAAGGGATCCTAACTTCTCGGATATAGTATTTTCCAACATTCCTGGCTGGTCGGCCCCTACTTCTCGGTGGGCACATTATATACGTCTATATCGTAATATAACCTAACCTAACCCATCTAGACCCTCGCTGGTAATGTTCTACAAAATCCCGGTCTTATCGGCCCGTACTTCTCGGTGGGGACATTATATACGTCTATAACGTTATATATCCTAACCTAAGGGAACCTAACTTCTCGGATGTAGTATTTTCCAACATTCATTATGGGTCGGCCCCTACTTCTCGGTGGGCACATTATATACGTCCATATCGTAATATAACCTAACCTAACCCATCTAGATCCTCGCTGGTAATATTTTACAAAATTCCGGTCGTGTCGGCCCGTACTTTGCCGTGGGGACATTATATACGTCTATAACTTTATATATCCTAACCTGAGGGAACCTAACATCTCGGATGTAGTATTTTCCAACATTCCTGGCGGGTCGGACCCCACTTCTCGGTGGACACATTATATACGTCTATATCGTAATATAACCTAACCTAACCAATCTAGACCCTCGCTGGAAATGTTTCACAGAATCCCGTTCATGTCTTCCCGTACGTCTCGGTGCGGATATTATATACGTCTATAAATTTATATATCCTAACCTAAGGGAACCTAACATCTCGGATGTATTATTTTCCAACATTCCTGGCGGGTCGGCCCCTACTTCCCGGTGGGTACATTATATACGTCTATATCGTAATATAACCTAACCTAACCCATCTAGACCCTCGCTGGTAATGTTTTACAAAATCCCGGTCGTGTCGGCCCGTACTTCTCGGTGGGGACATTATATAAGTCTATAACGTTATATATCCTAACCTAAGGGATCCTAACTTCTCGGATATAGTATTTTCCAACATTCCTGGCGGGTCGGCCCCTACTTCTCGGTGGGCACATTATATACGTCCATATCGTAATATAACCTAACCTAACCCATCTAGACCCTCGCTGGTAATGTTTTACAAAATTCCGGTCTTGTCGGCCCGCACTTTGCCGTGGGGACATTATATACGTCTACAACGTTATATATCCTAACCTAAGGGAACCTAACATCTCGGATGTAGTATTTTCCAAGATTCCTGGCAGGTCGGCCCCTACTTCTCGGTGGGCACATTATATACGTCTATATCGTAATATAACCTAACCTAACCCATCTAGACCCTCGCTGGTAATGTTTCACAGAATCCCGTTCATGTCTTCCCGTACGTCTCGGTGTGGATATTATATACGTCTATAAATTTATATATCCTAACCTAAGGGTACCTAACATCTCGGATGTAGTATTTTCCAACATTCCTGGCGGGTCGGCCCCTACTTCTCGGTGGGCACATTATATACGTCTATATCGTAATATAACCCAACCTAACCCATTTAGACCGTCGCTGGTAATGTTTTACAAAATCCCGGTTGTGTCGACCCATACTTCTCGGTGGGGACATTATATACGTCTATAACGTTATATATCCTAACCCAAGGGAACCTAACATCTCGGATGTAGTATTTTCCAACATTCCTGGCGGGTCGGCCCCTACTTCTCGGTGGGCACATTATAGACGTTTATATCGCAATATAACCTACCCTAACCCATCTAGACCCTCGCTGGTAATGTTTTACAAAATCCCGGTCGTGTCGGCCCGTACTTCTCGGTGAGGACATTATATACGTCTATATCGTTATATATCCTAACCTAAGGGAACCTAACATCTCGGATGTAGTATTTTCCAACATTCCTGGCGGGTCGGCCCCTACTTCTCGGTGGGCACATTATATACGTCTATATCGGAATATAACCTAACCTAACCCATCTAGACCGCCGCTGGTAATGTTTTACAAAATCCCGTTTATGTCTTCCCGTAAGTCTCGGTGCGTACATTATATACGTCTATAAATTTATATATCCTAACCTAAGGGAACCTTACATCTCGGATGTATTATTTTCCAACATTCCTGGCGGGTCGGCCCCTACTTCTCGGTGGGCACATTATATACGTCCATATCGTAATATAACCTCACCTAACCCATCTAGACCCTCGCTGGTAATGTTTTACAAAATCCCGGTCGTGTCGGCCCGTACTTCTCGGTGGGGACATTATATAAGTCTATAACGTTATATATCCTAACCTAAGGGATCCTAACTTCTCGGATATAGTATTTTCCAACATTCCTGGCTGGTCGGCCCCTACTTCTCGGTGGGCACATTATATACGTCTATATCGTAATATAACCTAACCTAACCCATCTAGACCCTCGCTGGTAATGTTTTACAAAATCCCGGTCTTATCGGCCCGTACTTCTCGGTGGGGACATTATATACGTCTATAACGTTATATATCCTAACCTAAGGGAACCTAACTTCTCGGATGTAGTATTTTCCAACATTCATTGCGGGTCGGCCCCTACTTCTCGGTGGGCACATTATATACGTCCATATCGTAATATAACCTAACCTAACCCATCTAGATCCTCGCTGGTAATATTTTACAAAATTCCGGTCGTGTCGGCCCGTACTTTGCCGTGGGGACATTATATACGTCTATAACGTTATATATCCTAACCTAAGGGAACCTAACTTCTCGGATGTAGTATTTTCCAACATTCATTGGGGGTCGGCCCCTACTTCTCGGTGGGCACATTATATACGTCCATATCGTAATATAACCTAACCTAACCCATCTAGATCCTCGCTGGTAATATTTTACAAAATTCCGGTCGTGTCGGCCCGTACTTTGCCGTGGGGACATTATATACGTCTATAACTTTATATATCCTAACCTGAGGGAACCTAACATCTCGGATGTAGTATTTTCCAACATTCCTGGCGGGTCGGCCCCCACTTCTCGGTGGACACATTATATACGTCTATATCGTAATATAACCTAACCTAACCCATCTAGACCGTCGCTGGTAATGTTTTACAAAATCCCGGTCTTGTCGGCCCGTACTTCTCGGTGGGGACATTATATACGTCTATATCGTTATATATCCTAACCTAAGGGAACCTAACATCTCGGATGTAGTATTTTCCAACATTCCTGGCGGGCCGGCCCCTACTTCTCGGTGGGCACATTATATACGTCTATATCGTAATATAACCTAACCTAACCAATCTAGACCCTCGCTGGTAATGTTTCACAGAATCCCGTTCATGTCTTCCCGTACGTCTCGGTGCGGATATTATATACGTCTATAAATTTATATATCCTAACC
Organism: Xylocopa violacea; assembly: GCA_963969225.1. NCBI lineage: Eukaryota > Metazoa > Arthropoda > Insecta > Hymenoptera > Apidae > Xylocopa > Xylocopa violacea. Next base: position 8,211,844 of record CAXAJV010000011.1, on the reverse strand, counting down.
TAAGGGAACCTAACATCTCGGATGTATTATTTTCCAACATTCCTGGCGGGTCGGCCCCTACTTCCCGGTGGGTACATTATATACGTCTATATCGTAATATAACCTAACCTAACCCATCTAGACCCTCGCTGGTAATGTTTTACAAAATCCCGGTCGTGTCGGCCCGTACTTCTCGGTGGGGACATTATATAAGTCTATAACGTTATATATCCTAACCTAAGGGATCCTAACTTCTCGGATATAGTATTTTCCAACATTCCTGGCGGGTCGGCCCCTACTTCTCGGTGGGCACATTATATACGTCTACATCGTAATATAACCTAACCTAACCCATCTAGACCCTCGCTGGTAATGTTTTACAAAATCCCGGTCTTATCGGCCCGTACTTCTCGGTGGGGACATTATATACGTCTATAACGTTATATATCCTAACCCAAGGGAACCTAACATCGCGGATGTAGTATTTTCCAACATTCCTGGCGGGTCGGCCCCTACTTCTCGGTGGGCACATTATTGACGTCTATATCGCAATATAACCTAACCTAACCCATCTAGACCCTCGCTGGTAATGTTTTACAAAATCCCGGTCGTGTCGGCCCGTACTTCTCGGTGGGGACATTATATACGTCTATATCGTTATATATCCTAACCCAAGGGAACCTTACATCTCGGATGTAGTATTTTCCAACATTCCTGGCGGGTCGGCCCCTACTTCTCGATGGGCACATTATATTTGTCTATATCGCAATATAACCTAACCTAACCCATCTAGACCCTCGCTGGTAATGTTTTACAAAATCCCGGTCGTGTCGGCCCGTACTTCTCGGTGGGGACATTATATACGTCTATATCGTTATATATCCTAACCCAAGGGAACCTAACATCTCGGATGTAGTATTTTCCAACATTCCTGGCGGGTCGGCCCCTACTTCTCGGTGGGCACATTATTGACGTCTATATCGCAATATAACCTAACCTAACCCATCTAGACCGTCGCTGGTAATGTTTTACAAAATCCCGGTCGTGTCTGCCCGTACTTCTCGGTGCGTACATTATATACGTCTATAAATTTATATATCCTAACCTAAGGGAACCTAACATCTCGGATGTAGTATTTTCCAACATTCCTGGCGGGTCGGCCCCTACTTCTCGGTGGGCACATTATATGCGTCCATATCGTAATATAACCTTACCTAACCCATCTAGACCCTCGCTGGTAATGTTTTACAAAATTCCGGTCGTGTCGGCCCGTACTTTGCCGCGGGGACATTATATGTGTCTATATCGTTTTATATCCTAACCTAAGGGAACCTAACATCTCGGATGTAGTATTTTCCAACATTTCTGGCGGGTTGGCCCCTACTTCTCGGTGGGAACTTTATATACGTCTATAACGTAATATAACCTAACCTAACCCACCGAGACCCTCGCTGGTAATGTTTCACAGAATCCCGTTCATGTCTTCCCGTACGTCTCGGTGCGTCCATTATATACGTCTATAACGTTATATATCCTAACCCAAGGGAACCTAACATCTCGGATGTAGTATTTTCCAACATTCCTGGCGGGTCGGCCCCTACTTCTCGGTGGGCACATTATATACGTCTATATCGGAATATAACCTAACCTAACCCATCTAGACCCTCGCTGGTAATGTTTTACAAAATCCCGGTCGTGTCGGCCCGTACTTCTCGGTGGGGACATTATATAAGTCTATAACGTTATATATCCTAACCTAAGGGATCCTAACTTCTCGGATATAGTATTTTCCAACATTCCTGGCGGGTCGGCCCCTACTTCTCGGTGGGCACATTATATACGTCTATAACGTTATATATCCTAACCCAAGGGAACCTAACATCTCGGATGTAGTATTTTCCAACATTCCTGGCGGGTCGGCCCCTACTTCTCGGTGGGCACATTATAGACGTTTATATCGCAATATAACCTACCCTAACCCATCTAGACCCTCGCTGGTAATGTTTTACAAAATCCCGGTCGTGTCGGCCCGTACTTCTCGGTGGGGACATTATATACGTCTATATCGTTATATATCCTAACCTAAGGGAACCTAACATCTCGGATGTTGTATTTTCCAACATTCCTGGCGGGCCGGCCCCTACTTCTCGGTGGGCACATTATATACGTCTATATCGTAATATAACCTAACCTAACCAATCTAGACCCTCGCTGGTAATGTTTCACAGAATCCCGTTCATGTCTTCCCGTACGTCTCGGTGCGGATATTATATACGTCTATAAATTTATATATCCTAATCTAAGGGAACCTAACATCGCGGATGTAGTATTTTCCAACATTCCTGGCGGGTCGGCCCCTACTTCTCGGTGGGCACATTATTGACGTCTATATCGCAATATAACCTAACCTAACCCATCTAGACCCTCGCTGGTAATGTTTTACAAAATCCCGGTCGTGTCGGCCCGTACTTCTCGGTGGGGACATTATATACGTCTATATCGTTATATATCCTAACCCAAGGGAACCTAACATCTCGGATGTAGTATTTTCCAACATTCCTGGCGGGTCGGCCCCTACTTCTCGGTGGGCACATTATTGACGTCTATATCGCAATATAACCTAACCTAACCCATCTAGACCGTCGCTGGTAATGTTTTACAAAATCCCGGTCGTGTCTGACCGTACTTCTCGGTGCGTACATTATATACGTCTATAAATTTATATATCCTAACCTAAGGGAACCTAACATCTCGGATGTAGTATTTTCCAACATTCCTGGCGGGTCGGCCCCTACTTCTCGGTGGGCACATTATATGCGTCCATATCGTAATATAACCTTACCTAACCCATCTAGACCCTCGCTGGTAATGTTTTACAAAATTCCGGTCGTGTCGGCCCGTACTTTGCCGTGGGGACATTATATGTGTCTATATCGTTTTATATCCTGACCTAAGGGAACCTAACATCTCGGATGTAGTATTTTCCAACATTTCTGGCGGGTCGGCCCCTACTTCTCGGTGGGAACTTTATATACGTCTATAACGTAATATAACCTAACCTAACCCACCTAGACCCTCGCTGGTAATGTTTCACAGAATCCCGTTCATGTCTTCCCGTACGTCTCGGTGCGTCCATTATATACGTCTATAACGTTATATATCCTAACCCAAGGGAACCTAACATCTCGGATGTAGTATTTTCCAACATTCCTGGCGGGTCGGCCCCTACTTCTCGGTGGGCACATTATATACGTCTATATCGGAATATAACCTAACCTAACCCATCTAGACCGTCGCTGGTAATGTTTTACAAAATCCCGTTTATGTCTTCACGTAAGTCTCGGTGCGTACATTATATACGTCTATAAATTTATATATCCTAACCTAAGGGAACCTAACATCTCGGATGTAGTATTTTCCAACATTCCTGGCGGGTCGGCCCCTACTTCTCGGTGGGCACATTATATACGTCCATATCGTAATATAACCTCACCTAACCCATCTAGACCCTCGCTGGTAATGTTTTACAAAATCCCGGTCGTGTCGGCCCGTACTTCTCGGTGGGGACATTATATAAGTCTATAACGTTATATATCCTAACCTAAGGGATCCTAACTTCTCGGATATAGTATTTTCCAACATTCCTGGCTGGTCGGCCCCTACTTCTCGGTGGGCACATTATATACGTCTATATCGTAATATAACCTAACCTAACCCATCTAGACCCTCGCTGGTAATGTTCTACAAAATCCCGGTCTTATCGGCCCGTACTTCTCGGTGGGGACATTATATACGTCTATAACGTTATATATCCTAACCTAAGGGAACCTAACTTCTCGGATGTAGTATTTTCCAACATTCATTGCGGGTCGGCCCCTACTTCTCGGTGGGCACATTATATACGTCCATATCGTAATATAACCTAACCTAACCCATCTAGATCCTCGCTGGTAATATTTTACAAAATTCCGGTCGTGTCGGCCCGTACTTTGCCGTGGGGACATTATATACGTCTATAACTTTATATATCCTAACCTAAGGGTACCTAACATCTCGGATGTAGTATTTTCCAACATTCCTGGCGGGTCGGCCCCTACTTCTCGGTGGGCACATTATATACGTCTATATCGTAATATAACCCAACCTAACCCATTTAGACCGTCGCTGGTAATGTTTTACAAAATCCCGGTTGTGTCGACCCATACTTCTCGGTGGGGACATTATATACGTCTATAACGTTATATATCCTAACCCAAGGGAACCTAACATCTCGGATGTAGTATTTTCCAACATTCCTGGCGGGTCGGCCCCTACTTCTCGGTGGGCACATTATAGACGTTTATATCGCAATATAACCTACCCTAACCCATCTAGACCCTCGCTGGTAATGTTTTACAAAATCCCGGTCGTGTCGGCCCGTACTTCTCGGTGAGGACATTATATACGTCTATATCGTTATATATCCTAACCTAAGGGAACCTAACATCTCGGATGTAGTATTTTCCAACATTCCTGGCGGGTCGGCCCCTACTTCTCGGTGGGCACATTATATACGTCTATGTCGGAATATAACCTAACCTAACCCATCTAGACCGCCGCTGGTAATGTTTTACAAAATCCCGTTTATGTCTTCCCGTAAGTCTCGGTGCGTACATTATATACGTCTATAAATTTATATATCCTAACCTAAGGGAACCTTACATCTCGGATGTAGTATTTTCCAACATTCCTGGCGGGTCGGCCCCTACTTCTCGGTGGGCACATTATATACGTCCATATCGTAATATAACCTCACCTAACCCATCTAGACCCTCGCTGGTAATGTTTTACAAAATCCCGGTCGTGTCGGCCCGTACTTCTCGGTGGGGACATTATATAAGTCTATAACGTTATATATCCTAACCTAAGGGATCCTAACTTCTCGGATATAGTATTTTCCAACATTCCTGGCTGGTCGGCCCCTACTTCTCGGTGGGCACATTATATACGTCTATATCGTAATATAACCTAACCTAACCCATCTAGACCCTCGCTGGTAATGTTTTACAAAATCCCGGTCTTATCGGCCCGTACTTCTCGGTGGGGACATTATATACGTCTATAACGTTATATATCCTAACCTAAGGGAACCTAACTTCTCGGATGTAGTATTTTCCAACATTCATTGCGGGTCGGCCCCTACTTCTCGGTGGGCACATTATATACGTCCATATCGTAATATAACCTAACCTAACCCATCTAGATCCTCGCTGGTAATATTTTACAAAATTCCGGTCGTGTCGGCCCGTACTTTGCCGTGGGGACATTATATACGTCTATAACGTTATATATCCTAACCTAAGGGAACCTAACTTCTCGGATGTAGTATTTTCCAACATTCATTGGGGGTCGGCCCCTACTTCTCGGTGGGCACATTATATACGTCCATATCGTAATATAACCTAACCTAACCCATCTAGATCCTCGCTGGTAATATTTTACAAAATTCCGGTCGTGTTGGCCCGTACTTTGCCGTGGGGACATTATATACGTCTATAACTTTATATATCCTAACCTGAGGGAACCTAACATCTCGGATGTAGTATTTTCCAACATTCCTGGCGGGTCGGCCCCCACTTCTCGGTGGACACATTATATACGTCTATATCGTAATATAACCTAACCTAACCCATCTAGACCGTCGCTGGTAATGTTTTACAAAATCCCGGTCTTGTCGGCCCGTACTTCTCGGTGGGGACATTATATACGTCTATAACGTTATATATCCTAACCTAAGGGAACCTAACATCTCGGATGTAGTATTTTCCAACATTCCTGGCGGGCCGGCCCCTACTTCTCGGTGGGCACATTATATACGTCTATATCGTAATATAACCTAACCTAACCAATCTAGACCCTCGCTGGTAATGTTTCACAGAATCCCGTTCATGTCTTCCCGTACGTCTCGGTGCGGATATTATATACGTCTATAAATTTATATATCCTAACCTAAGGGAACCTAACATCTCGGATGTATTATTTTCCAACATTCCTGGCGGGTCGGCCCCTACTTCCCGGTGGGTACATTATATACGTCTATATCGTAATATAACCTAACCTAACCCACCTAGACCTTCGCTGGTAATGTTTTACAAAATCCCGGTCGTGTCGGCCCGTACTTCTCGGTGGGGACATTATTTACGTCTATAACGTTATATATCCTAACCCAAGGGAACCTAACATCTCGGATGTAGTATTTTCCAACATTCCTGGCCGGTCGGCCCCTACTTCTCGGTGGGCGAATTATTGACGTCTATATCGCAATATAACCTAACCTAACCCATCTAGACCCTCGCTGGTAATGTTTTACAAAATCCCGGTCGTGTCTGCCCGTACTTCTCGGTGCGTACATTATATACGTCTATAAATTTATATATCCTAACCTAAGGGAACCTAACATCTCGGATGTAGTATTTTCCAACATTCCTGGCGGGCCGGCCCCTACTTCTCGGTGGGCACATTATATACGTCCATGTCGTAATATAACCTTACCTAACCCATCTAGACCCTCGCTGGTAATGTTTTACAAAATCCCGGTCGTGTCGGCCCGTACTTCTCGGTGGGGACATTATATAAGTCTATAACGTTATATATCCTAACCTAAGGGATCCTAACTTCTCGGATATAGTATTTTCCAACATTCCTGGCTGGTCGGCCCCTACTTCTCGGTGGGCACATTATATACGTCTATATCGTAATATAACCTAACCTAACCCATCTAGACCCTCGCTGGTAATGTTTTACAAAATCCCGGTCTTATCGGCCCGTACTTCTCGGTGGGGACATTATATACGTCTATAACGTTATATATCCTAACCTAAGGGAACCTAACTTCTCGGATGTAGTATTTTCCAACATTCATTGCGGGTCGGCCCCTACTTCTCGGTGGGCACATTATATACGTCCATATCGTAATATAACCTTACCTAACCCATCTAGACCCTCGCTGGTAATGTTTTACAAAATTCCGGTCGTGTCGGCCCGTACTTTGCCGCGGGGACATTATATGTGTCTATATCGTTTTATATCCTAACCTAAGGGAACCTAACATCTCGGATGTAGTATTTTCCAACATTTCTGGCGGGTTGGCCCCTACTTCTCGGTGGGAACTTTATATACGTCTATAACGTAATATAACCTAACCTAACCCACCGAGACCCTCGCTGGTAATGTTTCACAGAATCCCGTTCATGTCTTCCCGTACGTCTCGGTGCGTCCATTATATACGTCTATAACGTTATATATCCTAACCCAAGGGAACCTAACATCTCGGATGTAGTATTTTCCAACATTCCTGGCGGGTCGGCCCCTACTTCTCGGTGGGCACATTATATACGTCTATATCGGAATATAACCTAACCTAACCCATCTAGACCCTCGCTGGTAATGTTTTACAAAATCCCGGTCGTGTCGGCCCGTACTTCTCGGTGGGGACATTATATAAGTCTATAACGTTATATATCCTAACCTAAGGGATCCTAACTTCTCGGATATAGTATTTTCCAACATTCCTGGCGGGTCGGCCCCTACTTCTCGGTGGGCACATTATATACGTCTATAACGTTATATATCCTAACCCAAGGGAACCTAACATCTCGGATGTAGTATTTTCCAACATTCCTGGCGGGTCGGCCCCTACTTCTCGGTGGGCACATTATAGACGTTTATATCGCAATATAACCTACCCTAACCCATCTAGACCCTCGCTGGTAATGTTTTACAAAATCCCGGTCGTGTCGGCCCGTACTTCTCGGTGGGGACATTATATACGTCTATATCGTTATATATCCTAACCTAAGGGAACCTAACATCTCGGATGTTGTATTTTCCAACATTCCTGGCGGGCCGGCCCCTACTTCTCGGTGGGCACATTATATACGTCTATATCGTAATATAACCTAACCTAACCAATCTAGACCCTCGCTGGTAATGTTTCACAGAATCCCGTTCATGTCTTCCCGTACGTCTCGGTGCGGATATTATATACGTCTATAAATTTATATATCCTAATCTAAGGGAACCTAACATCGCGGATGTAGTATTTTCCAACATTCCTGGCGGGTCGGCCCCTACTTCTCGGTGGGCACATTATTGACGTCTATATCGCAATATAACCTAACCTAACCCATCTAGACCCTCGCTGGTAATGTTTTACAAAATCCCGGTCGTGTCGGCCCGTACTTCTCGGTGGGGACATTATATACGTCTATATCGTTATATATCCTAACCCAAGGGAACCTAACATCTCGGATGTAGTATTTTCCAACATTCCTGGCGGGTCGGCCCCTACTTCTCGGTGGGCACATTATTGACGTCTATATCGCAATATAACCTAACCTAACCCATCTAGACCGTCGCTGGTAATGTTTTACAAAATCCCGGTCGTGTCTGACCGTACTTCTCGGTGCGTACATTATATACGTCTATAAATTTATATATCCTAACCTAAGGGAACCTAACATCTCGGATGTAGTATTTTCCAACATTCCTGGCGGGTCGGCCCCTACTTCTCGGTGGGCACATTATATGCGTCCATATCGTAATATAACCTTACCTAACCCATCTAGACCCTCGCTGGTAATGTTTTACAAAATTCCGGTCGTGTCGGCCCGTACTTTGCCGTGGGGACATTATATGTGTCTATATCGTTTTATATCCTGACCTAAGGGAACCTAACATCTCGGATGTAGTATTTTCCAACATTTCTGGCGGGTCGGCCCCTACTTCTCGGTGGGAACTTTATATACGTCTATAACGTAATATAACCTAACCTAACCCACCTAGACCCTCGCTGGTAATGTTTCACAGAATCCCGTTCATGTCTTCCCGTACGTCTCGGTGCGTCCATTATATACGTCTATAACGTTATATATCCTAACCCAAGGGAACCTAACATCTCGGATGTAGTATTTTCCAACATTCCTGGCGGGTCGGCCCCTACTTCTCGGTGGGCACATTATATACGTCTATATCGGAATATAACCTAACCTAACCCATCTAGACCGTCGCTGGTAATGTTTTACAAAATCCCGTTTATGTCTTCACGTAAGTCTCGGTGCGTACATTATATACGTCTATAAATTTATATATCCTAACCTAAGGGAACCTAACATCTCGGATGTAGTATTTTCCAACATTCCTGGCGGGTCGGCCCCTACTTCTCGGTGGGCACATTATATACGTCCATATCGTAATATAACCTCACCTAACCCATCTAGACCCTCGCTGGTAATGTTTTACAAAATCCCGGTCGTGTCGGCCCGTACTTCTCGGTGGGGACATTATATAAGTCTATAACGTTATATATCCTAACCTAAGGGATCCTAACTTCTCGGATATAGTATTTTCCAACATTCCTGGCTGGTCGGCCCCTACTTCTCGGTGGGCACATTATATACGTCTATATCGTAATATAACCTAACCTAACCCATCTAGACCCTCGCTGGTAATGTTCTACAAAATCCCGGTCTTATCGGCCCGTACTTCTCGGTGGGGACATTATATACGTCTATAACGTTATATATCCTAACCTAAGGGAACCTAACTTCTCGGATGTAGTATTTTCCAACATTCATTGCGGGTCGGCCCCTACTTCTCGGTGGGCACATTATATACGTCCATATCGTAATATAACCTAACCTAACCCATCTAGATCCTCGCTGGTAATATTTTACAAAATTCCGGTCGTGTCGGCCCGTACTTTGCCGTGGGGACATTATATACGTCTATAACTTTATATATCCTAACCTAAGGGTACCTAACATCTCGGATGTAGTATTTTCCAACATTCCTGGCGGGTCGGCCCCTACTTCTCGGTGGGCACATTATATACGTCTATATCGTAATATAACCCAACCTAACCCATTTAGACCGTCGCTGGTAATGTTTTACAAAATCCCGGTTGTGTCGACCCATACTTCTCGGTGGGGACATTATATACGTCTATAACGTTATATATCCTAACCCAAGGGAACCTAACATCTCGGATGTAGTATTTTCCAACATTCCTGGCGGGTCGGCCCCTACTTCTCGGTGGGCACATTATAGACGTTTATATCGCAATATAACCTACCCTAACCCATCTAGACCCTCGCTGGTAATGTTTTACAAAATCCCGGTCGTGTCGGCCCGTACTTCTCGGTGAGGACATTATATACGTCTATATCGTTATATATCCTAACCTAAGGGAACCTAACATCTCGGATGTAGTATTTTCCAACATTCCTGGCGGGTCGGCCCCTACTTCTCGGTGGGCACATTATATACGTCTATGTCGGAATATAACCTAACCTAACCCATCTAGACCGCCGCTGGTAATGTTTTACAAAATCCCGTTTATGTCTTCCCGTAAGTCTCGGTGCGTACATTATATACGTCTATAAATTTATATATCCTAACCTAAGGGAACCTTACATCTCGGATGTAGTATTTTCCAACATTCCTGGCGGGTCGGCCCCTACTTCTCGGTGGGCACATTATATACGTCCATATCGTAATATAACCTCACCTAACCCATCTAGACCCTCGCTGGTAATGTTTTACAAAATCCCGGTCGTGTCGGCCCGTACTTCTCGGTGGGGACATTATATAAGTCTATAACGTTATATATCCTAACCTAAGGGATCCTAACTTCTCGGATATAGTATTTTCCAACATTCCTGGCTGGTCGGCCCCTACTTCTCGGTGGGCACATTATATACGTCTATATCGTAATATAACCTAACCTAACCCATCTAGACCCTCGCTGGTAATGTTTTACAAAATCCCGGTCTTATCGGCCCGTACTTCTCGGTGGGGACATTATATACGTCTATAACGTTATATATCCTAACCTAAGGGAACCTAACTTCTCGGATGTAGTATTTTCCAACATTCATTGCGGGTCGGCCCCTACTTCTCGGTGGGCACATTATATACGTCCATATCGTAATATAACCTAACCTAACCCATCTAGATCCTCGCTGGTAATATTTTACAAAATTCCGGTCGTGTCGGCCCGTACTTTGCCGTGGGGACATTATATACGTCTATAACGTTATATATCCTAACCTAAGGGAACCTAACTTCTCGGATGTAGTATTTTCCAACATTCATTGGGGGTCGGCCCCTACTTCTCGGTGGGCACATTATATACGTCCATATCGTAATATAACCTAACCTAACCCATCTAGATCCTCGCTGGTAATATTTTACAAAATTCCGGTCGTGTTGGCCCGTACTTTGCCGTGGGGACATTATATACGTCTATAACTTTATATATCCTAACCTGAGGGAACCTAACATCTCGGATGTAGTATTTTCCAACATTCCTGGCGGGTCGGCCCCCACTTCTCGGTGGACACATTATATACGTCTATATCGTAATATAACCTAACCTAACCCATCTAGACCGTCGCTGGTAATGTTTTACAAAATCCCGGTCTTGTCGGCCCGTACTTCTCGGTGGGGACATTATATACGTCTATAACGTTATATATCCTAACCTAAGGGAACCTAACATCTCGGATGTAGTATTTTCCAACATTCCTGGCGGGCCGGCCCCTACTTCTCGGTGGGCACATTATATACGTCTATATCGTAATATAACCTAACCTAACCAATCTAGACCCTCGCTGGTAATGTTTCACAGAATCCCGTTCATGTCTTCCCGTACGTCTCGGTGCGGATATTATATACGTCTATAAATTTATATATCCTAACCTAAGGGAACCTAACATCTCGGATGTATTATTTTCCAACATTCCTGGCGGGTCGGCCCCTACTTCCCGGTGGGTACATTATATACGTCTATATCGTAATATAACCTAACCTAACCCATCTAGACCCTCGCTGGTAATGTTTTACAAAATCCCGGTCGTGTCGGCCCGTACTTCTCGGTGGGGACATTATATAAGTCTATAACGTTATATATCCTAACCTAAGGGATCCTAACTTCTCGGATATAGTATTTTCCAACATTCCTGGCGGGTCGGCCCCTACTTCTCGGTGGGCACATTATATACGTCTACATCGTAATATAACCTAACCTAACCCATCTAGACCCTCGCTGGTAATGTTTTACAAAATCCCGGTCTTATCGGCCCGTACTTCTCGGTGGGGACATTATATACGTCTATAACGTTATATATCCTAACCCAAGGGAACCTAACATCGCGGATGTAGTATTTTCCAACATTCCTGGCGGGTCGGCCCCTACTTCTCGGTGGGCACATTATTGACGTCTATATCGCAATATAACCTAACCTAACCCATCTAGACCCTCGCTGGTAATGTTTTACAAAATCCCGGTCGTGTCGGCCCGTACTTCTCGGTGGGGACATTATATACGTCTATATCGTTATATATCCTAACCCAAGGGAACCTTACATCTCGGATGTAGTATTTTCCAACATTCCTGGCGGGTCGGCCCCTACTTCTCGATGGGCACATTATATTTGTCTATATCGCAATATAACCTAACCTAACCCATCTAGACCCTCGCTGGTAATGTTTTACAAAATCCCGGTCGTGTCGGCCCGTACTTCTCGGTGGGGACATTATATACGTCTATATCGTTATATATCCTAACCCAAGGGAACCTAACATCTCGGATGTAGTATTTTCCAACATTCCTGGCGGGTCGGCCCCTACTTCTCGGTGGGCACATTATTGACGTCTATATCGCAATATAACCTAACCTAACCCATCTAGACCGTCGCTGGTAATGTTTTACAAAATCCCGTTCGTGTCTGCCCGTACTTCTCGGTGCGTACATTATATACGTCTATAAATTTATATATCCTAACCTAAGGGAACCTAACATCTCGGATGTAGTATTTTCCAACATTCCTGGCGGGTCGGCCCCTACTTCTCGGTGGGCACATTATATGCGTACATATCGTAATATAACCTTACCTAACCCATCTAGACCCTCGCTGGTAATGTTTTACAAAATTCCGGTCGTGTCGGCCCGTACTTTGCCGTGGGGACATTATATGTGTCTATATCGTTTTATATCCTAACCTAAGGGAACCTAACATCTCGGATGTAGTATTTTCCAACATTTCTGGCGGGTCGGCCCCTACTTCTCGGTGGGAACTTTATATACGTCTATAACGTAATATAACCTAACCTAACCCACCTAGACCCTCGCTGGTAATGTTTCACAGAATCCCGTTCATGTCTTCCCGTACGTCTCGGTGCGTCCATTATATACGTCTATAACGTTCTATATCCTAACCCAAGGGAACCTAACATCTCGGATGTAGTATTTTCCAACATTCCTGGCTGGTCGGCCCCTACTTCTCGGTGGGCACATTATATACGTCTATATCGGAATATAACCTAACCTAACCCATCTAGACCGTCGCTGGTAATGTTTTACAAAATCCCGTTTATGTCTTCCCGTAAGTCTCGGTGCGTACATTATATACGTCTATAAATTTATATATCCTAACCTAAGGGAACCTAACATCTCGGATGTAGTATTTTCCAACATTCCTGGCGGGCCGGCCCCTACTTCTCGGTGGGCACATTATATACGTCCATGTCGTAATATAACCTTACCTAACCCATCTAGACCCTCGCTGGTAATGTTTTACAAAATTCCGGTCGTGTCGGCCCGTACTTTGCCGTGGGGACATTATATGTGTCTATTTCGTTTTATATCCTAACCTAAGGGAACCTAACATCTCGGATGTAGTATTTTCCAACATTTCTGGCGGGTCGGCCCCTACTTCTCGGTGGGAACTTTATATACGTCTATAACGTAATATAAACTAACCTAACCCACCTAGACCCTCGCTGGTAATGTTCCACAGAATCCCGTTCATATCTTCCCGTACGTCTCGGTGCGTCCATTATATACGTCTATAACGTTATATATCCTAACCCAAGGGAACCTAACATCTCGGATGTAGTATTTTCCAACATTCCTGGCGGGTCGGCCCCTACTTCTCGGTGGGCACATTATATACGTCTATGTCGGAATATAACCTAACCTAACCCATCTAGACCGCCGCTGGTAATGTTTTACAAAATCCCGTTTATGTCTTCCCGTAAGTCTCGGTGCGTACATTATATACGTCTATAAATTTATATATCCTAACCTAAGGGAACCTTACATCTCGGATGTAGTATTTTCCAACATTCCTGGCGGGTCGGCCCCTACTTCTCGGTGGGCACATTATATACGTCCATATCGTAATATAACCTCACCTAACCCATCTAGACCCTCGCTGGTAATGTTTTACAAAATCCCGGTCGTGTCGGCTCGTACTTCTCGGTGGGGACATTATATAAGTCTATAACGTTATATATCCTAACCTAAGGGATCCTAACTTCTCGGATATAGTATTTTCCAACATTCCTGGCTGGTCGGCCCCTACTTCTCGGTGGGCACATTATATACGTCTATATCGTAATATAACCTAACCTAACCCATCTAGACCCTCGCTGGTAATGTTTTACAAAATCCCGGTCTTATCGGCCCGTACTTCTCGGTGGGGACATTATATACGTCTATAACGTTATATATCCTAACCTAAGGGAACCTAACTTCTCGGATGTAGTATTTTCCAACATTCATTGCGGGTCGGCCCCTACTTCTCGGTGGGCACATTATATACGTCCATATCGTAATATAACCTAACCTAACCCATCTAGATCCTCGCTGGTAATATTTTACAAAATTCCGGTCGTGTCGGCCCGTACTTTGCCGTGGGGACATTATATACGTCTATAACGTTATATATCCTAACCTAAGGGAACCTAACTTCTCGGATGTAGTATTTTCCAACATTCATTGGGGGTCGGCCCCTACTTCTCGGTGGGCACATTATATACGTCCATATCGTAATATAACCTAACCTAACCCATCTAGATCCTCGCTGGTAATATTTTACAAAATTCCGGTCGTGTTGGCCCGTACTTTGCCGTGGGGACATTATATACGTCTATAACTTTATATATCCTAACCTGAGGGAACCTAACATCTCGGATGTAGTATTTTCCAACATTCCTGGCGGGTCGGCCCCCACTTCTCGGTGGACACATTATATACGTCTATATCGTAATATAACCTAACCTAACCCATCTAGACCGTCGCTGGTAATGTTTTACAAAATCCCGGTCTTGTCGGCCCGTACTTCTCGGTGGGGACATTATATACGTCTATATCGTTATATATCCTAACCTAAGGGAACCTAACATCTCGGATGTAGTATTTTCCAACATTCCTGGCGGGCCGGCCCCTACTTCTCGGTGGGCACATTATATACGTCTATATCGTAATATAACCTAACCTAACCAATCTAGACCCTCGCTGGTAATGTTTCACAGAATCCCGTTCATGTCTTCCCGTACGTCTCGGTGCGGATATTATATACGTCTATAAATTTATATATCCTAACCTAAGGGAACCTAACATCTCGGATGTATTATTTTCCAACATTCCTGGCGGGTCGGCCCCTACTTCCCGGTGGGTACATTATATACGTCTATATCGTAATATAACCTAACCTAACCCATCTAGACCCTCGCTGGTAATGTTTTACAAAATCCCGGTCGTGTCGGCCCGTACTTCTCGGTGGGGACATTATATAAGTCTATAACGTTATATATCCTAACCTAAGGGATCCTAACTTCTCGGATATAGTATTTTCCAACATTCCTGGCGGGTCGGCCCCTACTTCTCGGTGGGCACATTATATACGTCTACATCGTAATATAACCTAACCTAACCCATCTAGACCCTCGCTGGTAATGTTTTACAAAATCCCGGTCTTATCGGCCCGTACTTCTCGGTGGGGACATTATATACGTCTATAACGTTATATATCCTAACCCAAGGGAACCTAACATCGCGGATGTAGTATTTTCCAACATTCCTGGCGGGTCCGCCCCTACTTCTCGGTGGGCACATTATTGACGTCTATATCGCAATATAACCTAACCTAACCCATCTAGACCCTCGCTGGTAATGTTTTACAAAATCCCGGTCGTGTCGGCCCGTACTTCTCGGTGGGGACATTATATACGTCTATATCGTTATATATCCTAACCCAAGGGAACCTTACATCTCGGATGTAGTATTTTCCAACATTCCTGGCGGGTCGGCCCCTACTTCTCGATGGGCACATTATATTTGTCTATATCGCAATATAACCTAACCTAACCCATCTAGACCCTCGCTGGTAATGTTTTACAAAATCCCGGTCGTGTCGGCCCGTACTTCTCGGTGGGGACATTATATACGTCTATATCGTTATATATCCTAACCCAAGGGAACCTAACATCTCGGATGTAGTATTTTCCAACATTCCTGGCGGGTCGGCCCCTACTTCTCGGTGGGCACATTATTGACGTCTATATCGCAATATAACCTAACCTAACCCATCTAGACCGTCGCTGGTAATGTTTTACAAAATCCCGGTCGTGTCTGCCCGTACTTCTCGGTGCGTACATTATATACGTCTATAAATTTATATATCCTAACCTAAGGGAACCTAACATCTCGGATGTAGTATTTTCCAACATTCCTGGCGGGTCGGCCCCTACTTCTCGGTGGGCACATTATATGCGTCCATATCGTAATATAACCTTACCTAACCCATCTAGACCCTCGCTGGTAATGTTTTACAAAATTCCGGTCGTGTCGGCCCGTACTTTGCCGCGGGGACATTATATGTGTCTATATCGTTTTATATCCTAACCTAAGGGAACCTAACATCTCGGATGTAGTATTTTCCAACATTTCTGGCGGGTCGGCCCCTACTTCTCGGTGGGAACTTTATATACGTCTATAACGTAATATAACCTAACCTAACCCACCGAGACCCTCGCTGGTAATGTTTCACAGAATCCCGTTCATGTCTTCCCGTACGTCTCGGTGCGTCCATTATATACGTCTATAACGTTATATATCCTAACCCAAGGGAACCTAACATCTCGGATGTAGTATTTTCCAACATTCCTGGCGGGTCGGCCCCTACTTCTCGGTGGGCACATTATATACGTCTATATCGGAATATAACCTAACCTAACCCATCTAGACCCTCGCTGGTAATGTTTTACAAAATCCCGGTCGTGTCGGCCCGTACTTCTCGGTGGGGACATTATATAAGTCTATAACGTTATATATCCTAACCTAAGGGATCCTAACTTCTCGGATATAGTATTTTCCAACATTCCTGGCTGGTCGGCCCCTACTTCTCGGTGGGCACATTATATACGTCTATATCGTAATATAACCTAACCTAACCCATCTAGACCCTCGCTGGTAATGTTTTACAAAATCCCGGTCTTATCGGCCCGTACTTCTCGGTGGGGACATTATATACGTCTATAACGTTATATATCCTAACCTAAGGGAACCTAACTTCTCGGATGTAGTATTTTCCAACATTCATTGCGGGTCGGCCCCTACTTCTCGGTGGGCACATTATATACGTCTATATCGTAATATAACCTAACCTAACCAATCTAGACCCTCGCTGGTAATGTTTCACAGAATCCCGTTCATGTCTTCCCGTACGTCTCGGTGCGGATATTATATACGTCTATAAATTTATATATCCTAACCTAAGGGAACCTAACATCTCGGATGTATTATTTTCCAACATTCCTGGCGGGTCGGCCCCTACTTCCCGGTGGGTACATTATATACGTCTATATCGTAATATAACCTAACCTAACCCATCTAGACCCTCGCTGGTAATGTTTTACAAAATCCCGGTCGTGTCGGCCCGTACTTCTCGGTGGGGACATTATATAAGTCTATAACGTTATATATCCTAACCTAAGGGATCCTAACTTCTCGGATATAGTATTTTCCAACATTCCTGGCGGGTCGGCCCCTACTTCTCGGTGGGCACATTATATACGTCTACATCGTAATATAACCTAACCTAACCCATCTAGACCCTCGCTGGTAATGTTTTACAAAATCCCGGTCTTATCGGCCCGTACTTCTCGGTGGGGACATTATATACGTCTATAACGTTATATATCCTAACCCAAGGGAACCTAACATCGCGGATGTAGTATTTTCCAACATTCCTGGCGGGTCGGCCCCTACTTCTCGGTGGGCACATTATTGACGTCTATATCGCAATATAACCTAACCTAACCCATCTAGACCCTCGCTGGTAATGTTTTACAAAATCCCGGTCGTGTCGGCCCGTACTTCTCGGTGGGGACATTATATACGTCTATATCGTTATATATCCTAACCCAAGGGAACCTTACATCTCGGATGTAGTATTTTCCAACATTCCTGGCGGGTCGGCCCCTACTTCTCGGTGGGCACATTATTGACGTCTATATCGCAATATAACCTAACCTAACCCATCTAGACCGTCGCTGGTAATGTTTTACAAAATCCCGTTCGTGTCTGCCCGTACTTCTCGGTGCGTACATTATATACGTCTATAAATTTATATATCCTAACCTAAGGGAACCTAACATCTCGGATGTAGTATTTTCCAACATTCCTGGCGGGTCGGCCCCTACTTCTCGGTGGGCACATTATATGCGTACATATCGTAATATAACCTTACCTAACCCATCTAGACCCTCGCTGGTAATGTTTTACAAAATTCCGGTCGTGTCGGCCCGTACTTTGCCGTGGGGACATTATATGTGTCTATATCGTTTTATATCCTAACCTAAGGGAACCTAACATCTCGGATGTAGTATTTTCCAACATTTCTGGCGGGTCGGCCCCTACTTCTCGGTGGGAACTTTATATACGTCTATAACGTAATATAACCTAACCTAACCCACCTAGACCCTCGCTGGTAATGTTTCACAGAATCCCGTTCATGTCTTCCCGTACGTCTCGGTGCGTCCATTATATACGTCTATAACGTTCTGTATCCTAACCCAAGGGAACCTAACATCTCGGATGTAGTATTTTCCAACATTCCTGGCTGGTCGGCCCCTACTTCTCGGTGGGCACATTATATACGTCTATATCGGAATATAACCTAACCTAACCCATCTAGACCGTCGCTGGTAATGTTTTACAAAATCCCGTTTATGTCTTCCCGTAAGTCTCGGTGCGTACATTATATACGTCTATAAATTTATATATCCTAACCTAAGGGAACCTAACATCTCGGATGTAGTATTTTCCAACATTCCTGGCGGGCCGGCCCCTACTTCTCGGTGGGCACATTATATACGTCCATGTCGTAATATAACCTTACCTAACCCATCTAGACCCTCGCTGGTAATGTTTTACAAAATTCCGGTCGTGTCGGCCCGTACTTTGCCGTGGGGACATTATATGTGTCTATTTCGTTTTATATCCTAACCTAAGGGAACCTAACATCTCGGATGTAGTATTTTCCAACATTTCTGGCGGGTCGGCCCCTACTTCTCGGTGGGAACTTTATATACGTCTATAACGTAATATAAACTAACCTAACCCACCTAGACCCTCGCTGGTAATGTTCCACAGAATCCCGTTCATATCTTCCCGTACGTCTCGGTGCGTCCATTATATACGTCTATAACGTTATATATCCTAACCCAAGGGAACCTAACATCTCGGATGTAGTATTTTCCAACATTCCTGGCGGGTCGGCCCCTACTTCTCGGTGGGCACATTATATACGTCTATATCGGAATATAACCTAACCTAACCCATCTAGACCCTCGCTGGTAATGTTTTACAAAATTCCGGTCGTGTCGGCCCGTACTTTGCCGTGGGGACATTATATACGTCTATAACGTTATATATGCTAACCTAAGGGAACCTAGCTTCTCGGATGTAGTATTTTCCAACATTCCTGGCGGGTCGGCCCCTACTTCTCGGTGGGCACATTATATAAGTCTATATCGCAATATAACCTAACCTAACCCATCTAGACCCTCGCTGGTAATGTTTTACAAAATCCCGGTCGTGTCGGCACGTACTTCTCGGTGGGGACATTATATACGTCTATAACGTTATATATCCTAACCCAAGGGAACCTAACATCTCGGATGTAGTATTTTCCAACATTCCTGGCGGGTCGGCCCCTACTTCTCGGTGGGCACATTATATACGTCCATATCGTAATATAACCTAACCTAACCCATCTAGATCCTCGCTGGTAATATTTTACAAAATTCCGGTCGTGTCGGCCCGTACTTTGCCGTGGGGACATTATATACGTCTATAACTTTATATAGCCTAACCTGAGGGAACCTAACATCTCGGATGTAGTATTTTCCAACATTCCGGGCGGGTCGGCCCCCACTTCTCGGTGGACACATTATATACGTCTGTATCGTAATCTAACCTAACCTAAGCCATCTAGACCGTCGCTGGTAATGTTTTACAAAATCCCGGTCTTGTCGGCCCGTACTTCTCGGTGGGGACATTATTTACGTCTATAACGTTATACATCCTAACCCAAGGGAACCTAACATCTGCGATGTAGTATTTTCCAACATTCCTGGCGGGTAGGCCCCTACTTCTCGGTGGGCACATTATATACGTCTATATCGCAATATAACCTAACCTAACCCATCTAGACTCTCGCTGGTAATATTTTACAAAATTCCGGTCGTGTCAGCCCGTACTTTGCCGTGGGGACATTATATACGTCTATAACTTTATATAGCCTAACCTGAGGGAACCTAACATCTCGGATGTAGTATTTTCCAACATTCCTGGCGGGTCGGCCCCCACTTCTCGGTGGACACATTATATACGTCTGTACCGTAATCTAACCTAACCTAAGCCATCTAGACCGTCGCTGGTAATGTTTTACAAAATCCCGGTCTTGTCGGCCCGTACTTCTCGGTGGGGACATTATTTACGTCTATAACGTTATACATCCTAACCCAAGGGAACCTAACATCTGGGATGTAGTATTTTCCAACATTCCTGGCGGGTAGGCCCCTACTTCTCGGTGGGCACATTATATACGTCTATATCGCAATATAACCTAACCTAACCCATCTAGACTCTCGCTGGTGATGTTTTACAAAATCCCGGTCGTGTCTGCCCGTACTTCTCGGCGCGGACATTTTATACGTCTATAACGTTATACATCCTAACCCAAGGGAACCTAACATCTCGGATGTAGTATTTTCCAACATTCCTGGCGAGCCAGCCCCTACTTCTCGGTGGGCACATTATATACGTCTATATCGCCATATAACCTAACCTAACCCACCTAGACCTTCGCTGGTAATGTTTTACAAAATCCCGGTCGTGTCGGCCCGTACTTCTCGGTGGGGACATTATTTACGTCTATAACGTTATATATCCTAACCCAAGGGAACCTAACATCTCGGATGTAGTATTTTCCAACATTCCTGGCCGGTCGGCCCCTACTTCTCGGTGGGCGAATTATTGACGTCTATATCGCAATATAACCTAACCTAACCCATCTAGACCCTCGCTGGTAATGTTTTACAAAATCCCGGTCGTGTCTGCCCGTACTTCTCGGTGCGTACATTATATACGTCTATAAATTTATATATCCTAACCTAAGGGAACCTAACATCTCGGATGTAGTATTTTCCAACATTCCTGGCGGGCCGGCCCCTACTTCTCGGTGGGCACATTATATACGTCCATGTCGTAATATAACCTTACCTAACCCATCTAGACCCTCGCTGGTAATGTTTTACAAAATCCCGGTCGTGTCGGCCCGTACTTCTCGGTGGGGACATTATATAAGTCTATAACGTTATATATCCTAACCTAAGGGATCCTAACTTCTCGGATATAGTATTTTCCAACATTCCTGGCTGGTCGGCCCCTACTTCTCGGTGGGCACATTATATACGTCTATATCGTAATATAACCTAACCTAACCCATCTAGACCCTCGCTGGTAATGTTTTACAAAATCCCGGTCTTATCGGCCCGTACTTCTCGGTGGGGACATTATATACGTCTATAACGTTATATATCCTAACCTAAGGGAACCTAACTTCTCGGATGTAGTATTTTCCAACATTCATTGCGGGTCGGCCCCTACTTCTCGGTGGGCACATTATATACGTCCATATCGTAATATAACCTAACCTAACCCATCTAGATCCTCGCTGGTAATATTTTACAAAATTCCGGTCGTGTCGGCCCGTACTTTGCCGTGGGGACATTATATACGTCTATAACGTTATATATCCTAACCTAAGGGAACCTAACTTCTCGGATGTAGTATTTTCCAACATTCATTGGGGGTCGGCCCCTACTTCTCGGTGGGCACATTATATACGTCCATATCGTAATATAACCTAACCTAACCCATCTAGATCCTCGCTGGTAATATTTTACAAAATTCCGGTCGTGTTGGCCCGTACTTTGCCGTGGGGACATTATATACGTCTATAACTTTATATATCCTAACCTGAGGGAACCTAACATCTCGGATGTAGTATTTTCCAACATTCCTGGCGGGTCGGCCCCCACTTCTCGGTGGACACATTATATACGTCTATATCGTAATATAACCTAACCTAACCCATCTAGACCGTCGCTGGTAATGTTTTACAAAATCCCGGTCTTGTCGGCCCGTACTTCTCGGTGGGGACATTATATACGTCTATAACGTTATATATCCTAACCTAAGGGAACCTAACATCTCGGATGTAGTATTTTCCAACATTCCTGGCGGGCCGGCCCCTACTTCTCGGTGGGCACATTATATACGTCTATATCGTAATATAACCTAACCTAACCAATCTAGACCCTCGCTGGTAATGTTTCACAGAATCCCGTTCATGTCTTCCCGTACGTCTCGGTGCGGATATTATATACGTCTATAAATTTATATATCCTAACCTAAGGGAACCTAACATCTCGGATGTATTATTTTCCAACATTCCTGGCGGGTCGGCCCCTACTTCCCGGTGGGTACATTATATACGTCTATATCGTAATATAACCTAACCTAACCCATCTAGACCCTCGCTGGTAATGTTTTACAAAATCCCGGTCGTGTCGGCCCGTACTTCTCGGTGGGGACATTATATAAGTCTATAACGTTATATATCCTAACCTAAGGGATCCTAACTTCTCGGATATAGTATTTTCCAACATTCCTGGCGGGTCGGCCCCTACTTCTCGGTGGGCACATTATATACGTCTACATCGTAATATAACCTAACCTAACCCATCTAGACCCTCGCTGGTAATGTTTTACAAAATCCCGGTCTTATCGGCCCGTACTTCTCGGTGGGGACATTATATACGTCTATAACGTTATATATCCTAACCCAAGGGAACCTAACATCGCGGATGTAGTATTTTCCAACATTCCTGGCGGGTCGGCCCCTACTTCTCGGTGGGCACATTATTGACGTCTATATCGCAATATAACCTAACCTAACCCATCTAGACCCTCGCTGGTAATGTTTTACAAAATCCCGGTCGTGTCGGCCCGTACTTCTCGGTGGGGACATTATATACGTCTATATCGTTATATATCCTAACCCAAGGGAACCTTACATCTCGGATGTAGTATTTTCCAACATTCCTGGCGGGTCGGCCCCTACTTCTCGATGGGCACATTATATTTGTCTATATCGCAATATAACCTAACCTAACCCATCTAGACCCTCGCTGGTAATGTTTTACAAAATCCCGGTCGTGTCGGCCCGTACTTCTCGGTGGGGACATTATATACGTCTATATCGTTATATATCCTAACCCAAGGGAACCTAACATCTCGGATGTAGTATTTTCCAACATTCCTGGCGGGTCGGCCCCTACTTCTCGGTGGGCACATTATTGACGTCTATATCGCAATATAACCTAACCTAACCCATCTAGACCGTCGCTGGTAATGTTTTACAAAATCCCGTTCGTGTCTGCCCGTACTTCTCGGTGCGTACATTATATACGTCTATAAATTTATATATCCTAACCTAAGGGAACCTAACATCTCGGATGTAGTATTTTCCAACATTCCTGGCGGGTCGGCCCCTACTTCTCGGTGGGCACATTATATGCGTACATATCGTAATATAACCTTACCTAACCCATCTAGACCCTCGCTGGTAATGTTTTACAAAATTCCGGTCGTGTCGGCCCGTACTTTGCCGTGGGGACATTATATGTGTCTATATCGTTTTATATCCTAACCTAAGGGAACCTAACATCTCGGATGTAGTATTTTCCAACATTTCTGGCGGGTCGGCCCCTACTTCTCGGTGGGAACTTTATATACGTCTATAACGTAATATAACCTAACCTAACCCACCTAGACCCTCGCTGGTAATGTTTCACAGAATCCCGTTCATGTCTTCCCGTACGTCTCGGTGCGTCCATTATATACGTCTATAACGTTCTATATCCTAACCCAAGGGAACCTAACATCTCGGATGTAGTATTTTCCAACATTCCTGGCTGGTCGGCCCCTACTTCTCGGTGGGCACATTATATACGTCTATATCGGAATATAACCTAACCTAACCCATCTAGACCGTCGCTGGTAATGTTTTACAAAATCCCGTTTATGTCTTCCCGTAAGTCTCGGTGCGTACATTATATACGTCTATAAATTTATATATCCTAACCTAAGGGAACCTAACATCTCGGATGTAGTATTTTCCAACATTCCTGGCGGGCCGGCCCCTACTTCTCGGTGGGCACATTATATACGTCCATGTCGTAATATAACCTTACCTAACCCATCTAGACCCTCGCTGGTAATGTTTTACAAAATTCCGGTCGTGTCGGCCCGTACTTTGCCGTGGGGACATTATATGTGTCTATTTCGTTTTATATCCTAACCTAAGGGAACCTAACATCTCGGATGTAGTATTTTCCAACATTTCTGGCGGGTCGGCCCCTACTTCTCGGTGGGAACTTTATATACGTCTATAACGTAATATAAACTAACCTAACCCACCTAGACCCTCGCTGGTAATGTTCCACAGAATCCCGTTCATATCTTCCCGTACGTCTCGGTGCGTCCATTATATACGTCTATAACGTTATATATCCTAACCCAAGGGAACCTAACATCTCGGATGTAGTATTTTCCAACATTCCTGGCGGGTCGGCCCCTACTTCTCGGTGGGCACATTATATACGTCTATGTCGGAATATAACCTAACCTAACCCATCTAGACCGCCGCTGGTAATGTTTTACAAAATCCCGTTTATGTCTTCCCGTAAGTCTCGGTGCGTACATTATATACGTCTATAAATTTATATATCCTAACCTAAGGGAACCTTACATCTCGGATGTAGTATTTTCCAACATTCCTGGCGGGTCGGCCCCTACTTCTCGGTGGGCACATTATATACGTCCATATCGTAATATAACCTCACCTAACCCATCTAGACCCTCGCTGGTAATGTTTTACAAAATCCCGGTCGTGTCGGCTCGTACTTCTCGGTGGGGACATTATATAAGTCTATAACGTTATATATCCTAACCTAAGGGATCCTAACTTCTCGGATATAGTATTTTCCAACATTCCTGGCTGGTCGGCCCCTACTTCTCGGTGGGCACATTATATACGTCTATATCGTAATATAACCTAACCTAACCCATCTAGACCCTCGCTGGTAATGTTTTACAAAATCCCGGTCTTATCGGCCCGTACTTCTCGGTGGGGACATTATATACGTCTATAACGTTATATATCCTAACCTAAGGGAACCTAACTTCTCGGATGTAGTATTTTCCAACATTCATTGCGGGTCGGCCCCTACTTCTCGGTGGGCACATTATATACGTCCATATCGTAATATAACCTAACCTAACCCATCTAGATCCTCGCTGGTAATATTTTACAAAATTCCGGTCGTGTCGGCCCGTACTTTGCCGTGGGGACATTATATACGTCTATAACGTTATATATCCTAACCTAAGGGAACCTAACTTCTCGGATGTAGTATTTTCCAACATTCATTGGGGGTCGGCCCCTACTTCTCGGTGGGCACATTATATACGTCCATATCGTAATATAACCTAACCTAACCCATCTAGATCCTCGCTGGTAATATTTTACAAAATTCCGGTCGTGTTGGCCCGTACTTTGCCGTGGGGACATTATATACGTCTATAACTTTATATATCCTAACCTGAGGGAACCTAACATCTCGGATGTAGTATTTTCCAACATTCCTGGCGGGTCGGCCCCCACTTCTCGGTGGACACATTATATACGTCTATATCGTAATATAACCTAACCTAACCCATCTAGACCGTCGCTGGTAATGTTTTACAAAATCCCGGTCTTGTCGGCCCGTACTTCTCGGTGGGGACATTATATACGTCTATATCGTTATATATCCTAACCTAAGGGAACCTAACATCTCGGATGTAGTATTTTCCAACATTCCTGGCGGGCCGGCCCCTACTTCTCGGTGGGCACATTATATACGTCTATATCGTAATATAACCTAACCTAACCAATCTAGACCCTCGCTGGTAATGTTTCACAGAATCCCGTTCATGTCTTCCCGTACGTCTCGGTGCGGATATTATATACGTCTATAAATTTATATATCCTAACCTAAGGGAACCTAACATCTCGGATGTATTATTTTCCAACATTCCTGGCGGGTCGGCCCCTACTTCCCGGTGGGTACATTATATACGTCTATATCGTAATATAACCTAACCTAACCCATCTAGACCCTCGCTGGTAATGTTTTACAAAATCCCGGTCGTGTCGGCCCGTACTTCTCGGTGGGGACATTATATAAGTCTATAACGTTATATATCCTAACCTAAGGGATCCTAACTTCTCGGATATAGTATTTTCCAACATTCCTGGCGGGTCGGCCCCTACTTCTCGGTGGGCACATTATATACGTCTACATCGTAATATAACCTAACCTAACCCATCTAGACCCTCGCTGGTAATGTTTTACAAAATCCCGGTCTTATCGGCCCGTACTTCTCGGTGGGGACATTATATACGTCTATAACGTTATATATCCTAACCCAAGGGAACCTAACATCGCGGATGTAGTATTTTCCAACATTCCTGGCGGGTCCGCCCCTACTTCTCGGTGGGCACATTATTGACGTCTATATCGCAATATAACCTAACCTAACCCATCTAGACCCTCGCTGGTAATGTTTTACAAAATCCCGGTCGTGTCGGCCCGTACTTCTCGGTGGGGACATTATATACGTCTATATCGTTATATATCCTAACCCAAGGGAACCTTACATCTCGGATGTAGTATTTTCCAACATTCCTGGCGGGTCGGCCCCTACTTCTCGATGGGCACATTATATTTGTCTATATCGCAATATAACCTAACCTAACCCATCTAGACCCTCGCTGGTAATGTTTTACAAAATCCCGGTCGTGTCGGCCCGTACTTCTCGGTGGGGACATTATATACGTCTATATCGTTATATATCCTAACCCAAGGGAACCTAACATCTCGGATGTAGTATTTTCCAACATTCCTGGCGGGTCGGCCCCTACTTCTCGGTGGGCACATTATTGACGTCTATATCGCAATATAACCTAACCTAACCCATCTAGACCGTCGCTGGTAATGTTTTACAAAATCCCGGTCGTGTCTGCCCGTACTTCTCGGTGCGTACATTATATACGTCTATAAATTTATATATCCTAACCTAAGGGAACCTAACATCTCGGATGTAGTATTTTCCAACATTCCTGGCGGGTCGGCCCCTACTTCTCGGTGGGCACATTATATGCGTCCATATCGTAATATAACCTTACCTAACCCATCTAGACCCTCGCTGGTAATGTTTTACAAAATTCCGGTCGTGTCGGCCCGTACTTTGCCGCGGGGACATTATATGTGTCTATATCGTTTTATATCCTAACCTAAGGGAACCTAACATCTCGGATGTAGTATTTTCCAACATTTCTGGCGGGTCGGCCCCTACTTCTCGGTGGGAACTTTATATACGTCTATAACGTAATATAACCTAACCTAACCCACCGAGACCCTCGCTGGTAATGTTTCACAGAATCCCGTTCATGTCTTCCCGTACGTCTCGGTGCGTCCATTATATACGTCTATAACGTTATATATCCTAACCCAAGGGAACCTAACATCTCGGATGTAGTATTTTCCAACATTCCTGGCGGGTCGGCCCCTACTTCTCGGTGGGCACATTATATACGTCTATATCGGAATATAACCTAACCTAACCCATCTAGACCCTCGCTGGTAATGTTTTACAAAATCCCGGTCGTGTCGGCCCGTACTTCTCGGTGGGGACATTATATAAGTCTATAACGTTATATATCCTAACCTAAGGGATCCTAACTTCTCGGATATAGTATTTTCCAACATTCCTGGCTGGTCGGCCCCTACTTCTCGGTGGGCACATTATATACGTCTATATCGTAATATAACCTAACCTAACCCATCTAGACCCTCGCTGGTAATGTTTTACAAAATCCCGGTCTTATCGGCCCGTACTTCTCGGTGGGGACATTATATACGTCTATAACGTTATATATCCTAACCTAAGGGAACCTAACTTCTCGGATGTAGTATTTTCCAACATTCATTGCGGGTCGGCCCCTACTTCTCGGTGGGCACATTATATACGTCTATATCGTAATATAACCTAACCTAACCAATCTAGACCCTCGCTGGTAATGTTTCACAGAATCCCGTTCATGTCTTCCCGTACGTCTCGGTGCGGATATTATATACGTCTATAAATTTATATATCCTAACCTAAGGGAACCTAACATCTCGGATGTATTATTTTCCAACATTCCTGGCGGGTCGGCCCCTACTTCCCGGTGGGTACATTATATACGTCTATATCGTAATATAACCTAACCTAACCCATCTAGACCCTCGCTGGTAATGTTTTACAAAATCCCGGTCGTGTCGGCCCGTACTTCTCGGTGGGGACATTATATAAGTCTATAACGTTATATATCCTAACCTAAGGGATCCTAACTTCTCGGATATAGTATTTTCCAACATTCCTGGCGGGTCGGCCCCTACTTCTCGGTGGGCACATTATATACGTCTACATCGTAATATAACCTAACCTAACCCATCTAGACCCTCGCTGGTAATGTTTTACAAAATCCCGGTCTTATCGGCCCGTACTTCTCGGTGGGGACATTATATACGTCTATAACGTTATATATCCTAACCCAAGGGAACCTAACATCGCGGATGTAGTATTTTCCAACATTCCTGGCGGGTCGGCCCCTACTTCTCGGTGGGCACATTATTGACGTCTATATCGCAATATAACCTAACCTAACCCATCTAGACCCTCGCTGGTAATGTTTTACAAAATCCCGGTCGTGTCGGCCCGTACTTCTCGGTGGGGACATTATATACGTCTATATCGTTATATATCCTAACCCAAGGGAACCTTACATCTCGGATGTAGTATTTTCCAACATTCCTGGCGGGTCGGCCCCTACTTCTCGGTGGGCACATTATTGACGTCTATATCGCAATATAACCTAACCTAACCCATCTAGACCGTCGCTGGTAATGTTTTACAAAATCCCGTTCGTGTCTGCCCGTACTTCTCGGTGCGTACATTATATACGTCTATAAATTTATATATCCTAACCTAAGGGAACCTAACATCTCGGATGTAGTATTTTCCAACATTCCTGGCGGGTCGGCCCCTACTTCTCGGTGGGCACATTATATGCGTACATATCGTAATATAACCTTACCTAACCCATCTAGACCCTCGCTGGTAATGTTTTACAAAATTCCGGTCGTGTCGGCCCGTACTTTGCCGTGGGGACATTATATGTGTCTATATCGTTTTATATCCTAACCTAAGGGAACCTAACATCTCGGATGTAGTATTTTCCAACATTTCTGGCGGGTCGGCCCCTACTTCTCGGTGGGAACTTTATATACGTCTATAACGTAATATAACCTAACCTAACCCACCTAGACCCTCGCTGGTAATGTTTCACAGAATCCCGTTCATGTCTTCCCGTACGTCTCGGTGCGTCCATTATATACGTCTATAACGTTCTGTATCCTAACCCAAGGGAACCTAACATCTCGGATGTAGTATTTTCCAACATTCCTGGCTGGTCGGCCCCTACTTCTCGGTGGGCACATTATATACGTCTATATCGGAATATAACCTAACCTAACCCATCTAGACCGTCGCTGGTAATGTTTTACAAAATCCCGTTTATGTCTTCCCGTAAGTCTCGGTGCGTACATTATATACGTCTATAAATTTATATATCCTAACCTAAGGGAACCTAACATCTCGGATGTAGTATTTTCCAACATTCCTGGCGGGCCGGCCCCTACTTCTCGGTGGGCACATTATATACGTCCATGTCGTAATATAACCTTACCTAACCCATCTAGACCCTCGCTGGTAATGTTTTACAAAATTCCGGTCGTGTCGGCCCGTACTTTGCCGTGGGGACATTATATGTGTCTATTTCGTTTTATATCCTAACCTAAGGGAACCTAACATCTCGGATGTAGTATTTTCCAACATTTCTGGCGGGTCGGCCCCTACTTCTCGGTGGGAACTTTATATACGTCTATAACGTAATATAAACTAACCTAACCCACCTAGACCCTCGCTGGTAATGTTCCACAGAATCCCGTTCATATCTTCCCGTACGTCTCGGTGCGTCCATTATATACGTCTATAACGTTATATATCCTAACCCAAGGGAACCTAACATCTCGGATGTAGTATTTTCCAACATTCCTGGCGGGTCGGCCCCTACTTCTCGGTGGGCACATTATATACGTCTATATCGGAATATAACCTAACCTAACCCATCTAGACCCTCGCTGGTAATGTTTTACAAAATTCCGGTCGTGTCGGCCCGTACTTTGCCGTGGGGACATTATATACGTCTATAACGTTATATATGCTAACCTAAGGGAACCTAGCTTCTCGGATGTAGTATTTTCCAACATTCCTGGCGGGTCGGCCCCTACTTCTCGGTGGGCACATTATATAAGTCTATATCGCAATATAACCTAACCTAACCCATCTAGACCCTCGCTGGTAATGTTTTACAAAATCCCGGTCGTGTCGGCACGTACTTCTCGGTGGGGACATTATATACGTCTATAACGTTATATATCCTAACCCAAGGGAACCTAACATCTCGGATGTAGTATTTTCCAACATTCCTGGCGGGTCGGCCCCTACTTCTCGGTGGGCACATTATATACGTCCATATCGTAATATAACCTAACCTAACCCATCTAGATCCTCGCTGGTAATATTTTACAAAATTCCGGTCGTGTCGGCCCGTACTTTGCCGTGGGGACATTATATACGTCTATAACTTTATATAGCCTAACCTGAGGGAACCTAACATCTCGGATGTAGTATTTTCCAACATTCCGGGCGGGTCGGCCCCCACTTCTCGGTGGACACATTATATACGTCTGTATCGTAATCTAACCTAACCTAAGCCATCTAGACCGTCGCTGGTAATGTTTTACAAAATCCCGGTCTTGTCGGCCCGTACTTCTCGGTGGGGACATTATTTACGTCTATAACGTTATACATCCTAACCCAAGGGAACCTAACATCTGCGATGTAGTATTTTCCAACATTCCTGGCGGGTAGGCCCCTACTTCTCGGTGGGCACATTATATACGTCTATATCGCAATATAACCTAACCTAACCCATCTAGACTCTCGCTGGTAATATTTTACAAAATTCCGGTCGTGTCAGCCCGTACTTTGCCGTGGGGACATTATATACGTCTATAACTTTATATAGCCTAACCTGAGGGAACCTAACATCTCGGATGTAGTATTTTCCAACATTCCTGGCGGGTCGGCCCCCACTTCTCGGTGGACACATTATATACGTCTGTACCGTAATCTAACCTAACCTAAGCCATCTAGACCGTCGCTGGTAATGTTTTACAAAATCCCGGTCTTGTCGGCCCGTACTTCTCGGTGGGGACATTATTTACGTCTATAACGTTATACATCCTAACCCAAGGGAACCTAACATCTGGGATGTAGTATTTTCCAACATTCCTGGCGGGTAGGCCCCTACTTCTCGGTGGGCACATTATATACGTCTATATCGCAATATAACCTAACCTAACCCATCTAGACTCTCGCTGGTGATGTTTTACAAAATCCCGGTACTCTGAGATAGCGCGTCTCGGCGCGGACATTTTATACGTCTATAACGTTATACATCCTAACCCAAGGGAACCTAACATCTCGGATGTAGTATTTTCCAACATTCCTGGCGAGCCAGCCCCTACTTCTCGGTGGGCACATTATATACGTCTATATCGCCATATAACCTAACCTAACCCACCTAGACCTTCGCTGGTAATGTTTTACAAAATCCCGGTCGTGTCGGCCCGTACTTCTCGGTGGGGACATTATTTACGTCTATAACGTTATATATCCTAACCCAAGGGAACCTAACATCTCGGATGTAGTATTTTCCAACATTCCTGGCCGGTCGGCCCCTACTTCTCGGTGGGCGAATTATTGACGTCTATATCGCAATATAACCTAACCTAACCCATCTAGACCCTCGCTGGTAATGTTTTACAAAATCCCGGTCGTGTCTGCCCGTACTTCTCGGTGCGTACATTATATACGTCTATAAATTTATATATCCTAACCTAAGGGAACCTAACATCTCGGATGTAGTATTTTCCAACATTCCTGGCGGGCCGGCCCCTACTTCTCGGTGGGCACATTATATACGTCCATGTCGTAATATAACCTTACCTAACCCATCTAGACCCTCGCTGGTAATGTTTTACAAAATTCCGGTCGTGTCGGCCCGTACTTTGCCGTGGGGACATTATATGTGTCTATTTCGTTTTATATCCTAACCTAAGGGAACCTAACATCTCGGATGTAGTATTTTCCAACATTTCTGGCGGGTCGGCCCCTACTTCTCGGTGGGAACTTTATATACGTCTATAACGTAATATAAACTAACCTAACCCACCTAGACCCTCGCTGGTAATGTTCCACAGAATCCCGTTCATATCTTCCCGTACGTCTCGGTGCGTCCATTATATACGTCTATAACGTTATATATCCTAACCCAAGGGAACCTAACATCTCGGATGTAGTATTTTCCAACATTCCTGGCGGGTCGGCCCCTACTTCTCGGTGGGCACATTATATACGTCTATATCGGAATATAACCTAACCTAACCCATCTAGACCCTCGCTGGTAATGTTTTACAAAATCCCGGTCTTGTCGGCCCGTACTTCTCGGTGGGGACATTATTTACGTCTATAACGTTATACATCCTAACCCAAGGGAACCTAACATCTGGGATGTAGTATTTTCCAACATTCCTGGCGGGTAGGCCCCTACTTCTCGGTGGGCACATTATATACGTCTATATCGCAATATAACCTAACCTAACCCATCTAGACTCTCGCTGGTGATGTTTTACAAAATCCCGGTCGTGTCTGCCCGTACTTCTCGGCGCGGACATTTTATACGTCTATAACGTTATACATCCTAACCCAAGGGAACCTAACATCTCGGATGTAGTATTTTCCAACATTCCTGGCGGGCCAGCCCCTACTTCTCGGTGGGCACATTATATACGTCTATATCGCCATATAACCTAACCTAACCCAACTAGACCTTCGCTGGTAATGTTTTACAAAATCCCGGTCGTGTCGGCCCGTACTTCTCGGTGGGGACATTATTTACGTCTATAACGTTATATATCCTAACCCAAGGGAACCTAACATCTGGGATGTAGTATTTTCCAACATTCCTGGCGGGTAGGCCCCTACTTCTCGGTGGGCACATTATATACGTCTATATCGCAATATAACCTCACCTAACCCATCTAGACCCTCGCTGGTAATGTTTTACAAAATCCCGGTCGTGTCGGCCCGTACTTCTCGGTGGGGACATTATATAAGTCTATAACGTTATATATCCTAACCTAAGGGATCCTAACTTCTCGGATATAGTATTTTCCAACATTCCTGGCTGGTCAGCCCCTACTTCTCGGTGGGCACATTATATACGTCTATATCGTAATATAACCTAACCTAACCCATCTAGACCCTCGCTGGTAATGTTTTACAAAATCCCGGTCTTATCGGCCCGTACTTCTCGGTGGGGACATTATATACGTCTATAACGTTATATATCCTAACCCAAGGGAACCTAACATCTCGGATGTAGTATTTTCCAACATTCCTGGCGGGTCGGCCCCTACTTCTCGGTGGGCACATTATATACGTCCATATCGTAATATAACCTAACCTAACCCATCTAGATCCTCGCTGGTAATATTTTACAAAATTCCGGTCGTGTCGGCCCGTACTTTGCCGTGGGGACATTATATACGTCTATAACTTTATATAGCCTAACCTGAGGGAACCTAACATCTCGGATGTAGTATTTTCCAACATTCCGGGCGGGTCGGCCCCCACTTCTCGGTGGACACATTATATACGTCTGTATCGTAATCTAACCTAACCTAAGCCATCTAGACCGTCGCTGGTAATGTTTTACAAAATCCCGGTCTTGTCGGCCCGTACTTCTCGGTGGGGACATTATTTACGTCTATAACGTTATACATCCTAACCCAAGGGAACCTAACATCTGCGATGTAGTATTTTCCAACATTCCTGGCGGGTAGGCCCCTACTTCTCGGTGGGCACATTATATACGTCTATATCGCAATATAACCTAACCTAACCCATCTAGACTCTCGCTGGTAATATTTTACAAAATTCCGGTCGTGTCAGCCCGTACTTTGCCGTGGGGACATTATATACGTCTATAACTTTATATAGCCTAACCTGAGGGAACCTAACATCTCGGATGTAGTATTTTCCAACATTCCTGGCGGGTCGGCCCCCACTTCTCGGTGGACACATTATATACGTCTGTACCGTAATCTAACCTAACCTAAGCCATCTAGACCGTCGCTGGTAATGTTTTACAAAATCCCGGTCTTGTCGGCCCGTACTTCTCGGTGGGGACATTATTTACGTCTATAACGTTATACATCCTAACCCAAGGGAACCTAACATCTGGGATGTAGTATTTTCCAACATTCCTGGCGGGTAGGCCCCTACTTCTCGGTGGGCACATTATATACGTCTATATCGCAATATAACCTAACCTAACCCATCTAGACTCTCGCTGGTGATGTTTTACAAAATCCCGGTCGTGTCTGCCCGTACTTCTCGGCGCGGACATTTTATACGTCTATAACGTTATACATCCTAACCCAAGGGAACCTAACATCTCGGATGTAGTATTTTCCAACATTCCTGGCGAGCCAGCCCCTACTTCTCGGTGGGCACATTATATACGTCTATATCGCCATATAACCTAACCTAACCCACCTAGACCTTCGCTGGTAATGTTTTACAAAATCCCGGTCGTGTCGGCCCGTACTTCTCGGTGGGGACATTATTTACGTCTATAACGTTATATATCCTAACCCAAGGGAACCTAACATCTCGGATGTAGTATTTTCCAACATTCCTGGCCGGTCGGCCCCTACTTCTCGGTGGGCGAATTATTGACGTCTATATCGCAATATAACCTAACCTAACCCATCTAGACCCTCGCTGGTAATGTTTTACAAAATCCCGGTCGTGTCTGCCCGTACTTCTCGGTGCGTACATTATATACGTCTATAAATTTATATATCCTAACCTAAGGGAACCTAACATCTCGGATGTAGTATTTTCCAACATTCCTGGCGGGCCGGCCCCTACTTCTCGGTGGGCACATTATATACGTCCATGTCGTAATATAACCTTACCTAACCCATCTAGACCCTCGCTGGTAATGTTTTACAAAATTCCGGTCGTGTCGGCCCGTACTTTGCCGTGGGGACATTATATGTGTCTATTTCGTTTTATATCCTAACCTAAGGGAACCTAACATCTCGGATGTAGTATTTTCCAACATTTCTGGCGGGTCGGCCCCTACTTCTCGGTGGGAACTTTATATACGTCTATAACGTAATATAAACTAACCTAACCCACCTAGACCCTCGCTGGTAATGTTCCACAGAATCCCGTTCATATCTTCCCGTACGTCTCGGTGCGTCCATTATATACGTCTATAACGTTATATATCCTAACCCAAGGGAACCTAACATCTCGGATGTAGTATTTTCCAACATTCCTGGCGGGTCGGCCCCTACTTCTCGGTGGGCACATTATATACGTCTATATCGGAATATAACCTAACCTAACCCATCTAGACCCTCGCTGGTAATGTTTTACAAAATCCCGGTCTTGTCGGCCCGTACTTCTCGGTGGGGACATTATTTACGTCTATAACGTTATACATCCTAACCCAAGGGAACCTAACATCTGGGATGTAGTATTTTCCAACATTCCTGGCGGGTAGGCCCCTACTTCTCGGTGGGCACATTATATACGTCTATATCGCAATATAACCTAACCTAACCCATCTAGACTCTCGCTGGTGATGTTTTACAAAATCCCGGTCGTGTCTGCCCGTACTTCTCGGCGCGGACATTTTATACGTCTATAACGTTATACATCCTAACCCAAGGGAACCTAACATCTCGGATGTAGTATTTTCCAACATTCCTGGCGGGCCAGCCCCTACTTCTCGGTGGGCACATTATATACGTCTATATCGCCATATAACCTAACCTAACCCAACTAGACCTTCGCTGGTAATGTTTTACAAAATCCCGGTCGTGTCGGCCCGTACTTCTCGGTGGGGACATTATTTACGTCTATAACGTTATATATCCTAACCCAAGGGAACCTAACATCTGGGATGTAGTATTTTCCAACATTCCTGGCGGGTAGGCCCCTACTTCTCGGTGGGCACATTATATACGTCTATATCGCAATATAACCTCACCTAACCCATCTAGACCCTCGCTGGTAATGTTTTACAAAATCCCGGTCGTGTCGGCCCGTACTTCTCGGTGGGGACATTATATAAGTCTATAACGTTATATATCCTAACCTAAGGGATCCTAACTTCTCGGATATAGTATTTTCCAACATTCCTGGCTGGTCAGCCCCTACTTCTCGGTGGGCACATTATATACGTCTATATCGTAATATAACCTAACCTAACCCATCTAGACCCTCGCTGGTAATGTTTTACAAAATCCCGGTCTTATCGGCCCGTACTTCTCGGTGGGGACATTATATACGTCTATAACGTTATATATCCTAACCTAAGGGAACCTAACTTCTCGGATGTAGTATTTTCCAACATTCATTGCGGGTCGGCCCCTACTTCTCGGTGGGCACATTATATACGTCCATATCGTAATATAACCTAACCTAACCCATCTAGATCCTCGCTGGTAATATTTTACAAAATTCCGGTCGTGTCGGCCCGTACTTTGCCGTGGGGACATTATATACGTCTATAACTTTATATATCCTAACCTGAGGGAACCTAACATCTCGGATGTAGTATTTTCCAACATTCCTGGCGGGTCGGCCCCCACTTCTCGGTGGACACATTATATACGTCTATATCGTAATATAACCTAATCTAACCCATCTAGACCGTCGCTGGTAATGTTTTACAAAATCCCGGTCTTGTCGGCCCGTACTTCTCGGTGGGGACATTATATACGTCTATAACGTTATATATCCTAACCTAAGGGAACCTAACTTCTCGGATGTAGTATTTTCCAACATTCATTGCGGGTCGGCCCCTACTTCTCGGTGGGCACATTATATACGTCCATATCGTAATATAACCTAACCTAACCCATCTAGATCCTCGCTGGTAATATTTTACAAAATTCCGGTCGTGTCGGCCCGTACTTTGCCGTGGGGACATTATATACGTCTATAACTTTATATATCCTAACCTGAGGGAACCTAACATCTCGGATGTAGTATTTTCCAACATTCCTGGCGGGTCGGCCCCCACTTCTCGGTGGACACATTATATACGTCTATATCGTAATATAACCTAACCTAACCCATCTAGACCGTCGCTGGTAATGTTTTACAAAATCCCGGTCTTGTCGGCCCGTACTTCTCGGTGGGGACATTATATACGTCTATATCGTTATATATCCTAACCTAAGGGAACCTAACATCTCGGATGTAGTATTTTCCAACATTCCTGGCGGGCCGGCCCCTACTTCTCGGTGGGCACATTATATACGTCTATATCGTAATATAACCTAACCTAACCAATCTAGACCCTCGCTGGTAATGTTTCACAGAATCCCGTTCATGTCTTCCCGTACGTCTCGGTGCGGATATTATATACGTCTATAAATTTATATATCCTAACCTAAGGGAACCTAACATCTCGGATGTATTATTTTCCAACATTCCTGGCGGGTCGGCCCCTACTTCCCGGTGGGTACATTATATACGTCTATATCGTAATATAACCTAACCTAACCCATCTAGACCCTCGCTGGTAATGTTTTACAAAATCCCGGTCGTGTCGGCCCGTACTTCTCGGTGGGGACATTATATAAGTCTATAACGTTATATATCCTAACCTAAGGGATCCTAACTTCTCGGATATAGTATTTTCCAACATTCCTGGCGGGTCGGCCCCTACTTCTCGGTGGGCACATTATATACGTCTACATCGTAATATAACCTAACCTAACCCATCTAGACCCTCGCTGGTAATGTTTTACAAAATCCCGGTCTTATCGGCCCGTACTTCTCGGTGGGGACATTATATACGTCTATAACGTTATATATCCTAACCCAAGGGAACCTAACATCGCGGATGTAGTATTTTCCAACATTCCTGGCGGGTCGGCCCCTACTTCTCGGTGGGCACATTATTGACGTCTATATCGCAATATAACCTAACCTAACCCATCTAGACCCTCGCTGGTAATGTTTTACAAAATCCCGGTCGTGTCGGCCCGTACTTCTCGGTGGGGACATTATATACGTCTATATCGTTATATATCCTAACCCAAGGGAACCTTACATCTCGGATGTAGTATTTTCCAACATTCCTGGCGGGTCGGCCCCTACTTCTCGGTGGGCACATTATTGACGTCTATATCGCAATATAACCTAACCTAACCCATCTAGACCGTCGCTGGTAATGTTTTACAAAATCCCGTTCGTGTCTGCCCGTACTTCTCGGTGCGTACATTATATACGTCTATAAATTTATATATCCTAACCTAAGGGAACCTAACATCTCGGATGTAGTATTTTCCAACATTCCTGGCGGGTCGGCCCCTACTTCTCGGTGGGCACATTATATGCGTACATATCGTAATATAACCTTACCTAACCCATCTAGACCCTCGCTGGTAATGTTTTACAAAATTCCGGTCGTGTCGGCCCGTACTTTGCCGTGGGGACATTATATGTGTCTATATCGTTTTATATCCTAACCTAAGGGAACCTAACATCTCGGATGTAGTATTTTCCAACATTTCTGGCGGGTCGGCCCCTACTTCTCGGTGGGAACTTTATATACGTCTATAACGTAATATAACCTAACCTAACCCACCTAGACCCTCGCTGGTAATGTTTCACAGAATCCCGTTCATGTCTTCCCGTACGTCTCGGTGCGTCCATTATATACGTCTATAACGTTATATATCCTAACCCAAGGGAACCTAACATCTCGGATGTAGTATTTTCCAACATTCCTGGCGGGTCGGCCCCTACTTCTCGGTGGGCACATTATATACGTCTATATCGGAATATAACCTAACCTAACCCATCTAGACCGTCGCTGGTAATGTTTTACAAAATCCCGTTTATGTCTTCCCGTAAGTCTCGGTGCGTACATTATATACGTCTATAAATTTATATATCCTAACCTAAGGGAACCTAACATCTCGGATGTAGTATTTTCCAACATTCCTGGCGGGCCGGCTCCTACTTCTCGGTGGGCACATTATATACGTCCATGTCGTAATATAACCAAACCTAACCCATCTAGACCCTCGCTGGTAATGTTTTACAAAATTCCGGTCGTGTCGGCCCGTACTTTGCCGTGGGGACATTATATGTGTCTATTTCGTTTTATATCCTAACCTAAGGGAACCTAACATCTCGGATGTAGTATTTTCCAACATTTCTGGCGGGTCGGCCCCTACTTCTCGGTGGGAACTTTATATACGTCTATAACGTAATATAACCTAACCTAACCCACCGAGACCCTCGCTGGTAATGTTTCACAGAATCCCGTTCATGTCTTCCCGTACGTCTCGGTGCGTCCATTATATACGTCTATAACGTTATATATCCTAACCCAAGGGAACCTAACATCTCGGATGTAGTATTTTCCAACATTCCTGGCGGGTCGGCCCCTACTTCTCGGTGGGCACATTATATACGTCTATATCGGAATATAACCTAACCTAACCCATCTAGACCCTCGCTGGTAATGTTTTACAAAATCCCGGTCGTGTCGGCCCGTACTTCTCGGTGGGGACATTATATAAGTCTATAACGTTATATATCCTAACCTAAGGGATCCTAACTTCTCGGATATAGTATTTTCCAACATTCCTGGCTGGTCGGCCCCTACTTCTCGGTGGGCACATTATATACGTCTATATCGTAATATAACCTAACCTAACCCATCTAGACCCTCGCTGGTAATGTTTTACAAAATCCCGGTCTTATCGGCCCGTACTTCTCGGTGGGGACATTATATACGTCTATAACGTTATATATCCTAACCTAAGGGAACCTAACTTCTCGGATGTAGTATTTTCCAACATTCATTGCGGGTCGGCCCCTACTTCTCGGTGGGCACATTATATACGTCCATATCGTAATATAACCTAACCTAACCCATCTAGATCCTCGCTGGTAATATTTTACAAAATTCCGGTCGTGTCGGCCCGTACTTTGCCGTGGGGACATTATATACGTCTATAACTTCATATATCCTAACCTGAGGGAACCTAACATCTCGGATGTAGTATTTTCCAACATTCCTGGCGGGTCGGCCCCCACTTCTCGGTGGACACATTATATACGTCTATATCGTAATATAACCTAATCTAACCCATCTAGACCGTCGCTGGTAATGTTTTACAAAATCCCGGTCTTGTCGGCCCGTACTTCTCGGTGGGGACATTATATACGTCTATAACGTTATATATCCTAACCTAAGGGAACCTAACTTCTCGGATGTAGTATTTTCCAACATTCATTGCGGGTCGGCCCCTACTTCTCGGTGGGCACATTATATACGTCCATATCGTAATATAACCTAACCTAACCCATCTAGATCCTCGCTGGTAATATTTTACAAAATTCCGGTCGTGTCGGCCCGTACTTTGCCGTGGGGACATTATATACGTCTATAACTTTATATATCCTAACCTGAGGGAACCTAACATCTCGGATGTAGTATTTTCCAACATTCCTGGCGGGTCGGCCCCCACTTCTCGGTGGACACATTATATACGTCTATATCGTAATATAACCTAACCTAACCCATCTAGACCGTCGCTGGTAATGTTTTACAAAATCCCGGTCTTGTCGGCCCGTACTTCTCGGTGGGGACATTATATACGTCTATATCGTTATATATCCTAACCTAAGGGAACCTAACATCTCGGATGTAGTATTTTCCAACATTCCTGGCGGGCCGGCCCCTACTTCTCGGTGGGCACATTATATACGTCTATATCGTAATATAACCTAACCTAACCAATCTAGACCCTCGCTGGTAATGTTTCACAGAATCCCGTTCATGTCTTCCCGTACGTCTCGGTGCGGATATTATATACGTCTATAAATTTATATATCCTAACCTAAGGGAACCTAACATCTCGGATGTATTATTTTCCAACATTCCTGGCGGGTCGGCCCCTACTTCCCGGTGGGTACATTATATACGTCTATATCGTAATATAACCTAACCTAACCCATCTAGACCCTCGCTGGTAATGTTTTACAAAATCCCGGTCGTGTCGGCCCGTACTTCTCGGTGGGGACATTATATAAGTCTATAACGTTATATATCCTAACCTAAGGGATCCTAACTTCTCGGATATAGTATTTTCCAACATTCCTGGCGGGTCGGCCCCTACTTCTCGGTGGGCACATTATATACGTCTACATCGTAATATAACCTAACCTAACCCATCTAGACCCTCGCTGGTAATGTTTTACAAAATCCCGGTCTTATCGGCCCGTACTTCTCGGTGGGGACATTATATACGTCTATAACGTTATATATCCTAACCCAAGGGAACCTAACATCGCGGATGTAGTATTTTCCAACATTCCTGGCGGGTCGGCCCCTACTTCTCGGTGGGCACATTATTGACGTCTATATCGCAATATAACCTAACCTAACCCATCTAGACCCTCGCTGGTAATGTTTTACAAAATCCCGGTCGTGTCGGCCCGTACTTCTCGGTGGGGACATTATATACGTCTATATCGTTATATATCCTAACCCAAGGGAACCTTACATCTCGGATGTAGTATTTTCCAACATTCCTGGCGGGTCGGCCACTACTTCTCGGTGGGCACATTATTGACGTCTATATCGCAATATAACCTAACCTAACCCATGTAGACCGTCGCTGGTAATGTTTTACAAAATCCCGTTCGTGTCTGCCCGTACTTCTCGGTGCGTACATTATATACGTCTATAAATTTATATATCCTAACCTAAGGGAACCTAACATCTCGGATGTAGTATTTTCCAACATTCCTGGCGGGTCGGCCCCTACTTCTCGGTGGGCACATTATATGCGTACATATCGTAATATAACCTTACCTAACCCATCTAGACCCTCGCTGGTAATGTTTTACAAAATTCCGGTCGTGTCGGCCCGTACTTTGCCGTGGGGACATTATATGTGTCTATATCGTTTTATATCCTAACCTAAGGGAACCTAACATCTCGGATGTAGTATTTTCCAACATTTCTGGCGGGTCGGCCCCTACTTCTCGGTGGGAACTTTATATACGTCTATAACGTAATATAACCTAACCTAACCCACCTAGACCCTCGCTGGTAATGTTTCACAGAATCCCGTTCATGTCTTCCCGTACGTCTCGGTGCGTCCATTATATACGTCTATAACGTTATATATCCTAACCCAAGGGAACCTAACATCTCGGATGTAGTATTTTCCAACATTCCTGGCTGGTCGGCCCCTACTTCTCGGTGGGCACATTATATACGTCTATATCGGAATATAACCTAACCTAACCCATCTAGACCGTCGCTGGTAATGTTTTACAAAATCCCGTTTATGTCTTCCCGTAAGTCTCGGTGCGTACATTATATACGTCTATAAATTTATATATCCTAACCTAAGGGAACCTAACATCTCGGATGTAGTATTTTCCAACATTCCTGGCGGGCCGGCCCCTACTTCTCGGTGGGCACATTATATACGTCCATGTCGTAATATAACCTTACCTAACCCATCTAGACCCTCGCTGGTAATGTTTTACAAAATTCCGGTCGTGTCGGCCCGTACTTTGCCGTGGGGACATTATATGTGTCTATTTCGTTTTATATCCTAACCTAAGGGAACCTAACATCTCGGATGTAGTATTTTCCAACATTTCTGGCGGGTCGGCCCCTACTTCTCGGTGGGAACTTTATATACGTCTATAACGTAATATAAACTAACCTAACCCACCTAGACCCTCGCTGGTAATGTTCCACAGAATCCCGTTCATATCTTCCCGTACGTCTCGGTGCGTCCATTATATACGTCTATAACGTTATATATCCTAACCCAAGGGAACCTAACATCTCGGATGTAGTATTTTCCAACATTCCTGGCGGGTCGGCCCCTACTTCTCGGTGGGCACATTATATACGTCTATATCGGAATATAACCTAACCTAACCCATCTAGACCCTCGCTGGTAATGTTTTACAAAATTCCGGTCGTGTCGGCCCGTACTTTGCCGTGGGGACATTATATACGTCTATAACGTTATATATGCTAACCTAAGGGAACCTAGCTTCTCGGATGTAGTATTTTCCAACATTCCTGGCGGGTCGGCCCCTACTTCTCGGTGGGCACATTATATACGTCTATATCGCAATATAACCTAACCTAACCCATCTAGACCCTCGCTGGTAATGTTTTACAAAATCCCGGTCGTGTCGGCCCGTACTTCTCGGTGGGGACATTATATACGTCTATAACGTTATATATCCTAACCCAAGGGAACCTAACATCTCGGATGTAGTATTTTCCAACATTCCTGGCGGGTCGGCCCCTACTTCTCGGTGGGCACATTATATACGTCCATATCGTAATATAACCTAACCTAACCCATCTAGATCCTCGCTGGTAATATTTTACAA
Organism: Xylocopa violacea; assembly: GCA_963969225.1. Lineage (NCBI taxonomy): Eukaryota > Metazoa > Arthropoda > Insecta > Hymenoptera > Apidae > Xylocopa > Xylocopa violacea. The sequence goes on along the minus strand of CAXAJV010000011.1, from coordinate 8,167,647 downwards.
AATTCCGGTCGTGTCGGCCCGTACTTTGCCGTGGGGACATTATATAAGTCTATAACGTTATATATCCTAACCTAAGGGATCCTAACTTCTCGGATATAGTATTTTCCAACATTCCTGGCTGGTCGGCCCCTACTTCTCGGTGGGCACATTATATACGTCTATATCGTAATATAACCTAACCTAACCCATCTAGACCCTCGCTGGTAATGTTTTACAAAATCCCGGTCTTATCGGCCCGTACTTCTCGGTGGGGACATTATATACGTCTATAACGTTATATATCCTAACCTAAGGGAACCTAACTTCTCGGATGTAGTATTTTCCAACATTCATTGCGGGTCGGCCCCTACTTCTCGGTGGGCACATTATATACGTCCATATCGTAATATAACCTAACCTAACCCATCTAGATCCTCGCTGGTAATATTTTACAAAATTCCGGTCGTGTCGGCCCGTACTTTGCCGTGGGGACATTATATACGTCTATAACTTCATATATCCTAACCTGAGGGAACCTAACATCTCGGATGTAGTATTTTCCAACATTCCTGGCGGGTCGGCCCCCACTTCTCGGTGGACACATTATATACGTCTATATCGTAATATAACCTAATCTAACCCATCTAGACCGTCGCTGGTAATGTTTTACAAAATCCCGGTCTTGTCGGCCCGTACTTCTCGGTGGGGACATTATATACGTCTATAACGTTATATATCCTAACCTAAGGGAACCTAACTTCTCGGATGTAGTATTTTCCAACATTCATTGCGGGTCGGCCCCTACTTCTCGGTGGGCACATTATATACGTCCATATCGTAATATAACCTAACCTAACCCATCTAGATCCTCGCTGGTAATATTTTACAAAATTCCGGTCGTGTCGGCCCGTACTTTGCCGTGGGGACATTATATACGTCTATAACTTTATATATCCTAACCTGAGGGAACCTAACATCTCGGATGTAGTATTTTCCAACATTCCTGGCGGGTCGGCCCCCACTTCTCGGTGGACACATTATATACGTCTATATCGTAATATAACCTAACCTAACCCATCTAGACCGTCGCTGGTAATGTTTTACAAAATCCCGGTCTTGTCGGCCCGTACTTCTCGGTGGGGACATTATATACGTCTATATCGTTATATATCCTAACCTAAGGGAACCTAACATCTCGGATGTAGTATTTTCCAACATTCCTGGCGGGCCGGCCCCTACTTCTCGGTGGGCACATTATATACGTCTATATCGTAATATAACCTAACCTAACCAATCTAGACCCTCGCTGGTAATGTTTCACAGAATCCCGTTCATGTCTTCCCGTACGTCTCGGTGCGGATATTATATACGTCTATAAATTTATATATCCTAACCTAAGGGAACCTAACATCTCGGATGTATTATTTTCCAACATTCCTGGCGGGTCGGCCCCTACTTCCCGGTGGGTACATTATATACGTCTATATCGTAATATAACCTAACCTAACCCATCTAGACCCTCGCTGGTAATGTTTTACAAAATCCCGGTCGTGTCGGCCCGTACTTCTCGGTGGGGACATTATATAAGTCTATAACGTTATATATCCTAACCTAAGGGATCCTAACTTCTCGGATATAGTATTTTCCAACATTCCTGGCGGGTCGGCCCCTACTTCTCGGTGGGCACATTATATACGTCTACATCGTAATATAACCTAACCTAACCCATCTAGACCCTCGCTGGTAATGTTTTACAAAATCCCGGTCTTATCGGCCCGTACTTCTCGGTGGGGACATTATATACGTCTATAACGTTATATATCCTAACCCAAGGGAACCTAACATCGCGGATGTAGTATTTTCCAACATTCCTGGCGGGTCGGCCCCTACTTCTCGGTGGGCACATTATTGACGTCTATATCGCAATATAACCTAACCTAACCCATCTAGACCCTCGCTGGTAATGTTTTACAAAATCCCGGTCGTGTCGGCCCGTACTTCTCGGTGGGGACATTATATACGTCTATATCGTTATATATCCTAACCCAAGGGAACCTTACATCTCGGATGTAGTATTTTCCAACATTCCTGGCGGGTCGGCCCCTACTTCTCGGTGGGCACATTATTGACGTCTATATCGCAATATAACCTAACCTAACCCATGTAGACCGTCGCTGGTAATGTTTTACAAAATCCCGTTCGTGTCTGCCCGTACTTCTCGGTGCGTACATTATATACGTCTATAAATTTATATATCCTAACCTAAGGGAACCTAACATCTCGGATGTAGTATTTTCCAACATTCCTGGCGGGTCGGCCCCTACTTCTCGGTGGGCACATTATATGCGTACATATCGTAATATAACCTTACCTAACCCATCTAGACCCTCGCTGGTAATGTTTTACAAAATTCCGGTCGTGTCGGCCCGTACTTTGCCGTGGGGACATTATATGTGTCTATATCGTTTTATATCCTAACCTAAGGGAACCTAACATCTCGGATGTAGTATTTTCCAACATTTCTGGCGGGTCGGCCCCTACTTCTCGGTGGGAACTTTATATACGTCTATAACGTAATATAACCTAACCTAACCCACCTAGACCCTCGCTGGTAATGTTTCACAGAATCCCGTTCATGTCTTCCCGTACGTCTCGGTGCGTCCATTATATACGTCTATAACGTTATATATCCTAACCCAAGGGAACCTAACATCTCGGATGTAGTATTTTCCAACATTCCTGGCTGGTCGGCCCCTACTTCTCGGTGGGCACATTATATACGTCTATATCGGAATATAACCTAACCTAACCCATCTAGACCGTCGCTGGTAATGTTTTACAAAATCCCGTTTATGTCTTCCCGTAAGTCTCGGTGCGTACATTATATACGTCTATAAATTTATATATCCTAACCTAAGGGAACCTAACATCTCGGATGTAGTATTTTCCAACATTCCTGGCGGGCCGGCCCCTACTTCTCGGTGGGCACATTATATACGTCCATGTCGTAATATAACCTTACCTAACCCATCTAGACCCTCGCTGGTAATGTTTTACAAAATTCCGGTCGTGTCGGCCCGTACTTTGCCGTGGGGACATTATATGTGTCTATTTCGTTTTATATCCTAACCTAAGGGAACCTAACATCTCGGATGTAGTATTTTCCAACATTTCTGGCGGGTCGGCCCCTACTTCTCGGTGGGAACTTTATATACGTCTACAACGTAATATAAACTAACCTAACCCACCTAGACCCTCGCTGGTAATGTTCCACAGAATCCCGTTCATATCTTCCCGTACGTCTCGGTGCGTCCATTATATACGTCTATAACGTTATATATCCTAACCCAAGGGAACCTAACATCTCGGATGTAGTATTTTCCAACATTCCTGGCGGGTCGGCCCCTACTTCTCGGTGGGCACATTATATACGTCTATATCGGAATATAACCTAACCTAACCCATCTAGACCCTCGCTGGTAATGTTTTACAAAATTCCGGTCGTGTCGGCCCGTACTTTGCCGTGGGGACATTATATACGTCTATAACGTTATATATGCTAACCTAAGGGAACCTAGCTTCTCGGATGTAGTATTTTCCAACATTCCTGGCGGGTCGGCCCCTACTTCTCGGTGGGCACATTATATACGTCTATATCGCAATATAACCTAACCTAACCCATCTAGACCCTCGCTGGTAATGTTTTACAAAATCCCGGTCGTGTCGGCCCGTACTTCTCGGTGGGGACATTATATACGTCTATAACGTTATATATCCTAACCCAAGGGAACCTAACATCTCGGATGTAGTATTTTCCAACATTCCTGGCGGGTCGGCCCCTACTTCTCGGTGGGCACATTATATACGTCCATATCGTAATATAACCTAACCTAACCCATCTAGATCCTCGCTGGTAATATTTTACAAAATTCCGGTCGTGTCGGCCCGTACTTTGCCGTGGGGACATTATATACGTCTATAACTTTATATAGCCTAACCTGAGGGAACCTAACATCTCGGATGTAGTATTTTCCAACATTCCGGGCGGGTCGGCCCCCACTTCTCGGTGGACACATTATATACGTCTGTATCGTAATCTAACCTAACCTAAGCCATCTAGACCGTCGCTGGTAATGTTTTACAAAATCCCGGTCTTGTCGGCCCGTACTTCTCGGTGGGGACATTATTTACGTCTATAACGTTATACATCCTAACCCAAGGGAACCTAACATCTGCGATGTAGTATTTTCCAACATTCCTGGCGGGTAGGCCCCTACTTCTCGGTGGGCACATTATATACGTCTATATCGCAATATAACCTAACCTAACCCATCTAGACTCTCGCTGGTAATATTTTACAAAATTCCGGTCGTGTCAGCCCGTACTTTGCCGTGGGGACATTATATACGTCTATAACTTTATATAGCCTAACCTGAGGGAACCTAACATCTCGGATGTAGTATTTTCCAACATTCCTGGCGGGTCGGCCCCCACTTCTCGGTGGACACATTATATACGTCTGTACCGTACTCTAACCTAACCTAAGCCATCTAGACCGTCGCTGGTAATGTTTTACAAAATCCCGGTCTTGTCGGCCCGTACTTCTCGGTGGGGACATTATTTACGTCTATAACGTTATACATCCTAACCCAAGGGAACCTAACATCTGGGATGTAGTATTTTCCAACATTCCTGGCGGGTAGGCCCCTACTTCTCGGTGGGCACATTATATACGTCTATATCGCAATATAACCTAACCTAACCCATCTAGACTCTCGCTGGTGATGTTTTACAAAATCCCGGTCGTGTCTGCCCGTACTTCTCGGCGCGGACATTTTATACGTCTATAACGTTATACATCCTAACCCAAGGGAACCTAACATCTCGGATGTAGTATTTTCCAACATTCCTGGCGGGCCAGCCCCTACTTCTCGGTGGGCACATTATATACGTCTATATCGCCATATAACCTAACCTAACCCACCTAGACCTTCGCTGGTAATGTTTTACAAAATCCCGGTCGTGTCGGCCCGTACTTCTCGGTGGGGACATTATTTACGTCTATAACGTTATATATCCTAACCCAAGGGAACCTAACATCTCGGATGTAGTATTTTCCAACATTCCTGGCCGGTCGGCCCCTACTTCTCGGTGGGCGCATTATTGACGTCTATATCGCAATATAACCTAACCTAACCCATCTAGACCCTCGCTGGTAATGTTTTACAAAATCCCGGTCGTGTCTGCCCGTACTTCTCGGTGCGTACATTATATACGTCTATAAATTTATATATCCTAACCTAAGGGAACCTAACATCTCGGATGTAGTATTTTCCAACATTCCTGGCGGGCCGGCCCCTACTTCTCGGTGGGCACATTATATACGTCCATGTCGTAATATAACCTTACCTAACCCATCTAGACCCTCGCTGGTAATGTTTTACAAAATTCCGGTCGTGTCGGCCCGTACTTTGCCGTGGGGACATTATATGTGTCTATTTCGTTTTATATCCTAACCTAAGGGAACCTAACATCTCGGATGTAGTATTTTCCAACATTTCTGGCGGGTCGGCCCCTACTTCTCGGTGGGAACTTTATATACGTCTATAACGTAATATAAACTAACCTAACCCACCTAGACCCTCGCTGGTAATGTTCCACAGAATCCCGTTCATATCTTGCCGTACGTCTCTGTGCGTCCATTATATACGTCTATAACGTTATATATCCTAACCCAAGGGAACCTAACATCTCGGATGTAGTATTTTCCAACATTCCTGGCGGGTCGGCCCCTACTTCTCGGTGGGCACATTATATACGTCTATATCGGAATATAACCTAACCTAACCCATCTAGACCCTCGCTGGTAATGTTTTACAAAATCCCGGTCTTGTCGGCCCGTACTTCTCGGTGGGGACATTATTTACGTCTATAACGTTATACATCCTAACCCAAGGGAACCTAACATCTGGGATGTAGTATTTTCCAACATTCCTGGCGGGTAGGCCCCTACTTCTCGGTGGGCACATTATATACGTCTATATCGCAATATAACCTAACCTAACCCATCTAGACTCTCGCTGGTGATGTTTTACAAAATCCCGGTCGTGTCTGCCCGTACTTCTCGGCGCGGACATTTTATACGTCTATAACGTTATACATCCTAACCCAAGGGAACCTAACATCTCGGATGTAGTATTTTCCAACATTCCTGGCGGGCCAGCCCCTACTTCTCGGTGGGCACATTATATACGTCTATATCGCCATATAACCTAACCTAACCCAACTAGACCTTCGCTGGTAATGTTTTACAAAATCCCGGTCGTGTCGGCCCGTACTTCTCGGTGGGGACATTATTTACGTCTATAACGTTATATATCCTAACCCAAGGGAACCTAACATCTGGGATGTAGTATTTTCCAACATTCCTGGCGGGTAGGCCCCTACTTCTCGGTGGGCACATTATATACGTCTATATCGCAATATAACCTCACCTAACCCATCTAGACCCTCGCTGGTAATGTTTTACAAAATCCCGGTCGTGTCGGCCCGTACTTCTCGGTGGGGACATTATATAAGTCTATAACGTTATATATCCTAACCTAAGGGATCCTAACTTCTCGGATATAGTATTTTCCAACATTCCTGGCTGGTCAGCCCCTACTTCTCGGTGGGCACATTATATACGTCTATATCGTAATATAACCTAACCTAACCCATCTAGACCCTCGCTGGTAATGTTTTACAAAATCCCGGTCTTATCGGCCCGTACTTCTCGGTGGGGACATTATATACGTCTATAACGTTATATATCCTAACCTAAGGGAACCTAACTTCTCGGATGTAGTATTTTCCAACATTCATTGCGTGTCGGCCCCTACTTCTCGGTGGGCACATTATATACGTCCATATCGTAATATAACCTAACCTAACCCATCTAGATCCTCGCTGGTAATATTTTACAAAATTCCGGTCGTGTCGGCCCGTACTTTGCCGTGGGGACATTATATACGTCTATAACTTTATATATCCTAACCTGAGGGAACCTAACATCTCGGATGTAGTATTTTCCAACATTCCTGGCGGGTCGGCCCGCACTTCTCGGTGGACACATTATATACGTCTATATCGTAATATAACCTAATCTAACCCATCTAGACCGTCGCTGGTAATGTTTTACAAAATCCCGGTCTTGTCGGCCCGTACTTCTCGGTGGGGACATTATATACGTCTATAACGTTATATATCCTAACCTAAGGGAACCTAACTTCTCGGATGTAGTATTTTCCAACATTCATTGCGGGTCGGCCCCTACTTCTCGGTGGGCACATTATATACGTCCATATCGTAATATAACCTAACCTAACCCATCTAGATCCTCGCTGGTAATATTTTACAAAATTCCGGTCGTGTCGGCCCGTACTTTGCCGTGGGGACATTATATACGTCTATAACTTTATATATCCTAACCTGAGGGAACCTAACATCTCGGATGTAGTATTTTCCAACATTCCTGGCGGGTCGGCCCCCACTTCTCGGTGGACACATTATATACGTCTATATCGTAATATAACCTAACCTAACCCATCTAGACCGTCGCTGGTAATGTTTTACAAAATCCCGGTCTTGTCGGCCCGTACTTCTCGGTGGGGACATTATATACGTCTATATCGTTATATATCCTAACCCAAGGGAACCTAACATCTCGGATGTAGTATTTTCCAACATTCCTGGCGGGTCGGCCCCTACTTCTCGGTGGGCACATTATATACGTCTATATCGGAATATAACCTAACCTAACCCATCTAGACCGTCGCTGGTAATGTTTTACAAAATCCCGTTTATGTCTTCCCGTAAGTCTCGGTGCGTACATTATATACGTCTATAAATTTATATATCCTAACCTAAGGGAACCTAACATCTCGGATGTAGTATTTTCCAACATTCCTGGCGGGCCGGCCCCTACTTCTCGGTGGGCACATTATATACGTCCATGTCGTAATATAACCAAACCTAACCCATCTAGACCCTCGCTGGTAATGTTTTACAAAATTCCGGTCGTGTCGGCCCGTACTTTGCCGTGGGGACATTATATGTGTCTATTTCGTTTTATATCCTAACCTAAGGGAACCTAACATCTCGGATGTAGTATTTTCCAACATTTCTGGCGGGTCGGCCCCTACTTCTCGGTGGGAACTTTATATACGTCTATAACGTAATATAAACTAACCTAACCCACCTAGACCCTCGCTGGTAATGTTCCACAGAATCCCGTTCATATCTTCCCGTACGTCTCGGTGCGTCCATTATATACGTCTATAACGTTATATATCCTAACCCAAGGGAACCTAACATCTCGGATGTAGTATTTTCCAACATTCCTGGCGGGTCGGCCCCTACTTCTCGGTGGGCACATTATATACGTCTATATCGGAATATAACCTAACCTAACCCATCTAGACCCTCGCTGGTAATGTTTTACAAAATCCCGGTCGTGTCGGCCCGTACTTCTCGGAGGGGACATTATATACGTCTATAACGTTATATATCCTAACCCAAGGGAACCTAACATCTCGGATGTAGTATTTTCCAACATTCCTGGCGGGTCGGCCCCTACTTCTCGGTGGGCACATTATATACGTCCATATCGTAATATAACCTAACCTAACCCATCTAGATCCTCGCTGGTAATATTTTACAAAATTCCGGTCGTGTCGGCCCGTACTTTGCCGTGGGGACATTATATGTGCCTATTTCGTTTTATATCCTAACCTAAGGGAACCTAACATCTCGGATGTAGTATTTTCCAACATTTCTGGCGGGTCGGCCCCTACTTCTCGGTGGGAACTTTATATACGTCTATAACGTAATATAAACTAACCTAACCCACCTAGACCCTCGCTGGTAATGTTCCACAGAATCCCGTTCATATCTTCCCGTACGTCTCGGTGCGTCCATTATATACGTCTATAACGTTATATATCCTAACCCAAGGGAACCTAACATCTCGGATGTAGTATTTTCCAACATTCCTGGCGGGTCGGCCCCTACTTCTCGGTGGGCACATTATATACGTCTATATCGGAATATAACCTAACCTAACCCATCTAGACCCTCGCTGGTAATGTTTTACAAAATCCCGGTCTTGTCGGCCCGTACTTCTCGGTGGGGACATTATTTACGTCTATAACGTTATACATCCTAACCCAAGGGAACCTAACATCTGGGATGTAGTATTTTCCAACATTCCTGGCGGGTAGGCCCCTACTTCTCGGTGGGCACATTATATACGTCTATATCGCAATATAACCTAACCTAACCCATCTAGACTCTCGCTGGTGATGTTTTACAAAATCCCGGTCGTGTCTGCCCGTACTTCTCGGCGCGGACATTTTATACGTCTATAACGTTATACATCCTAACCCAAGGGAACCTAACATCTCGGATGTAGTATTTTCCAACATTCCTGGCGGGCCAGCCCCTACTTCTCGGTGGGCACATTATATACGTCTATATCGCCATATAACCTAACCTAACCCAACTAGACCTTCGCTGGTAATGTTTTACAAAATCCCGGTCGTGTCGGCCCGTACTTCTCGGTGGGGACATTATTTACGTCTATAACGTTATATATCCTAACCCAAGGGAACCTAACATCTGGGATGTAGTATTTTCCAACATTCCTGGCGGGTAGGCCCCTACTTCTCGGTGGGCACATTATATACGTCTATATCGCAATATAACCTCACCTAACCCATCTAGACCCTCGCTGGTAATGTTTTACAAAATCCCGGTCGTGTCGGCCCGTACTTCTCGGTGGGGACATTATATAAGTCTATAACGTTATATATCCTAACCTAAGGGATCCTAACTTCTCGGATATAGTATTTTCCAACATTCCTGGCTGGTCGGCCCCTACTTCTCGGTGGGCACATTATATACGTCTATATCGTAATATAACCTAACCTAACCCATCTAGACCCTCGCTGGTAATGTTTTACAAAATCCCGGTCTTATCGGCCCGTACTTCTCGGTGGGGACATTATATACGTCTATAACGTTATATATCCTAACCTAAGGGAACCTAACTTCTCGGATGTAGTATTTTCCAACATTCATTGCGGGTCGGCCCCTACTTCTCGGTGGGCACATTATATACGTCCATATCGTAATATAACCTAACCTAACCCATCTAGATCCTCGCTGGTAATATTTTACAAAATTCCGGTCGTGTCGGCCCGTACTTTGCCGTGGGGACATTATATACGTCTATAACTTTATATATCCTAACCTGAGGGAACCTAACATCTCGGATGTAGTATTTTCCAACATTCCTGGCGGGTCGGCCCCCACTTCTCGGTGGACACATTATATACGTCTATATCGTAATATAACCTAATCTAACCCATCTAGACCGTCGCTGGTAATGTTTTACAAAATCCCGGTCTTGTCGGCCCGTACTTCTCGGTGGGGACATTATATACGTCTATAACGTTATATATCCTAACCTAAGGGAACCTAACTTCTCGGATGTAGTATTTTCCAACATTCATTGCGGGTCGGCCCCTACATCTCGGTGGGCACATTATATACGTCCATATCGTAATATAACCTAACCTAACCCATCTAGATCCTCGCTGGTAATATTTTACAAAATTCCGGTCGTGTCGGCCCGTACTTTGCCGTGGGGACATTATATACGTCTATAACTTTATATATCCTAACCTGAGGGAACCTAACATCTCGGATGTAGTATTTTCCAACATTCCTGGCGGGTCGGCCCCCACTTCTCGGTGGACACATTATATACGTCTATATCGTAATATAACCTAACCTAACCCATCTAGACCGTCGCTGGTAATGTTTTACAAAATCCCGGTCTTGTCGGCCCGTACTTCTCGGTGGGGACATTATATACGTCTATATCGTTATATATCCTAACCTAAGGGAACCTAACATCTCGGATGTAGTATTTTCCAACATTCCTGGCGGGCCGGCCCCTACTTCTCGGTGGGCACATTATATACGTCTATATCGTAATATAACCTAACCTAACCAATCTAGACCCTCGCTGGTAATGTTTCACAGAATCCCGTTCATGTCTTCCCGTACGTCTCGGTGCGGATATTATATACGTCTATAAATTTATATATCCTAACCTAAGGGAACCTAACATCTCGGATGTATTATTTTCCAACATTCCTGGCGGGTCGGCCCCTACTTCTCGGTGGGCACATTATTGACGTCTATATCGCAATATAACCTAACCTAACCCATCTAGACACTCGCTGGTAATGTTTTACAAAATCCCGGTCGTGTCGGCCCGTACTTCTCGGTGGGGACATTATATACGTCTATATCGTTATATATCCTAACCCAAGGGAACCTTACATCTCGGATGTAGTATTTTCCAACATTCCTGGCGGGTCGGCCCCTACTTCTCGGTGGGCACATTATTGACGTCTATATCGCAATATAACCTAACCTAACCCATCTAGACCGTCGCTGGTAATGTTTTACAAAATCCCGTTCGTGTCTGCCCGTACTTCTCGGTGCGTACATTATATACGTCTATAAATTTATATATCCTAACCTAAGGGAACCTAACATCTCGGATGTAGTATTTTCCAACATTCCTGGCGGGTCGGCCCCTACTTCTCGGTGGGCACATTATATGCGTACATATCGTAATATAACCTTACCTAACCCATCTAGACCCTCGCTGGTAATGTTTTACAAAATTCCGGTCGTGTCGGCCCGTACTTTGCCGTGGGGACATTATATGTGTCTATATCGTTTTATATCCTAACCTAAGGGAACCTAACATTTCGGATGTAGTATTTTCCAACATTTCTGGCGGGTCGGCCCCTACTTCTCGGTGGGAACTTTATATACGTCTATAACGTAATATAACCTAACCTAACCCACCTAGACCCTCGCTGGTAATGTTTCACAGAATCCCGTTCATGTCTTCCCGTACGTCTCGGTGCGTCCATTATATACGTCTATAACGTTATATATCCTAACCCAAGGGAACCTAACATCTCGGATGTAGTATTTTCCAACATTCCTGGCGGGTCGGCCCCTACTTCTCGGTGGGCACATTATATACGTCTATATCGGAATATAACCTAACCTAACCCATCTAGACCGTCGCTGGTAATGTTTTACAAAATCCCGTTTATGTCTTCCCGTAAGTCTCGGTGCGTACATTATATACGTCTATAAATTTATATATCCTAACCTAAGGGAACCTAACATCTCGGATGTAGTATTTTCCAACATTCCTGGCGGGCCGGCCCCTACTTCTCGGTGGGCACATTATATACGTCCATGTCGTAATATAACCTTACCTAACCCATCTAGACCCTCGCTGGTAATGTTTTACAAAATTGCGGTCGTGTCGGCCCGTACTTTGCCGTGGGGACATTATATGTGTCTATTTCGTTTTATATCCTAACCTAAGGGAACCTAACATCTGCGATGTAGTATTTTCCAACATTCCTGGCGGGTAGGCCCCTACTTCTCGGTGGGCACATTATATACGTCTATATCGCAATATAACCTAACCTAACCCATCTAGACTCTCGCTGGTAATATTTTACAAAATTCCGGTCGTGTCAGCCCGTACTTTGCCGTGGGGACATTATATACGTCTATAACTTTATATAGCCTAACCTGAGGGAACCTAACATCTCGGATGTAGTATTTTCCAACATTCCTGGCGGGTCGGCCCCCACTTCTCGGTGGACACATTATATACGTCTGTACCGTACTCTAACCTAACCTAAGCCATCTAGACCGTCGCTGGTAATGTTTTACAAAATCCCGGTCTTGTCGGCCCGTACTTCTCGGTGGGGACATTATTTACGTCTATAACGTTATACATCCTAACCCAAGGGAACCTAACATCTCGGATGTAGTATTTTCCAACATTCCTGGCGGGTCGGCCCCTACTTCTCGGTGGGCACATTATATACGTCTATATCGGAATATAACCTAACCTAACCCATCTAGACCCTCGCTGGTAATGTTTTACAAAATTCCGGTCGTGTCGGCCCGTACTTTGCCGTGGGGACATTATATACGTCTATAACGTTATATATGCTAACCTAAGGGATCCTAGCTTCTCGGATGTAGTATTTTCCAACATTCCTGGCGGGTCGGCCCCTACTTCTCGGTGGGCACATTATATACGTCCATATCGCAATATAACCTAACCTAACCCATCTAGACCCTCGCTGGTAATGTTTTACAAAATCCCGGTCGTGTCGGCCCGTACTTCTCGGTGGGGACATTATATACGTCTATAACGTTATATATCCTAACCCAAGGGAACCTAACATCTCGGATGTAGTATTTTCCAACATTCATTGCGGGTCGGCCCCTACTTCTCGGTGGGCACATTATATACGTCCATATCGTAATATAACCTAACCTAACCCATCTAGATCCTCGCTGGTAATATTTTACAAAATTCCGGTCGTGTCGGCCCGTACTTTGCCGTGGGGACATTATATACGTCTATAACTTTATATATCCTAACCTGAGGGAACCTAACATCTCGGATGTAGTATTTTCCAACATTCCTGGCGGGTCGGCCCCCACTTCTCGGTGGACACATTATATACGTCTATATCGTAATATAACCTAATCTAACCCATCTAGACCGTCGCTGGTAATGTTTTACAAAATCCCGGTCTTGTCGGCCCGTACTTCTCGGTGGGGACATTATATACGTCTATAACGTTATATATCCTAACCTAAGGGAACCTAACTTCTCGGATGTAGTATTTTCCAACATTCATTGCGGGTCGGCCCCTACTTCTCGGTGGGCACATTACATACGTCCATATCGTAATATAACCTAACCTAACCCATCTAGATCCTCGCTGGTAATATTTTACAAAATTCCGGTCGTGTCGGCCCGTACTTTGCCGTGGGGACATTATATACGTCTATAACTTTATATATCCTAACCTGAGGGAACCTAACATCTCGGATGTAGTATTTTCCAACATTCCTGGCGGGTCGGCCCCCACTTCTCGGTGGACACATTATATACGTCTATATCGTAATATAACCTAACCTAACCCATCTAGACCGTCGCTGGTAATGTTTTACAAAATCCCGGTCTTGTCGGCCCGTACTTCTCGGTGGGGACATTATATACGTCTATATCGTTATATATCCTAACCCAAGGGAACCTTACATCTCGGATGTAGTATTTTCCAACATTCCTGGCGGGTCGGCCCCTACTTCTCGGTGGGCACATTATTGACGTCTATATCGCAATATAACCTAACCTAACCCATCTAGACCGTCGCTGGTAATGTTTTACAAAATCCCGTTCGTGTCTGCCCGTACTTCTCGGTGCGTACATTATATACGTCTATAAATTTATATATCCTAACCTAAGGGAACCTAACATCTCGGATGTAGTATTTTCCAACATTCCTGGCGGGTCGGCCCCTACTTCTCGGTGGGCACATTATATGCGTACATATCGTAATATAACCTTACCTAACCCATCTAGACCCTCGCTGGTAATGTTTTACAAAATTCCGGTCGTGTCGGCCCGTACTTTGCCGTGGGGACATTATATGTGTCTATATCGTTTTATATCCTAACCTAAGGGAACCTAACATTTCGGATGTAGTATTTTCCAACATTTCTGGCGGGTCGGCCCCTACTTCTCGGTGGGAACTTTATATACGTCTATAACGTAATATAACCTAACCTAACCCACCTAGACCCTCGCTGGTAATGTTTCACAGAATCCCGTTCATGTCTTCCCCTACGTCTCGGTGCGTCCATTATATACGTCTATAACGTTATATATCCTAACCCAAGGGAACCTAACATCTCGGATGTAGTATTTTCCAACATTCCTGGCGGGTCGGCCCCTACTTCTCGGTGGGCACATTATATACGTCTATATCGGAATATAACCTAACCTAACCCATCTAGACCGTCGCTGGTAATGTTTTACAAAATCCCGTTTATGTCTTCCCGTAAGTCTCGGTGCGTACATTATATACGTCTATAAATTTATATATCCTAACCTAAGGGAACCTAACATCTCGGATGTAGTATTTTCCAACATTCCTGGCGGGCCGGCCCCTACTTCTCGGTGGGCACATTATATACGTCCATGTCGTAATATAACATTACCTAACCCATCTAGACCCTCGCTGGTAATGTTTTACAAAATTGCGGTCGTGTCGGCCCGTACTTTGCCGTGGGGACATTATATGTGTCTATTTCGTTTTATATCCTAACCTAAGGGAACCTAACATCTCGGATGTAGTATTTTCCAACATTTCTGGCGGGTCGGCCCCTACTTCTCGGTGGGAACTTTATATACGTCTATAACGTAATATAAACTAACCTAACCCACCTAGACCCTCGCTGGTAATGTTCCACAGAATCCCGTTCATATCTTCCCGTACGTCTCGGTGCGTCCATTATATACGTCTATAACGTTATATATCCTAACCCAAGGGAACCTAACATCTCGGATGTAGTATTTTCCAACATTCCTGGCGGGTCGGCCCCTACTTCTCGGTGGGCACATTATATACGTCTATATCGGAATATAACCTAACCTAACCCATCTAGACCCTCGCTGGTAATGTTTTACAAAATTCCGGTCGTGTCGGCCCGTACTTTGCCGTGGGGACATTATATACGTCTATAACGTTATATATGCTAACCTAAGGGATCCTAGCTTCTCGGATGTAGTATTTTCCAACATTCCTGGCGGGTCGGCCCCTACTTCTCGGTGGGCACATTATATACGTCCATATCGCAATATAACCTAACCTAACCCATCTAGACCCTCGCTGGTAATGTTTTACAAAATCCCGGTCGTGTCGGCCCGTACTTCTCGGTGGGGACATTATATACGTCTATAACGTTATATATCCTAACCCAAGGGAACCTAACATCTCGGATGTAGTATTTTCCAACATTCCTGGCGGGTCGGCCCCTACTTCTCGGTGGGCACATTATATACGTCCATATCGTAATATAACCTAACCTAACCCATCTAGATCCTCGCTGGTAATATTTTACAAAATTCCGGTCGTGTCGGCCCGTACTTTGCCGTGGGGACATTATATACGTCTATAACTTTATATAGCCTAACCTGAGGGAACCTAACATCTCGGATGTAGTATTTTCCAACATTCCGGGCGGGTCGGCCCCCACTTCTCGGTGGACACATTATATACGTCTGTATCGTAATCTAACCTAACCTAACCCATCTAGACCCTCGCTGGTAATGTTTTACAAAATCCCGGTCGTGTCTGCCCGTACTTCTCGGTGCGTACATTATATACGTCTATAAATTTATATATCCTAACCTAAGGGAACCTAACATCTCGGATGTAGTATTTTCCAACATTCCTGGCGGGCCGGCCCCTACTTCTCGGTGGGCACATTATATACGTCCATGTCGTAATATAACCTTACCTAACCCATCTAGACCCTCGCTGGTAATGTTTTACAAAATTCCGGTCGTGTCGGCCCGTACTTTGCCGTGGGGACATTATATGTGTCTATTTCGTTTTATATCCTAACCTAAGGGAACCTAACATCTCGGATGTAGTATTTTCCAACATTTCTGGCGGGTCGGCCCCTACTTCTCGGTGGGAACTTTATATACGTCTATAACGTAATATAAACTAACCTAACCCACCTAGACCCTCGCTGGTAATGTTCCACAGAATCCCGTTCATATCTTCCCGTACGTCTCGGTGCGTCCATTATATACGTCTATAACGTTATATATCCTAACCCAAGGGAACCTAACATCTCGGATGTAGTATTTTCCAAGATTCCTGGCGGGTCGGCCCCTACTTCTCGGTGGGCACATTATATACGTCTATATCGGAATATAACCTAACCTAACCCATCTAGACCCTCGCTGGTAATGTTTTACAAAATCCCGGTCTTGTCGGCCCGTACTTCTCGGTGGGGACATTATATACGTCTATAACGTTATATATCCTAACCTAAGGGAACCTAACTTCTCGGATGTAGTATTTTCCAACATTCATTGCGGGTCGGCCCCTACTTCTCGGTGGGCACATTATATACGTCCATATCGTAATATAACCTAACCTAACCCATCTAGATCCTCGCTGGTAATATTTTACAAAATTCCGGTCGTGTCGGCCCGTACTTTGCCGTGGGGACATTATATGTGTCTATATCGTTTTATATCCTAACCTAAGGGAACCTAACATTTCGGATGTAGTATTTTCCAACATTTCTGGCGGGTCGGCCCCTACTTCTCGGTGGGAACTTTATATACGTCTATAACGTAATATAACCTAACCTAACCCACCTAGACCCTCGCTGGTAATGTTTCACAGAATCCCGTT
Source organism: Xylocopa violacea (assembly GCA_963969225.1). Taxonomy (NCBI): domain Eukaryota; kingdom Metazoa; phylum Arthropoda; class Insecta; order Hymenoptera; family Apidae; genus Xylocopa; species Xylocopa violacea. The sequence continues at coordinate 8,150,278 of CAXAJV010000011.1, read as the reverse complement.
CATGTCTTCCCGTACGTCTCGGTGCGTCCATTATATACGTCTATAACGTTATATATCCTAACCCAAGGGAACCTAACATCTCGGATGTAGTATTTTCCAACATTCCTGGCGGGTCGGCCCCTACTTCTCGGTGGGCACATTATATACGTCTATATCGGAATATAACCTAACCTAACCCATCTAGACCGTCGCTGGTAATGTTTTACAAAATCCCGTTTATGTCTTCCCGTAAGTCTCGGTGCGTACATTATATACGTCTATAAATTTATATATCCTAACCTAAGGGAACCTAACATCTCGGATGTAGTATTTTCCAACATTCCTGGCGGGCCGGCCCCTACTTCTCGGTGGGCACATTATATACGTCCATGTCGTAATATAACCTTACCTAACCCATCTAGACCCTCGCTGGTAATGTTTTACAAAATTCCGGTCGTGTCGGCCCGTACTTTGCCGTGGGGACATTATATGTGTCTCTTTCGTTTTATATCCTAACCTAAGGGAACCTAACATCTCGGATGTAGTATTTTCCAACATTTCTGGCGGGTCGGCCCCTACTTCTCGGTGGGAACTTTATATACGTCTATAACGTAATATAAACTAACCTAACCCACCTAGACCCTCGCTGGTAATGTTCCACAGAATCCCGTTCATATCTTCCCGTACGTCTCGGTGCGTCCATTATATACGTCTATAACGTTATATATCCTAACCCAAGGGAACCTAACATCTCGGATGTAGTATTTTCCAACATTCCTGGCGGGTCGGCCCCTACTTCTCGGTGGGCACATTATATACGTCTATATCGGAATATAACCTAACCTAACCCATCTAGACCCTCGCTGGTAATGTTTTACAAAATTCCGGTCGTGTCGGCCCGTACTTTGCCGTGGGGACATTATATACGTCTATAACGTTATATATGCTAACCTAAGGGAACCTAGCTTCTCGGATGTAGTATTTTCCAACATTCCTGGCGGGTCGGCCCCTACTTCTCGGTGGGCACATTATATACGTCTATATCGCAATATAACCTAACCTAACCCATCTAGACCCTCGCTGGTAATGTTTTACAAAATCCCGGTCGTGTCGGCCCGTACTTCTCGGTGGGGACATTATATACGTCTATAACGTTATATATCCTAACCTAAGGGAACCTAACTTCTCGGATGTAGTATTTTCCAACATTCATTGCGGGTCGGCCCCTACTTCTCGGTGGGCACATTATATACGTCCATATCGTAATATAACCTAACCTAACCCATCTAGATCCTCGCTGGTAATATTTTACAAAATTCCGGTCGTGTCGGCCCGTACTTTGCCGTGGGGACATTATATACGTCTATAACTTTATATAGCCTAACCTGAGGGAACCTAACATCTCGGATGTAGTATTTTCCAACATTCCGGGCGGGTCGGCCCCCACTTCTCGGTGGACACATTATATACGTCTGTATCGTAATCTAACCTAACCTAACCCATCTAGACCCTCGCTGGTAATGTTTTACAAAATCCCGGTCGTGTCTGCCCGTACTTCTCGGTGCGTACATTATATACGTCTATAAATTTATATATCCTAACCTAAGGGAACCTAACATCTCGGATGTAGTATTTTCCAACATTCCTGGCGGGCCGGCCCCTACTTCTCGGTGGGCACATTATATACGTCCATGTCGTAATATAACCTTACCTAACCCATCTAGACCCTCGCTGGTAATGTTTTACAAAATTCCGGTCGTGTCGGCCCGTACTTTGCCGTGGGGACATTATATGTGTCTATTTCGTTTTATATCCTAACCTAAGGGAACCTAACATCTCGGATGTAGTATTTTCCAACATTTCTGGCGGGTCGGCCCCTACTTCTCGGTGGGAACTTTATATACGTCTATAACGTAATATAAACTAACCTAACCCACCTAGACCCTCGCTGGTAATGTTCCACAGAATCCCGTTCATATCTTCCCGTACGTCTCGGTGCGTCCATTATATACGTCTATAACGTTATATATCCTAACCCAAGGGAACCTAACATCTCGGATGTAGTATTTTCCAACATTCCTGGCGGGTCGGCCCCTACTTCTCGGTGGGCACATTATATACGTCTATATCGGAATATAACCTAACCTAACCCATCTAGACCCTCGCTGGTAATGTTTTACAAAATCCCGGTCTTGTCGGCCCGTACTTCTCGGTGGGGACATTATTTACGTCTATAACGTTATACATCCTAACCCAAGGGAACCTAACATCTGGGATGTAGTATTTTCCAACATTCCTGGCGGGTAGGCCCCTACTTCTCGGTGGGCACATTATATACGTCTATATCGCAATATAACCTAACCTAACCCATCTAGACTCTCGCTGGTGATGTTTTACAAAATCCCGGTCGTGTCTGCCCGTACTTCTCGGCGCGGACATTTTATACGTCTATAACGTTATACATCCTAACCCAAGGGAACCTAACATCTCGGATGTAGTATTTTCCAACATTCCTGGCGGGCCAGCCCCTACTTCTCGGTGGGCACATTATATACGTCTATATCGCCATATAACCTAACCTAACCCAACTAGACCTTCGCTGGTAATGTTTTACAAAATCCCGGTCGTGTCGGCCCGTACTTCTCGGTGGGGACATTATTTACGTCTATAACGTTATATATCCTAACCCAAGGGAACCTAACATCTGGGATGTAGTATTTTCCAACATTCCTGGCGGGTAGGCCCCTACTTCTCGGTGGGCACATTATATACGTCTATATCGCAATATAACCTCACCTAACCCATCTAGACCCTCGCTGGTAATGTTTTACAAAATCCCGGTCGTGTCGGCCCGTACTTCTCGGTGGGGACATTATATAAGTCTATAACGTTATATATCCTAACCTAAGGGATCCTAACTTCTCGGATATAGTATTTTCCAACATTCCTGGCTGGTCGGCCCCTACTTCTCGGTGGGCACATTATATACGTCTATATCGTAATATAACCTAACCTAACCCATCTGGACCCTCGCTGGTAATGTTTTACAAAATCCCGGTCTTATCGGCCCGTACTTCTCGGTGGGGACATTATATACGTCTATAACGTTATATATCCTAACCTAAGGGAACCTAACTTCTCGGATGTAGTATTTTCCAACATTCATTGCGGGTCGGCCCCTACTTCTCGGTGGGCACATTATATACGTCCATATCGTAATATAACCTAACCTAACCCATCTAGATCCTCGCTGGTAATATTTTACAAAATTCCGGTCGTGTCGGCCCGTACTTTGCCGTGGGGACATTATATACGTCTATAACTTTATATATCCTAACCTGAGGGAACCTAACATCTCGGATGTAGTATTTTCCAACATTCCTGGCGGGTCGGCCCCCACTTCTCGGTGGACACATTATATACGTCTATATCGTAATATAACCTAATCTAACCCATCTAGACCGTCGCTGGTAATGTTTTACAAAATCCCGGTCTTGTCGGCCCGTACTTCTCGGTGGGGACATTATATACGTCTATAACGTTATATATCCTAACCTAAGGGAACCTAACTTCTCGGATGTAGTATTTTCCAACATTCATTGCGGGTCGGCCCCTACTTCTCGGTGGGCACATTATATACGTCCATATCGTAATATAACCTAACCTAACCCATCTAGATCCTCGCTGGTAATATTTTACAAAATTCCGGTCGTGTCGGCCCGTACTTTGCCGTGGGGACATTATATACGTCTATAACTTTATATATCCTAACCTGAGGGAACCTAACATCTCGGATGTAGTATTTTCCAACATTCCTGGCGGGTCGGCCCCCACTTCTCGGTGGACACATTATATACGTCTATATCGTAATATAACCTAACCTAACCCATCTAGACCGTCGCTGGTAATGTTTTACAAAATCCCGGTCTTGTCGGCCCGTACTTCTCGGTGGGGACATTATATACGTCTATATCGTTATATATCCTAACCTAAGGGAACCTAACATCTCGGATGTAGTATTTTCCAACATTCCTGGCGGGCCGGCCCCTACTTCTCGGTGGGCACATTATATACGTCTATATCGTAATATAACCTAACCTAACCAATCTAGACCCTCGCTGGTAATGTTTCACAGAATCCCGTTCATGTCTTCCCGTACGTCTCGGTGCGGATATTATATACGTCTATAAATTTATATATCCTAACCTAAGGGAACCTAACATCTCGGATGTATTATTTTCCAACATTCCTGGCGGGTCGGCCCCTACTTCCCGGTGGGTACATTATATACGTCTATATCGTAATATAACCTAACCTAACCCATCTAGACCCTCGCTGGTAATGTTTTACAAAATCCCGGTCGTGTCGGCCCCTACTTCTCGGTGGGGACATTATATAAGTCTATAACGTTATATATCCTAACCTAAGGGATCCTAACTTCTCGGATATAGTATTTTCCAACATTCCTGGCGGGTCGGCCCCTACTTCTCGGTGGGCACATTATATACGTCTACATCGTAATATAACCTAACCTAACCCATCTAGACCCTCGCTGGTAATGTTTTACAAAATCCCGGTCGTGTCGGCCCGTACTTCTCGGTGGGGACATTATATACGTCTATATCGTTATATATCCTAACCCAAGGGAACCTTACATCTCGGATGTAGTATTTTCCAACATTCCTGGCGGGTCGGCCCCTACTTCTCGGTGGGCACATTATTGACGTCTATATCGCAATATAACCTAACCTAACCCATCTAGACCGTCGCTGGTAATGTTTTACAAAATCCCGTTCGTGTCTGCCCGTACTTCTCGGTGCGTACATTATATACGTCTATAAATTTATATATCCTAACCTAAGGGAACCTAACATCTCGGATGTAGTATTTTCCAACATTCCTGGCGGGTCGGCCCCTACTTCTCGGTGGGCACATTATATGCGTACATATCGTAATATAACCTTACCTAACCCATCTAGACCCTCGCTGGTAATGTTTTACAAAATTCCGGTCGTGTCGGCCCGTACTTTGCCGTGGGGACATTATATGTGTCTATATCGTTTTATATCCTAACCTAAGGGAACCTAACATCTCGGATGTAGTATTTTCCAACATTTCTGGCGGGTCGGCCCCTACTTCTCGGTGGGAACTTTATATACGTCTATAACGTAATATAACCTAACCTAACCCACCTAGACCCTCGCAGGTAATGTTTCACAGAATCCCGTTCATGTCTTCCCGTACGTCTCGGTGCGTCCATTATATACGTCTATAACGTCATATATCCTAACCCAAGGGAACCTAACATCTCGGATGTAGTATTTTCCAACATTCCTGGCGGGTCGGCCCCTACTTCTCGGTGGGCACATTATATACGTCTATATCGGAATATAACCTAACCTAACCCATCTAGACCGTCGCTGGTAATGTTTTACAAAATCCCGTTTATGTCTTCCCGTAAGTCTCGGTGCGTACATTATATACGTCTATAAATTTATATATCCTAACCTAAGGGAACCTAACATCTCGGATGTAGTATTTTCCAACATTCCTGGCGGGCCGGCCCCTACTTCTCGGTGGGCACATTATATACGTCCATGTCGTAATATAACCTTACCTAACCCATCTAGACCCTCGCTGGTAATGTTTTACAAAATTCCGGTCGTGTCGGCCCGTACTTTGCCGTGGGGACATTATATGTGTCTATTTCGTTTTATATCCTAACCTAAGGGAACCTAACATCTCGGATGTAGTATTTTCCAACATTTCTGGCGGGTCGGCCCCTACTTCTCGGTGGGAACTTTATATACGTCTATAACGTAATATAAACTAACCTAACCCACCTAGACCCTCGCTGGTAATGTTCCACAGAATCCCGTTCATATCTTCCCGTACGTCTCGGTGCGTCCATTATATACGTCTATAACGTTATATATCCTAACCCAAGGGAACATAACATCTCGGATGTAGTATTTTCCAACATTCCTGGCGGGTCGGCCCCTACTTCTCGGTGGGCACATTATATACGTCCATATCGTAATATAACCTAACCTAACCCATCTAGATCCTCGCTGGTAATATTTTACAAAATTCCGGTCGTGTCGGCCCGTACTTTGCCGTGGGGACATTATATACGTCTATAACTTTATATAGCCTAACCTGAGGGAACCTAACATCTCGGATGTAGTATTTTCCAACATTCCGGGCGGGTCGGCCCCCACTTCTCGGTGGACACATTATATACGTCTGTATCGTAATCTAACCTAACCTAAGCCATCTAGACCGTCGCTGGTAATGTTTTACAAAATCCCGGTCTTGTCGGCCCGTACTTCTCGGTGGGGACATTATTTACGTCTATAACGTTATACATCCTAACCCAAGGGAACCTAACATCTGCGATGTAGTATTTTCCAACATTCCTGGCGGGTAGGCCCCTACTTCTCGGTGGGCACATTATATACGTCTATATCGCAATATAACCTAACCTAACCCATCTAGACTCTCGCTGGTGATGTTTTACAAAATCCCGGTCGTGTCTGCCCGTACATCTCGGCGCGGACATTTTATACGTCTATAACGTTATATATCCTAACCTAAGGGAACCTATCTTCTCGGATGTAGTATTTTCCAACATTCATTGCGGGTCGGCCCCTACTTCTCGGTGGGCACATTATATACGTCCATATCGTAATATAACCTAACCTAACCAATCTAGATCCTCGCTGGTAATATTTTACAAAATTCCGATCGTGTCGGCCCGTACTTTGCCGTGGGGACATTATATACGTCTATAACTTTATATAGCCTAACCTGAGGGAACCTAACATCTCGGATGTAGTATTTTCCAACATTCCTGGCGGGTCGGCCCCCACTTCTCGGTGGACACATTATATACGTCTGTACCGTAATCTAACCTAACCTAAGCCATCTAGACCGTCGCTGGTAATGTTTTACAAAATCCCGGTCTTGTCGGCCCGTACTTCTCGGTGGGGACATTATTTACGTCTATAACGTTATACATCCTAACCCAAGGGAACCTAACATCTGCGATGTAGTATTTTCCAACATTCCTGGCGGGTAGGCCCCTACTTCTCGGTGGGCACATTATATACGTCTATATCGCAATATAACCTAACCTAACCCATCTAGACTCTCGCTGGTGATGTTTTACAAAATCCCGGTCGTGTCTGCCCGTACTTCTCGGCGCGGACATTTTATACGTCTATAACGTTATATATCCTAACCCAAGGGAACCTAACATCTCGGATGTAGTATTTTCCAACATTCCTGGCGGGTCGGCCCCTACTTCTCGGTGGGCACATTATATACGTCCATATCGTAATATAACCTAACCTAACCCATCTAGATCCTCGCTGGTAATATTTTACAAAATTCCGGTCGTGTCGGCCCGTACTTTGCCGTGGGGACATTATATACGTCTATAACTTTATATAGCCTAACCTGAGGGAACCTAACATCTCGGATGTAGTATTTTCCAACATTCCTGGCGGGTCGGCCCCCACTTCTCGGTGGACACATTATATACGTCTGTACCGTAATCTAACCTAACCTAAGCCATCTAGACCGTCGCTGGTAATGTTTTACAAAATCCCGGTCTTGTCGGCCCGTACTTCTCGGTGGGGACATTATTTACGTCTATAACGTTATACATCCTAACCCAAGGGAACCTAACATCTGGGATGTAGTATTTTCCAACATTCCTGGCGGGTAGGCCCCTACTTCTCGGTGGGCACATTATATACGTCTATATCGCAATATAACCTAACCTAACCCATCTAGACTCTCGCTGGTGATGTTTTACAAAATCCCGGTCGTGTCTGCCCGTACTTCTCGGCGCGGACATTTTATACGTCTATAACGTTATACATCCTAACCCAAGGGAACCTAACATCTCGGATGTAGTATTTTCCAACATTCCTGGCGGGCCAGCCCCTACTTCTCGGTGGGCACATTATATACGTCTATATCGCCATATAACCTAACCTAACCCACCTAGACCTTCGCTGGTAATGTTTTACAAAATCCCGGTCGTGTCGGCCCGTACTTCTCGGTGGGGACATTATTTACGTCTATAACGTTATATATCCTAACCCAAGGGAACCTAACATCTCGGATGTAGTATTTTCCAACATTCCTGGCCGGTCGGCCCCTACTTCTCGGTGGGCGCATTATTGACGTCTATATCGCAATATAACCTAACCTAACCCATCTAGACCCTCGCTGGTAATGTTTTACAAAATCCCGGTCGTGTCTGCCCGTACTTCTCGGTGCGTACATTATATACGTCTATAAATTTATATATCCTAACCTAAGGGAACCTAACATCTCGGATGTAGTATTTTCCAACATTCCTGGCGGGCCGGCCCCTACTTCTCGGTGGGCACATTATATACGTCCATGTCGTAATATAACCTTACCTAACCCATCTAGACCCTCGCTGGTAATGTTTTACAAAATTCCGGTCGTGTCGGCCCGTACTTTGCCGTGGGGACATTATATGTGTCTATTTCGTTTTATATCCTAACCTAAGGGAACCTAACATCTCGGATGTAGTATTTTCCAACATTTCTGGCGGGTCGGCCCCTACTTCTCGGTGGGAACTTTATATACGTCTATAACGTAATATAAACTAACCTAACCCACCTAGACCCTCGCTGGTAATGTTCCACAGAATCCCGTTCATATCTTCCCGTACGTCTCGGTGCGTCCATTATATACGTCTATAACGTTATATATCCTAACCCAAGGGAACCTAACATCTCGGATGTAGTATTTTCCAACATTCCTGGCGGGTCGGCCCCTACTTCTCGGTGGGCACATTATATACGTCTATATCGGAATATAACCTAACCTAACCCATCTAGACCCTCGCTGGTAATGTTTTACAAAATCCCGGTCTTGTCGGCCCGTACTTCTCGGTGGGGACATTATTTACGTCTATAACGTTATACATCCTAACCCAAGGGAACCTAACATCTGGGATGTAGTATTTTCCAACATTCCTGGCGGGTAGGCCCCTACTTCTCGGTGGGCACATTATATACGTCTATATCGCAATATAACCTAACCTAACCCATCTAGACTCTCGCTGGTGATGTTTTACAAAATCCCGGTCGTGTCTGCCCGTACTTCTCGGCGCGGACATTTTATACGTCTATAACGTTATACATCCTAACCCAAGGGAACCTAACATCTCGGATGTAGTATTTTCCAACATTCCTGGCGGGCCAGCCCCTACTTCTCGGTGGGCACATTATATACGTCTATATCGCCATATAACCTAACCTAACCCAACTAGACCTTCGCTGGTAATGTTTTACAAAATCCCGGTCGTGTCGGCCCGTACTTCTCGGTGGGGACATTATTTACGTCTATAACGTTATATATCCTAACCCAAGGGAACCTAACATCTCGGATGTAGTATTTTCCAACATTCCTGGCCGGTCGGCCCCTACTTCTCGGTGGGCGCATTATTGACGTCTATATCGCAATATAACCTAACCTAACCCATCTAGACCCTCGCTGGTAATGTTTTACAAAATCCCGGTCGTGTCTGCCCGTACTTCTCGGTGCGTACATTATATACGTCTATAAATTTATATATCCTAACCTAAGGGAACCTAACATCTCGGATGTAGTATTTTCCAACATTCCGGGCGGGTCGGCCCCCACTTCTCGGTGGACACATTATATACGTCTGTATCGTAATCTAACCTAACCTAAGCCATCTAGACCGTCGCTGGTAATGTTTTACAAAATCCCGGTCTTGTCGGCCCGTACTTCTCGGTGGGGACATTATTTACGTCTATAACGTTATACATCCTAACCCAAGGGAACCTAACATCTGCGATGTAGTATTTTCCAACATTCCTGGCGGGTAGGCCCCTACTTCTCGGTGGGCACATTATATACGTCTATATCGCAATATAACCTAACCTAACCCATCTAGACTCTCGCTGGTGATGTTTTACAAAATCCCGGTCGTGTCTGCCCGTACATCTCGGCGCGGACATTTTATACGTCTATAACGTTATATATCCTAACCTAAGGGAACCTATCTTCTCGGATGTAGTATTTTCCAACATTCATTGCGGGTCGGCCCCTACTTCTCGGTGGGCACATTATATACGTCCATATCGTAATATAACCTAACCTAACCAATCTAGATCCTCGCTGGTAATATTTTACAAAATTCCGATCGTGTCGGCCCGTACTTTGCCGTGGGGACATTATATACGTCTATAACTTTATATAGCCTAACCTGAGGGAACCTAACATCTCGGATGTAGTATTTTCCAACATTCCTGGCGGGTCGGCCCCCACTTCTCGGTGGACACATTATATACGTCTGTACCGTAATCTAACCTAACCTAAGCCATCTAGACCGTCGCTGGTAATGTTTTACAAAATCCCGGTCTTGTCGGCCCGTACTTCTCGGTGGGGACATTATTTACGTCTATAACGTTATACATCCTAACCCAAGGGAACCTAACATCTGCGATGTAGTATTTTCCAACATTCCTGGCGGGTAGGCCCCTACTTCTCGGTGGGCACATTATATACGTCTATATCGCAATATAACCTAACCTAACCCATCTAGACTCTCGCTGGTGATGTTTTACAAAATCCCGGTCGTGTCTGCCCGTACTTCTCGGCGCGGACATTTTATACGTCTATAACGTTATATATCCTAACCCAAGGGAACCTAACATCTCGGATGTAGTATTTTCCAACATTCCTGGCGGGTCGGCCCCTACTTCTCGGTGGGCACATTATATACGTCCATATCGTAATATAACCTAACCTAACCCATCTAGATCCTCGCTGGTAATATTTTACAAAATTCCGGTCGTGTCGGCCCGTACTTTGCCGTGGGGACATTATATACGTCTATAACTTTATATAGCCTAACCTGAGGGAACCTAACATCTCGGATGTAGTATTTTCCAACATTCCTGGCGGGTCGGCCCCCACTTCTCGGTGGACACATTATATACGTCTGTACCGTAATCTAACCTAACCTAAGCCATCTAGACCGTCGCTGGTAATGTTTTACAAAATCCCGGTCTTGTCGGCCCGTACTTCTCGGTGGGGACATTATTTACGTCTATAACGTTATACATCCTAACCCAAGGGAACCTAACATCTGGGATGTAGTATTTTCCAACATTCCTGGCGGGTAGGCCCCTACTTCTCGGTGGGCACATTATATACGTCTATATCGCAATATAACCTAACCTAACCCATCTAGACTCTCGCTGGTGATGTTTTACAAAATCCCGGTCGTGTCTGCCCGTACTTCTCGGCGCGGACATTTTATACGTCTATAACGTTATACATCCTAACCCAAGGGAACCTAACATCTCGGATGTAGTATTTTCCAACATTCCTGGCGGGCCAGCCCCTACTTCTCGGTGGGCACATTATATACGTCTATATCGCCATATAACCTAACCTAACCCACCTAGACCTTCGCTGGTAATGTTTTACAAAATCCCGGTCGTGTCGGCCCGTACTTCTCGGTGGGGACATTATTTACGTCTATAACGTTATATATCCTAACCCAAGGGAACCTAACATCTCGGATGTAGTATTTTCCAACATTCCTGGCCGGTCGGCCCCTACTTCTCGGTGGGCGCATTATTGACGTCTATATCGCAATATAACCTAACCTAACCCATCTAGACCCTCGCTGGTAATGTTTTACAAAATCCCGGTCGTGTCTGCCCGTACTTCTCGGTGCGTACATTATATACGTCTATAAATTTATATATCCTAACCTAAGGGAACCTAACATCTCGGATGTAGTATTTTCCAACATTCCTGGCGGGCCGGCCCCTACTTCTCGGTGGGCACATTATATACGTCCATGTCGTAATATAACCTTACCTAACCCATCTAGACCCTCGCTGGTAATGTTTTACAAAATTCCGGTCGTGTCGGCCCGTACTTTGCCGTGGGGACATTATATGTGTCTATTTCGTTTTATATCCTAACCTAAGGGAACCTAACATCTCGGATGTAGTATTTTCCAACATTTCTGGCGGGTCGGCCCCTACTTCTCGGTGGGAACTTTATATACGTCTATAACGTAATATAAACTAACCTAACCCACCTAGACCCTCGCTGGTAATGTTCCACAGAATCCCGTTCATATCTTCCCGTACGTCTCGGTGCGTCCATTATATACGTCTATAACGTTATATATCCTAACCCAAGGGAACCTAACATCTCGGATGTAGTATTTTCCAACATTCCTGGCGGGTCGGCCCCTACTTCTCGGTGGGCACATTATATACGTCTATATCGGAATATAACCTAACCTAACCCATCTAGACCCTCGCTGGTAATGTTTTACAAAATCCCGGTCTTGTCGGCCCGTACTTCTCGGTGGGGACATTATTTACGTCTATAACGTTATACATCCTAACCCAAGGGAACCTAACATCTGGGATGTAGTATTTTCCAACATTCCTGGCGGGTAGGCCCCTACTTCTCGGTGGGCACATTATATACGTCTATATCGCAATATAACCTAACCTAACCCATCTAGACTCTCGCTGGTGATGTTTTACAAAATCCCGGTCGTGTCTGCCCGTACTTCTCGGCGCGGACATTTTATACGTCTATAACGTTATACATCCTAACCCAAGGGAACCTAACATCTCGGATGTAGTATTTTCCAACATTCCTGGCGGGCCAGCCCCTACTTCTCGGTGGGCACATTATATACGTCTATATCGCCATATAACCTAACCTAACCCAACTAGACCTTCGCTGGTAATGTTTTACAAAATCCCGGTCGTGTCGGCCCGTACTTCTCGGTGGGGACATTATTTACGTCTATAACGTTATATATCCTAACCCAAGGGAACCTAACATCTCGGATGTAGTATTTTCCAACATTCCTGGCCGGTCGGCCCCTACTTCTCGGTGGGCGCATTATTGACGTCTATATCGCAATATAACCTAACCTAACCCATCTAGACCCTCGCTGGTAATGTTTTACAAAATCCCGGTCGTGTCTGCCCGTACTTCTCGGTGCGTACATTATATACGTCTATAAATTTATATATCCTAACCTAAGGGAACCTAACATCTCGGATGTAGTATTTTCCAACATTCCTGGCGGGCCGGCCCCTACTTCTCGGTGGGCACATTATATACGTCCATGTCGTAATATAACCTTACCTAACCCATCTAGACCCTCGCTGGTAATGTTTTACAAAATTCCGGTCGTGTCGGCCCGTACTTTGCCGTGGGGACATTATATGTGTCTATTTCGTTTTATATCCTAACCTAAGGGAACCTAACATCTCGGATGTAGTATTTTCCAACATTTCTGGCGGGTCGGCCCCTACTTCTCGGTGGGAACTTTATATACGTCTATAACGTAATATAAACTAACCTAACCCACCTAGACCCTCGCTGGTAATGTTCCACAGAATCCCGTTCATATCTTCCCGTACGTCTCGGTGCGTCCATTATATACGTCTATAACGTTATATATCCTAACCCAAGGGAACCTAACATCTCGGATGTAGTATTTTCCAACATTCCTGGCGGGTCGGCCCCTACTTCTCGGTGGGCACATTATATACGTCTATATCGGAATATAACCTAACCTAACCCATCTAGACCCTCGCTGGTAATGTTTTACAAAATTCCGGTCGTGTCGGCCCGTACTTTGCCGTGGGGACATTATATACGTCTATAACGTTATATATGCTAACCTAAGGGAACCTAGCTTCTCGGATGTAGTATTTTCCAACATTCCTGGCGGGTCGGCCCCTACTTCTCGGTGGGCACATTATATACGTCTATATCGCAATATAACCTAACCTAACCCATCTAGACTCTCGCTGGTGATGTTTTACAAAATCCCGGTCGTGTCTGCCCGTACTTCTCGGCGCGGACATTTTATACGTCTATAACGTTATACATCCTAACCCAAGGGAACCTAACATCTCGGATGTAGTATTTTCCAACATTCCTGGCGGGCCAGCCCCTACTTCTCGGTGGGCACATTATATACGTCTATATCGCCATATAACCTAACCTAACCCAACTAGACCTTCGCTGGTAATGTTTTACAAAATCCCAGTCGTGTCGGCCCGTACTTCTCGGTGGGGACATTATTTACGTCTATAACGTTATATATCCTAACCCAAGGGAACCTAACATCTCGGATGTAGTATTCTCCAACATTCCTGGCCGGTCGGCCCCTACTTCTCGGTGGGCGCATTATTGCCGTCTATATCGCAATATAACCTAACCTAACCCATCTAGACCCTCGCTGGTAATGTTTTACAAAATCCCGGTCGTGTCTGCCCGTACTTCTCGGTGCGTACATTATATACGTCTATAAATTTATATATCCTAACCTAAGGGAACCTAACATCTCGGATGTAGTATTTTCCAACATTCCTGGCGGGTCGGCCCCTACTTCTCGGTGGGCACATTATATACGTCCATGTCGTAATATAACCTTACCTAACCCATCTAGACCCTCGCTGGTAATGTTTTACAAAATTCCGGTCGTGTCGGCCCGTACTTTGCCGTGGGGACATTATATGTGTCTATTTCGTTTTATATCCTAACCTAAGGGAACCTAACATCTCGAATGTAGTATTTTCCAACATTTCTGGCGGGTCGGCCCCTACTTCTCGGTGGGAACTTTATATACGTCTATAACGTAATATAAACTAACCTAACCCACCTAGACCCTCGCTGGTAATGTTCCACAGAATCCCGTTCATATCTTCCCGTACGTCTCGGTGCGTCCATTATATACGTCTATAACGTTATATATCCTAACCCAAGGGAACCTAACATCTCGGATGTAGTATTTTCCAACATTCCTGGCGGGTCGGCCCCTACTTCTCGGTGGGCACATTATATACGTCTATATCGGAATATAACCTAACCTAACCCATCTAGACCCTCGCTGGTAATGTTTTACAAAATTCCGGTCGTGTCGGCCCGTACTTTGCCGTGGGGACATTATATACGTCTATAACGTTATATATGCTAACCTAAGGGAACCTAACATCTCGGATGTAGTATTTTCCAACATTCCTGGCGGGTCGGCCCCTACTTCTCGGTGGGCACATTATATACGTCCATGTCGTAATATAACCTTACCTAACCCATCTAGACCCTCGCTGGTAATGTTTTACAAAATTCCGGTCGTGTCGGCCCGTACTTTGCCGTGGGGACATTATATGTGTCTATTTCGTTTTATATCCTAACCTAAGGGAACCTAACATCTCGGATGTAGTATTTTCCAACATTTCTGGCGGGTCGGCCCCTACTTCTCGGTGGGAACTTTATATACGTCTATAACGTAATATAAACTAACCTAACCCACCTAGACCCTCGCTGGTAATGTTCCACAGAATCCCGTTCATATCTTCCCGTACGTCTCGGTGCGTCCATTATATACGTCTATAACGTTATATATCCTAACCCAAGGGAACCTAACATCTCGGATGTAGTATTTTCCAAAATTCCTGGCGGGTCGGCCCCTACTTCTCGGTGGGCACATTATATACGTCTATATCGGAATATAACCTAACCTAACCCATCTAGACCCTCGCTGGTAATGTTTTACAAAATTCCGGTCGTGTCGGCCCGTATTTTGCCGTGGGGACATTATATACGTCTATAACGTTATATATGCTAACCTAAGGGAACCTAGCTTCTAGGATGTAGTATTTTCCAACATTCCTGGCGGGTCGGCCCCTACTTCTCGGTGGGCACATTATATACGTCCATATCGTAATATAACCTTACCTAACCCATCTAGACCCTCGCTGGTAATGTTTTACAAAATTCCGGTCGTGTCGGCCCGTACTCTGCCGTGGGGACATTATATGTGTCTATTTCGTTTTATATCCTAACCTAAGGGAACCTAACATCTCGGATGTAGTATTTTCAAACATTTCTGGCGGGTCGGCCCCTACTTCTCGGTGGGAACTTTATATACGTCTATAACGTAATATAAACTAACCTAACCCACCTAGACCCTCGCTGGTAATGTTCCACAGAATCCCGTTCATATCTTCCCGTACGTCTCGGTGCGTCCATTATATACGTCTATAACGTTATATATCCTAACCCAAGGGAACCTAACATCTCGGATGTAGTATTTTCCAACATTCCTGGCGGGTCGGCCCCTACTTCTCGGTGGGCACATTATATACGTCTATATCGGAATATAACCTAACCTAACCCATCTAGACACTCGCTGGTAATGTTTTACAAAATTCCGGCCGTGTCGGCCCGTACTTTGCCGTGGGGACATTATATACGTCTATAACGTTATATATGCTAACCTAAGGGAACCTAGCTTCTCGGATGTAGTATTTTCCAACATTCCTGGCGGGTCGGCCCCTACTTCTCGGTGGGCACATTATATACGTCTATATCGCAATATAACCTAACCTAACCCATCTAGACCCTCGCTGGTAATTTTTTACAAAATCCCGGTCGTGTCGGCCCGTACTTCTCGGTGGGGACATTATATACGTCTATAACGTTATATATCCTAACCCAAGGGAACCTGACATCTCGGATGTAGTATTTTCCAACATTCCTGGCGGGTCGGCCCCTACTTCTCGGTGGGCACATTATATACGTCCATATCGTAGTATATCCTAACCTAAACCATCTAGACCCTCGCTGGTAATGTTTTACAAAATTCCGGTCGTGTCGGCCCGTACTTTGCCGTGGGGACATTATATACGTCTATAACGTTATATATCCTAACCTAAGGGAACCTAACATCTCGGATGTATTATTTTCCAACATTCCTGGCGGGTCGGCCCCTACTTCTCGGTGGGCACATTATATACGTCTATATCGTAATATAACCTAACCTAACCCATCTAGACCATCGCTGGTAATGTTTCACAAAATCCCGGTCGTGTCGGCCCGTACTTCTCGGTGGGGACATTATATAAGTCTATAACGTTATATATCCTAACCTAAGGGATCCTAACTTCTCGGATGTAGTATCTTCCAACATTCCTGGCGGGTCGGCCCCTACTTCTCGGTGGGCACATGATATACGTCTATATCGTAATATAACCTAACCTAACCCATCTAGACCCTCGCTGGTAATGTTTTACAAAATCCCGGTCGTATCGGCCCGTACTTCTCGGTGGGGACATTATATACGTCTATAACGTTATATATCCTAACCTAAGGGAACCTATCTTCTGGGATGTAGAATTTTCCAACATTCATTGCGGGTCGGCCCCTACTTCTCGGTGGGCACATTATATACGTCCATATCGTAATATAACCTAACCTAACCCATCTAGATCCTCGCTGGTAATATTTTACAAAATTCCGGTCGTGTCGGCCCGTACTTTGCCGTGGGGACATTATATACGTCTATAACTTTATATAGCCTAACCTGAGGGAACCTAACATCTCGGATGTAGTATTTTCCAACATTCCTGGCGGGTCGGCCCCCACTTCTCGGTGGACACATTATATACGTCTGTATCGTAATCTAACCTAACCTAAGCCACCTAGACCGTCGCTGGTAATGTTTTACAAAATCCCGGTCTTGTCGGCCCGTACTTCTCGGTGGGGACATTATTTACGTCTATAACGTTATACATCCTAACCCAAGGGAACCTAACATCTGGGATGTAGTATTTTCCAACATTCCTGGCGGGTAGGCCCCTACTTCTCGGTGGGCACATTATATACGTCTATATCGCAATATAACCTAACCTAACCCATCTAGACTCTCGCTGGTGATGTTTTACAAAATCCCGGTCGTGTCTGCCCGTACTTCTCGGCGCGGACATTTTATACGTCTATAACGTTATACATCCTAACCCAAGGGAACCTAACATCTCGGATGTAGTATTTTCCAACATTCCCGGCGGGTCGGCCCCTACTTCTCGGTGGGCACATTATATACGTCCATATCGTAGTATATCCTAACCTAAACCATCTAGACCCTCGCTGGTAATGTTTTACAAAATTCCGGTCGTGTCGGCCCGTACTTTGCCGTGGGGACATTATATACGTCTATAACGTTATATATCCTAACCTAAGGGAACCTAACATCTCGGATGTATTATTTTCCAACATTCCTGGCGGGTCGGCCCCTACTTCTCGGTGGGCACATTATATACGTCTATATCGTAATATAACCTAACCTAACCCATCTAGACCATCGCTGGTAATGTTTTACAAAATCCCGGTCGTGTCGGCCCGTACTTCTCGGTGGGGACATTATATAAGTCTATAACGTTATATATCCTAACCTAAGGGATCCTAACTTCTCGGATGTAGTATTCTCCAACATTCCTGGCGGGTCGGCCCCTACTTCTCGGTGGGCACATGATATACGTCTATATCGTAATATAACCTAACCTAACCCATCTAGACCCTCGCTGGTAATGTTTTACAAAATCCCGGTCGTATCGGCCCGTACTTCTCGGTGGGGACATTATATACGTCTATAACGTTATATATCCTAACCTAAGGGAACCTATCTTCTGGGATGTAGAATTTTCCAACATTCATTGCGGGTCGGCCCCTACTTCTCGGTGGGCACATTATATACGTCCATATCGTAATATAACCTAACCTAACCCATCTAGATCCTCGCTGGTAATGTTTTACAAAATTCCGGTCGTGTCGGCCCGTACTTTGCCGTGGGGACATTATATACGTCTATAACTTTATATAGCCTAACCTGAGGGAACCTAACATCTCGGATGTAGTATTTTCCAACATTCCTGGCGGGTCGGCCCCCACTTCTCGGTGGACACATTATATACGTCTGTATCGTAATCTAACCTAACCTAAGCCATCTAGACCGTCGCTGGTAATGTTTTACAAAATCCCGGTCTTGTCGGCCCGTACTTCTCGGTGGGGACATTATTTACGTCTATAACGTTATACATCCTAACCCAAGGGAACCTAACATCTGGGATGTAGTATTTTCCAACATTCCTGGCGGGCCGGCCCCTACTTCTCGGTGGGCACATTATATACGTCCATGTCGTAATATAACCTTACCTAACCCATCTAGACCCTCGCTGGTAATGTTTTACAAAATTCCGGTCGTGTCGGCCCGTACTTTGCCGTGGGGACATTATATGTGTCTATTTCGTTTTATATCCTAACCTAAGGGAACCTAACATCTCGGATGTAGTATTTTCCAACATTTCTGGCGGGTCGGTCCCTACTTCTCGGTGGGAACTTTATATACGTCTATAACGTAATATAAACTAACCTAACCCACCTAGACCCTCGCTGGTAATGTTCCACAGAATCCCGTTCATATCTTCCCGTACGTCTCGGTGCGTCCATTATATACGTCTATAACGTTATATATCCTAACCCAAGGGAACCTAACATCTCGGATGTAGTATTTTCCAACATTCCTGGCGGGTCGGCCCCTACTTCTCGGTGGGCACATTATATACGTCTATATCGGAATATAACCTAACCTAACCCATCTAGACAATCGCTGGTAATGTTTTACAAAATCCCGGTCGTGTCGGCCCGTACTTCTCGGTGGGGACATTATATAAGTCTATAACGTTATATATCCTAACCTAAGGGATCCTAACTTCTCGGATGTAGTATTTTCCAACATTCCTGGCGGGACGGCCCCTACTTCTCGGTGGGCACATGATATACGTCTATATCGTAATATAACCTAACCTAACCCATCTAGACCCTCGCTGGTAATGTTTTACAAAATCCCGGTCATATCGGCCCGTACTTCTCGGTGGGGACATTATATACGTCTATAACGTTATATATCCTAACCTAAGGGAACCTATCTTCTCGGATGTAGTATTTTCCAACATTCATTGCGGGTCGGCCCCTACTTCCCGGTGGGCACATTATATACGTCCATATCGTAATATAACCTAACCTAACCCATCTAGATCCTCGCTGGTAATATTTTACAAAATTCCGGTCGTGTCGGCCCGTACTTTGCCGTGGGGACATTATATACGTCTATAACTTTATATAGCCTAACCTGAGGGAACCTAACATCTCGGATGTAGTATTTTCCAACATTCCTGGCGGGTCGGCCCCCACTTCTCGGTGGACACATTATATACGTCTGTATCGTAATCTAACCTAACCTAAGCCATCTAGACCGTCGCTGGTAATGATTTACAAAATCCCGGTCTTGTCGGCCCGTACTTCTCGGTGGGGACATTATTTACGTCTATAACGTTATACATCCTAACCCAAGGGAACCTAACATCTCGGATGTAGTATTTTGCAACATTCCTGGCGGGTAGGCCCCTACTTCTCGGTGGGCACATTATATACGTCTATATCGCAATATAACCTAACCTAACCCATCTAGACCCTCGCTGGTGATGTTTTACAAAATCCCGGTCGTGTCCGCCCGTACTTCTCGGTGCGGACATTTTATACGTCTATAACGTTATATATCCTAACCCAAGGGAACCTAGCATCTCGGATGTAGTATTTTCCAACATTCCTGGCGGGCCGGCCCCTACTTCTCGGTGGGCACATTATATACGTCCATATCGTAATATAACATAACCTAACCCATCTAGACCCTCGCTGGTAATGTTTTACAAAATCCCGGTCGTGTCTGCCCGTACTTCTCGGTGCGTACATTATATACGTCTATAAATTTATATATCCTAACCTAAGGGAACCTAACATCTCGGATGTAGTATTTTCCAACATTCCTGGCGGGTCGGCCCCTACTTCTCGGTGGGCACATTATATGCGTACATATCGTAATATAACCTTACCTAACCCATCTAGACCCTCGCTGGTAATGTTTTACAAAATTCCGGTCGTGTCGGCCCGTACTTTGCCGTGGGGACATTATATGTGTCTATATCGTTTTATATCCTAACCTAAGGGAACCTAACATCTCGGATGTAGTATTTTCCAACATTTCTGGCGGGTCGGCCCCTACTTCTCGGTGGGAACTTTATATACGTCTATAACGTAATATAACCTAACCTAACCCACCTAGACCCTCGCTGGTAATGTTTCACAGAATCCCGTTCATGTCTTCCCGTAAGTCTCGGTGCGTCCATTATATACGTCTATAACGTTATATATCCTAACCCAAGGGAAACTAACATCTCGGATGTAGTATTTTCCAACATTCCTGGCGGGTCGGCCCCTACTTCTCGGTGGGCACATTATATACGTCTATATCGGAACATAACCTAACCTAACCCATCTAGACCGTCGCTGGTAATGTTTTACAAAATCCCGTTTATGTCTTCCCGTAAGTCTCGGTGCGTACATTATATACGTCTATAAATTTATATATCCTAACCTAAGGGAACCTAACATCTCGGATGTAGTATTTTCCAACATTCCTGGCGGGTCGGCCCCTACTTCTCGGTGGGCACATTATATACGTCCATATCGTAATATAACCTCACCTAACCCATCTAGACCCTCGCTGGTAATGTTTTACAAAATCCCGGTCGTGTCGGCCCGTACTTCTCGGTGGGGACATTATATAAGTCTATAACGTTATATATCCTAACCTAAGGGATCC
Source organism: Xylocopa violacea (assembly GCA_963969225.1). Classification (NCBI taxonomy): domain Eukaryota; kingdom Metazoa; phylum Arthropoda; class Insecta; order Hymenoptera; family Apidae; genus Xylocopa; species Xylocopa violacea. Next base: position 8,128,722 of record CAXAJV010000011.1, on the reverse strand, counting down.
TAACTTCTCGGATATAGTATTTTCCAACATTCCTGGCTGGTCGGCCCCTACTTCTCGGTGGGCACATTATATACCTCTATACCGTAATATAACCTAACCTAACCCATCTAGACCCTCGCTGGTAATGTTTTACAAAATTCCGGTCTTATCGGCCCGTACTTCTCGGTGGGGACATTATATACGTCTATAACGTTATATATCCTAACCTAAGGGAACCTAACTTCTCCGATGTAGTATTTTCCAACATTCCTGGCGGGTAGGCCCCTACTTCTCGGTGGGCACATTATATACGTCTATATCGCAATATAACCTAACCTAACCCATCTAGACTCTCGCTGGTGATGTTTTACAAAATCCCGGTCGTGTCTGCCCGTACTTCTCGGCGCGGACATTTTATACGTCTATAACGTTATACATCCTAACCCAAGGGAACCTAACATCTCGGATGTAGTATTTTCCAACATTCCTGGCGGGTCGGCCCCTACTTCTCGGTGGGCGCATTATTGACGTCTATATCGCAATATGACCTAACCTAACCCATCTAGACCCTCGCTGGTAATGTTTTACAAAATCCCGGTCGTGTCTGCCCGTACTTCTCGGTGCGTACATTATATACGTCTATAAATTTATATATCCTAACCTAAGGGAACCTAACATCTCGGATGTAGTATTTTCCAACATTCCTGGCGGGTCGGCCCCTACTTCTCGGTGGGCACATTATATACGCCCATATCGTAATATAACCTTACCTAACCCATCTAGACCCTCGCTGGTAATGTTTTACAAAATTCCGGTCGTGTCGGCCCGTACTTTGCCGTGGGGACATTATATGTGTCTATTTCGTTTTATATCCTAACCTAAGGGAACCTAACATCTCGGATGTAGTATTTTCCAACATTTCTGGCGGGTCGGCCCCTACTTCTCGGTGGGAACTTTATATACGTCTATAACGTAATATAAACTAACCTAACCCACCTAGACCCTCGCTGGTAATGTTCCACAGAATCCCGTTCATATCTTCCCGTACGTCTCGGTGCGTTCATTATATACGTCTATAACGTTATATATCCTAACCCAAGGGAACCTAACATCTCGGATGTAGTATTTTCCAACATTCCTGGCGGGTCGGCTCCTACTTCTCGGTGGGCACATTATATACGTCTATATCGGAATATAACCTAACCTAACCCATCTAGACCCTCGCTGGTAATGTTTTACAAAATTCCGGTCGTGTCGGCCCGTACTTTGCCGTGGGGACATTATATACGTCTATAACGTTATATATGCTAACCTAAGGGAACCTAGCTTCTCGGATGTAGTATTTTCCAACATTCCTGGCGGGTCGGCCCCTACTTCTCGGTGGGCACATTATATACGTCTATATCGCAATATAACCTAACCTAACCCATCTAGACCCTCGCTGGTAATGTTTTACAAAATCCCGGTCGTGTCGGCCCGTACTTCTCGGTGGGGACATTATATACGTCTATAACGTTATATATCCTAACCCAAGGGAACCTAACATCTCGGATGTAGTATTTTCCAACATTCCTGGCGGGTCGGCCCCTACTTCTCGGTGGGCACATTATATACGTCCATATCGTAATATAACCTAACCTAACCCATCTAGATCCTCGCTGGTAATATTTTACAAAATTCCGGTCGTGTCGGCCCGTACTTTGCCGTGGGGACATTATATACGTCTATAACTTTATATAGCCTAACCTGAGGGAACCTAACATCTCGGATGTAGTATTTTCCAACATTCCTGGCGGGTCGGCCCCCACTTCTCGGTGGACACATTATATACGTCTGTACCGTAATCTAACCTAACCTAAGCCATCTAGACCGTCGCTGGTAATGTTTTACAAAATCCCGGTCTTGTCGGCCCGTACTTCTCGGTGGGGACATTATTTACGTCTATAACGTTATACATCCTAACCCAAGGGAACCTAACATCTGGGATGTAGTATTTTCCAACATTCCTGGCGGGTAGGCCCCTACTTCTCGGTGGGCACATTATATACGTCTATATCGCAATATAACCTAACCTAACCCATCTAGACTCTCGCTGGTGATGTTTTACAAAATCCCGGTCGTGTCTGCCCGTACTTCTCGGCGCGGACATTTTATACGTCTATAACGTTATACATCCTAACCCAAGGGAACCTAACATCTCGGATGTAGTATTTTCCAACATTCCTGGCGGGCCAGCCCCTACTTCTCGGTGGGCACATTATATACGTCTATATCGCCATATAACCTAACCTAACCCAACTAGACCTTCGCTGGTAATGTTTTACAAAATCCCGGTCGTGTCGGCCCGTACTTCTCGGTGGGGACATTATTTACGTCTATAACGTTATATATCCTAACCCAAGGGAACCTAACATCTCGGATGTAGTATTTTCCAACATTCCTGGCCGGTCGGCCCCTACTTCTCGGTGGGCGCATTATTGACGTCTATATCGCAATATAACCTAACCTAACCCATCTAGACCCTCGCTGGTAATGTTTTACAAAATCCCGGTCGTGTCTGCCCGTACTTCTCGGTGCGTACATTATATACGTCTATAAATTTATATATCCTAACCTAAGGGAACCTAACATCTCGGATGTAGTATTTTCCAACATTCCTGGCGGGTCGGCCCCTACTTCTCGGTGGGCACATTATATACGTCCATGTCGTAATATAACCTTACCTAACCCATCTAGACCCTCGCTGGTAATGTTTTACAAAATTCCGGTCGTGTCGGCCCGTACTTTGCCGTGGGGACATTATATGTGTCTATTTCGTTTTATATCCTAACCTAAGGGAACCTAACATCTCGAATGTAGTATTTTCCAACATTTCTGGCGGGTCGGCCCCTACTTCTCGGTGGGAACTTTATATACGTCTATAACGTAATATAAACTAACCTAACCCACCTAGACCCTCGCTGGTAATGTTCCACAGAATCCCGTTCATATCTTCCCGTACGTCTCGGTGCGTCCATTATATACGTCTATAACGTTATATATCCTAACCCAAGGGAACCTAACATCTCGGATGTAGTATTTTCCAACATTCCTGGCGGGTCGGCCCCTACTTCTCGGTGGGCACATTATATACGTCTATATCGGAATATAACCTAACCTAACCCATCTAGACCCTCGCTGGTAATGTTTTACAAAATTCCGGTCGTGTCGGCCCGTACTTTGCCGTGGGGACATTATATACGTCTATAACGTTATATATGCTAACCTAAGGGAACCTAACATCTCGGATGTAGTATTTTCCAACATTCCTGGCGGGTCGGCCCCTACTTCTCGGTGGGCACATTATATACGTCCATGTCGTAATATAACCTTACCTAACCCATCTAGACCCTCGCTGGTAATGTTTTACAAAATTCCGGTCGTGTCGGCCCGTACTTTGCCGTGGGGACATTATATGTGTCTATTTCGTTTTATATCCTAACCTAAGGGAACCTAACATCTCGGATGTAGTATTTTCCAACATTTCTGGCGGGTCGGCCCCTACTTCTCGGTGGGAACTTTATATACGTCTATAACGTAATATAAACTAACCTAACCCACCTAGACCCTCGCTGGTAATGTTCCACAGAATCCCGTTCATATCTTCCCGTACGTCTCGGTGCGTCCATTATATACGTCTATAACGTTATATATCCTAACCCAAGGGAACCTAACATCTCGGATGTAGTATTTTCCAACATTCCTGGCGGGTCGGCCCCTACTTCTCGGTGGGCACATTATATACGTCTATATCGGAATATAACCTAACCTAACCGATCTAGACCCTCGCTGGTAATGTTTTACAAAATTCCGGTCGTGTCGGCCCGTATTTTGCCGTGGGGACATTATATACGTCTATAACGTTATATATGCTAACCTAAGGGAACCTAGCTTCTAGGATGTAGTATTTTCCAACATTCCTGGCGGGTCGGCCCCTACTTCTCGGTGGGCACATTATATACGTCCATATCGTAATATAACCTTACCTAACCCATCTAGACCCTCGCTGGTAATGTTTTACAAAATTCCGGTCGTGTCGGCCCGTACTCTGCCGTGGGGACATTATATGTGTCTATTTCGTTTTATATCCTAACCTAAGGGAACCTAACATCTCGGATGTAGTATTTTCAAACATTTCTGGCGGGTCGGCCCCTACTTCTCGGTGGGAACTTTATATACGTCTATAACGTAATATAAACTAACCTAACCCACCTAGACCCTCGCTGGTAATGTTCCACAGAATCCCGTTCATATCTTCCCGTACGTCTCGGTGCGTCCATTATATACGTCTATAACGTTATATATCCTAACCCAAGGGAACCTAACATCTCGGATGTAGTATTTTCCAACATTCCTGGCGGGTCGGCCCCTACTTCTCGGTGGGCACATTATATACGTCTATATCGGAATATAACCTAACCTAACCCATCTAGACCCTCGCTGGTAATGTTTTACAAAATTCCGGTCGTGTCGGCCCGTACTTTGCCGTGGGGACATTATATACGTCTATAACGTTATATATGCTAACCTAAGGGAACCTAACATCTCGGATGTAGTATTTTCCAACATTCCTGGCGGGTCGGCCCCTACTTCTCGGTGGGCACATTATATACGTCCATGTCGTAATATAACCTTACCTAACCCATCTAGACCCTCGCTGGTAATGTTTTACAAAATTCCGGTCGTGTCGGCCCGTACTTTGCCGTGGGGACATTATATGTGTCTATTTCGTTTTATATCCTAACCTAAGGGAACCTAACATCTCGGATGTAGTATTTTCCAACATTTCTGGCGGGTCGGCCCCTACTTCTCGGTGGGAACTTTATATACGTCTATAACGTAATATAAACTAACCTAACCCACCTAGACCCTCGCTGGTAATGTTCCACAGAATCCCGTTCATATCTTCCCGTACGTCTCGGTGCGTCCATTATATACGTCTATAACGTTATATATCCTAACCCAAGGGAACCTAACATCTCGGATGTAGTATTTTCCAACATTCCTGGCGGGTCGGCCCCTACTTCTCGGTGGGCACATTATATACGTCTATATCGGAATATAACCTAACCTAACCGATCTAGACCCTCGCTGGTAATGTTTTACAAAATTCCGGTCGTGTCGGCCCGTATTTTGCCGTGGGGACATTATATACGTCTATAACGTTATATATGCTAACCTAAGGGAACCTAGCTTCTAGGATGTAGTATTTTCCAACATTCCTGGCGGGTCGGCCCCTACTTCTCGGTGGGCACATTATATACGTCCATATCGTAATATAACCTTACCTAACCCATCTAGACCCTCGCTGGTAATGTTTTACAAAATTCCGGTCGTGTCGGCCCGTACTCTGCCGTGGGGACATTATATGTGTCTATTTCGTTTTATATCCTAACCTAAGGGAACCTAACATCTCGGATGTAGTATTTTCAAACATTTCTGGCGGGTCGGCCCCTACTTCTCGGTGGGAACTTTATATACGTCTATAACGTAATATAAACTAACCTAACCCACCTAGACCCTCGCTGGTAATGTTCCACAGAATCCCGTTCATATCTTCCCGTACGTCTCGGTGCGTCCATTATATACGTCTATAACGTTATATATCCTAACCCAAGGGAACCTAACATCTCGGATGTAGTATTTTCCAACATTCCTGGCTGGTCGGCCCCTACTTCTCGGTGGGCACATTATATACGTCTATATCGGAATATAACCTAACCTAACCCATCTAGACACTCGCTGGTAATGTTTTACAAAATTCCGGTCGTGTCGGCCCGTACTTTGCCGTGGGGACATTATATACGTCTATAACGTTATATATGCTAACCTAAGGGAACCTAGCTTCTCGGATGTAGTATTTTCCAACATTCCTGGCGGGTCGGCCCCTACTTCTCGGTGGGCACATTATATACGTCTATATCGTAATATAACCTAACCTAACCCATCTAGACCATCGCTGGTAATGTTTTACAAAATCCCGGTCGTGTCGGCCCGTACTTCTCGGTGGGGACATTATATAAGTCTATAACGTTATATATCCTAACCTAAGGGATCCTAACTTCTCGGATGTAGTATTTTCCAACATTCCTGGCGGGTCGGCCCCTACTTCTCGGTGGGCACATGATATACGTCTATATCGTAATATAACCTAACCTAACCCATCTAGACCCTCGCTGGTAATGTTTTACAAAATCCCGGTCGTATCGGCCCGTACTTCTCGGTGGGGACATTATATACGTCTATAACGTTATATATCCTAACCTAAGGGAACCTATCTTCTGGGATGTAGAATTTTCCAACATTCATTGCGGGTCGGCCCCTACTTCTCGGTGGGCACATTATATACGTCCATATCGTAATATAACCTAACCTAACCCATCTAGATCCTCGCTGGTAATATTTTACAAAATTCCGGTCGTGTCGGCCCGTACTTTGCCGTGGGGACATTATATACGTCTATAACTTTATATAGCCTAACCTGAGGGAACCTAACATCTCGGATGTAGTATTTTCCAACATTCCTGGCGGGTCGGCCCCCACTTCTCGGTGGACACATTATATACGTCTGTATCGTAATCTAACCTAACCTAAGCCACCTAGACCGTCGCTGGTAATGTTTTACAAAATCCCGGTCTTGTCGGCCCGTACTTCTCGGTGGGGACATTATTTACGTCTATAACGTTATACATCCTAACCCAAGGGAACCTAACATCTGGGATGTAGTATTTTCCAACATTCCTGGCGGGTAGGCCCCTACTTCTCGGTGGGCACATTATATACGTCTATATCGCAATATAACCTAACCTAACCCATCTAGACTCTCGCTGGTGATGTTTTACAAAATCCCGGTCGTGTCTGCCCGTACTTCTCGGCGCGGACATTTTATACGTCTATAACGTTATACATCCTAACCCAAGGGAACCTAACATCTCGGATGTAGTATTTTCCAACATTCCCGGCGGGTCGGCCCCTACTTCTCGGTGGGCACATTATATACGTCCATATCGTAGTATATCCTAACCTAAACCATCTAGACCCTCGCTGGTAATGTTTTACAAAATTCCGGTCGTGTCGGCCCGTACTTTGCCGTGGGGACATTATATACGTCTATAACGTTATATATCCTAACCTAAGGGAACCTAACATCTCGGATGTATTATTTTCCAACATTCCTGGCGGGTCGGCCCCTACTTCTCGGTGGGCACATTATATACGTCTATATCGTAATATAACCTAACCTAACCCATCTAGACCATCGCTGGTAATGTTTTACAAAATCCCGGTCGTGTCGGCCCGTACTTCTCGGTGGGGACATTATATAAGTCTATAACGTTATATATCCTAACCTAAGGGATCCTAACTTCTCGGATGTAGTATTCTCCAACATTCCTGGCGGGTCGGCCCCTACTTCTCGGTGGGCACATGATATACGTCTATATCGTAATATAACCTAACCTAACCCATCTAGACCCTCGCTGGTAATGTTTTACAAAATCCCGGTCGTATCGGCCCGTACTTCTCGGTGGGGACATTATATACGTCTATAACGTTATATATCCTAACCTAAGGGAACCTATCTTCTGGGATGTAGAATTTTCCAACATTCATTGCGGGTCGGCCCCTACTTCTCGGTGGGCACATTATATACGTCCATATCGTAATATAACCTAACCTAACCCATCTAGATCCTCGCTGGTAATGTTTTACAAAATTCCGGTCGTGTCGGCCCGTACTTTGCCGTGGGGACATTATATACGTCTATAACTTTATATAGCCTAACCTGAGGGAACCTAACATCTCGGATGTAGTATTTTCCAACATTCCTGGCGGGTCGGCCCCCACTTCTCGGTGGACACATTATATACGTCTGTATCGTAATCTAACCTAACCTAAGCCATCTAGACCGTCGCTGGTAATGTTTTACAAAATCCCGGTCTTGTCGGCCCGTACTTCTCGGTGGGGACATTATTTACGTCTATAACGTTATACATCCTAACCCAAGGGAACCTAACATCTGGGATGTAGTATTTTCCAACATTCCTGGCGGGCCGGCCCCTACTTCTCGGTGGGCACATTATATACGTCCATGTCGTAATATAACCTTACCTAACCCATCTAGACCCTCGCTGGTAATGTTTTACAAAATTCCGGTCGTGTCGGCCCGTACTTTGCCGTGGGGACATTATATGTGTCTATTTCGTTTTATATCCTAACCTAAGGGAACCTAACATCTCGGATGTAGTATTTTCCAACATTTCTGGCGGGTCGGCCCCTACTTCTCGGTGGGAACTTTATATACGTCTATAACGTAATATAAACTAACCTAACCCACCTAGACCCTCGCTGGTAATGTTCCACAGAATCCCGTTCATATCTTCCCGTACGTCTCGGTGCGTCCATTATATACGTCTATAACGTTATATATCCTAACCCAAGGGAACCTAACATCTCGGATGTAGTATTTTCCAACATTCCTGGCGGGTCGGCCCCTACTTCTCGGTGGGCACATTATATACGTCTATATCGGAATATAACCTAACCTAACCCATCTAGACCCTCGCTGGTAATGTTTTACAAAATCCCGGTCTTGTCGGCCCGTACTTCTCGGTGGGGACATTATTTACGTCTATAACGTTATACATCCTAACCCAAGGGAACCTAACATCTGGGATGTAGTATTTTCCAACATTCCTGGCGGGTAGGCCCCTACTTCTCGGTGGGCACATTATATACGTCTATATCGCAATATAACCTAACCTAACCCATCTAGACTCTCGCTGGTGATGTTTTACAAAATCCCGGTCGTGTCTGCCCGTACTTCTCGGCGCGGACATTTTATACGTCTATAACGTTATACATCCTAACCCAAGGGAACCTAACATCTCGGATGTAGTATTTTCCAACATTCCTGGCGGGCCAGCCCCTACTTCTCGGTGGGCACATTATATACGTCTATATCGCCATATAACCTAACCTAACCCAACTAGACCTTCGCTGGTAATGTTTTACAAAATCCCGGTCGTGTCGGCCCGTACTTCTCGGTGGGGACATTATTTACGTCTATAACGTTATATATCCTAACCCAAGGGAACCTAACATCTCGGATGTAGTATCTTCCAACATTCCTGGCCGGTCGGCCCCTACTTCTCGGTGGGCGCATTATTGACGTCTATATCGCAATATAACCTAACCTAACCCATCTAGACCCTCGCTGGTAATGTTTTACAAAATCCCGGTCGTGTCTGCCCGTACTTCTCGGTGCGTACATTATATACGTCTATAAATTTATATATCCTAACCTAAGGGAACCTAACATCTCGGATGTAGTATTTTCCAACATTCCTGGCGGGCCGGCCCCTACTTCTCGGTGGGCACATTATATACGTCCATGTCGTAATATAACCTTACCTAACCCATCTAGACCCTCGCTGGTAATGTTTTACAAAATTCCGGTCGTGTCGGCCCGTACTTTGCCGTGGGGACATTATATGTGTCTATTTCGTTTTATATCCTAACCTAAGGGAACCTAACATCTCGGATGTAGTATTTTCCAACATTTCTGGCGGGTCGGCCCCTACTTCTCGGTGGGAACTTTATATACGTCTATAACGTAATATAAACTAACCTAACCCACCTAGACCCTCGCTGGTAATGTTCCACAGAATCCCGTTCATATCTTCCCGTACGTCTCGGTGCGTCCATTATATACGTCTATAACGTTATATATCCTAACCCAAGGGAACCTAACATCTCGGATGTAGTATTTTCCAACATTCCTGGCGGGTCGGCCCCTACTTCTCGGTGGGCACATTATATACGTCTATATCGGAATATAACCTAACCTAACCCATCTAGACCCTCGCTGGTAATGTTTTACAAAATTCCGGTCGTGTCGGCCCGTACTTTGCCGTGGGGACATTATATACGTCTATAACGTTATATATGCTAACCTAAGGGAACCTAGCTTCTCGGATGTAGTATTTTCCAACATTCCTGGCGGGTCGGCCCCTACTTCTCGGTGGGCACACTATATACGTCTATATCGCAATATAACCTAACCTAACCCATCTAGACTCTCGCTGGTGATGTTTTACAAAATCCCGGTCGTGTCTGCCCGTACTTCTCGGCGCGGACATTTTATACGTCTATAACGTTATACATCCTAACCCAAGGGAACCTAACATCTCGGATGTAGTATTTTCCAACATTTCTGGCGGGTCGGCCCCTACTTCTCGGTGGGAACTTTATATACGTCTATAACGTAATATAAACTAACCTAACCCACCTAGACCCTCGCTGGTAATGTTCCACAGAATCCCGTTCATATCTTCCCGTACGTCTCGGTGCGTCCATTATATACGTCTATAACGTTATATATCCTAACCCAAGGGAACCTAACATCTCGGATGTAGTATTTTCCAACATTCCTGGCGGGTCGGCCCCTACTTCTCGGTGGGCACATTATATACGTCTATATCGGAATATAACCTAACCTAACCCATCTAGACACTCGCTGGTAATGTTTTACAAAATTCCGGTCGTGTCGGCCCGTACTTTGCCGTGGGGACATTATATACGTCTATAACGTTATATATGCTAACCTAAGGGAACCTAGCTTCTCGGATGTAGTATTTTCCAACATTCCTGGCGGGTCGGCCCCTACTTCTCGGTGGGCACATTATATACGTCTATATCGCAATATAACCTAACCTAACCCATCTAGACCCTCGCTGGTAATGTTTTACAAAATCCCGGTCGTGTCGGCCCGTACTTCTCGGTGGGGACATTATATACGTCTATAACGTTATATATCCTAACCCAAGGGAACCTGACATCTCGGATGTAGTATTTTCCAACATTCCTGGCGGGTCGGCCCCTACTTCTCGGTGGGCACATTATATACGTCCATATCGTAGTATATCCTAACCTAAACCATCTAGACCCTCGCTGGTAATGTTTTACAAAATTCCGGTCGTGTCGGCCCGTACTTTGCCGTGGGGACATTATATACGTCTATAACGTTATATATCCTAACCTAAGGGAACCTAACATCTCGGATGTATTATTTTCCAACATTCCTGGCGGGTCGGCCCCTACTTCTCGGTGGGCACATTATATACGTCTATATCGTAATATAACCTAACCTAACCCATCTAGACCATCGCTGGTAATGTTTTACAAAATCCCGGTCGTGTCGGCCCGTACTTCTCGGTGGGGACATTATATAAGTCTATAACGTTATATATCCTAACCTAAGGGATCCTAACTTCTCGGATGTAGTATTTTCCAACATTCCTGGCGGGTCGGCCCCTACTTCTCGGTGGGCACATGATATACGTCTATATCGTAATATAACCTAACCTAACCCATCTAGACCCTCGCTGGTAATGTTTTACAAAATCCCGGTCGTATCGGCCCGTACTTCTCGGTGGGGACATTATATACGTCTATAACGTTATATATCCTAACCTAAGGGAACCTATCTTCTGGGATGTAGAATTTTCCAACATTCATTGCGGGTCGGCCCCTACTTCTCGGTGGGCACATTATATACGTCCATATCGTAATATAACCTAACCTAACCCATCTAGATCCTCGCTGGTAATGTTTTACAAAATTCCGGTCGTGTCGGCCCGTACTTTGCCGTGGGGACATTATATACGTCTATAACTTTATATAGCCTAACCTGAGGGAACCTAACATCTCGGATGTAGTATTTTCCAACATTCCTGGCGGGTCGGCCCCCACTTCTCGGTGGACACATTATATACGTCTGTATCGTAATCTAACCTAACCTAAGCCATCTAGACCGTCGCTGGTAATGTTTTACAAAATCCCGGTCTTGTCGGCCCGTACTTCTCGGTGGGGACATTATTTACGTCTATAACGTTATACATCCTAACCCAAGGGAACCTAACATCTGGGATGTAGTATTTTCCAACATTCCTGGCGGGTAGGCCCCTACTTCTCGGTGGGCACATTATATACGTCTATATCGCAATATAACCTAACCTAACCCATCTAGACTCTCGCTGGTGATGTTTTACAAAATCCCGGTCGTGTCTGCCCGTACTTCTCGGCGCGGACATTTTATACGTCTATAACGTTATACATCCTAACCCAAGGGAACCTAACATCTCGGATGTAGTATTTTCCAACATTCCTGGCGGGTCGGCCCCTACTTCTCGGTGGGCGCATTATTGACGTCTATATCGCAATATAACCTAACCTAACCCATCTAGACCCTCGCTGGTAATGTTTTACAAAATCCCGGTCGTGTCTGCCCGTACTTCTCGGTGCGTACATTTATACGTCTATAAATTTATATATCCTAACCTAAGAGAACCTAACATCTCGGATGTAGTATTTTCCAACATTCGTGGCGGGTCGGCCCCTACTTCTGGGTGGGCACATTATATACGTCCATATCGTAATATAACCTTACCTAACCCATCTAGACCCTCGCTGGTAATGTTTTACAAAATTCCGGGCGTGTCGGCCCGTACTTTGCCGTGGGGACATTATATGTGTCTATTTCGTTTTATATCCTAACCTAAGGGAACCTAACATCTCGGATGTAGTATTTTCCAACATTTCTGGCGGGTCGGTCCCTACTTCTCGGTGGGAACTTTATATACGTCTATAACGTAATATAAACTAACCTAACCCACCTAGACCCTCGCTGGTAATGTTCCACAGAATCCCGTTCATATCTTCCCGTACGTCTCGGTGCGTCCATTATATACGTCTATAACGTTATATATCCTAACCCAAGGGAACCTAACATCTCGGATGTAGTATTTTCCAACATTCCTGGCGGGTCGGCCCCTACTTCTCGGTGGGCACATTATATACGTCTATATCGGAATATAACCTAACCTAACCCATCTAGACCCTCGCTGGTAATGTTTTACAAAATTCCGGTCGTGTCGGCCCGTATTTTGCCGTGGGGACATTATATACGTCTATAACGTTATATATGCTAACCTAAGGGAACCTAGCTTCTCGGATGTAGTATTTTCCAACATTCCTGGCGGGTCGGCCCCTACTTCTCGGTGGGCACATTATATACGTCCATATCGTAATATAACCTTACCTAACCCATCTAGACCCTCGCTGGTAATGTTTTACAAAATCCCGGTCGTGTCGGCCCGTACTTCTCGGTGGGGACATTATATAAGTCTATAACGTTATATATCCTAACCTAAGGGATCCTAACTTCTCGGATGTAGTATTTTCCAACATTCCTGGCGGGTCGGCCCCTACTTCTCGGTGGGCACATGATATACGTCTATATCGTAATATAACCTAACCTAACCCATCTAGACCCTCGCTGGTAATGTTTTACAAAATCCCGGTCGTATCGGCCCGTACTTCTCGGTGGGGACATTATATACGTCTATAACGTTATATATCCTAACCTAAGGGAACCTATCTTCTGGGATGTAGAATTTTCCAACATTCATTGCGGGTCGGCCCCTACTTCTCGGTGGGCACATTATATACGTCCATATCGTAATATAACCTAACCTAACCCATCTAGATCCTCGCTGGTAATATTTTACAAAATTCCGGTCGTGTCGGCCCGTACTTTGCCGTGGGGACATTATATACGTCTATAACTTTATATAGCCTAACCTGAGGGAACCTAACATCTCGGATGTAGTATTTTCCAACATTCCTGGCGGGTCGGCCCCCACTTCTCGGTGGACACATTATATACGTCTGTATCGTAATCTAACCTAACCTAAGCCACCTAGACCGTCGCTGGTAATGTTTTACAAAATCCCGGTCTTGTCGGCCCGTACTTCTCGGTGGGGACATTATTTACGTCTATAACGTTATACATCCTAACCCAAGGGAACCTAACATCTGGGATGTAGTATTTTCCAACATTCCTGGCGGGTAGGCCCCCACTTCTCGGTGGGCACATTATATACGTCTATATCGCAATATAACCTAACCTAACCCATCTAGACTCTCGCTGGTGATGTTTTACAAAATCCCGGTCGTGTCTGCCCGTACTTCTCGGCGCGGACATTTTATACGTCTATAACGTTATACATCCTAACCCAAGGGAACCTAACATCTCGGATGTAGTATTTTCCAACATTCCCGGCGGGTCGGCCCCTACTTCTCGGTGGGCACATTATATACGTCCATATCGTAGTATATCCTAACCTAAACCATCTAGACCCTCGCTGGTAATGTTTTACAAAATTCCGGTCGTGTCGGCCCGTACTTTGCCGTGGGGACATTATATACGTCTATAACGTTATATATCCTAACCTAAGGGAACCTAACATCTCGGATGTATTATTTTCCAACATTCCTGGCGGGTCGGCCCCTACTTCTCGGTGGGCACATTATATACGTCTATATCGTAATATAACCTAACCTAACCCATCTAGACCATCGCTGGTAATGTTTTACAAAATCCCGGTCGTGTCGGCCCGTACTTCTCGGTGGGGACATTATATAAGTCTATAACGTTATATATCCTAACCTAAGGGATCCTAACTTCTCGGATGTAGTATTCTCCAACATTCCTGGCGGGTCGGCCCCTACTTCTCGGTGGGCACATGATATACGTCTATATCGTAATATAACCTAACCTAACCCATCTAGACCCTCGCTGGTAATGTTTTACAAAATCCCGGTCGTATCGGCCCGTACTTCTCGGTGGGGACATTATATACGTCTATAACGTTATATATCCTAACCTAAGGGAACCTATCTTCTGGGATGTAGAATTTTCCAACATTCATTGCGGGTCGGCCCCTACTTCTCGGTGGGCACATTATATACGTCCATATCGTAATATAACCTAACCTAACCCATCTAGATCCTCGCTGGTAATGTTTTACAAAATTCCGGTCGTGTCGGCCCGTACTTTGCCGTGGGGACATTATATATGTCTATAACTTTATATAGCCTAACCTGAGGGAACCTAACATCTCGGATGTAGTATTTTCCAACATTCCTGGCGGGTCGGCCCCCACTTCTCGGTGGACACATTATATACGTCTGTATCGTAATCTAACCTAACCTAAGCCATCTAGACCGTCGCTGGTAATGTTTTACAAAATCCCGGTCTTGTCGGCCCGTACTTCTCGGTGGGGACATTATTTACGTCTATAACGTTATACATCCTAACCCAAGGGAACCTAACATCTGGGATGTAGTATTTTCCAACATTCCTGGCGGGTAGGCCCCTACTTCTCGGTGGGCACATTATATACGTCTATATCGCAATATAACCTAACCTAACCCATCTAGACTCTCGCTGGTGATGTTTTACAAAATCCCGGTCGTGTCTGCCCGTACTTCTCGGCGCGGACATTTTATACGTCTATAACGTTATACATCCTAACCCAAGGGAACCTAACATCTCGGATGTAGTATTTTCCAACATTCCTGGCGGGTCGGCCCCTACTTCTCGGTGGGCGCATTATTGACGTCTATATCGCAATATAACCTAACCTAACCCATCTAGACCCTCGCTGGTAATGTTTTACAAAATCCCGGTCGTGTCTGCCCGTACTTCTCGGTGCGTACATTATATACGTCTATAAATTTATATATCCTAACCTAAGAGAACCTAACATCTCGGATGTAGTATTTTCCAACATTCGTGGCGGGTCGGCCCCTACTTCTGGGTGGGCACATTATATACGTCCATATCGTAATATAACCTTACCTAACCCATCTAGACCCTCGCTGGTAATGTTTTACAAAATTCCGGGCGTGTCGGCCCGTACTTTGCCGTGGGGACATTATATGTGTCTATTTCGTTTTATATCCTAACCTAAGGGAACCTAACATCTCGGATGTAGTATTTTCCAACATTTCTGGCGGGTCGGTCCCTACTTCTCGGTGGGAACTTTATATACGTCTATAACGTAATATAAACTAACCTAACCCACCTAGACCCTCGCTGGTAATGTTCCACAGAATCCCGTTCATATCTTCCCGTACGTCTCGGTGCGTCCATTATATACGTCTATAACGTTATATATCCTAACCCAAGGGAACCTAACATCTCGGATGTAGTATTTTCCAACATTCCTGGCGGGTCGGCCCCTACTTCTCGGTGGGCACATTATATACGTCTATATCGGAATATAACCTAACCTAACCCATCTAGACAATCGCTGGTAATGTTTTACAAAATCCCGGTCGTGTCGGCCCGTACTTCTCGGTGGGGACATTATATAAGTCTATAACGTTATATATCCTAACCTAAGGGATCCTAACTTCTCGGATGTAGTATTTTCCAACATTCCTGGCGGGACGGCCCCTACTTCTCGGTGGGCACATGATATACGTCTATATCGTAATATAACCTAACCTAACCCATCTAGACCCTCGCTGGTAATGTTTTACAAAATCCCGGTCATATCGGCCCGTACTTCTCGGTGGGGACATTATATACGTCTATAACGTTATATATCCTAACCTAAGGGAACCTATCTTCTCGGATGTAGTATTTTCCAACATTCATTGCGGGTCGGCCCCTACTTCCCGGTGGGCACATTATATACGTCCATATCGTAATATAACCTAACCTAACCCATCTAGATCCTCGCTGGTAATATTTTACAAAATTCCGGTCGTGTCGGCCCGTACTTTGCCGTGGGGACATTATATACGTCTATAACTTTATATAGCCTAACCTGAGGGAACCTAACATCTCGGATGTAGTATTTTCCAACATTCCTGGCGGGTCGGCCCCCACTTCTCGGTGGACACATTATATACGTCTGTATCGTAATCTAACCTAACCTAAGCCATCTAGACCGTCGCTGGTAATGATTTACAAAATCCCGGTCTTGTCGGCCCGTACTTCTCGGTGGGGACATTATTTACGTCTATAACGTTATACATCCTAACCCAAGGGAACCTAACATCTCGGATGTAGTATTTTGCAACATTCCTGGCGGGTAGGCCCCTACTTCTCGGTGGGCACATTATATACGTCTATATCGCAATATAACCTAACCTAACCCATCTAGACCCTCGCTGGTGATGTTTTACAAAATCCCGGTCGTGTCTGCCCGTACTTCTCGGTGCGGACATTTTATACGTCTATAAAGTTATATATCCTAACCCAAGGGAACCTAGCATCTCGGATGTAGTATTTTCCAACATTCCTGGCGGGCCGGCCCCTACTTCTCGGTGGGCACATTATATACGTCCATATCGTAATATAACATAACCTAACCCATCTAGACCCTCGCTGGTAATGTTTTACAAAATCCCGGTCGTGTCTGCCCGTACTTCTCGGTGCGTACATTATATACGTCTATAAATTTATATATCCTAACCTAAGGGAACCTAACATCTCGGATGTAGTATTTTCCAACATTCCTGGCGGGTCGGCCCCTACTTCTCGGTGGGCACATTATATGCGTACATATCGTAATATAACCTTACCTAACCCATCTAGACCCTCGCTGGTAATGTTTTACAAAATTCCGGTCGTGTCGGCCCGTACTTTGCCGTGGGGACATTATATGTGTCTATATCGTTTTATATCCTAACCTAAGGGAACCTAACATCTCGGATGTAGTATTTTCCAACATTTCTGGCGGGTCGGCCCCTACTTCTCGGTGGGAACTTTATATACGTCTATAACGTAATATAACCTAACCTAACCCACCTAGACCCTCGCTGGTAATGTTTCACAGAATCCCGTTCATGTCTTCCCGTACGTCTCGGTGCGTCCATTATATACGTCTATAACGTTATATATCCTAACCCAAGGGAACCTAACATCTCGGATGTAGTATTTTCCAACATTCCTGGCGGGTCGGCCCCTACTTCTCGGTGGGCACATTATATACGTCTATATCGGAATATAACCTAACCTAACCCATCTAGACCGTCGCTGGTAATGTTTTACAAAATCCCGTTTATGTCTTCCCGTAAGTCTCGGTGCGTACATTATATACGTCTATAAATTTATATATCCTAACCTAAGGGAACCTAACATCTCGGATGTAGTATTTTCCAACATTCCTGGCGGGTCGGCCCCTACTTCTCGGTGGGCACATTATATACGTCCATATCGTAATATAACCTCACCTAACCCATCTAGACCCTCGCTGGTAATGTTTTACAAAATCCCGGTCGTGTCGGCCCGTACTTCTCGGTGGGGACATTATATAAGTCTATAACGTTATATATCCTAACCTAAGGGATCCTAACTTCTCGGATATAGTATTTTCCAACATTCCTGGCTGGTCGGCCCCTACTTCTCGGTGGGCACATTATATACCTCTATACCGTAATATAACCTAACCTAACCCATCTAGACCCTCGCTGGTAATGTTTTACAAAATTCCGGTCTTATCGGCCCGTACTTCTCGGTGGGGACATTATATACGTCTATAACGTTATATATCCTAACCTAAGGGAACCTAACTTCTCGGATGTAGTATTTTCCAACATTCCTGGCGGGTAGGCCCCTACTTCTCGGTGGGCACATTATATACGTCTATATCGCAATATAACCTAACCTAACCCATCTAGACTCTCGCTGGTGATGTTTTACAAAATCCCGGTCGTGTCTGCCCGTACTTCTCGGCGCGGACATTTTATACGTCTATAACGTTATACATCCTAACCCAAGGGAACCTAACATCTCGGATGTAGTATTTTCCAACATTCCTGGCGGGTCGGCCCCTACTTCTCGGTGGGCGCATTATTGACGTCTATATCGCAATATGACCTAACCTAACCCATCTAGACCCTCGCTGGTAATGTTTTACAAAATCCCGGTCGTGTCTGCCCGTACTTCTCGGTGCGTACATTATATACGTCTATAAATTTATATATCCTAACCTAAGGGAACCTAACATCTCGGATGTAGTATTTTCCAACATTCCTGGCGGGTCGGCCCCTACTTCTCGGTGGGCACATTATATACGCCCATATCGTAATATAACCTTACCTAACCCATCTAGACCCTCGCTGGTAATGTTTTACAAAATTCCGGTCGTGTCGGCCCGTACTTTGCCGTGGGGACATTATATGTGTCTATTTCGTTTTATATCCTAACCTAAGGGAACCTAACATCTCGGATGTAGTATTTTCCAACATTTCTGGCGGGTCGGCCCCTACTTCTCGGTGGGAACTTTATATACGTCTATAACGTAATATAAACTAACCTAACCCA
Source organism: Xylocopa violacea (assembly GCA_963969225.1). Taxonomy (NCBI): domain Eukaryota; kingdom Metazoa; phylum Arthropoda; class Insecta; order Hymenoptera; family Apidae; genus Xylocopa; species Xylocopa violacea. The sequence continues at coordinate 8,109,521 of CAXAJV010000011.1, read as the reverse complement.
CCTAGACCCTCGCTGGTAATGTTCCACAGAATCCCGTTCATATCTTCCCGTACGTCTCGGTGCGTTCATTATATACGTCTATAACGTTATATATCCTAACCCAAGGGAACCTAACATCTCGGATGTAGTATTTTCCAACATTCCTGGCGGGTCGGCTCCTACTTCTCGGTGGGCACATTATATACGTCTACATCGGAATATAACCTAACCTAACCCATCTAGACCCTCGCTGGTAATGTTTTACAAAATTCCGGTCGTGTCGGCCCGTACTTTGCCGTGGGGACATTATATACGTCTATAACGTTATATATGCTAACCTAAGGGAACCTAGCTTCTCGGATGTAGTATTTTCCAACATTCCTGGCGGGTCGGCCCCTACTTCTCGGTGGGCACATTATATACGTCTATATCGCAATATAACCTAACCTAACCCATCTAGACCCTCGCTGGTAATGTTTTACAAAATCCCGGTCGTGTCGGCCCGTACTTCTCGGTGGGGACATTATATACGTCTATAACGTTATATATCCTAACCCAAGGGAACCTAACATCTCGGATGTAGTATTTTCCAACATTCCTGGCGGGTCGGCCCCTACTTCTCGGTGGGCACATTATATACGTCCATATCGTAATATAACCTAACCTAACCCATCTAGATCCTCGCTGGTAATATTTTACTAAATTCCGGTCGTGTCGGCCCGTACTTTGCCGTGGGGACATTATATACGTCTATAACTTTATATAGCCTAACCTGAGGGAACCTAACATCTCGGATGTAGTATTTTCCAACATTCCTGGCGGGTCGGCCCCCACTTCTCGGTGGACACATTATATACGTCTGTACCGTAATCTAACCTAACCTAAGCCATCTAGACCGTCGCTGGTAATGTTTTACAAAATCCCGGTCTTGTCGGCCCGTACTTCTCGGTGGGGACATTATTTACGTCTATAACGTTATACATCCTAACCCAAGGGAACCTAACATCTGGGATGTAGTATTTTCCAACATTCCTGGCGGGTAGGCCCCTACTTCTCGGTGGGCACATTATATACGTCTATATCGCAATATAACCTAACCTAACCCATCTAGACTCTCGCTGGTGATGTTTTACAAAATCCCGGTCGTGTCTGCCCGTACTTCTCGGCGCGGACATTTTATACGTCTATAACGTTATACATCCTAACCCAAGGGAACCTAACATCTCGGATGTAGTATTTTCCAACATTCCTGGCGGGCCAGCCCCTACTTCTCGGTGGGCACATTATATACGTCTATATCGCCATATAACCTAACCTAACCCAACTAGACCTTCGCTGGTAATGTTTTACAAAATCCCGGTCGTGTCGGCCCGTACTTCTCGGTGGGGACATTATTTACGTCTATAACGTTATATATCCTAACCCAAGGGAACCTAACATCTCGGATGTAGTATTTTCCAACATTCCTGGCCGGTCGGCCCCTACTTCTCGGTGGGCGCATTATTGACGTCTATATCGCAATATAACCTAACCTAACCCATCTAGACCCTCGCTGGTAATGTTTTACAAAATCCCGGTCGTGTCTGCCCGTACTTCTCGGTGCGTACATTATATACGTCTATAAATTTATATATCCTAACCTAAGGGAACCTAACATCTCGGATGTAGTATTTTCCAACATTCCTGGCGGGTCGGCCCCTACTTCTCGGTGGGCACATTATATACGTCCATGTCGTAATATAACCTTACCTAACCCATCTAGACCCTCGCTGGTAATGTTTTACAAAATTCCGGTCGTGTCGGCCCGTACTTTGCCGTGGGGACATTATATGTGTCTATTTCGTTTTATATCCTAACCTAAGGGAACCTAACATCTCGGATGTAGTATTTTCCAACATTTCTGGCGGGTCGGCCCCTACTTCTCGGTGGGAACTTTATATACGTCTATAACGTAATATAAACTAACCTAACCCACCTAGACCCTCGCTGGTAATGTTCCACAGAATCCCGTTCATATCTTCCCGTACGTCTCGGTGCGTCCATTATATACGTCTATATCGTTATATATCCTAACCTAAGGGAACCTAACATCTCGGATGTAGTATTTTCCAACATTCCTGGCGGGCCGGCCCCTACTTCTCGGTGGGCACATTATATACGTCCATATCGTAATATAATCTAACCTAACCCATCTAGACCCTCGCTGGTAATGTTTTACAAAATTCCGGTCGTGTCGGCCCGTACTTTGCCGTGGGGACATTATATACGTCTATAATGTTATATATGCTAACCTAAGGGAACCTAGCTTCTCGGATGTAGTATTTTCCAACATTCCTGGCGGGTCGGCCCCTACTTCTCGGTGGGCACATTATATACGTCTATATCGCAATATAACCTAACCTAACCCATCTAGACTCTCGCTGGTGATGTTTTACAAAATCCCGGTCGTGTCTGCCCGTACTTCTCGGCGCGGACATTTTATACGTCTATAACGTTATACATCCTAACCCAAGGGAACCTAACATCTCGGATGTAGTATTTTCCAACATTCCCGGCGGGTCGGCCCCTACTTCTCGGTGGGCACATTATATACGTCCATATCGTAGTATATCCTAACCTAAACCATCTAGACCCTCGCTGGTAATGTTTTACAAAATTCCGGTCGTGTCGGCCCGTACTTTGCCGTGGGGACATTATATACGTCTATAACGTTATATATCCTAACCTAAGGGAACCTAACATCTCGGATGTATTATTTTCCAACATTCCTGGCGGGTCGGCCCCTACTTCTCGGTGGGCACATTATATACGTCTATATCGTAATATAACCTAACCTAACCCATCTAGACCATCGCTGGTAATGTTTTACAAAATCCCGGTCGTGTCGGCCCGTACTTCTCGGTGGGGACATTATATAAGTCTATAACGTTATATATCCTAACCTAAGGGATCCTAACTTCTCGGATGTAGTATTCTCCAACATTCCTGGCGGGTCGGCCCCTACTTCTCGGTGGGCACATGATATACGTCTATATCGTAATATAACCTAACCTAACCCATCTAGACCCTCGCTGTTAATGTTTTACAAAATCCCGGTCGTATCGGCCCGTACTTCTCGGTGGGGACATTATATACGTCTATAACGTTATATATCCTAACCTAAGGGAACCTATCTTCTGGGATGTAGAATTTTCCAACATTCATTGCGGGTCGGGCCCTACTTCTCGGTGGGCACATTATATACGTCCATATCGTAATATAACCTAACCTAACCCATCTAGATCCTCGCTGGTAATATTTTACAAAATTCCGGTCGTGTCGGCCCGTACTTTGCCGTGGGGACATTATATACGTCTATAACTGTATATAGCCTAACCTGAGGGAACCTAACATCTCGGATGTAGTATTTTCCAACATTCCTGGCGGGTCGGCCCCCACTTCTCGGTGGACACATTATATACGTCTGTATCGTAATCTAACCTAACCTAAGCCATCTAGACCGTCGCTGGTAATGTTTTACAAAATCCCGGTCTTGTCGGCCCGTACTTCTCGGTGGGGACATTATTTACGTCTATAACGTTATACATCCTAACCCAAGGGAACCTAACATCTGGGATGTAGTATTTTCCAACATTCCTGGCGGGTAGGCCCCTACTTCTCGGTGGGCACATTATATACGTCTATATCGCAATATAACCTAACCTAACCCATCTAGACTCTCGCTGGTGATGTTTTACAAAATCCCGGTCGTGTCTGCCCGTACTTCTCGGCGCGGACATTTTATACGTCTATAACGTTATACATCCTAACCCAAGGGAACCTAACATCTCGGATGTAGTATTTTCCAACATTCCTGGCGGGCCAGCCCCTACTTCTCGGTGGGCACATTATATACGTCTATATCGCAATATAACCTAACCTAACCCAACTAGACCTTCGCTGGTAATGTTTTACAAAATCCCGGTCGTGTCGGCCCGTACTTCTCGGTGGGGACATTATTTACGTCTATAACGTTATATATCCTAACCCAAGGGAACCTAACATCTCGGATGTAGTATTTTCCAACATTCCTGGCGGGTCGGCCCCTACTTCTCGGTGGGCGCATTATTGACGTCTATATCGCAATATAACCTAACCTAACCCATCTAGACCCTCGCTGGTAATGTTTTACAAAATCCCGGTCGTGTCTGCCCGTACTTCTCGGTGCGTACATTATATACGTCTATAAATTTATATATCCTAACCTAAGAGAACCTAACATCTCGGATGTAGTATTTTCCAACATTCGTGGCGGGTCGGCCCCTACTTCTGGTTGGGCACATTATATACGTCCATATCGTAATATAACCTTACCTAACCCATCTGGACCCTCGCTGGTAATGTTTTACAAAATTCCGGGCGTGTCGGCCCGTACTTTGCCGTGGGGACATTATATGTGTCTATTTCGTTTTATATCCTAACCTAAGGGAACCTAACATCTCGGATGTAGTATTTTCCAACATTTCTGGCGGGTCGGCCCCTACTTCTCGGTGGGAACTTTATATACGTCTATAACGTAATATAAACTAACCTAACCCACCTAGACCCTCGCTGGTAATGTTCCACAGAATCCCGTTCATATCTTCCCGTACGTCTCGGTGCGTCCATTATATACGTCTATAACGTTATATATCCTAACCCAAGGGAACCTAACATCTCGGATGTAGTATTTTCCAACATTCCTGGCGGGTCGGCCCCTACTTCTCGGTGGGCACATTATATACGTCTATATCGGAATATAACCTAACCTAACCCATCTAGACAATCGCTGGTAATGTTTTACAAAATCCCGGTCGTGTCGGCCCGTACTTCTCGGTGGGGACATTATATAAGTCTATAACGTTATATATCCTAACCTAAGGGATCCTAACTTCTCGGATGTAGTATTTTCCAACATTCCTGGCGGGTCGGCCCCTACTTCTCGGTGGGCACATGATATACGTCTATATCGTAATATAACCTAACCTAACCCATCTAGACCCTCGCTGGTAATGTTTTACAAAATCCCGGTCGTATCGGCCCGTACTTCTCGGTGGGGACATTATATACGTCTATAACGTTATATATCCTAACCTAAGGGAACCTATCTTCTCGGATGTAGTATTTTCCAACATTCATTGCGGGTCGGCCCCTACTTCTCGGTGGGCACATTATATACGTCCATATCGTAATATAACCTAACCTAACCCATCTAGATCCTCGCTGGTAATATTTTACAAAATTCCGGTCGTGTCGGCCCGTACTTTGCCGTGGGGACATTATATACGTCTATAACTTTATATAGCCTAACCTGAGGGAACCTAACATCTCGGATGTAGTATTTTCCAACATTCCTGGCGGATCGGCCCCCACTTCTCGGTGGACAAATTATATACGTCTGTATCGTAATCTAACCTAACCTAAGCCATCTAGACCGTCGCTGGTAATGATTTACAAAATCCCGGTCTTGTCGGCCCGTACTTCTCGGTGGGGACATTATTTACGTCTATAACGTTATACATCCTAACCCAAGGGAAGCTAACATCTCGGATGTAGTATTTTCCAACATTCCTGGCGGGTCGGCCCCTACTTCTCGGTGGGCACATTATATACGTCCATATCGTAATATAACCTTACCTAACCCATCTAGACCCTCGCTGGTAATGTTTTACAAAATTCCGGTCGTGTCGGCCCGTACTTTGCCGTGGGGACATTATATGTGTCTATTTCGTTTTATATCCTAACCTAAGGGAACCTAACATCTCGGATGTAGTATTTTCCAACATTTCTGGCGGGTCGGCCCCTACTTCTCGGTGGGAACTTTATATACGTCTATAACGTAATATAAACTAACCTAACCCACCTAGACCCTCGCTGGTAATGTTCCACAGAATCCCGTTCATATCTTCCCGTACGTCTCGGTGCGTCCATTATATACGTCTATAACGTTATATATCCTAACCCAAGGGAACCTAACATCTCGGATGTAGTATTTTCCAACATTCCTGGCGGGTCGGCCCCTACTTCTCGCTGGGCACATTATATACGTCTATATCGGAATATAACCTAACCTAACCCATCTAGACCCTCGCTGGTAATGTTTTACAAAATCCCGGTCGTATCGGCCCGTACTTCTCGGTGGGGACATTATATACGTCTATAACGTTATATATCCTAACCTAAGGGAACCTATCTTCTCGGATGTAGTATTTTCCAACATTTCTGGCGGGTCGGCGCCTACTTCTCGGTGGGAACATTATATACGTCTATATCGTAATATAACCTAACCTAACCCACCTAGACCCTTGCTGGTAATGTTTTACAAAATCCCGGTCGTGTCGGCCCGTACTTCTCGGTGGGGACATTATTTACGTCTATAACGTTATATATCTTAACCCAAGGGAACCTAACATCTCGGATGTAGTATTTTCCAACATTCCTGGCGGTCCGGCCCCTACTTCTCGGTGGGCACATTATATACGTCCATATCGTAATATAACCTAACCTAACCCATCTAGACCCTCGCTGGTAATGTTTTACAAAATTCCGGTCGTGTCGGCCCGTACTTTGCCGTGGGGACATTATATATGTCTATATCGTTTTATATCCTAACCTAAGGGAACCTAACATCTCGGATGTAGTATTTTCCAACATTTCTGGCGGGTCGGCGCCTACTTCTCGGTGGGAACATTATATACGTCTATATCGTAATATAACCCTCCCTAACCCAACTAGACCCTCGCTGGTAATGTTTCACAGAATCCCGTTCATGTCTTCCCGTACGTCTCGGTGCGTACATTATATACGTCTATAAACTTATATATCCTAACCTAAGGGAACCTAACATCTCGGATGTAGTATTTTCCAACATTCCTGGCGGGTCGGCCCCTACTTCTCGGTGGGCACATTATATACGTCCATATCGTAATATAACCTAACCTAACCCATCTAGACCCTCGCTGGTAATGTTTTACAAAATTCCGGCCGTGTCGGCCCGTACTTTGCCGTGGGGACATTATATATGTCTATATCGTTTTATATCCTAACCTAAGGGAACCTAACATCTCGGATGTAGTATTTTCCAACATTTCTGGCGGGTCGGCCCCTACTTCTCGGTGGGAACATTATATACGTCTATAACGTAATATAACCTTACCTAACCCACCTAGACCCTCGCTGGTAATGTTTCACAGAATCCCGTTCATGTCTTCCCGTACGTCTCGGTGCGTACATTATATACGTCTATAAACTTATATATCCTAACCTAAGGGAACCTAGCTTCTCGGATGTAGTATTTTCCAACATTCCTGGCGGGTCGGCCCCTACTTCTCGGTGGGCACATTATAAACGTCTATATCGTAATATAACCTAACCTAACCCATCTAGACCCTCGCTGGTAATGTTTTACAAAATCCCGGTCGTGTCGGCCCGTACTTCTCGGTGTGGACATTATATACGTCTATAACGTTTTATATCCTAACCTAAGGGAACCTAACATCTCGGATGTAGTATTTTCCAACATTCCTGGCGGGCCAGCCCCTACTTCTCGGTGGGCACATTATATACGTCCATATCGTAATATAACCTAACCTAACCCATCTAGACCCTCGCTGGTAATGTTTTACAAAATTCCGGTCCTGTCGGCCCGTACTTTGCCGTGGGGACATTACATACGTCTATAACTTTATATATCCTAACCTGAGGGAACCTAACATCTCGGATGTGGTATTTTCCAACATTCCTGGCGGGTCGGCCCCCACTTCTCGGTGGACACATTATATACGTCTATATCGTAATATAACCTAACCTAACGCAACTAGACCCTCGCTGGTAATGTTTTACAAAATTCCGGTCGTGTCGGCCCGTACTTTGCCGTGGGGACATTATATACGTCTATAACGTTTTATATCCGAACCTAAGGGAACCTAACATCTCGGATGTAGTATTTTCCAACATTTCTGGCGGGTCGGGCCCTACTTCTCGGTGGGAACATTATATACGTCTATAACGTAATATAACCTAACCTAACCCACCTAGACCCTCGCTGGTAATATTTCACAGAATCCCGTTCATGTCTTCCCGTACGTCTCGGTGCGTACATTATATACGTCTATAAAATTATATATCCTAAACTAAGGGAACCTAACTTCTCGGATGTAGTATTTTCCAACATTCCTGGCTGGTCGGCCCCTACTTCTCGGTGGGCACATTATATACCTCTATATCGTAATATAACCTAACCTAACCCATCTAGACCCTCGCTGGTGATGTTTTACAAAATCCCGGTCGTGTCTGCCCGTACTTCTCGGTGGGGACATTATATACGTCTATAACGTTATATATCCTAACCCAAGGGAACCTAACATCTCGGATGTAGTATTTTCCAACATTCCTGGCGGGTCGGCCCCTACTTCTCGGTGGGCATATTATATACGTCTATATCGTAATATAACCTAACCTAACCCATCTAGACCCTCGCTAGTGATGTTTTACAAAATCCCGGTCGTGTCTGCCCGTACTTCTCGGTGGGGACATTATATACGTATATAACGTTATATATCCTAACCCAAGGGAACCTAACATCTTGGATGTAGTATTTTCCAACATTCCTGGCGGGTAGGCCCCTACTTCTCGGTGGGCACATTATATACGTCCATATCGTAATATATCCTAACCTAACCCATCTAGACCCCCGCTGGTAATGTTTTACAAAATTCCGGTCGTGTCGGCCCGTACTTTGCCGTGGGGACATTATATATGTCTATATCGTTTTATATCCTAACCTAAGGGAACCTAACATCTCGGATGTAGTATTTTCCAACATTTCTGGCGGTTCGGCCCCTACTTCTCGGTGGGCACATTATATACGTCTATATCGTAATATAACCCAACCTAACCCATCTAGACCGTCGCTGGTAATGTTTTACAAAATCACGGTCGTGTCGACCCGTACTTCTCGGTGGGGACATTATATACGTCTATAACGTTATATATCCTAACCTAAGGGAACCTAACATGTCGGATGTAGTATTTTCCAACATTCCTGGCGGGTCGGCCCCTACTTCTCGATGGGCACATTATATTTGTCTATATCGTAATATAATCTAACCCAACCCATCTAGACCCACGCTGGTAATGTTTTACAAAATTCCGGCCGTGTTGGCCCGTACTTTGCCGTGGGGACATTATATACGTCTATAACGTTATATATCCTAACCTAAGGGAACCTAACATCTCGGATGTAGTATTTTCCAACATTCCTGGCGGGCCAGCCCCTACTTCTCGGTGGGCACATTATATACGTCCATATCGTAATATAACCTAACCTAACCCATCTAGACCCTCGCTGGTAATGTTTTACAAAATTCCGGTCGTGTCGGCCCGTACTTTGCCGTGGGGACATTATATACGTCTATAACTTTATATATCCTAACCTGAGGGAACCTAACATCTCGGATGTGGTATTTTCCAACATTCCTGGCGGGTCGACCCCCACTTCTCGGTGGACACATTATATACGTCTATATCGTAATATAACCTAACCTAACCCAACTAGACCCTCGCTGGTAATGTTTTACAAAATCCCGGTCGTGTCGAACCGTACTTCTCGGCGGGGACATTATGTACGTCTATAACGTTATATATGCTAACCTAAGGGAACCTAACATCTCGGATGTAGTTTTTCCAACATTCCTGGCGGGTCGGCCCCTACTTCTCGGTGGGCACATTATATACGTCCATAACGTAATATAACCTAACCTAACCCATCTAGACCGTCGCTGGTAATGTTTTACAAAATCCCGGTCGTGTTGACCCGTACTTCTCGGTGGGGACATTATATACGTCTATAACGTTATATATCCTAACCTAAGGGAACCTAACTTCTCGGATGTAGTATTTTCCAACATTCCTGGCGGGTCGGCCCCTACTTCTCGGTGGGCACATTATATACGTCTATACCGTAATATACCCTAACCTAATCCATGTAGACCCTCGCTGGTAATGTTTTACAAAATCCCGGTCGTGTCTGCCCGTACTTCTCGGTGGGGACATTATATACGTCTATAACGTTATATATCCTAACCTAAGGGAACCTAACATGTCGGATGTAGTATTTTCCAACATTCCTGGCGGGTCGGCCCCTACTTCTCGATGGGCACATTATATATGTCTATATCGCAATATAACCTAACCAAACCCATCTAGACCCTCGCTGGTAATGTTTTACAAAATCCCGGTCGTGTCGGCCCGTACTTTGCCGTGGGGACATTATATATGTCTATATCGTTTTATATCCTAACCTAAGGGAACCTAACATCTCGGATGTAGTATTTTCCAACATTTCTGGCGGGTCGGCCCCTACTTCTCGGTGGGAACATTATATACGTCTATAACGTAATATAACCTAACCTCACCCACCTAGACCCTCGCTGGTAATGTTTCACAGAATCCCGCTCATGTCTTCCCGTACGTCTCGGTGCGTACATTATATACGTCTAAAAATTTATTTATCCTAACCTAAGGGAACCTAACATCTCGGATGTAGTATTTTCCAACATTCCTGGCGGGTCGGCCCCTACTTCTCGATGGGCACATTATATATGTCTATATCGCAATATAACCTAACCTAACCCATCTAGACCCTCGCTGGTAATGTTTTACAAAATCCCGGTCGTGTCGGCCCATACTTCTCGGTGTGGACATTATATACGTCTGTAACGTTATATATCTTAACCTAAGGGAACCTAACATCTCGCATGTATTATTTTCCAACGTTCCTGGCGGGCCAGCCCCTACTTCTCGGTGGGCACATTATATACGTCCATATCGTAATATAATCTAACCTAACCCATCTAGACCCTCGCTGGTAATGTTTTACAAAATTCCGGTCGTTTCGGCCCGTACTTTGCCGTGGGGACATTATATACGTCTATAACGTTATATATCCTAAACTAACGGAACCTAACATCTCGGATGTAGTATTTTCCAACATTCCTGGCGGGTCGGCCCCTACTTCTCGGTGGGCACATTATATACGTCTATATCGTAATATACCATAACCTAATCCATGTAGACCCTCGCTGGTAATGTTTTACAAAATCCCGGTCGTGTCTGCCCGTACTTCTCGGTGGGGACATTATATACGTCTATAACGTTATATATCCTAACCTAAGGGAACCCAACATCTCGCATGTATTATTTTCCAACGTTCCTGGCGGGCCAGGCCCTACTTCTCGGTGGGCACATTATATACTTCCATATCGTAATATAACCTAACCTAACCTATCTAGACCCTCGCTGGTAATGTTTAACAAAATTCCGGTCGTGTCGGCATGTACTTTGCCGTGGGGAAATTATATACGTCTATAACGTTATATATCCTAACCTAAGGGAACCTAACATCTCGGATGTAGTATTTTCCAACATTCATGGCGGGCCAGCCCCTACTTCTCGGTGGGCACATTATATACGTCCATATCGTAATATAACCTAACCTAACCCATCTAGACCGTCGCTGGTAATGTTTTACAAAATCCCGGTCGTGTCGACCCGTACTTCTCGGTGGGGACATTATATACGTCTATAACGTTATATATCCTAACCTAAAGGAACCTAACTTCTCGGATGTAGTATTTTCCAACAATCCTGGCGGGTCGGCCCCTACTTCTCGGTGGGCACATTATATACGTCTATAACGTAATATACCCTAACCTAATCCATGTAGACCCTCGCTGGTAATGTTTTACAAAATCACGGTCGTGTCTGCCCGTACTTCTCGGTGGGGACATTATATACGTCTATAACGTTATATATCCTAACCTAAGGGAACCTAACATGTCGGATGTAGTATTTTCCAACATTCCTGGTGGGTCGGCCCCTACTTCTCGATGAGCACATTATATATGTCTATATCGCAATATAGCCTAACCAAACCCATCTAGACCCTCGCTGGTAATGTTTTACAAAATCCCGGTCGTGTCGGCCCGTACTTCTCGGTGTGGACATTATATACGTCTATAACGTTATATATCCTAACCTAAGGGAACCCAACATCTCGCATGTATTATTTTCCAACGTTCCTGGCGGGCCAGGCCCTACTTCTCGGTGGGCACATTATATACTTCCATATCGTAATATAACCTAACCTAACCTATCTAGACCCTCGCTGGTAATGTTTAACAAAATTCCGGTCGTGTCGGCATGTACTTTGCCGTGGGGAAATTATATACGTCTATAACGTTATATATCCTAACCTAAGGGAACCTAACATCTCGGATGTAGTATTTTCCAACATTCCTGGCGGGTCGGCCCCTACTTCTCGGTGGGAACATTATATACGTCTATAACGTAATATAACCTAACCTAACCCACCTAGACCATCGCTGGTAATGTTTCACAGAATCCCGCTCATGTCTTCCCGTACGTCTCGGTGCGTACATTATATACGTCTAAAAATTTATATATCCTAACCTAAGGGAACCTAACATCTCGGATGTAGTATTTTCCAACATTCCTGGCGGGTCGGCCCCTACTTCTCGGTGGGCACATTATATACGTCTATATCGTAATATACCCTAACCTAATCCATGTAGACCCTCGCTGGTAATGTTTTACAAAATCCCGGTCGTGTCTGCCCGTACTTCTCGGTGGGGACATTATATACGTCTATAACGTTATATATCCTAACCTAAGGGAACCCAACATCTCGCATGTATTATTTTCCAACGTTCCTGGCGGGCCAGGCCCTACTTCTCGGTGGGCACATTATATACTTCCATATCGTAATATAACCTAACCTAACCTATCTAGACCCTCGCTGGTAATGTTTAACAAAATTCCGGTCGTGTCGGCATGTACTTTGCCGTGGGGAAATTATATACGTCTATAACGTTATATATCCTAACCTAAGGGAACCTAACATCTCGGATGTAGTATTTTCCAACATTCCTGGCGGGCCAGCCCCTACTTCTCGGTGGGCACATTATATACGTCCATATCGTAATATAACCTAACCTAACCCATCTAGACCGTCGCTGGTAATGTTTTACAAAATCCCGGTCGTGTCGACCCGTACTTCTCGGTGGGGACATTATATACGTCTATAACGTTATATATCCTAACCTAAAGGAACCTAACTTCTCGGATGTAGTATTTTCCAACATTCCTGGCGGGTCGGCCCCTACTTCTCGGTGGGCACATTATATACGTCTATAACGTAATATACCCTAACCTAATCCATGTAGACCCTCGCTGGTAATGTTTTACAAAATCACGGTCGTGTCTGCCCGTACTTCTCGGTGGGGACATTATATACGTCTATAACGTTATATATCCTAACCTAAGGGAACCTAACATGTCGGATGTAGTATTTTCCAACATTCCTGGCGGGCCAGCCCCTACTTCTCGGTGGGCACATTATATACGTCCATATCGTAATATAACCTAACCTAACCCACCTAGACCCTCGCTGGTAATGTTTCACAGATTCCCGTTCATGTCTTCCCGTACGTCTCGGTGCGTACATTATATACGTCTATAAACTTATATATCCTAACCTAAGGGAACCTAATATCTCGGATGTAGTATTTTCCAACATTTCTGGCGGGTCGGCCCCTACTTCTCGGTGGGAACATTATATACGTCTATAACGTAATATAACCTAACCTAACCCACCTAGACCCTCGCTGGTAATGTTTCACAGAATCCCGCTCATGTCTTCCCGTACGTCTCGGTGCGTACATTATATACGTCTAAAAATTTATATATCCTAACCTAAGGGAACCTAACATCTCGGATGTAGTATTTTCCAACATTCCTGGCGGGTCGGCCCCTACTTCTCGGTGGGCACATTATATACGTATATATCGTAATATAACCCAACCTAACCCATCTAGACCGTCGCTGGTAATGTTTTACAAACCCCGGTCGTGTCGACTCGTACTTCTCGGTGGGGACATTATATACGTCTATAACGTTATGTATCCTAACCTAAGGGAACCTAACATGTCGGATGTAGTATTTTCCAAAATTCCTGGCGGGTCGGCCCCTACTTCTCGATGGGCACATTATATACTTCCATATCGTAATATAACCTAACCTAACCTATCTAGACCCTCGCTGGTAATGTTTAACAAAATTCCGGTCGTGTCGGCATGTACTTTGCCGTGGGGAAATTATATACGTCTATAACGTTATATATCCTAACCTAAGGGAACCTAACATCTCGGATGTAGTATTTTCCAACATTCCTGGCGGGCCAGCCCCTACTTCTCGGTGGGCACATTATATACGTCCATATCGTAATATAACCTAACCTAACCCATCTAGACCGTCGCTGGTAATGTTTTACAAAATCCCGGTCGTGTCGACCCGTACTTCTCGGTGGGGACATTATATACGTCTATAACGTTATATATCCTAACCTAAAGGAACCTAACTTCTCGGATGTAGTATTTTCCAACATTCCTGGCGGGTCGGCCCCTACTTCTCGGTGGGCACATTATATACGTCTATAACGTAATATACCCTAACCTAATCCATGTAGACCCTCGCTGGTAATGTTTTACAAAATCACGGTCGTGTCTGCCCGTACTTCTCGGTGGGGACATTATATACGTCTATAACGTTATATATCCTAACCTAAGGGAACCTAACATGTCGGATGTAGTATTTTCCAACATTCCTGGCGGGCCAGCCCCTACTTCTCGGTGGGCACATTATATACGTCCATATCGTAATATAACCTAACCTAACCCACCTAGACCCTCGCTGGTAATGTTTCACAGATTCCCGTTCATGTCTTCCCGCACGTCTCGGTGCGTACATTATATACGTCTATAAACTTATATATCCTAACCTAAGGGAACCTAATATCTCGGATGTAGTATTTTCCAACATTTCTGGCGGGTCGGCCCCTACTTCTCGGTGGGAACATTATATACGTCTATAACGTAATATAACCTAACCTAACCCACCTAGACCCTCGCTGGTAATGTTTCACAGAATCCCGCTCATGTCTTCCCGTACGTCTCGGTGCGTACATTATATACGTCTAAAAATTTATATATCCTAACCTAAGGGAACCTAACATCTCGGATGTAGTATTTTCCAACATTCCTGGCGGGTCGGCCCCTACTTCTCGGTGGGCACATTATATACGTATATATCGTAATATAACCCAACCTAACCCATCTAGACCGTCGCTGGTAATGTTTTACAAACTCCGGTCGTGTCGACTCGTACTTCTCGGTGGGGACATTATATACGTCTATAACGTTATGTATCCTAACCTAAGGGAACCTAACATGTCGGATGTAGTATTTTCCAAAATTCCTGGCGGGTCGGCCCCTACTTCTCGATGGGCACATTATATACTTCCATATCGTAATATAACCTAACCTAACCTATCTAGACCCTCGCTGGTAATGTTTAACAAAATTCCGGTCGTGTCGGCATGTACTTTGCCGTCGGGACATTATATACGTCTATAACGTTATATATCCTAACCTAAGGGAACCTAACATCTCGGATGTAGTATTTTCCAACATTCCTGGCGGGCCAGCCCCTACTTCTCGGTGGGCACATTATATACGTCCATATCGTAATATAACCTAACCTAACCCACCTAGACCCTCGCTGGTAATGTTTCACAGAATCCCGTTCATGTCTTCCCGTACGTCTCGGTGCGTACATTATATACGTCTATAAACTTATATATCCCAACCTAAGGGAACCTAACATCTCGGATGTAGTATTTTCCAACATTCCTGGCGGGCCGGCCCCTACTTCTCGGTGGGCACATTATATACGTCCTATTCGTAATATAATCTAACCTAACCCATCTAGAGCCTCGCTGCTAATGTTTTACAAAATTCCGGTCGTGTCGGCCCGTACTTTGCCGTGGGGACATTATATACGTCTCTAACGTTATATATCCTAACCTAAGGGAACCTAACATCTCGGATGTAGTATTTTCCAACATTCCTGGCGGGTCGGCCCCTACTTCTCGGTGGGCACATTATATACGTCTATATCGTAATATAACCTAACCTAACCCATCTAGACCGTCGCTGGTAATGTTTTACAAAATCCCGGTCGTGTCGGCCCGTACTTCTCGGTGTGGACATTATATACGTCTATATCGTTAAATATCCTAACCTAAGGGAACCTAACATCTCGGATGTAGTATTTTCCAACATTCCTGGCGGGCCAGCCCCTACTTCTCGGTGGGCACATTATATACGTCCATATCGTAATATAACCTCACCTAACCCATCTAGACCCTCGCTGGTAATGTTTTACAAAATTCCGGTCGTGTCGACCCGTACTTCTCGGTGGGGACATTATATACGTCTATAACGTTATATATCCTAACCTAAGGGAACCTAACTTCTCGGATGTAGTATTTTCCAACATTCCTGGCGGGTCGGCCCCTACTTCTCGGTGGGCACATTATATACGTCTATATCGTAATATAACCTAACCTAATCCATCTAGACCCTCGCTGGTAATGTTTTACAAAATCCCGGTCGTGTCTGCCCGTACTTCTCGGTGGGGACATTATATACGTCTATAACGTTATATATCCTAACCTAAGGGAACCTAGCATGTCGGATGTAGTATTTTCCAACATTCCTGGCGGGTCGGCCCCTACTTCTCGATGGGCACATTATATATGTCTATATCGCAATATAACCTAACCTAACCCATCTAGACCCTCGCTGGTAATGTTTTACAAAATCCCGGTCGTGTCTGCCCGTACTTCTCGGTGGGGACATTATATACGTCTATAACGTTATATATCCTAACCTAAGGGAACCTAACATGTCGGATGTAGTATTTTCCAACATTCCTGGCGGGTCGGCCCCTACTTCTCGGTGGGCACATTATATACGTCTATATCGTAATATAACCTAACCTAACCCATCTAGACCGTCGCTGGTAATGTTTTACAAAATCCCGGTCGTGTCGACCCGTACTTCTCGGTGGGGACATTATATACGTCTATAACGTTATATATCCTAACCTAAGGGAACCTAACTTCTCGGATGTAGTATTTTCCAACATTCCTGGCGGGTCGGCCCCTACTTCTCGGTGGGCACATTATATACGTCTATATCGTAATATACCCTAACCTAATCCATGTAGACCCTCGCTGGTAATGTTTTACAAAATCCCGCTCGTGTCTGCCCGTACTTCTCGGTGGGGACATTATATACGTCTATAACGTTATATATCCTAACCTAAGGGAACCTAACATGTCGGATGTAGTATTTTCCAACATTCCTGGCGGGCCGGCCCCTACTTCTCGATGGGCACATTATATATGTCTATATCGCAATATAACCTAACCAAACCCATCTAGACCCTCGCTGGTAATGTCTTACAAAATCCCGGTCGTGTCGGCCCGTACTTCGCGGTGTGGACATTATATACGTCTATAACGTTATATATCCTAACCTAAGGGAACCTAACATCTCGCATGTATTATTTTCCAACGTTCCTGGCGGGCCAGCCCCTACTTCTCGGTGGGCACATTATATACGTCTATATCGTAATATAACCTAACCTAACCCATCTAGACCGTCGCTGGTAATGTTTTACAAAATCCCGGTCGTGTCGACCCGTACTTCTCGGTGGGTACATTATATACGTCTATAACGTTATATATCCTAAGCTAAGGGAACCTAACTTCTCGGATGTAGTATTTTCCAACATTCCTCGCGGGTCGGCCCCTACTTCTCGGTGGGCACATTATATACGTCTATATCGTAATATAACCTAACCTAATCCATGTAGACCCTCGCTGGTAATGTTTTACAAAATCCCGGTCGTGTCTGCCCGTACTTCTCGGTGGGGACATTATATACGTCTATAACGTTATATATCCTAACCTAAGGGAACCTAGCATGTCGGATGTAGTATTTTCCAAAATTCCTGGCGGGTCGGCCCCTACTTCTCGATGGGCACATTATATACTTCCATATCGTAATATAACCTAACCTAACCTATCTAGACCCTCGCTGGTAATGTTTAACAAAATTCCGGTCGTGTCGGCATGTACTTTGCCGTCGGGACATTATATACGTCTATAACGTTATATATCCTAACCTAAGGGAACCTAACATCTCGCATGTATTATTTTCCAACGTTCCTGGCGGGCCAGCCCCTACTTCTCGGTGGGCACATTATATACGTCCATATCGTAATATAACCTAACCTAACCCATCTAGACCCTCGCTGGTAATGTTTTACAAAATCCCGGTCGTGTCTGCCCGTACTTCTCGGTGGGAACATTATATACGTCTATAACGTTATATATCCTAACCTAAGGGAACCTAACATGTCGGATGTAGTATTTTCCAAAATTCCTGGCGGGTCGGCCCCTACTTCTCGATGGGCACATTATATACTTCCATATCGTAATATAACCTAACCTAACCTATCTAGACCCTCGCTGGTAATGTTTAACAAAATTCCGGTCGTGTCGGCATGTACTTTGCCGTCGGGACATTATATACGTCTATAACGTTATATATCCTAACCTAAGGGAACCTAACATCTCGGATGTAGTATTTTCCAACATTCCTGGCGGGCCAGCCCCTACTTCTCGGTGGGCACATTATATACGTCCATATCGTAATATAACCTAACCTAACCCACCTAGACCCTCGCTGGTAATGTTTCACAGAATCCCGTTCATGTCTTCCCGTACGTCTCGGTGCGTACATTATATACGTCTATAAACTTATATATCCTAACCTAAGGGAACCTAACATCTCGGATGTAGTATTTTCCAACATTCCTGGCGGGCCGGCCCCTACTTCTCGGTGGGCACATTATATACGTCTATATCGTAATATAACCTAACCTAACCCATCTAGACCGTCGCTGGTAATGTTTTACAAAATCCCGGTCGTGTCGGCCCGTACTTCTCGGTGTGGACATTATATACGTCTATATCGTTAAATATCCTAACCTAAGGGAACCTAACATCTCGGATGTAGTATTTTCCAACATTCCTGGCGGGCCAGCCCCTACTTCTCGGTGGGCACATTATATACGTCCATATCGTAATATAACCTAACCTAACCCACCTAGACCCTCGCTGGTAATGTTTCACAAAATCCCGTTCATGTCTTCCCGTACGTCTCGGTGCGTACATTATATACGTCTATAAACTTATATATCCTAACCTAAGGGAACCTAACATCTCGGATGTAGTATTTTCCAACATTCCTGGCGGGCCGGCCCCTACTTCTCGGTGGGCACATTATATACGTCCATATCGTAATATAATCTAACCTAACCCATCTAGAGCCTCGCTGCTAATGTTTTACAAAATTCCGGTCGTGTCGACCCGTACTTCTCGGTGGGGACATTATATACGTCTATAACGTTATATATCCTAACCTAAGGGAACCTAACTTCTCGGATGTAGTATTTTCCAACATTCCTGGCGGGTCGGCCCCTACTTCTCTGTGGGCACATTATATACGTCTATATCGTAATATAACCTAACCTAATCCACCTAGACCCTCGCTGGTAATGTTTTACAAAATCCCGGTCGTGTCTGCCCGTACTTCTCGGTGGGGACATTATATACGTCTATAACGTTATATATCCTAACCTAAGGGAACCTAACATGTCGGATGTAGTATTTTCCAACATTCCTGGCGGGTCGGCCCCTACTTCTCGATGGGCACATTATATATGTCTATATCGCAATATAACCTAACCTAACCCATCTAGACCCTCGCTGGTAATGTTTTACAAAATCCCGGTCGTGTCTGCCCGTACTTCTCGGTGGGGACATTATATACGTCTATAACGTTATATATCCTAACCTAAGGGAACCTAACATGTCGGATGTAGTATTTTCCAACATTCCTGGCGGGTCGACCCCTACTTCTCGGTGGGCACATTATATACGTCTATATCGTAATATAACCTAACCTAACCCATCTAGACCGTCGCTGGTAATGTTTTACAAAATCCCGGTCGTGTCGACCCGTACTTCTCGGTGGGGACATTATATACGTCTATAACGTTATATATCCTAACCTAAGGGAACCTAACTTCTCGGATGTAGTATTTTCCAACATTCCTGGCGGGTCGGCCCCTACTTCTCGGTGGGCACATTATATACGTCTATATCGTAATATACCCTAACCTAATCCATGTAGACCCTCGCTGGTAATGTTTTACAAAATCCCGCTCGTGTCTGCCCGTACTTCTCGGTGGGGACATTATATACGTCTATAACGTTATATATCCTAACCTAAGGGAACCTAACATGTCGGATGTAGTATTTTCCAACATTCCTGGCGGGTCGGCCCGTACTTCTCGATGGGCACATTATATATGTCTATATCGCAATATAACCTAACCAAACCCATCTAGACCCTCGCTGGTAATGTTTTACAAAATCCCGGTCGTGTCGGCCCGTACTTCTCGGTGTGGACATTATATACGTCTATAACGTTATATATCCTAACCTAAGGGAACCTAACATCTCGCATGTATTATTTTCCAACGTTCCTGGCGGGCCAGGCCCTACTTCTCGGTGGGCACATTATATACTTCCATATCGTAATATAACCTAACCTAACCTATCTAGACGCTCGCTGGTAATGTTTAACAAAATTCCGGTCGTGTCGGCATGTACTTTGACGTGGGGACATTATATACGTCTATAACGTTATATATCCTAACCTATGGGAACCTAACATCTCGGATGTAGTATTTTCCAACATTCCTGGCGGGCCAGCCCCTACTTCTCGGTGGGCACATTATATACGTCCATATCGTAATATAACCTAACCTAACCCACCTAGACCCTCGCTGGTAATGTTTCACAGAATCCCGTTCATGTCTTCCCGTACGTCTCGGTGCGTACATTATATACGTCTATAAACTTATATATCCTAACCTAAGGGAACCTAACATCTCGGATGTAATATTTTCCAACATTTCTGGCGGGTCGGCCCCTACTTCTCGGTGGGAACATTATATACGTCCATATCGTAATATAACCTAACCTAACCCACCTAGACCCTCGCTGGTAATGTTTCACAGAATCCCGTTCATGTCTTCCCGTACGTCTCGGTGCGTACATTATATACGTCTATAACGTTATATATCCTAACCTAAGGGAACCTAACTTCTCGGATGTAGTATTTTCCAACATTCCTGGCGGGTCGGCCCCTACTTCTCGGTGGACACATTATATACGTCTATATCGTAATATAACCTAACCTAATCCATCTAGACCCTCGCTGGTAATGTTTTACAAAATCCCGGTCGTGTCTGCCCGTACTTCTCGGTGTGGACATTATATACGTCTATATCGTTAAATATCCTAACCTAAGGGAACCTAACATGTCGGATGTAGTATTTTCCAACATTCCTGGCGGGCCAGCCCCTACTTCTCGGTGGGCACATTATATACGTCCATATCGTAATATAACCTAACCTAACCCATCTAGACCCTCGCTGGTAATGTTTTACAAAATTCCGGTCGTGTCGACCCGTACTTCTCGGTGGGGACATTATATACGTCTATAACGTTATATATCCTAACCTAAGGGAACCTAACTTCTCGGATGTAGTATTTTCCAACATTCCTGGCGGGTCGGCCCCTACTTCTCGGTGGGCACATTATATACATCCATATCGTAATATAATCTAACCTAACCCATCTAGAGCCTCGCTGCTAATGTTTTACAAAATTCCGGTCGTGTCGGCCCGTACTTTGCCGTGGGGACATTATATACGTCTCTAACCTTATATATCCTAACCTAAGGGAACCTAACATCTCGGATGTAGTATTTTCCAACATTCCTGACGGGTCGGCCCCTACTTCTCGGTGGGCACATTATATACGTCTATATCGTAATATAACCTAACCTAACCCATATAGACCGTCGCTGGTAATGTTTTACAAAATCCAGGTCGTGTCGACCCGTACTTCTCGGTGGGGACATTATATACGTCTATAACGTTATATATCCTAACCTAAGGGAACCTAACTTCTCGGATGTAGTATTTTCCAACATTCCTGGCGGGTCGGCCCCTACTTCTCGGTGGGCACATTATATACGTCTATATCGTAATATAACCTAACCTAATCCATCTAGACCCTCGCTGGTAATGTTTTACAAAATCCCGGTCGTGTCTGCCCGTACTTCTCGGTGGGGACATTATATACGTCTATAACGTTATATATCCTAACCTAAGGGAACCTAACATGTCGGATGTAGTATTTTCCAACATTCCTGGCGGGCCAGGCCCAACATCTCGGTGGGCACATTATATACGTCCATATCGTAATATAACCTAACCTAACCCACCTAGACCCTCGCTGGTAATGTTTTACAAAATCCCGGTCGTGTCGGCCCGTACTTCTCGGTGTGGACATTATATACGTCTATAACGTTATATATCCTAACCTAAGGGAACCTAACATCTCGCATGTATTATTTTCCAACGTTCCTGGCGGGCCAGGCCCTACTTCTCGGTGGGCACATTATATACTTCCATATCGTAATATAACCTAACCTAACCTATCTAGACGCTCGCTGGTAATGTTTAACAAAATTCCGGTCGTGTCGGCATGTACTTTGCCGTGGGGACATTATATACGTCTATAACGTTATATATCCTAACCTATGGGAACCTAACATCTCGGATGTAGTATTTTCCAACATTCCTGGCAGGTCGGCCCCTACTTCTCGGTGGGCACATTATATACGTCTATATCGTAATATAACCTAACCTAACCCATCCAGACCGTCGCTGGTAATGTTTTACAAAATCCCGGTCGTGTCGGCCTGTACTTCTCGGTGTGGACATTATATACGTCTATATCGTTATATATCCTAACCTAAGGGAACCTAACATCTCGGATGTAGTATTTTCCAACATTCCTGGCGGGCCGGCCCCTACTTCTCGGTGGGCACATTATATACATCCATATCGTAATATAATCTAACCTAACCCATCTAGAGCCTCGCTGCTAATGTTTTACAAAATTCCGGTCGTGTCGGCCCGTACTTTGCCGTGGGGACATTATATACGTCTCTAACGTTATATATCCTAACCTAAGGGAACCTAACATCTCGGATGTAGTATTTTCCAACATTCCTGGCGGGTCGGCCCCTACTTCTCGGTGGGCACATTATATACGTCTATATCGTAATATAACCTAACCTAACCCATCTAGACCGTCGCTCGTAATGTTTTACAAAATCCCGGTCGTGTCGGCCCGTACTTCTCGGTGTGGACATTATATACGTCTATATCGTTAAATATCCTAACCTAAGGGAACCTAACATCTCGGATGTAGTATTTTCCAACATTCCTGGCGGGCCGGCCCCTACTTCTCGGTGGGCACATTATATACGTCCATATCGTAATATGATCTAACCTAACCCATCTAGACCCTCGCTGGTAATGTTTTACAAAATTCCGGTCGTGTCGGCCCGTACTTTGCCGTGGGGACATTATATACGTCTCTAACGTTATATATCCTAACCTAAGGGAACCTAACATCTCGGATGTAGTATTTTCCAACATTCCTGGCGGGTCGGCCCCTACTTCTCGGTGGGCACATTATATACGTCTATATCGTAATATAACCTAACCTAACCCATCTAGACCGTCGCTCGTAATGTTTTATAAAATCCCGGTCGTGTCGGCCCGTACTTCTCGGTGTGGACATTATATACGTCTATATCGTTAAATATCCTAACCTAAGGGAACCTAACATCTCGGATGTAGTATTTTCCAACATTCCTGGCGGGCCGGCCCCTACTTCTCGGTGGGCACATTATATACGTCCATATCGTAATATGATCTAACCTAACCCATCTAGACCCTCGCTGGTAATGTTTTACAAAATTCCGGTCGTGTCGGCCCGTACTTTGCCGTGGGGACATTATATACGTCTCTAACCTTATATATCCTAACCTAAGGGAACCTAACATCTCGGATGTAGTATTTTCCAACATTCCTGACGGGTCGGC
The DNA here is from genome assembly GCA_963969225.1 of Xylocopa violacea. Taxonomy (NCBI): domain Eukaryota; kingdom Metazoa; phylum Arthropoda; class Insecta; order Hymenoptera; family Apidae; genus Xylocopa; species Xylocopa violacea. The sequence continues at coordinate 8,085,498 of CAXAJV010000011.1, read as the reverse complement.
CCCTACTTCTCGGTGGGCACATTATATACGTCTATATCGTAATATAACCTAACCTAACCCATATAGACCGTCGCTGGTAATGTTTTACAAAATCCAGGTCGTGTCGACCCGTACTTCTCGGTGGGGACATTATATACGTCTATAACGTTATATATCCTAACCTAAGGGAACCTAACTTCTCGGATGTAGTATTTTCCAACATTCCTGGCGGGTCGGCCCCTACTTCTCGGTGGGCACATTATATACGTCTATATCGTAATATAACCTAACCTAATCCATCTAGACCCTCGCTGGTAATGTTTTACAAAATCCCGGTCGTGTCTGCCCGTACTTCTCGGTGGGGACATTATATACGTCTATAACGTTATATATCCTAACCTAAGGGAACCTAACATGTCGGATGTAGTATTTTCCAACATTCCTGGCGGGCCAGGCCCTACATCTCGGTGGGCACATTATATACGTCCATATCGTAATATAACCTAACCTAACCCACCTAGACCCTCGCTGGTAATGTTTTACAAAATCCCGGTCGTGTCGGCCCGTACTTCTCGGTGTGGACATTATATACGTCTATAACGTTATATATCCTAACCTAAGGGAACCTAACATCTCGCATGTATTATTTTCCAACGTTCCTGGCGGGCCAGGCCCTACTTCTCGGTGGGCACATTATATACTTCCATATCGTAATATAACCTAACCTAATCCATCTAGACCCTCGCTGGTAATGTTTTACAAAATCCCGGTCGTGTCTGCCCGTACTTCTCGGTGGAGACATTATATACGTCTATAACGTTATATATCCTAACCTAAGGGAACCTAACATGTCGGATGTAGTATTTTCCAACATTCCTGGCGGGCCAGGCCCTACATCTCGGTGGGCACATTATATACGTCCATATCGTAATATAACCTAACCTAACCCACCTAGACCCTCGCTGGTAATGTTTTACAAAATCCCGGTCGTGTCGGGCCGTACTTCTCGGTGTGGACATTATATACGTCTATATCGTTATATATCCTAACCTAAGGGAACCTAACATCTCGGATGTAGTATTTTCCAACATTCCTGGCGGGCCGGCCCCTACTTCTCGGTGGGCACATTATATACGTCCATATCGTAATATAATCTAACCTAACCCATCTAGACCCTCGCTGGTAATGTTTTACAAAATTCCGGTCTTGTCGGCCCGTACTTTGCCGTGGGGACATTATATACGTCTCTAACGTTATATATCCTAACCTAAGGGAACCTAACATCTCGGATCTAGTATTTTCCAACATTCCTGGCGGGCCGGCCCCTACTTCTCGGTGGGCACATTATATACATCCATATCGTAATATAATCTAACCTAACCCATCTAGAGCCTCGCTGCTAATGTTTTACAAAATTCCGGTCGTGTCGGCCCGTACTTTGCCGTGGGGACATTATATACGTCTCTAACGTTATATATCCTAACCTAAGGGAACCTAACATCTCGGATGTAGTATTTTCCAACATTCCTGGCGGGTCGGCCCCTACTTCTCGGTGGGCACATTATATACGTCTATATCGTAATATAACCTAACCTAACCCATCTAGACCGTCGCTCGTAATGTTTTATAAAATCCCGGTCGTGTCGGCCCGTACTTCTCGGTGTGGACATTATATACGTCTATATCGTTAAATATCCTAACCTAAGGGAACCTAACATCTCGGATGTAGTATTTTCCAACATTCCTGGCGGGTCGGCCCCTACTTCTCGGTGGGCACATTATATACGTCTATATCGTAATATAACCTAACCTAACCCATATAGACCGTCGCTGGTAATGTTTTACAAAATCCAGGTCGTGTCGACCCGTACTTCTCGGTGGGGACATTATATACGTCTATAACGTTATATATCCTAACCTAAGGGAACCTAACTTCTCGGATGTAGTATTTTCCAACATTCCTGGCGGGTCGGCCCCTACTTCTCGGTGGACACATTATATACGTCTATATCGTAATATAACCTAACCTAATCCATCTAGACCCTCGCTGGTAATGTTTTACAAAATCCCGGTCGTGTCTGCCCGTACTTCTCGGTGGGGACATTATATACGTCTATAACGTTATATATCCTAACCTAAGGGAACCTAACATGTCGGATGTAGTATTTTCCAACATTCCTGGCGGGCCAGGCCCTACATCTCGGTGGGCACATTATATACGTCCATATCGTAATATAACCTAACCTAACCCACCTAGACCCTCGCTGGTAATGTTTTACAAAATCCCGGTCGTGTCGGGCCGTACTTCTCGGTGTGGACATTATATACGTCTATATCGTTATATATCCTAACCTAAGGGAACCTAACATCTCGGATGTAGTATTTTCCAACATTCCTGGCGGGCCGGCCCCTACTTCTCGGTGGGCACATTATATACGTCCATATCGTAATATAATCTAACCTAACCCATCTAGACCCTCGCTGGTAATGTTTTACAAAATTCCGGTCTTGTCGGCCCGTACTTTGCCGTGGGGACATTATATACGTCTCTAACGTTATATATCCTAACCTAAGGGAACCTAACATCTCGGATCTAGTATTTTCCAACATTCCTGGCGGGCCGGCCCCTACTTCTCGGTGGGCACATTATATACATCCATATCGTAATATAATCTAACCTAACCCATCTAGAGCCTCGCTGCTAATGTTTTACAAAATTCCGGTCGTGTCGGCCCGTACTTTGCCGTGGGGACATTATATACGTCTCTAACGTTATATATCCTAACCTAAGGGAACCTAACATCTCGGATGTAGTATTTTCCAACATTCCTGGCGGGTCGGCCCCTACTTCTCGGTGGGCACATTATATACGTCTATATCGTAATATAACCTAACCTAACCCATCTAGACCGTCGCTCGTAATGTTTTATAAAATCCCGGTCGTGTCGGCCCGTACTTCTCGGTGTGGACATTATATACGTCTATATCGTTAAATATCCTAACCTAAGGGAACCTAACATCTCGGATGTAGTATTTTCCAACATTCCTGGCGGGCCGGCCCCTACTTCTCGGTGGGCACATTATATACGTCCATATCGTAATATGATCTAACCTAACCCATCTAGACCCTCGCTGGTAATGTTTTACAAAATTCCGGTCGTGTCGGCCCGTACTTTGCCGTGGGGACATTATATACGTCTCTAACCTTATATATCCTAACCTAAGGGAACCTAACATCTCGGATGTAGTGTTTTCCAACACTCCTGGCGGGCCGGCCCCTACTTCTCGGTGGGCACATTATATACGTCCATATCGTAATATGATCTAACCTAACCCATCTAGACCCTCGCTGGTAATGTTTTACAAAATTCCGGTCGTGTCGGCCCGTACTTTGCCGTGGGGACATTATATACGTCTCTAACCTTATATATCCTAACCTAAGGGAACCTAACATCTCGGATGTAGTATTTTCCAACATTCCTGACGGGTCGGCCCCTACTTCTCGGTGGGCACATTATATACGTCTATATCGTAATATAACCTAACCTAACCCATATAGACCGTCGCTGGTAATGTTTTACAAAATCCAGGTCGTGTCGACCCGTACTTCTCGGTGGGGACATTATATACGTCTATAACGTTATATATCCTAACCTAAGGGAACCTAACTTCTCGGATGTAGTATTTTCCAACATTCCTGGCGGGTCGGCCGCTACTTCTCGGTGGGCACATTATATACGTCTATATCGTAATATAACCTAACCTAATCCATCTAGACCCTCGCTGGTAATGTTTTACAAAATCCCGGTCGTGTCTGCCCGTACTTCTCGGTGGGGACATTATATACGTCTATAACGTTATATATCCTAACCTAAGGGAACCTAACATGTCGGATGTAGTATTTTCCAACATTCCTGGCGGGCCAGGCCCTACATCTCGGTGGGCACATTATATACGTCCATATCGTAATATAACCTAACCTAACCCACCTAGACCCTCGCTGGTAATGTTTTACAAAATCCCGGTCGTGTCGGCCCGTACTTCTCGGTGTGGACATTATATACGTCTATAACGTTATATATCCTAACCTAAGGGAACCTAACATCTCGCATGTATTATTTTCCAACGTTCCTGGCTGGCCAGGCCCTACTTCTCGGTGGGCACATTATATACTTCCATATCGTAATATAACCTAACCTAACCTATCTAGACGCTCGCTGGTAATGTTTAACAAAATTCCGGTCGTGTCGGCATGTACTTTGCCGTGGGGACATTATATACGTCTATAACGTTATATATCCTAACCTATGGGAACCTAACATCTCGGATGTAGTATTTTCCAACATTCCTGGCAGGTCGGCCCCTACTTCTCGGTGGGCACATTATATACGTCTATATCGTAATATAACCTAACCTAACCCATCCAGACCGTCGCTGGTAATGTTTTACAAAATCCCGGTCGTGTCGGCCTGTACTTCTCGGTGTGGACATTATATACGTCTATATCGTTATATATCCTAACCTAAGGGAACCTAACATCTCGGATGTAGTATTTTCCAACATTCCTGGCGGGCCGGCCCCTACTTCTCGGTGGGCACATTATATACATCCATATCGTAATATAATCTAACCTAACCCATCTAGAGCCTCGCTGCTAATGTTTTACAAAATTCCGGTCGTGTCGGCCCGTACTTTGCCGTGGGGACATTATATACGTCTCTAACGTTATATATCCTAACCTAAGGGAACCTAACATCTCGAATGTAGTATTTTCCAACATTCCTGGCGGGTCGGCCCCTACTTCTCGGTGGGCACATTATATACGTCTATATCGTAATATAACCTAACCTAACCCATCTAGACCGTCGCTCGTAATGTTTTACAAAATCCCGGTCGTGTCGGCCCGTACTTCTCGGTGTGGACATTATATACGTCTATATCGTTAAATATCCTAACCTAAGGGAACCTAACTTCTCGGATGTAGTATTTTCCAACATTCCTGGCGGGTCGGCCCCTACTTCTCGGTGGGCACATTATATACGTCTATATCGTAATATAACCTAACCTAACCCATATAGACCGTCGCTGGTAATGTTTTACAAAATCCAGGTCGTGTCGACCCGTACTTCTCGGTGGGGACATTATATACGTCTATAACGTTATATATCCTAACCTAAGGGAACCTAACTTCTCGGATGTAGTATTTTCCAACATTTCTGGCGGGTCGGCCCCTACTTCTCGGTGGACACATTATATACGTCTATATCGTAATATAACCTAACCTAATCCATCTAGACCCTCGCTGGTAATGTTTTACAAAATCCCGGTCGTGTCTGCCCGTACTTCTCGGTGGGGACATTATATACGTCTATAACGTTATATATCCTAACCTAAGGGAACCTAACATGTCGGATGTAGTATTTTCCAACATTCCTGGCGGGCCAGGCCCTACATCTCGGTGGGCACATTATATACGTCCATATCGTAATATAACCTAACCTAACCCACCTAGACCCTCGCTGGTAATGTTTTACAAAATCCCGGTCGTGTCGGGCCGTACTTCTCGGTGTGGACATTATATACGTCTATATCGTTATATATCCTAACCTAAGGGAACCTAACATCTCGGATGTAGTATTTTCCAACATTCCTGGCGGGCCGGCCCCTACTTCTCGGTGGGCACATTATATACGTCCATATCGTAATATAATCTAACCTAACCCATCTAGACCCTCGCTGGTAATGTTTTACAAAATTCCGGTCTTGTCGGCCCGTACTTTGCCGTGGGGACATTATATACGTCTCTAACGTTATATATCCTAACCTAAGGGAACCTAACATCTCGGATCTAGTATTTTCCAACATTCCTGGCGGGCCGGCCCCTACTTCTCGGTGGGCACATTATATACATCCATATCGTAATATAATCTAACCTAACCCATCTAGAGCCTCGCTGCTAATGTTTTACAAAATTCCGGTCGTGTCGGCCCGTACTTTGCCGTGGGGACATTATATACGTCTCTAACGTTATATATCCTAACCTAAGGGAACCTAACATCTCGGATGTAGTATTTTCCAACATTCCTGGCGGGTCGGCCCCTACTTCTCGGTGGGCACATTATATACGTCTATATCGTAATATAACCTAACCTAACCCATCTAGACCGTCGCTCGTAATGTTTTATAAAATCCCGGTCGGGTCGGCCCGTACTTCCCGGTGTGGACATTATATACGTCTATATCGTTAAATATCCTAACCTAAGGGAACCTAACATCTCGGATGTAGTATTTTCCAACATTCCTGGCGGGTCGGCCCCTACTTCTCGGTGGGCACATTATATACGTCTATATCGTAATATAACCTAACCTAACCCATATAGACCGTCGCTGGTAATGTTTTACAAAATCCAGGTCGTGTCGACCCGTACTTCTCGGTGGGGACATTATATACGTCTATAACGTTATATATCCTAACCTAAGGGAACCTAACTTCTCGGATGTAGTATTTTCCAACATTCCTGGCGGGTCGGCCCCTACTTCTCGGTGGACACATTATATACGTCTATATCGTAATATAACCTAACCTAATCCATCTAGACCCTCGCTGGTAATGTTTTACAAAATCCCGGTCGTGTCTGCCCGTACTTCTCGGTGGGGACATTATATACGTCTATAACGTTATATATCCTAACCTAAGGGAACCTAACATGTCGGATGTAGTATTTTCCAACATTCCTGGCGGGCCAGGCCCTACATCTCGGTGGGCACATTATATACGTCCATATCGTAATATAACCTAACCTAACCCACCTAGACCCTCGCTGGTAATGTTTTACAAAATCCCGGTCGTGTCGGGCCGTACTTCTCGGTGTGGACATTATATACGTCTATATCGTTATATATCCTAACCTAAGGGAACCTAACATCTCGGATGTAGTATTTTCCAACATTCCTGGCGGGCCGGCCCCTACTTCTCGGTGGGCACATTATATACGTCCATATCGTAATATAATCTAACCTAACCCATCTAGACCCTCGCTGGTAATGTTTTACAAAATTCCGGTCTTGTCGGCCCGTACTTTGCCGTGGGGACATTATATACGTCTCTAACGTTATATATCCTAACCTAAGGGAACCTAACATCTCGGATCTAGTATTTTCCAACATTCCTGGCGGGCCGGCCCCTACTTCTCGGTGGGCACATTATATACATCCATATCGTAATATAATCTAACCTAACCCATCTAGAGCCTCGCTGCTAATGTTTTACAAAATTCCGGTCGTGTCGGCCCGTACTTTGCCGTGGGGACATTATATACGTCTCTAACGTTATATATCCTAACCTAAGGGAACCTAACATCTCGGATGTAGTATTTTCCAACATTCCTGGCGGGTCGGCCCCTACTTCTCGGTGGGCACATTATATACGTCTATATCGTAATATAACCTAACCTAACCCATCTAGACCGTCGCTCGTAATGTTTTATAAAATCCCGGTCGTGTCGGCCCGTACTTCTCGGTGTGGACATTATATACGTCTATATCGTTAAATATCCTAACCTAAGGGAACCTAACATCTCGGATGTAGTATTTTCCAACATTCCTGGCGGGCCGGCCCCTACTTCTCGGTGGGCACATTATATACGTCCATATCGTAATATGATCTAACCTAACCCATCTAGACCCTCGCTGGTAATGTTTTACAAAATTCCGGTCGTGTCGGCCCGTACTTTGCCGTGGGGACATTATATACGTCTCTAACCTTATATATCCTAACCTAAGGGAACCTAACATCTCGGATGTAGTATTTTCCAACATTCCTGACGGGTCGGCCCCTACTTCTCGGTGGGCACATTATATACGTCTATATCGTAATATAACCTAACCTAACCCATATAGACCGTCGCTGGTAATGTTTTACAAAATCCAGGTCGTGTCGACCCGTACTTCTCGGTGGGGACATTATATACGTCTATAACGTTATATATCCTAACCTAAGGGAACCTAACTTCTCGGATGTAGTATTTTCCAACATTCCTGGCGGGTCGGCCCCTACTTCTCGGTGGGCACATTATATACGTCTATATCGTAATATAACCTAACCTAATCCATCTAGACCCTCGCTGGTAATGTTTTACAAAATCCCGGTCGTGTCTGCCCGTACTTCTCGGTGGGGACATTATATACGTCTATAACGTTATATATCCTAACCTAAGGGAACCTAACATGTCGGATGTAGTATTTTCCAACATTCCTGGCGGGTCGGCCCCTACTTCTCGGTGGACACATTATATACGTCTATATCGTAATATAACCTAACCTAATCCATCTAGACCCTCGCTGGTAATGTTTTACAAAATCCCGGTCGTGTCTGCCCGTACTTCTCGGTGGGGACATTATATACGTCTATAACGTTATATATCCTAACCTAAGGGAACCTAACATGTCGGATGTAGTATTTTCCAACATTCCTGGCGGGCCAGGCCCTACATCTCGGTGGGCACATTATATACGTCCATATCGTAATATAACCTAACCTAACCCACCTAGACCCTCGCTGGTAATGTTTTACAAAATCCCGGTCGTGTCGGGCCGTACTTCTCGGTGTGGACATTATATACGTCTATATCGTTATATATCCTAACCTAAGGGAACCTAACATCTCGGATGTAGTATTTTCCAACATTCCTGGCGGGCCGGCCCCTACTTCTCGGTGGGCACATTATATACGTCCATATCGTAATATAATCTAACCTAACCCATCTAGACCCTCGCTGGTAATGTTTTACAAAATTCCGGTCTTGTCGGCCCGTACTTTGCCGTGGGGACATTATATACGTCTCTAACGTTATATATCCTAACCTAAGGGAACCTAACATCTCGGATCTAGTATTTTCCAACATTCCTGGCGGGCCGGCCCCTACTTCTCGGTGGGCACATTATATACATCCATATCGTAATATAATCTAACCTAACCCATCTAGAGCCTCGCTGCTGATGTTTTACAAAATTCCGGTCGTGTCGGCCCGTACTTTGCCGTGGGGACATTATATACGTCTCTAACGTTATATATCCTAACCTAAGGGAACCTAACATCTCGGATGTAGTATTTTCCAACATTCCTGGCGGGTCGGCCCCTACTTCTCGGTGGGCACATTATATACGTCTATATCGTAATATAACCTAACCTAACCCATCTAGACCGTCGCTCGTAATGTTTTATAAAATCCCGGTCGTGTCGGCCCGTACTTCCCGGTGTGGACATTATATACGTCTATATCGTTAAATATCCTAACCTAAGGGAACCTAACATCTCGGATGTAGTATTTTCCAACATTCCTGGCGGGTCGGCCCCTACTTCTCGGTGGGCACATTATATACGTCTATATCGTAATATAACCTAACCTAACCCATATAGACCGTCGCTGGTAATGTTTTACAAAATCCAGGTCGTGTCGACCCGTACTTCTCGGTGGGGACATTATATACGTCTATAACGTTATATATCCTAACCTAAGGGAACCTAACTTCTCGGATGTAGTATTTTCCAACATTCCTGGCGGGTCGGCCCCTACTTCTCGGTGGACACATTATATACGTCTATATCGTAATATAACCTAACCTAATCCATCTAGACCCTCGCTGGTAATGTTTTACAAAATCCCGGTCGTGTCTGCCCGTACTTCTCGGTGGGGACATTATATACGTCTATAACGTTATATATCCTAACCTAAGGGAACCTAACATGTCGGATGTAGTATTTTCCAACATTCCTGGCGGGCCAGGCCCTACATCTCGGTGGGCACATTATATACGTCCATATCGTAATATAACCTAACCTAACCCACCTAGACCCTCGCTGGTAATGTTTTACAAAATCCCGGTCGTGTCGGGCCGTACTTCTCGGTGTGGACATTATATACGTCTATATCGTTATATATCCTAACCTAAGGGAACCTAACATCTCGGATGTAGTATTTTCCAACATTCCTGGCGGGCCGGCCCCTACTTCTCGGTGGGCACATTATATACGTCCATATCGTAATATAATCTAACCTAACCCATCTAGACCCTCGCTGGTAATGTTTTACAAAATTCCGGTCTTGTCGGCCCGTACTTTGCCGTGGGGACATTATATACGTCTCTAACGTTATATATCCTAACCTAAGGGAACCTAACATCTCGGATCTAGTATTTTCCAACATTCCTGGCGGGCCGGCCCCTACTTCTCGGTGGGCACATTATATACATCCATATCGTAATATAATCTAACCTAACCCATCTAGAGCCTCGCTGCTAATGTTTTACAAAATTCCGGTCGTGTCGGCCCGTACTTTGCCGTGGGGACATTATATACGTCTCTAACGTTATATATCCTAACCTAAGGGAACCTAACATCTCGGATGTAGTATTTTCCAACATTCCTGGCGGGTCGGCCCCTACTTCTCGGTGGGCACATTATATACGTCTATATCGTAATATAACCTAACCTAACCCATCTAGACCGTCGCTCGTAATGTTTTATAAAATCCCGGTCGTGTCGGCCCGTACTTCTCGGTGTGGACATTATATACGTCTATATCGTTAAATATCCTAACCTAAGGGAACCTAACATCTCGGATGTAGTATTTTCCAACATTCCTGGCGGGCCGGCCCCTACTTCTCGGTGGGCACATTATATACGTCCATATCGTAATATGATCTAACCTAACCCATCTAGACCCTCGCTGGTAATGTTTTACAAAATTCCGGTCGTGTCGGCCCGTACTTTGCCGTGGGGACATTATATACGTCTCTAACCTTATATATCCTAACCTAAGGGAACCTAACATCTCGGATGTAGTATTTTCCAACATTCCTGACGGGTCGGCCCCTACTTCTCGGTGGGCACATTATATACGTCTATATCGTAATATAACCTAACCTAACCCATATAGACCGTCGCTGGTAATGTTTTACAAAATCCAGGTCGTGTCGACCCGTACTTCTCGGTGGGGACATTATATACGTCTATAACGTTATATATCCTAACCTAAGGGAACCTAACTTCTCGGATGTAGTATTTTCCAACATTCCTGGCGGGTCGGCCCCTACTTCTCGGTGGGCACATTATATACGTCTATATCGTAATATAACCTAACCTAATCCATCTAGACCCTCGCTGGTAATGTTTTACAAAATCCCGGTCGTGTCTGCCCGTACTTCTCGGTGGGGACATTATATACGTCTATAACGTTATATATCCTAACCTAAGGGAACCTAACATGTCGGATGTAGTATTTTCCAACATTCCTGGCGGGCCAGGCCCTACATCTCGGTGGGCACATTATATACGTCCATATCGTAATATAACCTAACCTAACCCACCTAGACCCTCGCTGGTAATGTTTTACAAAATCCCGGTCGTGTCGGGCCGTACTTCTCGGTGTGTACATTATATACGTCTATATCGTTATATATCCTAACCTAAGGGAACCTAACATCTCGGATGTAGTATTTTCCAACATTCCTGGCGGGCCGGCCCCTACTTCTCGGTGGGCACATTATATACGTCCATATCGTAATATAATCTAACCTAACCCATCTAGACCCTCGCTGGTAATGTTTTACAAAATTCCGGTCTTGTCGGCCCGTACTTTGCCGTGGGGACATTATATACGTCTCTAACGTTATATATCCTAACCTAAGGGAACCTAACATCTCGGATGTAGTATTTCCCAACATTCCTGGCGGGTCGGCCCCTACTTCTCGGTGGGCACATTATATACGTCTATACCGTAATATAACCCAACCTAACCCATCTAGAACGTCGCTGGTAATGTTTTACAAAATCCCGGACGTGTCGACCCGTACTTCTCGGTGGGGACATTATATACGTCTATAACGTTATATATCCTAACCTAAGGGAACCTAACATGTCGGATGTAGTATTTTCCAACATTCCTGGCGGGTCGGCCCCTACTTCTCGATGGGCACATTATATTTGTCTATATCGTAATATAACCTATCCTAACCCATCCAGACCGTCGCTGGTAATGTTTTACAAAATCCCGCTCGTGTCGGCCCGTACTTCTCGGTGTGGACATTATATACGTCTATATCGTTATATATCCTAACCTAAGGGAACCTAACATCTCGGATGTAGTATTTTCCAACATTCCTGTCGGGCCGGCCCCTACTTCTCGGTGGGCACATTATATACGTCCATATCGTAATATAATCTAACCTAACCCATCTAGAGCCTCGCTGCTAATGTTTTACAAAATTCCGGTCGTGTCGGCCCGTACTTTGCCGTGGGGACATTATATACGTCTCTAACGTTATATATCCTAACCTAAGGGAACCTAACATCTCGGATGTAGTATTTTCCAACATTCCTGGCGGGCCGGCCCCTACTTCTCGGTGGGCACATTATATACGTCCATATCGTAATATAATCTAACCTAACCCATCTAGACCCTCGCTGGTAATGTTTTACAAAATCCCGGTCGTGTCTGCCCGTACTTCTCGGTGGGGACATTATATACGTCTATAACGTTATATATCCTAACCTAAGGGAACCTAACATCTCGGATGTAGTATTTTCCAACATTCCTGGCGGGCCGGCCCCTACTTCTCGGTGGGCACATTATATACGTCCATATCGTAATATAATCTAACCTAACCCATCTAGACCCTCGCTGGTAATGTTTTACAAAATTCCGGTCTTGTCGGCCCGTACTTTGCCGTGGGGACATTATATACGTCTCTAACGTTATATATCCTAACCTAAGGGAACCTAACATCTCGGATCTAGTATTTTCCAACATTCCTGGCGGGCCGGCCCCTACTTCTCGGTGGGCACATTATATACATCCATATCGTAATATAATCTAACCTAACCCATCTAGAGCCTCGCTGCTAATGTTTTACAAAATTCCGGTCGTGTCGGCCCGTACTTTGCCGTGGGGACATTATATACGTCTCTAACGTTATATATCCTAACCTAAGGGAACCTAACATCTCGGATGTAGTATTTTCCAACATTCCTGGCGGGTCGGCCCCTACTTCTCGGTGGGCACATTATATACGTCTATATCGTAATATAACCTAACCTAACCCATCTAGACCGTCGCTCGTAATGTTTTATAAAATCCCGGTCGTGTCGGCCCGTACTTCTCGGTGTGGACATTATATACGTCTATATCGTTAAATATCCTAACCTAAGGGAACCTAACATCTCGGATGTAGTATTTTCCAACATTCCTGGCGGGCCGGCCCCTACTTCTCGGTGGGCACATTATATACGTCCATATCGTAATATGATCTAACCTAACCCATCTAGACCCTCGCTGGTAATGTTTTACAAAATTCCGGTCGTGTCGGCCCGTACTTTGCCGTGGGGACATTATATACGTCTCTAACCTTATATATCCTAACCTAAGGGAACCTAACATCTCGGATGTAGTATTTTCCAACATTCCTGACGGGTCGGCCCCTACTTCTCGGTGGGCACATTATATACGTCTATATCGTAATATAACCTAACCTAACCCATATAGACCGTCGCTGGTAATGTTTTACAAAATCCAGGTCGTGTCGACCCGTACTTCTCGGTGGGGACATTATATACGTCTATAACGTTATATATCCTAACCTAAGGGAACCTAACTTCTCGGATGTAGTATTTTCCAACATTCCTGGCGGGTCGGCCCCTACTTCTCGGTGGGCACATTATATACGTCTATATCGTAATATAACCTAACCTAATCCATCTAGACCCTCGCTGGTAATGTTTTACAAAATCCCGGTCGTGTCTGCCCGTACTTCTCGGTGGGGACATTATATACGTCTATAACGTTATATATCCTAACCTAAGGGAACCTAACATGTCGGATGTAGTATTTTCCAACATTCCTGGCGGGCCAGGCCCTACATCTCGGTGGGCACATTATATACGTCCATATCGTAATATAACCTAACCTAACCCACCTAGACCCTCGCTGGTAATGTTTTACAAAATCCCGGTCGTGTCGGGCCGTACTTCTCGGTGTGTACATTATATACGTCTATATCGTTATATATCCTAACCTAAGGGAACCTAACATCTCGGATGTAGTATTTTCCAACATTCCTGGCGGGCCGGCCCCTACTTCTCGGTGGGCACATTATATACGTCCATATCGTAATATAATCTAACCTAACCCATCTAGACCCTCGCTGGTAATGTTTTACAAAATTCCGGTCTTGTCGGCCCGTACTTTGCCGTGGGGACATTATATACGTCTCTAACGTTATATATCCTAACCTAAGGGAACCTAACATCTCGGATGTAGTATTTCCCAACATTCCTGGCGGGTCGGCCCCTACTTCTCGGTGGGCACATTATATACGTCTATACCGTAATATAACCAAACCTAACCCATCTAGAACGTCGCTGGTAATGTTTTACAAAATCCCGGTCGTGTCGACCCGTACTTCTCGGTGGGGACATTATATACGTCTATAACGTTATATATCCTAACCTAAGGGAACCTAACATGTCGGATGTAGTATTTTCCAACATTCCTGGCGGGTCGGCCCCTACTTCTCGATGGGCACATTATATTTGTCTATATCGTAATATAACCTATCCTAACCCATCCAGACCGTCGCTGGTAATGTTTTACAAAATCCCGCTCGTGTCGGCCCGTACTTCTCGGTGTGGACATTATATACGTCTATATCGTTATATATCCTAACCTAAGGGAACCTAACATCTCGGATGTAGTATTTTCCAACATTCCTGGCGGGCCGGCCCCTACTTCTCGGTGGGCACATTATATACGTCCATATCGTAATATAATCTAACCTAACCCATCTAGAGCCTCGCTGCTAATGTTTTACAAAATTCCGGTCGTGTCGGCCCGTACTTTGCCGTGGGGACATTATATACGTCTCTAACGTTATATATCCTAACCTAAGGGAACCTAACATCTCGGATGTAGTATTTTCCAACATTCCTGGCGGGCCGGCCCCTACTTCTCGGTGGGCACATTATATACGTCCATATCGTAATATAATCTAACCTAACCCATCTAGACCCTCGCTGGTAATGTTTTACAAAATCCCGGTCGTGTCTGCCCGTACTTCTCGGTGGGGACATTATATACGTCTATAACGTTATATATCCTAACCTAAGGGAACCTAACATGTCGGATGTAGTATTTTCCAACATTCCTGGCGGGTCGGCCCCTACTTCTCGATGGGCACATTATATATGTCTATATCGCAATATAACCTAACCTAACCCATCTAGACCCTCGCTGGTAATGTTTTACAAAATCCCGGTCGTGTCTGCCCGTACTTCTCGGTGGGGACATTATATACGTCTATAACGTTATATATCCTAACCTAAGGGAACCTAACTTCTCGGATGTAGTATTTTCCAACATTCCTGGCGGGTCGGCCCCTACTTCTCGGTGGGCACATTATATACGTCTATATCGTAATATACCCTAACCTAATCCATGTAGACCCTCGCTGGTAATGTTTTACAAAATCCCGGTCGTGTCTGCCCGTACTTCTCGGTGGGGACATTATATACGTCTATAACGTTATATATCCTAACCTAAGGGAACCTAACATGTCGGATGTAGTATTTTCCAACATTCCTGGCGGGTCAGCCCCTACTTCTCGGTGGGCACATTATATACGTCTATATCGTAATATAACCTAACCTAACCCATCTAGACCGTCGCTGGTAATGTTTTACAAAATCCCGGTCTTGTCGACCCGTACTTCTCGGTGGGGACATTATATACGTCTATAACGTTATATATCCTAACCTAAGGGAACCTAACTTCTCGGATGTAGTATTTTCCAACATTCCTGTCGGGTCGGCCCCTACTTCTCGGTGGGCACATTATATACGTCTATATCGTAATATACCCTAACCTAATCCATGTAGACCCTCGCTGGTAATGTTTTACAAAATCCCGCTCGTGTCTGGCCGTACTTCTCGGTGGGGACATTATATACGTCTATAACGTTATATATCCTAACCTGAGGGCACCTAACATGTCGGATGTAGTATTTTCCAACATTCCTGGCGGGTCGGCCCCTACTTCTCGATGGGCACATTATATATGTCTATATCGCAATATAACCTAACCAAAACCATCTAGACCCTCGCTGGTAATGTTTTACAAAATCCCGCTCGTGTCGGCCCGTACTTCTCGGTGTGGACATTATATACGTCTATATCGTTATATATCCTAACCTAAGGGAACCTAACATCTCGGATGTAGTATTTTCCAACATTCCTGGCGGGCCGGCCCCTACTTCTCGGTGGGCACATTATATACGTCCATATCGTAATATAATCTAACCTATCCCATCTAGAGCCTCGCTGCTAATGTTTTACAAAATTCCGGTCGTGTCGGCCCGTACTTTGCCGTGGGGACATTATATACGTCTCTAACGTTATATATCCTAACCTAAGGGAACCTAACATTTCGGATGTAGTATTTTCCAACATTCCTGGCGGGTCGGCCCCTACTTCTCGGTGGGCACATTATATACGTCTATATCGTAATATAACCTAACCTAACCCATCTAGACCGTCGCTGGTAATGTTTTACAAAATCCCGGTCGTGTCGGCCCGTACTTCTCTGTGTGGACATTATATACGTCTATATCGTTAAATATCCTAACCTAAGGGAACCTAACATCTCGGATGTAGTATTTTCCAACATTCCTGGCGGGCCGGCCCCTACTTCTCGGTGGGCACATTATATACGTCCATATCGTAATATAATCTAACCTAACCCATCTAGACCCTCGCTGGTAATGTTTTACAAAATTCCGGTCGTGTCGGCTCGTACTTCTCGGTGTGGACATTATATACGTCTATAACGTTATATATCCTAACCTAAGGGAACCTAACATCTCGCATGTATTATTTTCCAACGTTCCTGGCGGGCCAGCCCCTACTTCTCGGTGGGCACGTTATATACGTCCATATCGTAATATAACCTAACCTAACCCATCTAGACCGTCGCTGGTAATGTTTTACAAAATTCCGGTCGTGTCGACCCGTACTTCTCGGTGGGGACATTATATACGTCTATAACGTTATATATCCTAACCTAAGGGAACCTAACTTCTCGGATGTAGTATTTTCCAACATTCCTGGCGGGTCGGCCCCTACTTCTCGGTGGGCACATTATTGACGTCTATATCGCAATATAACCTAACCTAACCCATCTAGACCGTCGCTGGTAATGTTTTACAAAATCCCGGTCGTGTCGGCCCGTACTTCTCGGTGTGGACATTATATACGTCTATATCGTTAAATATCCTAATCTAAGGGAACCTAACATCTCGGATGTAGTATTTTCCAACATTCCTGGCGGGCCGGCCCCTACTTCTCGGTGGGCACATTATATACGTCCATATCGTAATATGATCTAACCTAACCCATCTAGACCCTAGCTGGTAATGTTTTACAAAATTCCGGTCGTGTCGGCCCGTACTTTGCCGTGGGGACATTATATACGTCTCTAACGTTATATATCCTAACCTAAGGGAACCTAACATCTCGGATGTAGTATTTTCCAACATTCCTGGCGGGTCGGCCCCTACTTCTCGGTGGGCACATTATATACGTCTATATCGTAATATAACCTAACCTAACCCATCCAGACCGTCGCTGGTAATGTTTTACAAAATCCCGGTCGTGTCGGCCCGTACTTCTCGGTGGGGACATTATATACGTCTCTAACGTTATATATCCTAACCTAAGGGAACCTAACATCTCGGATGTAGTATTTTCCAACATTCCTGGCGGGTCGGCCCCTACTTCTCGGTGGGCACATTATATACGTCTATATCGTAATATAACCTAACCTAACCCATCCAGACCGTCGCTGGTAATGTTTTACAAAATCCCGGTCGTGTCTGCCCGTACTTCTCGGTGGGGACATTATATACGTCTATAACGTTATATATCCTAACCTAAGGGAACCTAACATGTCGGATGTAGTATTTTCCAACATTCCTGGCGGGCCAGGCCCTACATCTCGGTGGGCACATTATATACGTCCATATCGTAATATAACCTAACCTAACCCACCTAGACCCTCGCTGGTAATGTTTTACAAAATCCCGGTCGTGTCGGGCCGTACTTCTCGGTGTGTACATTATATACGTCTATATCGTTATATATCCTAACCTAAGGGAACCTAACATCTCGGATGTAGTATTTTCCAACATTCCTGGCGGGCCGGCCCCTACTTCTCGGTGGGCACATTATATACGTCCATATCGTAATATAATCTAACCTAACCCATCTAGACCCTCGCTGGTAATGTTTTACAAAATTCCGGTCTTGTCGGCCCGTACTTTGCCGTGGGGACATTATATACGTCTCTAACGTTATATATCCTAACCTAAGGGAACCTAACATCTCGGATGTAGTATTTCCCAACATTCCTGGCGGGTCGGCCCCTACTTCTCGGTGGGCACATTATATACGTCTATACCGTAATATAACCCAACCTAACCCATCTAGAACGTCGCTGGTAATGTTTTACAAAATCCCGGTCGTGTCGACCCGTACTTCTCGGTGGGGACATTATATACGTCTATAACGTTATATATCCTAACCTAAGGGAACCTAACATCTCGCATGTATTATTTTCCAACGTTCCTGGCGGGCCAGCCCCTACTTCTCGGTGGGCACATTATATACGTCCATATCGTAATATAACCTAACCTAACCCATCTAGACCGTCGCTGGTAATGTTTTACAAAATTCCGGTCGTGTCGACCCGTACTTCTCGGTGGGGACATTATATACGTCTATAACGTTATATATCCTAACCTAAGGGAACCTAACTTCTCGGATGTAGTATTTTCCAACATTCCTGGCGGGTCGGCCCCTACTTCTC
Organism: Xylocopa violacea; assembly: GCA_963969225.1. Lineage (NCBI taxonomy): Eukaryota > Metazoa > Arthropoda > Insecta > Hymenoptera > Apidae > Xylocopa > Xylocopa violacea. Next base: position 8,066,608 of record CAXAJV010000011.1, on the reverse strand, counting down.
GGTGGGCACATTATTGACGTCTATATCGCAATATAACCTAACCTAACCCATCTAGACCGTCGCTGGTAATGTTTTACAAAATCCCGGTCGTGTCGGCCCGTACTTCTCGGTGTGGACATTATATACGTCTATATCGTTAAATATCCTAATCTAAGGGAACCTAACATCTCGGATGTAGTATTTTCCAACATTCCTGGCGGGCCGGCCCCTACTTCTCGGTGGGCACATTATATACGTCCATATCGTAATATGATCTAACCTAACCCATCTAGACCCTAGCTGGTAATGTTTTACAAAATTCCGGTCGTGTCGGCCCGTACTTTGCCGTGGGGACATTATATACGTCTCTAACGTTATATATCCTAACCTAAGGGAACCTAACATCTCGGATGTAGTATTTTCCAACATTCCTGGCGGGTCGGCCCCTACTTCTCGGTGGGCACATTATATACGTCTATATCGTAATATAACCTAACCTAACCCATCCAGACCGTCGCTGGTAATGTTTTACAAAATCCCGGTCGTGTCGGCCCGTACTTCTCGGTGGGGACATTATATACGTCTCTAACGTTATATATCCTAACCTAAGGGAACCTAACATCTCGGATGTAGTATTTTCCAACACTCCTGGCGGGTCGGCCCCTACTTCTCGGTGGGCACATTATATACGTCTATATCGTAATATAACCTAACCTAACCCATCCAGACCGTCGCTGGTAATGTTTTACAAAATCCCGGTCGTGTCTGCCCGTACTTCTCGGTGGGGACATTATATACGTCTATAACGTTATATATCCTAACCTAAGGGAACCTAACATGTCGGATGTAGTATTTTCCAACATTCCTGGCGGGTCGGCCCCTACTTCTCGATGGGCACATTATATATGTCTATATCGCAATATAACCTAACCCAACCCATCTAGACCCTCGCTGGTAATGTTTTACAAAATCCCGGTCGTGTCTGCCCGTACTTCTCGGTGGGGACATTATATACGTCTATAACGTTATATATCCTAACCTAAGGGAACCTAACATCTCGGATGTAGTATTTTGCAACATTTCTGGCGGGTCGGCCCCTACTTCTCGGTGGGAACATTATATACGTCTATAACGTAATATAACCTAACCTAACCCACCTAGACCCTCGCTGGTAATGTTTCACAGAATCCCGCTCATGTCTTCTGGTACGTCTCGGTGCGTACATTATATACGTCTAAAAATTTATATATCCTAACCTAAGGGAACCTAACATCTCGGATGTAGTATTTTCCAACATTCCTGGCGGGCCAGCCCCTACTTCACGGTGGGCACATTATATACGTCCATATGGTAATAAAACCTAACCTAACCCACCTAGACCCTCGCTGGTAATGTTTCACAGAATCCCGTTCATGTCTTCCCGTACGTCTCGGTGCGTACATTATATACGTCTATAAACTTATATATCCTAACCTAAGGGAACCTAACATCTCGGATGTAGTATTTTCCAACATTCCTGGCAGGTCGGCCCCTACTTCTCGGTGGGCACATTATATACGTCTATATCGTAATATAACCTAACCTAACCCATCCAGACCGTCGCTGGTAATGTTTTACAAAATCCCGGTCGTGTCGGCCCGTACTTCTCGGTGTGGACATTATATACGTCTATATCGTTATATATCCTAACCTAAGGGAACCTAACATCTCGGATGTAGTATTTTCCAACATTCCTGGCGGGCCGGCCCCTACTTCTCGGTGGGCACATTATATACATCCATATCGTAATATAATCTAACCTAACCCATCTAGAGCCTCGCTGCTAATGTTTTACAAAATTCCGGTCGTGTCGGCCCGTACTTTGACGTGGGGACATTATATACGTCTCTAACGTTATATATCCTAACCTAAGGGAACCTAACATCTCGGATGTAGTATTTTCCAACATTCCTGGCGGGTCGGCCCCTACTTCTCGGTGGGCACATTATATACGTCTATATCGTAATATAACCTAACCTAACCCATCTAGACCGTCGCTGGTAATGTTTTACAAAATCCCGGTCGTGTCGGCCCGTACTTCTCGGTGTGGACATTATATACGTCTATATCGTTAAATATCCTAACCTAAGGGAACCTAACATCTCGGATGTAGTATTTTCCAACATTCCTGGCGGGCCGGCCCCTACTTCTCGGTGGGCACATTATATACGTCCATATCGTAATATGATCTAACCTAACCCATCTAGACCCTCGCTGGTAATGTTTTACAAAATTCCGGTCGTGTCGGCCCGTACTTTGCCGTGGGGACATTATATACGTCTCTAACGTTATATATCCTAACCTAAGGGAACCTAACATCTCGGATGTAGTATTTTCCAACATTCCTGGCGGGTCGGCCCCTACTTCTCGGTGGGCACATTATATACGTCTATATCGTAATATAACCTAACCTAACCCATATAGACCGTCGCTGGTAATGTTTTACAAAATCCAGGTCGTGTCGACCCGTACTTCTCGGTGGGGACATTATATACGTCTATAACGTTATATATCCTAACCTAAGGGAACCTAACTTCTCGGATGTAGTATTTTCCAACATTCCTGGCGGGTCGGCCCCTACTTCTCGGTGGGCACATTATATACGTCTATATCGTAATATAACCTAACCTAACCCATCTAGACCGTCGCTGGTAATGTTTTACAAAATCCCGGTCTTGTCGACCCGTACTTCTCGGTGGGGACATTATATACGTCTATAACGTTATATATCCTAACCTAAGGGAACCTAACTTCTCGGATGTAGTATTTTCCAACATTCCTGTCGGGTCGGCCCCTACTTCTCGGTGGGCACATTATATACGTCTATATCGTAATATACCCTAACCTAATCCATGTAGACCCTCGCTGGTAATGTTTTACAAAATCCCGCTCGTGTCTGCCCGTACTTCTCGGTGGGGACATTATATACGTCTATAACGTTATATATCCTAACCTGAGGGAACCTAACATGTCGGATGTAGTATTTTCCAACATTCCTGGCGGGTCGGCCCCTACTTCTCGATGGGCACATTATATATGTCTATATCGCAATATAACCTAACCAAACCCATCTAGACCCTCGCTGGTAATGTTTTACAAAATCCCGCTCGTGTCGGCCCGTACTTCTCGGTGTGGACATTATGTACGTCTATATCGTTATATATCCTAACCTAAGGGAACCTAACATCTCGGATGTAGTATTTTCCAACATTCCTGGCGGGCCGGCCCCTACTTCTCGGTGGGCACATTATATACGTCCATATCGTAATATAATCTAACCTAACCCATCTAGAGCCTCGCTGCTAATGTTTTACAAAATTCCGGTCGTGTCGGCCCGTACTTTGCCGTGGGGACATTATATACGTCTCTAACGTTATATATCCTAACCTAAGGGAACCTAACATCTCGGATGTAGTATTTTCCAACATTCCTGGCGGGTCGGCCCCTACTTCTCGGTGGGCACATTATATACGTCTATATCGTAATATAACCTAACCTAACCCATCTAGACCCTCGCTGGTAATGTTTTACAAAATCCCGGTCGTGTCGGCCCGTACTTCTCGGTGTGGACATTATATACGTCTATAACGTTATATATCCTAACCTAAGGGAACCTAACATCTCGCATGTATTATTTTCCAACGTTCCTGGCGGGCCAGGCCCTACTTCTCGGTGGGCACATTATATACTTCCATATCGTAATATAACCTAACCTAACCTATCTAGACCCTCGCTGGTAATGTTTAACAAAATTCCGGTCGTGTCGGCATGTACTTTGCCGTGGGGACATTATATACGTCTATAACGTTATATATCCTAACCTAAGGGAACCTAACATCTCGGATGTAGTATTTTCCAACATTCCTGGCGGGCCAGCCCCTACTTCACGGTGGGCACATTATATACGTCCATATCGTAATAAAACCTAACCTAACCCACCTAGACCCTCGCTGGTAATGTTTCACAGAATCCCGTTCATGTCTTCCCGTACGTCTCGGTGCGTACATTATATACGTCTATAAACTTATATATCCTAACCTAAGGGAACCTAACATCTCGGATGTAGTATTTCCCAACATTCCTGGCAGGTCGGCCCCTACTTCTCGGTGGGCACATTATATACGTCTATATCGTAATATAACCTAACCTAACCCATCCAGACCGTCGCTGGTAATGTTTTACAAAATCCCGGTCGTGTCGGCCCGTACTTCTCGGTGTGGACATTATATACGTCTATATGGTTATATATCCTAACCTAAGGGAACCTAACATCTCGGATGTAGTATTTTCCAACATTCCTGGCGGGCCGGCCCCTACTTCTCGGTGGGCACATTATATACATCCATATCGTAATATAATCTAACCTAACCCATCTAGAGCCTCGCTGCTAATGTTTTACAAAATTCCGGTCGTGTCGGCCCGTACTTTGACGTGGGGACATTATGTACGTCTATAACGTTATATATCCTAACCTAAGGGAACCTAACATCTCGGATGTAGTATTTTCCAACATTCCTGGCGGGTCGGCCCCTACTTCTCGGTGGGCACATTATATACGTCTATATCGTAATATAACCTAACCTAACCCATCTAGACCGTCGCTGGTAATGTTTTACAAAATCCCGGTCGTGTCGACCCGTACTTCTCGGTGGGGACATTATATACGTCTATAACGTTATATATCCTAACCTAAGGGAACCTAACATCTCGCATGTATTATTTTCCAACGTTCCTGGCGGGCCAGGCCCTACTTCTCGGTGGGCACATTATATACTTCCATATCGTAATATAACCTAACCTAACCTATCTAGACCCTCGCTGGTAATGTTTAACAAAATTCCGGTCGTGTCGGCATGTACTTTGCCGTGGGGACATTATATACGTCTATAACGTTATATATCCTAACCTAAGGGAACCTAACATCTCGGATGTAGTATTTTCCAACATTCCTGGCGGGCCAGCCCCTACTTCTCGGTGGGCACATTATATACGTCCATATCGTAATATAACCTAACCTAACCCACCTAGAACCTCGCTGGTAATGTTTCACAGAATCCCGTTCATGTCTTCCCGTACGTCTCGGTGCGTACATTATATACGTCTATAAACTTATATATCCTAACCTAAGGGAACCTAACATCTCGGATGTAGTATTTTCCAACATTTCTGGCGGGTCGGCCCCTACTTCTCGGTGGGAACATTATATACGTCTATAACGTAATATAACCTAACCTAACCCACCTAGACCCTCGCTGGTAATGTTTCACAGAATCCCGCTCATGTCTTCTCGTACGTCTCGGTGCGTACATTATATACGTCTAAAAATTTATATATCCTAACCTAAGGGAACCTAACATCTCGGATGTAGTATTTTCCAACATTCCTGGCGGGCCGGCCCCTACTTCTCGGTGGGCACATTATATACATCCATATCGTAATATAATCTAACCTAACCCATCTAGAGCCTCGCTGCTAATGTTTTACAAAATTCCGGTCGTGTCGGCCCGTACTTTGCCGTGGGGACATTATATACGTCTCTAACGTTATATATCCTAACCTAAGGGAACCTAACATCTCGGATGTAGTATTTTCCAACATTCCTGGCAGGTCGGCCCCTACTTCTCGGTGGGCACATTATATACGTCTATATCGTAATATAACCTAACCTAACCCATCTAGACCGTCGCTGGTAATGTTTTGCAAAATCCCTGTCGTGTCGGCCCGTACTTCTCGGTGTGGACATTATATACGTCTATATCGTTAAATATCCTAACCTAAGGGAACCTAACATCTCGGATGTAGTATTTTCCAACATTCCTGGCGGGCCGGCCCCTACTTCTCGGTGGGCACATTATATACGTCCATATCGTAATATGATCTAACCTAACCCATCTAGACCCTCGCTGGTAATGTTTTACAAAATTCCGGTCGTGTCGGCCCGTACTTTGCCGTGGGGACATTATATACGTCTCTAACGTTATATATCCTAACCTAAGGGAACCTAACATCTCGGATGTAGTATTTTCCAACATTCCTGGCGGGTCGGCCCCTACTTCTCGGTGGGCACATTATATACGTCTATATCGTAATATAACCTAACCTAACCCATCTAGACCGTTGCTGGTAATGTTTTACAAAATCCAGGTCTTGTCGACCCGTACTTCTCGGTGGGGACATTATATACGTCTATAACGTTATATATCCTAACCTAAGGGAACCTAACTTCTCGGATGTAGTATTTTCCAACATTCCTGGCGGGTCGGCCCCTACTTCTCGGTGGGCACATTATATACGTCTATATCGTAATATAACCTAACCTAACCCATCTAGACCGTCGCTGGTAATGTTTTACAAAATCCCGGTCTTGTCGACCCGTACTTCTCGGTGGGGACATTATATACGTCTATAACGTTATATATCCTAACCTAAGGGAACCTAACTTCTCGGATGTAGTATTTTCCAACATTCCTGTCGGGTCGGCCCCTACTTCTCGGTGGGCACATTATATACGTCTATATCGTAATATACCCTAACCTAATCCATGTAGACCCTCGCTGGTAATGTTTTACAAAATCCCGCTCGTGTCTGCCCGTACTTCTCGGTGGGGACATTATATACGTCTATAACGTTATATATCCTAACCTAAGGGAACCTAACATCTCGGATGTAGTATTTTCCAACATTCCTGGCGGGCCGGCCCCTACTTCTCGGTGGGCACATTATATACGTCCATATCGTAATATGATCTAACCTAACCCATCTAGATCCTCGCTGGTAATGTTTTACAAAATTCCGGTCGTGTCGGCCCGTACTTTGCCGTGGGGACATTATATACCTAACATTATATATCCTAACCTAAGGGAACCTAACATCTCGGATGTAGTATTTTCCAACATTCCTGGCGGGCCAGCCCCTACTTCTCGGTGGGCACATTATATACGTCCATATCGTAATATAACCTAACCTAACCCACCTAGAACCTCGCTGGTAATGTTTCACAGAATCCCGTTCATGTCTTCCCGTACGTCTCGGTGCGTACATTATATACGTCTATAAACTTATATATCCTAACCTAAGGGAACCTAACATCTCGGATGTAGTATTTTCCAACATTTCTGGCGGGTCGGCCCCTACTTCTCGGTGGGAACATTATATACGTCTATAACGTAATATAACCTAACCTAACCCACCTAGACCCTCGCTGGTAATGTTTCACAGAATCCCGCTCATGTCTTCTCGTACGTCTCGGTGCGTACATTATATACGTCTAAAAATTTATATATCCTAACCTAAGGGAACCTAACATCTCGGATGTAGTATTTTCCAACATTCCTGGCGGGCCAGCACCTACTTCACGGTGGGCACATTATATACGTCCATATCGTAATAAAACCTAACCTAACCCACCTAGACCCTCGCTGGTAATGTTTCACAGAATCCCGTTCATGTCTTCCTTTACGTCTCGGTGCGTACATTATATACGTCTATAAACTTATATATCCTAACCTAAGGGAACCTAACATCTCGGATGTAGTATTTTCCAAAATTCCTGGCAGGTCGGCCCCTACTTCTCGGTGGGCACATTATATACGTCTATATCGTAATATAACCTAACCTAACCCATCCAGACCGTCGCTGGTAATGTTTTACAAAATCCCGGTCGTGTCGGCCCGTACTTCTCGGTGTGGACATTATATACGTCTATATCGTTATATATCCTAACCTAAGGGAACCTAACATCTCGGATGTAGTATTTTCCAACATTCCTGGCGGGCCGGCCCCTACTTCTCGGTGGGCACATTATATACATCCATATCGTAATATAATCTAACCTAACCCATCTAGAGCCTCGCTGCTAATGTTTTACAAAATTCCGGTCGTGTCGGCCCGTACTTTGCCGTGGGGACATTATATACGTCTCTAACGTTATATATCCTAACCTAAGGGAACCTAACATCTCGGATGTAGTATTTTCCAACATTCCTGGCAGGTCGGCCCCTACTTCTCGGTGGGCACATTATATACGTCTATATCGTAATATAACCTAACCTAACCCATCTAGACCGTCGCTGGTAATGTTTTGCAAAATCCCTGTCGTGTCGGCCCGTACTTCTCGGTGTGGACATTATATACGTCTATATCGTTAAATATCCTAACCTAAGGGAACCTAACATCTCGGATGTAGTATTTTCCAACATTCCTGGCGGGCCGGCCCCTACTTCTCGGTGGGCACATTATATACGTCCATATCGTAATATGATCTAACCTAACCCATCTAGACCCTCGCTGGTAATGTTTTACAAAATTCCGGTCGTGTCGGCCCGTACTTTGCCGTGGGGACATTATATACGTCTCTAACGTTATATATCCTAACCTAAGGGAACCTAACTTCTCGGATGTAGTATTTTCCAACATTCCTGGCGGGTCGGCCCCTACTTCTCGGTGGGCACATTATATACGTCTATATCGTAATATAACCTAACCTAACCCATCTAGACCGTTGCTGGTAATGTTTTACAAAATCCAGGTCTTGTCGACCCGTACTTCTCGGTGGGGACATTATATACGTCTATAACGTTATATATCCTAACCTAAGGGAACCTAACTTCTCGGATGTAGTATTTTCCAACATTCCTGGCGGGTCGGCCCCTACTTCTCGGTGGGCACATTATATACGTCTATATCGTAATATAACCTAACCTAACCCATCTAGACCGTCGCTGGTAATGTTTTACAAAATCCCGGTCTTGTCGACCCGTACTTCTCGGTGGGGACATTATATACGTCTATAACGTTATATATCCTAACCTAAGGGAACCTAACTTCTCGGATGTAGTATTTTCCAACATTCCTGTCGGGTCGGCCCCTACTTCTCGGTGGGCACATTATATACGTCTATATCGTAATATACCCTAACCTAATCCATGTAGACCCTCGCTGGTAATGTTTTACAAAATCCCGCTCGTGTCTGCCCGTACTTCTCGGTGGGGACATTATATACGTCTATAACGTTATATATCCTAACCTAAGGGAACCTAACATCTCGGATGTAGTATTTTCCAACATTCCTGGCGGGCCGGCCCCTACTTCTCGGTGGGCACATTATATACGTCCATATCGTAATATGATCTAACCTAACCCATCTAGATCCTCGCTGGTAATGTTTTACAAAATTCCGGTCGTGTCGGCCCGTACTTTGCCGTGGGGACATTATATACCTAACATTATATATCCTAACCTAAGGGAACCTAACATCTCGGATGTAGTATTTTCCAACATTCCTGGCGGGTCGGCCCCTACTTCTCGGTGGGCACATTATATACGTCTATATCGTAATATAACCTAACCTAACCCATATAGACCGTCGCTGGTAATGTTTTACAAAATCCAGGTCGTGTCGACCCGTACTTCTCGGTGGGGACATTATATACGTCTATAACGTTATATATCCTAACCTAAGGGAACCTAACTTCTCGGATGTAGTATTTTCCAACATTCCTGGCGGGTCGGCCCCTACTTCTCGGTGGGCACATTATATACGTCTATATCGTAATATAACCTAACCTAACCCATCTAGACCGTCGCTGGTAATGTTTTACAAAATCCCGGTCTTGTCGACCCGTACTTCTCGGTGGGGACATTATATACGTCTATAACGTTATATATCCTAACCTAAGGGAACCTAACTTCTCGGATGTAGTATTTTCCAACATTCCTGTCGGGTCGGCCCCTACTTCTCGGTGGGCACATTATATACGTCTATATCGTAATATACCCTAACCTAATCCATGTAGACCCTCGCTGGTAATGTTTTACAAAATCCCGCTCGTGTCTGCCCGTACTTCTCGGTGGGGACATTATATACGTCTATAACGTTATATATCCTAACCTGAGGGAACCTAACATGTCGGATGTAGTATTTTCCAACATTCCTGGCGGGTCGGCCCCTACTTCTCGATGGGCACATTATATACGTCTATATCGCAATATAATCTAACCTAACCCATCTAGAGCCTCGCTGCTAATGTTTTACAAAATTCCGGTCGTGTCGGCCCGTACTTTGCCGTGGGGACATTATATACGTCTCTAACGTTATATAGCCTAACGTAAGGGAACCTAACATCTCGGATGTAGTATTTTCCAACATTCCTGGCGGGTCGGCCCCTACTTCTCGGTGGGCACATTATATACGTCTATATCGAAATATAACCTAACCTAACCCATCTAGACCGTCGCTGGTAATGTTTTACAAAATCCCGGTCGTGTCGGCCCGTACTTCTCGGTGTGGACATTATATACGTCTATATCGTTAAATATCCTAACCTAAGGGAACCTAACATTTCGGATGTAGTATTTTCCAACATTCCTGGCGGGCCGGCCCCTACTTCTCGGTGGGCACATTATATACGTCCATATCGTAATATGATCTAACCTAACCCATCTAGACCCTAGCTGGTAATGTTTTACAAAATTCCGGTCGTGTCGGCCCGTACTTTACCGTGGGTACATTATATACGTCTCTAACGTTATATATCCTAACCTAAGGGAACCTAACATCTCGGATGTAGTATTTTCCAACATTCCTGGCGGGTCGGCCCCTACTTCTCGGTGGGCACATTATATACGTCTATATCGTAATATAACCTAACCTAACCCATCCAGACCGTCGCTGGTAATGTTTTACAAAATCCCGGTCGTATCGGCCCGTACTTCTCGGTGGGGACATTATATACGTCTATAACGTTATATATCCTAACCTAAGGGAACCTAACATGTCGGATGTAGTATTTTCCAACATTCCTGGCGGGTCGGCCCCTACTTCTCGATGGGCACATTATATATGTCTATATCGCAATATAACCTAACCCAACCCATCTAGACCGTCGCTGGTAATGTTTTACAAAATCCCGGTCGTGTCTGTCCGTACTTCTCGGTGGGGACATTATATACGTCTATAACGTTATATATCCTAACCTAAGGGAACCTAACATGTCGGATGTAGTATTTTCCAACATTCCTGGCGGGTCGGCCCCTACTTCTCGGTGGGCACATTATATACGTCTATATCGTAATATAACCTAACCTAACCCATCTAGACCGTCGCTGGTAATGTTTTACAAAATCCCGGTCGTGTCGACCCGTACTTCTCGGTGGGGACATTATATACGTCTATAACGCTATATATCCTAACCTAAGGGAACCTAACTTCTCGGATGTAGTATTTTCCAACATTCCTGGCGGGTCGGCCCCTACTTCTCGGTGGGCACATTATATACGTCTATATCGTAATATACCCTAACCTAATCCATGTAGACCCTCGCTGGTAATGTTTTACAAAATCCCGCTCGTGTCTGCCCGTACTTCTCGGTGGGGACATTATATACGTCTATAACGTTATATACCCTAACCTAAGGGAACCTAACATGTCGGATGTAGTATTTTCCAACATTCCTGGCGGGTCGGCCCCTACTTCTCGATGGGCACATTATATATGTCTATATCGCAATATAACCTAACCAAACCCATCTAGCCCCTCGCTGGTAATGTTTTACAAAATCCCGGTCGTGTCGGCCCGTACTTCTCGGTGTGGACATTATATACGTCTATAACGTTATATATCCTAACCTAAGGGAACCTAACATCTCGCATGTATTATTTTCCAACGTTCCTGGCGGGCCAGGCCCTACTTCTCGGTGGGCACATTATATACTTCCATATCGTAATATAACCTAACCTAACCTATCTAGACCCTCGCTGGTAATGTTTAACAAAATTCCGGTCGTGTCGGCATGTACTTTGCCGTGGGGACATTATATACGTCTATAACGTTAAATATCCTAACCTAAGGGAACCTAACATTTCGGATGTAGTATTTTCCAACATTCCTGGCGGGCCGGCCCCTACTTCTCGGTGGGCACATTATATACGTCCATATCGTAATATGATCTAACCTAACCCATCTAGACCCTAGCTGGTAATGTTTTACAAAATTCCGGTCGTGTCGGCCCGTACTTTACCGTGGGTACATTATATACGTCTCTAACGTTATATATCCTAACCTAAGGGAACCTAACATCTCGGATGTAGTATTTTCCAACATTCCTGGCGGGTCGGCCCCTACTTCTCGGTGGGCACATTATATACGTCTATATCGTAATATAACCTAACCTAACCCATCCAGACCGTCGCTGGTAATGTTTTACAAAATCCCGGTCGTATCGGCCCGTACTTCTCGGTGGGGACATTATATACGTCTATAACGTTATATATCCTAACCTAAGGGAACCTAACATGTCGGATGTAGTATTTTCCAACATTCCTGGCGGGTCGGCCCCTACTTCTCGATGGGCACATTATATATGTCTATATCGCAATATAACCTAACCCAACCCATCTAGACCGTCGCTGGTAATGTTTTACAAAATCCCGGTCGTGTCTGTCCGTACTTCTCGGTGGGGACATTATATACGTCTCTAACGTTATATATCCTAACCTAAGGGAACCTAACATCTCGGATGTAGTATTTTCCAACATTCCTGGCAGGTCGGCCCCTACTTCTCGGTGGGCACATTATATACGTCTATATCGTAATATAACCTAACCTAACCCATCTAGACCGTCGCTGGTAATGTTTTGCAAAATCCCTGTCGTGTCGGCCCGTACTTCTCGGTGTGGACATTATATACGTCTATATCGTTAAATATCCTAACCTAAGGGAACCTAACATCTCGGATGTAGTATTTTCCAACATTCCTGGCGGGCCGGCCCCTACTTCTCGGTGGGCACATTATATACGTCCATATCGTAATATGATCTAACCTAACCCATCTAGACCCTCGCTGGTAATGTTTTACAAAATTCCGGTCGTGTCGGCCCGTACTTTGCCGTGGGGACATTATATACGTCTCTAACGTTATATATCCTAACCTAAGGGAACCTAACATCTCGGATGTAGTATTTTCCAACATTCCTGGCGGGTCGGCCCCTACTTCTCGGTGGGCACATTATATACGTCTATATCGTAATATAACCTAACCTAACCCATCTAGACCGTTGCTGGTAATGTTTTACAAAATCCAGGTCTTGTCGACCCGTACTTCTCGGTGGGGACATTATATACGTCTATAACGTTATATATCCTAACCTAAGGGAACCTAACTTCTCGGATGTAGTATTTTCCAACATTCCTGGCGGGTCGGCCCCTACTTCTCGGTGGGCACATTATATACGTCTATATCGTAATATAACCTAACCTAACCCATCTAGACCGTCGCTGGTAATGTTTTACAAAATCCCGGTCTTGTCGACCCGTACTTCTCGGTGGGGACATTATATACGTCTATAACGTTATATATCCTAACCTAAGGGAACCTAACTTCTCGGATGTAGTATTTTCCAACATTCCTGTCGGGTCGGCCCCTACTTCTCGGTGGGCACATTATATACGTCTATATCGTAATATACCCTAACCTAATCCATGTAGACCCTCGCTGGTAATGTTTTACAAAATCCCGCTCGTGTCTGCCCGTACTTCTCGGTGGGGACATTATATACGTCTATAACGTTATATATCCTAACCTAAGGGAACCTAACATCTCGGATGTAGTATTTTCCAACATTCCTGGCGGGCCGGCCCCTACTTCTCGGTGGGCACATTATATACGTCCATATCGTAATATGATCTAACCTAACCCATCTAGATCCTCGCTGGTAATGTTTTACAAAATTCCGGTCGTGTCGGCCCGTACTTTGCCGTGGGGACATTATATACCTAACATTATATATCCTAACCTAAGGGAACCTAACATCTCGGATGTAGTATTTTCCAACATTCCTGGCGGGTCGGCCCCTACTTCTCGGTGGGCACATTATATACGTCTATATCGTAATATAACCTAACCTAACCCATATAGACCGTCGCTGGTAATGTTTTACAAAATCCAGGTCGTGTCGACCCGTACTTCTCGGTGGGGACATTATATACGTCTATAACGTTATATATCCTAACCTAAGGGAACCTAACTTCTCGGATGTAGTATTTTCCAACATTCCTGGCGGGTCGGCCCCTACTTCTCGGTGGGCACATTATATACGTCTATATCGTAATATAACCTAACCTAACCCATCTAGACCGTCGCTGGTAATGTTTTACAAAATCCCGGTCTTGTCGACCCGTACTTCTCGGTGGGGACATTATATACGTCTATAACGTTATATATCCTAACCTAAGGGAACCTAACTTCTCGGATGTAGTATTTTCCAACATTCCTGTCGGGTCGGCCCCTACTTCTCGGTGGGCACATTATATACGTCTATATCGTAATATACCCTAACCTAATCCATGTAGACCCTCGCTGGTAATGTTTTACAAAATCCCGCTCGTGTCTGCCCGTACTTCTCGGTGGGGACATTATATACGTCTATAACGTTATATATCCTAACCTGAGGGAACCTAACATGTCGGATGTAGTATTTTCCAACATTCCTGGCGGGTCGGCCCCTACTTCTCGATGGGCACATTATATACGTCTATATCGCAATATAATCTAACCTAACCCATCTAGAGCCTCGCTGCTAATGTTTTACAAAATTCCGGTCGTGTCGGCCCGTACTTTGCCGTGGGGACATTATATACGTCTCTAACGTTATATAGCCTAACGTAAGGGAACCTAACATCTCGGATGTAGTATTTTCCAACATTCCTGGCGGGTCGGCCCCTACTTCTCGGTGGGCACATTATATACGTCTATATCGAAATATAACCTAACCTAACCCATCTAGACCGTCGCTGGTAATGTTTTACAAAATCCCGGTCGTGTCGGCCCGTACTTCTCGGTGTGGACATTATATACGTCTATATCGTTAAATATCCTAACCTAAGGGAACCTAACATTTCGGATGTAGTATTTTCCAACATTCCTGGCGGGCCGGCCCCTACTTCTCGGTGGGCACATTATATACGTCCATATCGTAATATGATCTAACCTAACCCATCTAGACCCTAGCTGGTAATGTTTTACAAAATTCCGGTCGTGTCGGCCCGTACTTTACCGTGGGTACATTATATACGTCTCTAACGTTATATATCCTAACCTAAGGGAACCTAACATCTCGGATGTAGTATTTTCCAACATTCCTGGCGGGTCGGCCCCTACTTCTCGGTGGGCACATTATATACGTCTATATCGTAATATAACCTAACCTAACCCATCCAGACCGTCGCTGGTAATGTTTTACAAAATCCCGGTCGTATCGGCCCGTACTTCTCGGTGGGGACATTATATACGTCTATAACGTTATATATCCTAACCTAAGGGAACCTAACATGTCGGATGTAGTATTTTCCAACATTCCTGGCGGGTCGGCCCCTACTTCTCGATGGGCACATTATATATGTCTATATCGCAATATAACCTAACCCAACCCATCTAGACCGTCGCTGGTAATGTTTTACAAAATCCCGGTCGTGTCTGTCCGTACTTCTCGGTGGGGACATTATATACGTCTATAACGTTATATATCCTAACCTAAGGGAACCTAACATGTCGGATGTAGTATTTTCCAACATTCCTGGCGGGTCGGCCCCTACTTCTCGGTGGGCACATTATATACGTCTATATCGTAATATAACCTAACCTAACCCATCTAGACCGTCGCTGGTAATGTTTTACAAAATCCCGGTCGTGTCGACCCGTACTTCTCGGTGGGGACATTATATACGTCTATAACGCTATATATCCTAACCTAAGGGAACCTAACTTCTCGGATGTAGTATTTTCCAACATTCCTGGCGGGTCGGCCCCTACTTCTCGGTGGGCACATTATATACGTCTATATCGTAATATACCCTAACCTAATCCATGTAGACCCTCGCTGGTAATGTTTTACAAAATCCCGCTCGTGTCTGCCCGTACTTCTCGGTGGGGACATTATATACGTCTATAACGTTATATACCCTAACCTAAGGGAACCTAACATGTCGGATGTAGTATTTTCCAACATTCCTGGCGGGTCGGCCCCTACTTCTCGATGGGCACATTATATATGTCTATATCGCAATATAACCTAACCAAACCCATCTAGCCCGTCGCTGGTAATGTTTTACAAAATCCCGGTCGTGTCGGCCCGTACTTCTCGGTGTGGACATTATATACGTCTATAACGTTATATATCCTAACCTAAGGGAACCTAACATCTCGCATGTATTATTTTCCAACGTTCCTGGCGGGCCAGGCCCTACTTCTCGGTGGGCACATTATATACTTCCATATCGTAATATAACCTAACCTAACCTATCTAGACCCTCGCTGGTAATGTTTAACAAAATTCCGGTCGTGTCGGCATGTACTTTGCCGTGGGGACATTATATACGTCTATAACGTTAAATATCCTAACCTAAGGGAACCTAACATTTCGGATGTAGTATTTTCCAACATTCCTGGCGGGCCGGCCCCTACTTCTCGGTGGGCACATTATATACGTCCATATCGTAATATGATCTAACCTAACCCATCTAGACCCTAGCTGGTAATGTTTTACAAAATTCCGGTCGTGTCGGCCCGTACTTTACCGTGGGTACATTATATACGTCTCTAACGTTATATATCCTAACCTAAGGGAACCTAACATCTCGGATGTAGTATTTTCCAACATTCCTGGCGGGTCGGCCCCTACTTCTCGGTGGGCACATTATATACGTCTATATCGTAATATAACCTAACCTAACCCATCCAGACCGTCGCTGGTAATGTTTTACAAAATCCCGGTCGTATCGGCCCGTACTTCTCGGTGGGGACATTATATACGTCTATAACGTTATATATCCTAACCTAAGGGAACCTAACATGTCGGATGTAGTATTTTCCAACATTCCTGGCGGGTCGGCCCCTACTTCTCGATGGGCACATTATATATGTCTATATCGCAATATAACCTAACCCAACCCATCTAGACCGTCGCTGGTAATGTTTTACAAAATCCCGGTCGTGTCTGTCCGTACTTCTCGGTGGGGACATTATATACGTCTATAACGTTATATATCCTAACCTAAGGGAACCTAACATGTCGGATGTAGTATTTTCCAACATTCCTGGCGGGTCGGCCCCTACTTCTCGGTGGGCACATTATATACGTCTATATCGTAATATAACCTAACCTAACCCATCTAGACCGTCGCTGGTAATGTTTTACAAAATCCCGGTCGTGTCGACCCGTACTTCTCGGTGGGGACATTATATACGTCTATAACGCTATATATCCTAACCTAAGGGAACCTAACTTCTCGGATGTAGTATTTTCCAACATTCCTGGCGGGTCGGCCCCTACTTCTCGGTGGGCACATTATATACGTCTATATCGTAATATACCCTAACCTAATCCATGTAGACCCTCGCTGGTAATGTTTTACAAAATCCCGCTCGTGTCTGCCCGTACTTCTCGGTGGGGACATTATATACGTCTATAACGTTATATACCCTAACCTAAGGGAACCTAACATGTCGGATGTAGTATTTTCCAACATTCCTGGCGGGTCGGCCCCTACTTCTCGATGGGCACATTATATATGTCTATATCGCAATATAACCTAACCAAACCCATCTAGCCCCTCGCTGGTAATGTTTTACAAAATCCCGGTCGTGTCGGCCCGTACTTCTCGGTGTGGACATTATATACGTCTATAACGTTATATATCCTAACCTAAGGGAACCTAACATCTCGCATGTATTATTTTCCAACGTTCCTGGCGGGCCAGGCCCTACTTCTCGGTGGGCACATTATATACTTCCATATCGTAATATAACCTAACCTAACCTATCTAGACCCTCGCTGGTAATGTTTAACAAAATTCCGGTCGTGTCGGCATGTACTTTGCCGTGGGGACATTATATACGTCTATAACGTTATATATCCTAACCTAAGGGAACCTAACATCTCGGATGTAGTATTTTCCAACATTCCTGGCGGGCCAGCCCCTACTTCTCGGTGGGCACATTATATACGTCCATATCGTAATATAACCTAACCTAACCCACCTAGAACCTCGCTGGTAATGTTTCACAGAATCCCGTTCATGTCTTCCCGTACGTCTCGGTGCGTACATTATATACGTCTATAAACTTATATATCCTAACCTAAGGGAACCTAACATCTCGGATGTAGTATTTTCCAACATTTCTGGCGGGTCGCCCCCTACTTCTCGGTGGGAACATTATATACGTCTATAACGTAATATAACCTAACCTAACCCACCTAGACCCTCGCTGGTAATGTTTCACAGAATCCCGCTCATGTCTTCTCGTACGTCTCGGTGCGTACATTATATACGTCTAAAAATTTATATATCCTAACCTAAGGGAACCTAACATCTCGGATGTAGTATTTTCCAACATTCCTGGCGGGCCAGCCCCTACTTCACGGTGGGCACATTATATACGTCCATATCGTAATAAAACCTAACCTAACCCACCTAGACCCTCGCTGGTAATGTTTCACAGAATCCCGTTCATGTCTTCCCGTACGTCTCGGTGCGTACATTATATACGTCTATAAACTTATATATCCTAACCTAAGGGAACATAACATCTCGGATGTAGTATTTTCCAACATTCCTGGCAGGTCGGCCCCTACTTCTCGGTGGGCACATTATATACGTCTATATCGTAATATAACCTAACCTAACCCATCCAGACCGTCGCTGGTAATGTTTTACAAAATCCCGGTCGTGTCGGCCCGTACTTCTCGGTGTGGACATTATATACGTCTATATCGTTATATATCCTAACCTAAGGGAACCTAACATCTCGAATGTAGTATTTTCCAACATTCCTGGCGGGCCGGCCCCTACTTCTCGGTGGGCACATTATATACGTCCATATCGTAATATGATCTAACCTAACCCATCTAGAACCTAGCTGGTAATGTTTTACAAAATTCCGGTCGTGTCGGCCCGTACTTTGCCGTGGGGACATTATATACGTCTCTAACGTTATATATCCTAACCTAAGGGAACCTAACATCTCGGATGTAGTATTTTCCAACATTCCTGGCGGGTCGGCCCCTACTTCTCGGTGGGCACATTATATACGTCTATATCGTAATATAACCTAACCTAGCCCATCCAGACCGTCGCTGGTAATGTTTTACAAAATCCCGGTCGTGTCGGCCCGTACTTCTCGGTGGGGACATTATATACGTCTATAACGTTATATATCCTAACCTAAGGGAACCTAACATGTCGGATGTAGTATTTTCCAACATTCCTGGCGGGTCGGCCCCTACTTCTCGATGGGCACATTATATATGTCTATATCGCAATATAACCTAACCCAACCCATCTAGACCCTCGCTGGTAATGTTTTACAAAATCCCGGTCGTGTCTGCCCGTACTTCTCGGTGGGGACATTATATACGTCTATAACGTTATATATCCTAACCTAAGGGAACCTAACATGTCGGATGTAGTATTTTCCAACATTCCTGGCGGGTCGGCCCCTACTTCTCGGTGGGCACATTATATACGTCTATATCGTAATATAACCTAACCTAACCCATCTAGACCGTCGCTGGTAATGTTTTACAAAATCCCGGTCGTGTCGACCCGTACTTCTCGGTGGGGACATTATATACGTCTATAACGTTATATATCCTAACCTAAGGGAACCTAACTTCTCGGATGTAGTATTTTCCAACATTCCTGGCGGGTCGGCCCCTACTTCTCGGTGGGCACATTATATACGTCTATATCGTAATATACCCTAACCTAATCCATGTAGACCCTCGCTGGTAATGTTTTACAAAATCCCGCTCGTGTCTGCCCGTACTTCTCGGTGGGGACATTATATACGTCAATAACGTTATATATCCTAACCTAAGGGAACCTAACATCTCGGATGTAGTATTTTGCAACATTCCTGGCGGGCCGGCCCCTACTTCTCGGTGGGCACATTATATACGTCCATATCGTAATATGATCTAACCTAACCCATCTAGACCCTCGCTGGTAATGTTTTACAAAATTCCGGTCGTGTCGGCCCGTACTTTGCCGTGGGGACATTATATACGTCTCTAACGTTATATATCCTAACCTAAGGGAACCTAACATCTCGGATGTAGTATTTTCCAACATTCCTGGCGGGTCGGGCCCTACTTCTCGGTGGGCACATTATATACGTCTATATCGTAATATAACCTAACCTAACCCATCTAGACCGTCGCTGGTAATGTTTTACAAAATCCCGGTCATGTCGGCCCGTACTTCTCGGTGTGGACATTATATACGTCTATATCGTTAAATATCCTAACCTAAGGGAACCTAACATCTCGGATGTAGTATTTTCCAACATTCCTGGCGGGCCGGCCCCTACTTCTCGGTGGGCACATTATATACGTCCATATTGTAATATAATCTAACCTAACCCATCTAGACCCTCGCTGGTAATGTTTTACAAAATTCCGGTCGTGTCGGCTCATACTTCTCGGTGTGGACATTATATACGTCTATAACGTTATATATCCTAACCTAAGGGAACCTAACATCTCGCATGTATTATTTTCCAACGTTCCTGGCGGGCCAGGCCCTACTTCTCGGTGGGCACATTATATACTTCCATATCGTAATATAACCTAACCTAACCTATCTAGACCCTCGCTGGTAATGTTTAACAAAATTCCGGTCGTGTCGGCATGTACTTTGCCGTGGGGACATTATATACGTCTATAACGTTATATATCCTAACCTAACGGAACCTAACATCTCGGATGTAGTATTTTCCAACATTCCTGGCGGGCCAGCCCCTACTTCTCGGTGGGCACATTATATACGTCCATATCGTAATATAACCTAACCTAACCCACCTAGAACCTCGCTGGTAATGTTTCACAGAATCCCGTTCATGTCTTCCCGTACGTCTCGGTGCGTACATTATATACGTCTATAAACTTATATATCCTAACCTAAGGGAACCTAACATCTCGGATGTAGTATTTTCCAACATTTCTGGCGGGTCGGCCCCTACTTCTCGGTGGGAACATTATATACGTCTATAACGTAATATAACCTAACCTAACCCACCTAGACCCTCGCTGGTAATGTTTCACAGAATCCCGCTCATGTCTTCTCGTACGTCTCGGTGCGTACATTATATACGTCTAAAAATTTATATATCCTAACCTAAGGGAACCTAACATCTCGGATGTAGTATTTTCCAACATTCCTGGCGGGCCAGCCCCTACTTCACGGTGGGCACATTATATACGTCCATATCGTAATAAAACCTAACCTAACCCACCTAGACCCTCGCTGGTAATGTTTCACAGAATCCCGTTCATGTCTTCCCGTACGTCTCGGTGCGTACATTATATACGTCTATAAACTTATATATCCTAACCTAAGGGAACATAACATCTCGAATGTAGTATTTTCCAACATTCCTGGCGGGCCGGCCCCTACTTCTCGGTGGGCACATTATATACGTCCATATCGTAATATGATCTAACCTAATCCATCTCGAACCTAGCTGGTAATGTTTTACAAAATTCCGGTCGTGTCGGCCCGTACTTTACCGTGGGGACATTATATACGTCTCTAACGTTATATATCCTAACCTAAGGGAACCTAACATCTCGGATGTAGTATTTTCCAACATTCCTGGCGGGTCGGCCCCTACTTCTCGGTGGGCACATTATATACGTCTATATCGTAATATAACCTAACCTAGCCCATCCAGACCGTCGCTGGTAATGTTTTACAAAATCCCGGTCGTGTCTGCCCGTACTTCTCGGTGGGGACATTATATACGTCTATAACGTTATATATCCTAACCTAAGGGAACCTAACATGTCGGATGTAGTATTTTCCAACATTCCTGGCGGGTCGGCCCCTACTTCTCGGTGGGCACATTATATACGTCTATATCGTAATATAACCTAACCTAACCCATCTAGACCGTCGCTGGTAATGTTTTACAAAATCCCGGTCGTGTCGACCCGTACTTCTCGGTGGGGACATTATATACGTCTATAACGTTATATATCCTAACCTAAGGGAACCTAACTTCTCGGATGTAGTATTTTCCAACATTCCTGGCGGGTCGGCCCCTACTTCTCGGTGGGCACATTATATACGTCTATATCGTAATATACCCTAACCTAATCCATGTAGACCCTCGCTGGTAATGTTTTACAAAATCCCGCTCGTGTCTGCCCGTACTTCTCGGTGGGCACATTATATACGTCTATATCGTAATATAACCTAACCTAACCCATATAGACCGTCGCTGGTAATGTTTTACAAAATCCAGGTCGTGTCGACCCGTACTTCTCGGTGGGGACATTATATACGTCTATAACGTTATATATCCTAACCTAAGGGAACCTAACTTCTCGGATGTAGTATTTTCCAACATTCCTGGCGGGTCGGCCCCTACTTCTCGGTGGGCACATTATATACGTCTATATCGTAATATAACCTAACCTAACCCATCTAGACCGTCGCTGGTAATGTTTTACAAAATCCCGGTCTTGTCGACCCGTACTTCTCGGTGGGGACATTATATACGTCTATAACGTTATATATCCTAACCTAAGGGAACCTAACTTCTCGGATGTAGTATTTTCCAACATTCCTGTCGGGTCGGCCCCTACTTCTCGGTGGGCACATTATATACGTCTATATCGTAATATACCCTAACCTAATCCATGTAGAACCTCGCTGGTAATGTTTTACAAAATCCCGCTCGTGTCTGCCCGTACTTCTCGGTGGGGACATTATATACGTCTATAACGTTATATATCCTAACCTGAGGGAACCTAACATGTCGGATGTAGTATTTTCCAACATTCCTGGCGGGTCGGCCCCTACTTCTCGATGGGCACATAATATATGTCTATATCGCAATATAACCTAACCAAACCCATCTAGACCCTCGCTGGTAATGTTTTACAAAATCCCGCTCGTGTCGGCCCGTACTTCTCGGTGTGGACATTATATACGTCTATATCGTTATATATCCTAACCTAAGGGAACCTAACATCTCGGATGTAGTATTTTCCAACATTCCTGGCGGGCCGGCCCCTACTTCTCGGTGGGCACATTATATACGTCCATATCGTAATATAATCTAACCTAACCCATCTAGAGCCTCGCTGCTAATGTTTTACAAAATTCCGGTCGTGTCGGCCCGTACTTTGCCGTGGGGACATTATATACGTCTCTAACGTTATATATCCTAACCTAAGGGAACCTAACATCTCGGATGTAGTATTTTCCAACATTCCTGGCGGGTCGGCCCCTACTTCTCGGTGGGCACATTATATACGTCTATATCGTAATATAACCTAGCCTAACCCATCTAGACCGTCGCTGGTAATGTTTTACAAAATCCCGGTCGTGTCGGCCCGTACTTCTCGGTGTGGACATTATATACGTCTATATCGTTATATATCCTAACCTAAGGGAACCTAACATCTCGGATGTAGTATTTTCCAACATTCCTGGCGGGCCGGCCCCTACTTCTCGGTGGGCACATTATATACGTCCATATCGTAATATAATCTAACCTAACCCATCTAGACCCTCGCTGGTAATGTTTTACAAAATTCCGGTCGTGTCGGCTCGTACTTCTCGGTGTGGACATTATATACGTCTATAACGTTATATATCCTAACCTAAGGGAACCTAACATCTCGCATGTATTATTTTCCAACGTTCCTGGCGGGCCAGCCCCTACTTCTCGGTGGGCACATTATATACGTCCATATCGTAATATAACCTAACCTAACCCATCTAGACCGTCGCTGGTAATGTTTTACAAAATTCCGGTCGTGTCGACCCGTACTTCTCGGTGGGGACATTATATACGTCTATAACGTTATATATCCTAACCTAAGGGAACCTAACTTCTCGGATGTAGTATTTTCCAACATTCCTGGCGGGTCGGCCCCTACTTCTCGGTGGGCACATTATTGACGTCTATATCGCAATATAACCTAACCTAACCCATCTAGACCGTCGCTGGTAATGTTTTACAAAATCCCGGTCGTGTCGGCCCGTACTTCTCGGTGTGGACATTGTATACGTCTATATCGTTAAATATCCTAACCTAAGGGAACCTAACATCTCGGATGTAGTATTTTCCAACATTCCTGGCGGGCCGGCCCCTACTTCTCGGTGGGCACATTATATACGTCCATATCGTAATATGATCTAACCTAACCCATCTAGACCCTAGCTGGTAATGTTTTACAAAATTCCGGTCGTGTCGGCCCGTACTTTACCGTGGGTACATTATATACGTCTCTAACGTTATATATCCTAACCTAAGGGAACCTAACATCTCGGATGTAGTATTTTCCAACATTCCTGGCGGGTCGGCCCCTACTTCTCGGTGGGCACATTATATACGTCTATATCGTAATATAACCTAACCTAACCCATCCAGACCGTCGCTGGTAATGTTTTACAAAATCCCGGTCGTGTCGGCCCGTACTTCTCGGTGGGGACATTATATACGTCTATAACGTTATATATCCTAACCTAAGGGAACCTAACATGTCGGATGTAGTATTTTCCAACATTCCTGGCGGGTAGGCCCCTACTTCTCGATGGGCACATTATATATGTCTATATCGCAATATAACCTAACCCAACCCATCTAGACCCTCGCTGGTAATGTTTTACAAAATCCCGGTCGTGTCTGCCCGTACTTCTCGGTGGGGACATTATATACGTCTATAACGTTATATATCCTAACCTAAGGGAACCTAACATGTCGGATGTAGTATTTTCCAACATTCCTGGCGGGTCGGCCCCTACTTCTCGGTGGGCACATTATATACGTCTATATCGTAATATAACCTAACCTAACCCATCTAGACCGTCGCTGGTAATGTTTTACAAAATCCCGGTCGTGTCGACCCGTACTTCTCGGTGGGGACATTATATACGTCTATAACGCTATATATCCTAACCTAAGGGAACCTAACTTCTCGGATGTAGTATTTTCCAACATTCCTGGCGGGTCGGCCCCTACTTCTCGGTGGGCACATTATATACGTCTATATCGTAATATACCCTAACCTAATCCATGTAGACCCTCGCTGGTAATGTTTTACAAAATCCCGGTCGTGTCGGCCCGTACTTCTCGGTGTGGACATTATATACGTCTATATCGTTAAATATCCTAACCTAAGGGAACCTAACATCTCGGATGTAGTATTTTCCAACATTCCTGGCGGGCCGGCCCCTACTTCTCGGTGGGCACATTATATACGTCCATATCGTAATATAATCTAACCTAACCCATCTAGACCGTCGCTGGTAATGTTTTACAAAATCCCGGTCGTGTCGGCCCGTACTTCTCGGTGTGGACATTATATACGTCTATATCGTTAAATATCCTAACCTAAGGGAACCTAACATCTCGGATGTAGTATTTTCCAACATTCCTGGCGGGCCGGCCCCTACTTCTCGGTGGGCACATTATATACGTCCATATCGTAATATGATCTAACCTAACCCATCTAGACCCTAGCTGGTAATGTTTTACAAAATTCCGGTCGTGTCGGCCCGTACTTTACCGTGGGTACATTATATACGTCTCTAACGTTATATATCCTAACCTAAGGGAACCTAACATCTCGGATGTAGTATTTTCCAACATTCCTGGCGGGTCGGCCCCTACTTCTCGGTGGGCACATTATATACGTCTATATCGTAATATAACCTAACCTAACCCATCCAGACCGTCGCTGGTAATGTTTTACAAAATCCCGGTCGTGTCGGCCCGTACTTCTCGGTGGGGACATTATATACGTCTATAACGTTATATATCCTAACCTAAGGGAACCTAACTTCTCGGATGTAGTATTTTCCAACATTCCTGGCGGGTCGGCCCCTACTTCTCGGTGGGCACATTATATACGTCTATATCGTAATATAACCTAACCTAACCCATCTAGACCGTCGCTGGTAATGTTTTACAAAATCCCGGTCGTGTCGACCCGTACTTCTCGGTGGGGACATTATATACGTCTATAACGCTATATATCCTAACCTAAGGGAACCTAACTTCTCGGATGTAGTATTTTCCAACATTCCTGGCGGGTCGGCCCCTACTTCTCGGTGGGCACATTATATACGTCTATATCGTAATATACCCTAACCTAATCCATGTAGACCCTCGCTGGTAATGTTTTACAGAATCCCGCTCGTGTCTGCCCGTACTTCTCGGTGGGGACATTATATACGTCTATAACGTTATATATCCTAACCTAAGGGAACCTAACATGTCGGATGTAGTATTTTCCAACATTCCTGGCGGGTCGGCCCCTACTTCTCGATGGGCACATTATATATGTCTATATCGCAATATAACCTAACCAAACCCATCTAGACCCTCGCTGGTAATGTTTTACAAAATCCCGGTCGTGTCGGCCCGTACTTCTCGGTGTGGACATTATATACGTCTGTAACGTTATATATCCTAACCTAAGGGAACCTAACATCTCGCATGTATTATTTTCCAACGTTCCTGGCGGGCCAGGCCCTACTTCTCGGTGGGCACATTATATACTTCCATATCGTAATATAACCTAACCTAACCTATCTAGACCCTCGCTGGTAATGTTTAACAAAATTCCGGTCGTGTCGGCATGTACTTTGCCGTGGGGACATTATATACGTCTATAACGTTATATATCCTAACCTAAGGGAACCTAACATCTCGGATGTAGTATTTTCCAACATTCCTGGCGGGCCAGCCCCTACTTCTCGGTGGGCACATTATATACGTCCATATCGTAATATAACCTAACCTAACCCACCTAGAACCTCGCTGGTAATGTTTCACAGAATCCCGTTCATGTCTTCCCGTACGTCTCGGTGCGTACATTATATACGTCTATAAACTTATATATCCTAACCTAAGGGAACCTAACATCTCGGATGTAGTATTTTCCAACATTTCTGGCGGGTCGGCCCCTACTTCTCGGTGGGAACATTATATACGTCTATAACGTAATATAACCTAACCTAACCCACCTAGACCCTCGCTGGTAATGTTTCACAGAATCCCGCTCATGTCTTCTCGTACGTCTCGGTGCGTACATTATATACGTCTAAAAATTTATATATCCTAACCTAAGGGAACCTAACATCTCGGATGTAGTATTTTCCAACATTCCTGGCAGGCCAGCCCCTACTTCACGGTGGGCACATTATATACGTCCATATCGTAATAAAACCTAACCTAACCCACCTAGACCCTCACTGGTAATGTTTCACAGAATCCCGTTCATGTCTTCCCGTACGTCTCGGTGCGTACATTATATACGTCTATAAACTTATATATCCTAACCTAAGGGAACCTAACATCTCGAATGTAGTATTTTCCAACATTCCTGGCAGGTCGGCCCCTACTTCTCGGTGGGCACATTATATACGTCTATATCGTAATATAACCTAACCTAACCCATCCAGACCGTCGCTGGTAATGTTTTACAAAATCCCGGTCGTGTCGGCCCGTACTTCTCGGTGTGGACATTATATACGTCTATATCGTTACATATCCTAACCTAAGGGAACCTAACATCTCGGATGTAGTATTTTCCAACATTCCTGGCGGGCCGGCCCCTACTTCTCGGTGGGCACATTATATACATCCATATCGTAATATAATCTAACCTAACCCATCTAGAGCCTCGCTGCTAATGTTTTACAAAATTCCGGTCGTGTCGGCCCGTACTTTGCCGTGGGGACATTATATACGTCTCTAACGTTATATATCCTAACCTAAGGGAACCTAACATCTCGGATGTAGTATTTTCCAACATTCCTGGCGGGTCGGCCCCTACTTCTCGGTGGGCACATTATATACGTCTATATCGTAATATAACCTAACCTAACCCATCTAGACCCTCGCTGGTAATGTTTTACAAAATCCCGGTCGTGTCGGCCCGTACTTCTCGGTGTGGACATTATATACGTCTATATCGTTAAATATCCTAACCTAAACGGAACCTAACATCTCGGATGTAGTATTTTCCAACATTCCTGGCGGGCCGGCCCCTACTTCTCGATGGGCACATTATATATGTCTATATCGCAATATAACCTAACCTAACCCATCTAGACCCTCGCTGGTAATGTTTTACAAAATCCCGGTCGTGTCTGTCCGTACTTCTCGGTGTGGACATTATATACATCTATAACGTTATATATCCTAACCTAAGGGAACCTAACATCTCGGATGTAGTATTTTCCAACATTCCTGGCGGGTCGGCCCCTACTTCTCGGTGGGCACATTATATACGTCTATATCGTAATATACCCTAACCTAACCCATCTAGACCCTCGCTGGTAATGTTTTGCAAAATCCCGGTCGTGTCGGTCCGTACTTCTCGGTGTGGACATTATACACATCTATAACGTTATATATCCTAACCTAAGGGAACCTAACATCTCGGATGTAGTATTTTCCAACATTCCTGGCGGGCCAGGCCCTACATTACGGTGGGCACATTATATACGTCCATATCGTAATATAACCTAACCTAACCCACCTAGACCCTCGCTGGTAATGTTTTACAAAATCCCGGTCGTGTCGGGCCGTACTTCTCGGTGTGGACATTATATACGTCTATATCGTTATATATCCTAACCTAAGGGAACCTAACATCTCGGATGTAGTATTTTCCAACATTCCTGGCGGGCCGGCCCCTACTTCTCGGTGGGCACATTATATACGTCCATATCGTAATATAATCTAACCTAACCCATCTAGACCCTCGCTGGTAATGTTTTACAAAATTCCGGTCTTGTCGGCCCGTACTTTGCCGTGGGGACATTATATACGTCTCTAACGTTATATATCCTAACCTAAGGGAACCTAACATCTCGGATGTAGTATTTTCCAACATTCCTGGCGGGTCGGCCCCTACTTCTCGGTGGGCACATTATATACGTCTATATCGTAATATAACCCAACCTAACCCATCTAGACCGTCGCTGGTAATGTTTTACAAAATCCCGGTCGTGTCGACCCGTACTTCTCGGTGGGGACATTATATACGTCTATAACGTTATATATCCTAACCTAAGGGAACCTAACATGTCGGATGTAGTATTTTCCAACATTCCTGGCGGGTCGGCCCCTACTTCTCGATGGGCACATTATAGTTGTCTATATCGTAATATAACCTATCCTAACCCATCCAGACCGTCGCTGGTAATGTTTTACAAAATCCCGCTCGTGTCGGCCCGTACTTCTCGGTGTGGACATTATATACGTCTATATCGTTATATATCCTAACCTAAGGGAACCTAACATCTCGGATGTAGTATTTTCCAACATTCCTGGCGGGCCGGCCCCTACTTCTCGGTGGGCACATTATATACGTCCATATCGTAATATAATCTAAGCTAACCCATCTAGAGCCTCGCTGCTAATGTTTTACAAAATTCCGGTCGTGTCGGCCCGTACTTTGCCGTGGGGACATTATATACGTCTCTAACGTTATATATCCTAACCTAAGGGAACCTAACATCTCGGATGTAGTATTTTCCAACATTCCTGGCGGGTCGGCCCCTACTTCTCGGTGGGCACATTATATACGTCTATATCGTAATATAACCTAACCTAACCCATCCAGACCGTCGCTGGTAATGTTTTACAAAATCCCGGTCGTGTCGGCCCGTACTTCTCGGTGTGGACATTATATACGTCTATATCGTTACATATCCTAACCTAAGGGAACCTAACATCTCGGATGTAGTATTTTCCAACATTCCTGGCGGGTCGGCCCCTACTTCTCGGTGGGCACATTATATACGTCTATATCGTAATATACCCTAACCTAACCCATCTAGACCCTCGCTGGTAATGTTTTGCAAAATCCCGGTCGTGTCGGTCCGTACTTCTCGGTGTGGACATTATACACATCTATAACGTTATATATCCTAACCTAAGGGAACCTAACATCTCGGATGTAGTATTTTCCAACATTCCTGGCGGGCCAGGCCCTACATTACGGTGGGCACATTATATACGTCCATATCGTAATATAACCTAACCTAACCCACCTAGACCCTCGCTGGTAATGTTTTACAAAATCCCGGTCGTGTCGGGCCGTACTTCTCGGTGTGGACATTATATACGTCTATATCGTTATATATCCTAACCTAAGGGAACCTAACATCTCGGATGTAGTATTTTCCAACATTCCTGGCGGGCCGGCCCCTACTTCTCGGTGGGCACATTATATACGTCCATATCGTAATATAATCTAACCTAACCCATCTAGACCCTCGCTGGTAATGTTTTACAAAATTCCGGTCTTGTCGGCCCGTACTTTGCCGTGGGGACATTATATACGTCTCTAACGTTATATATCCTAACCTAAGGGAACCTAACATCTCGGATGTAGTATTTTCCAACATTCCTGGCGGGTCGGCCCCTACTTCTCGGTGGGCACATTATATACGTCTATATCGTAATATAACCCAACCTAACCCATCTATACCGTCGCTGGTAATGTTTTACAAAATCCCGGTCGTGTCGACCCGTACTTCTCGGTGGGGACATTATATACGTCTATAACGTTATATATCCTAACCTAAGGGAACCTAACATGTCGGATGTAGTATTTTCCAACATTCCTGGCGGGTCGGCCCCTACTTCTCGATGGGCACATTATATTTGTCTATATCGTAATATAACCTATCCTAACCCATCCAGACCGTCGCTGGTAATGTTTTACAAAATCCCGCTCGTGTCGGCCCGTACTTCTCGGTGTGGACATTATATACGTCTATATCGTTATATATCCTAACCTAAGGGAACCTAACATCTCGGATGTAGTATTTTCCAACATTCCTGGCGGGCCGGCCCCTACTTCTCGGTGGGCACATTATATACGTCCATATCGTAATATAATCTAAGCTAACCCATCTAGAGCCTCGCTGCTAATGTTTTACAAAATTCCGGTCGTGTCGGCCCGTACTTTGCCGTGGGGACATTATATACGTCTCTAACGTTATATATCCTAACCTAAGGGAACCTAACATCTCGGATGTAGTATTTTCCAACATTCCTGGCGGGTCGGCCCCTACTTCTCGGTGGGCACATTATATACGTCTATATCGTAATATAACCTAACCTAACCCATCTAGACCGTCGCTGGTAATGTTTTACAAAATCCCGGTCGTGTCGGCCCGTACTTCTCGGTGTGGACATTATATACGTCTATATCGTTAAATATCCTAACCTAAGGGAACCTAACATCTCGGATGTAGTATTTTCCAACATTCCTGGCGGGCCGGCCCCTACTTCTCGGTGGGCACATTATATACGTCCATATCGTAATATAATCTAACCTAACCCATCTAGACCCTCGCTGGTAATGTTTTACAAAATTCCGGTCGTGTCGGCCCGTACTTCTCGGTGTGGACATTATATACGTCTATATCGTTACATATCCTAACCTAAGGGAACCTAACATCTCGGATGTAGTATTTTCCAACATTCCTGGCGGGCCGGCCCCTACTTCTCGGTGGGCACATTATATACATCCATATCGTAATATAATCTAACCTAACCCATCTAGAGCCTCGCTGCTAATGTTTTACAAAATTCCGGTCGTGTCGGCCCGTACTTTGCCGTGGGGACATTATATACGTCTCTAACGTTATATATCCTAACCTAAGGGAACCTAACATCTCGGATGTAGTATTTTCCAACATTCCTGGCGGGTCGGCCCCTACTTCTCGGTGGGCACATTATATACGTCTATATCGTAATATAACCTAACCTAACCCATCTAGACCCTCGCTGGTAATGTTTTACAAAATCCCGGTCGTGTCGGCCCGTACTTCTCGGTGTGGACATTATATACGTCTATATCGTTAAATATCCTAACCTAAACGGAACCTAACATCTCGGATGTAGTATTTTCCAACATTCCTGGCGGGCCGGCCCCTACTTCTCGGTGGGCACATTATATACGTCCATATCGTAATATGATCTAACCTAACCCATCTAGACCCTCGCTGGTAATGTTTTACAAAATTCCGGTCGTGTCGGCCCGTACTTTGCCGTGGGGACATTATATACGTCTCTAACGTTATATATCCTAACCTAAGGGAACCTAACATCTCGGATGTAGTATTTTCCAACATTCCTGGCGGGTCGGCCCCTACTTCTCGGTGGGCACATTATATACGTCTATATCGTAATATAACCTAACCTAACCCATATAGACCGTCGCTGGTAATGTTTTACAAAATCCAGGTCGTGTCGACCCGTACTTCTCGGTGGGGACATTATATACGTCTATAACGTTATATATCCTAACCTAAGGGAACCTAACTTCTCGGATGTAGTATTTTCCAACATTCCTGGCGGGTCGGCCCCTACTTCTCGGTGGGCACATTATATACGTCTATATCGTAATATAACCTAACCTAACCCATATAGACCGTCGCTGGTAATGTTTTACAAAATCCAGGTCGTGTCGACCCGTACTTCTCGGTGGGGACATTATATACGTCTATAACGTTATATATCCTAACCTAAGGGAACCTAACTTCTCGGATGTAGTATTTTCCAACATTCCTGGCGGGTCGGCCCCTACTTCTCGGTGGGCACATTATATACGTCTATATCGTAATATAACCTAACCTAATCCATCTAGACCCTCGCTGGTAATGTTTTACAAAATCCCGGTCGTGTCTGCCCGTACTTCTCGGTGGGGACATTATATACGTCTATAACGTTATATATCCTAATCTAAGGGAACCTAACATGTCGGATGTAGTATTTTCCAACATTCCTGGCGGGTCGGCCCCTACTTCTCGATGGGCACATTATATATGTCTATATCGCAATATAACCTAACCTAACCCATCTAGACCCTCGCTGGTAATGTTTTACAAAATCCCGGTCGTGTCTGTCCGTACTTCTCGGTGTGGACATTATATACATCTATAACGTTATATATCCTAACCTAAGGGAACCTAACTTCTCGGATGTAGTATTTTCCAACATTCCTGGCGGGTCGGCCCCTACTTCTCGGTGGGCACATTATATACGTCTATATCGTAATATACCCTAACCTAACCCATCTAGACCCTCGCTGGTAATGTTTTGCAAAATCCCGGTCGTGTCGGTCCGTACTTCTCGGTGTGGACATTATACACATCTATAACTTTATATATCCTAACCTAAGGGAACCTAACATCTCGGATGTAGTATTTTCCAACATTCCTGGCGGGCCAGGCCCTACATTACGGTGGGCACATTATATACGTCCATATCGTAATATAACCTAACCTAACCCACCTAGACCCTCGCTGGTAATGTTTTACAAAATCCCGGTCGTGTCGGGCCGTACTTCTCGGTGTGGACATTATATACGTCTATATCGTTATATATCCTAACCTAAGGGAACCTAACATCTCGGATGTAGTATTTTCCAACATTCCTGGCGGGCCGGCCCCTACTTCTCGGTGGGCACATTATATACGTCCATATCGTAATATAATCTAACCTAACCCATCTAGACCCTCGCTGGTAATGTTTTACAAAATTCCGGTCTTGTCGGCCCGTACTTTGCCGTGGGGACATTATATACGTCTCTAACGTTATATTTCCTAACCTAAGGGAACCTAACATCTCGGATGTAGTATTTTCCAACATTCCTGGCGGGCCGGCCCCTACTTCTCGGTGGGCACATTATATACGTCCATATCGTAATATAATCTAACCTAACCCATCTAGAGCCTCGCTGCTAATGTTTTACAAAATTCCGGTCGTGTCGGCCCGTACTTTGCCGTGGGGACATTATATACGTCTCTAACGTTATATATCCTAACCTAAGGGAACCTAACATCTCGGATGTAGTATTTTCCAACATTCCTGGCGGGTCGGCCCCTACTTCTCGGTGGGCACATTATATACGTCTATATCGTAATATAACCTAACCTAACCCATCTAGACCGTCGCTGGTAATGTTTTACAAAATCCCGGTCGTGTCGGCCCGTACTTCTCGGTGTGGACATTATATACGTCTATATCGTTAAATATCCTAACCTAAGGGAACCTAACATCTCGGATGTAGTATTTTCCAACATTCCTGGCGGGCCGGCCCCTACTTCTCGGTGGGCACATTATATACGTCCATATCGTAATATAATCTAACCTAACCCATCTAGACCCTCGCTGGTAACGTTTTACAAAATTCCTGTCGTGTCGGCACGTACTTCTCGGTGTGGACATTATATGCGTCTATAACGTTATATATCCTAACCTAAGGGAACCTAACATCTCGCATGTATTATTTTCCAACGTTCCTGGCGGGCCAGCCCCTACTTCTCGGTGGGCACATTATATACGTCCATATCGTAATATAACCTAACCTAACCCATCTAGACCGTCGCTGGTAATGTTTTACAAAATCCCGCTCGTGTCTGCCCGTACTTCTCGGTGGGGACATTATATACGTCTATAACGTTATATATCCTAACCTAAGGGAACCTAACATCTCGGATGTAGTATTTTCCAACATTCCTGGCGGGCCGGCCCCTACTTCTCGGTGGGCACATTATATACGTCCATATCGTAATATGATCTAACCTAACCCATCTAGACCCTCGCTGGTAATGTTTTACAAAATCCAGGTCGTGTCGACCCCTACTTCTCGGTGGGCACATTATATACGTCTATATCGCAATATAACCTAACCAAACCCATCTAGACC
The DNA here is from genome assembly GCA_963969225.1 of Xylocopa violacea. Taxonomy (NCBI): domain Eukaryota; kingdom Metazoa; phylum Arthropoda; class Insecta; order Hymenoptera; family Apidae; genus Xylocopa; species Xylocopa violacea. The sequence continues at coordinate 8,031,841 of CAXAJV010000011.1, read as the reverse complement.
CTCGCTGGTAATGTTTTACAAAATCCCGGTCGTGTCGGCCCGTACTTCTCGGTGTGGACATTATATACGTCTGTAACGTTATATATCCTAACCTAAGGGAACCTAACATCTCGCATGTATTATTTTCCAACGTTCCTGGCGGGCCAGGCCCTACTTCTCGGTGGGCACATTATATACTTCCATATCGTAATATAACCTAACCTAACCTATCTAGACCCTCGCTGGTAATGTTTAACAAAATTCCGGTCGTGTCGGCATGTACTTTGCCGTGGGGACATTATATACGTCTATAACGTTATATATCCTAACCTAAGGGAACCTAACATCTCGGATGTAGTATTTTCCAACATTCCTGGCGGGCCAGCCCCTACTTCTCGGTGGGCACATTATATACGTCCATATCGTAATATAACCTAACCTAACCCACCTAGAACCTCGCTGGTAATGTTTCACAGAATCCCGTTCATGTCTTCCCGTACGTCTCGGTGCGTACATTATATACGTCTATAAACTTATATATCCTAACCTAAGGGAACCTAACATCTCGGATGTAGTATTTTCCAACATTTCTGGCGGGTCGGCCCCTACTTCTCGGTGGGAACATTATATACGTCTATAACGTAATATAACCTAACCTAACCCACCTAGACCCTCGCTGGTAATGTTTCACAGAATCCCGCTCATGTCTTCTCGTACGTCTCGGTGCGTACATTATATACGTCTAAAAATTTATATATCCTAACCTAAGGGAACCTAACATCTCGGATGTAGTATTTTCCAACATTCCTGGCAGGCCAGCCCCTACTTCACGGTGGGCACATTATATACGTCCATATCGTAATAAAACCTAACCTAACCCACCTAGACCCTCACTGGTAATGTTTCACAGAATCCCGTTCATGTCTTCCCGTACGTCTCGGTGCGTACATTATATACGTCTATAAACTTATATATCCTAACCTAAGGGAACCTAACATCTCGAATGTAGTATTTTCCAACATTCCTGGCAGGTCGGCCCCTACTTCTCGGTGGGCACATTATATACGTCTATATCGTAATATAACCTAACCTAACCCATCCAGACCGTCGCTGGTAATGTTTTACAAAATCCCGGTCGTGTCGGCCCGTACTTCTCGGTGTGGACATTATATACGTCTATATCGTTACATATCCTAACCTAAGGGAACCTAACATCTCGGATGTAGTATTTTCCAACATTCCTGGCGGGCCGGCCCCTACTTCTCGGTGGGCACATTATATACATCCATATCGTAATATAATCTAACCTAACCCATCTAGAGCCTCGCTGCTAATGTTTTACAAAATTCCGGTCGTGTCGGCCCGTACTTTGCCGTGGGGACATTATATACGTCTCTAACGTTATATATCCTAACCTAAGGGAACCTAACATCTCGGATGTAGTATTTTCCAACATTCCTGGCGGGTCGGCCCCTACTTCTCGGTGGGCACATTATATACGTCTATATCGTAATATAACCTAACCTAACCCATCTAGACCCTCGCTGGTAATGTTTTACAAAATCCCGGTCGTGTCGGCCCGTACTTCTCGGTGTGGACATTATATACGTCTATATCGTTAAATATCCTAACCTAAACGGAACCTAACATCTCGGATGTAGTATTTTCCAACATTCCTGGCGGGCCGGCCCCTACTTCTCGATGGGCACATTATATATGTCTATATCGCAATATAACCTAACCTAACCCATCTAGACCCTCGCTGGTAATGTTTTACAAAATCCCGGTCGTGTCTGTCCGTACTTCTCGGTGTGGACATTATATACATCTATAACGTTATATATCCTAACCTAAGGGAACCTAACATCTCGGATGTAGTATTTTCCAACATTCCTGGCGGGTCGGCCCCTACTTCTCGGTGGGCACATTATATACGTCTATATCGTAATATACCCTAACCTAACCCATCTAGACCCTCGCTGGTAATGTTTTGCAAAATCCCGGTCGTGTCGGTCCGTACTTCTCGGTGTGGACATTATACACATCTATAACGTTATATATCCTAACCTAAGGGAACCTAACATCTCGGATGTAGTATTTTCCAACATTCCTGGCGGGCCAGGCCCTACATTACGCTGGGCACATTATATACGTCCATATCGTAATATAACCTAACCTAACCCACCTAGACCCTCGCTGGTAATGTTTTACAAAATCCCGGTCGTGTCGGGCCGTACTTCTCGGTGTGGACATTATATACGTCTATATCGTTATATATCCTAACCTAAGGGAACCTAACATCTCGGATGTAGTATTTTCCAACATTCCTGGCGGGCCGGCCCCTACTTCTCGGTGGGCACATTATATACGTCCATATCGTAATATAATCTAACCTAACCCATCTAGACCCTCGCTGGTAATGTTTTACAAAATTCCGGTCTTGTCGGCCCGTACTTTGCCGTGGGGACATTATATACGTCTCTAACGTTATATATCCTAACCTAAGGGAACCTAACATCTCGGATGTAGTATTTTCCAACATTCCTGGCGGGTCGGCCCCTACTTCTCGGTGGGCACATTATATACGTCTATATCGTAATATAACCCAACCTAACCCATCTAGACCGTCGCTGGTAATGTTTTACAAAATCCCGGTCGTGTCGACCCGTACTTCTCGGTGGGGACATTATATACGTCTATAACGTTATATATCCTAACCTAAGGGAACCTAACATGTCGGATGTAGTATTTTCCAACATTCCTGGCGGGTCGGCCCCTACTTCTCGATGGGCACATTATAGTTGTCTATATCGTAATATAACCTATCCTAACCCATCCAGACCGTCGCTGGTAATGTTTTACAAAATCCCGCTCGTGTCGGCCCGTACTTCTCGGTGTGGACATTATATACGTCTATATCGTTATATATCCTAACCTAAGGGAACCTAACATCTCGGATGTAGTATTTTCCAACATTCCTGGCGGGCCGGCCCCTACTTCTCGGTGGGCACATTATATACGTCCATATCGTAATATAATCTAAGCTAACCCATCTAGAGCCTCGCTGCTAATGTTTTACAAAATTCCGGTCGTGTCGGCCCGTACTTTGCCGTGGGGACATTATATACGTCTCTAACGTTATATATCCTAACCTAAGGGAACCTAACATCTCGGATGTAGTATTTTCCAACATTCCTGGCGGGTCGGCCCCTACTTCTCGGTGGGCACATTATATACGTCTATATCGTAATATAACCTAACCTAACCCATCCAGACCGTCGCTGGTAATGTTTTACAAAATCCCGGTCGTGTCGGCCCGTACTTCTCGGTGTGGACATTATATACGTCTATATCGTTACATATCCTAACCTAAGGGAACCTAACATCTCGGATGTAGTATTTTCCAACATTCCTGGCGGGTCGGCCCCTACTTCTCGGTGGGCACATTATATACGTCTATATCGTAATATACCCTAACCTAACCCATCTAGACCCTCGCTGGTAATGTTTTGCAAAATCCCGGTCGTGTCGGTCCGTACTTCTCGGTGTGGACATTATACACATCTATAACGTTATATATCCTAACCTAAGGGAACCTAACATCTCGGATGTAGTATTTTCCAACATTCCTGGCGGGCCAGGCCCTACATTACGGTGGGCACATTATATACGTCCATATCGTAATATAACCTAACCTAACCCACCTAGACCCTCGCTGGTAATGTTTTACAAAATCCCGGTCGTGTCGGGCCGTACTTCTCGGTGTGGACATTATATACGTCTATATCGTTATATATCCTAACCTAAGGGAACCTAACATCTCGGATGTAGTATTTTCCAACATTCCTGGCGGGCCGGCCCCTACTTCTCGGTGGGCACATTATATACGTCCATATCGTAATATAATCTAACCTAACCCATCTAGACCCTCGCTGGTAATGTTTTACAAAATTCCGGTCTTGTCGGCCCGTACTTTGCCGTGGGGACATTATATACGTCTCTAACGTTATATATCCTAACCTAAGGGAACCTAACATCTCGGATGTAGTATTTTCCAACATTCCTGGCGGGTCGGCCCCTACTTCTCGGTGGGCACATTATATACGTCTATATCGTAATATAACCCAACCTAACCCATCTATACCGTCGCTGGTAATGTTTTACAAAATCCCGGTCGTGTCGACCCGTACTTCTCGGTGGGGACATTATATACGTCTATAACGTTATATATCCTAACCTAAGGGAACCTAACATGTCGGATGTAGTATTTTCCAACATTCCTGGCGGGTCGGCCCCTACTTCTCGGTGGGCACATTATATACGTCTATATCGTAATATAACCTAACCTAACCCATCTAGACCCTCGCTGGTAATGTTTTACAAAATCCCGGTCGTGTCGGCCCGTACTTCTCGGTGTGGACATTATATACGTCTATATCGTTAAATATCCTAACCTAAACGGAACCTAACATCTCGGATGTAGTATTTTCCAACATTCCTGGCGGGCCGGCCCCTACTTCTCGGTGGGCACATTATATACGTCCATATCGTAATATGATCTAACCTAACCCATCTAGACCCTCGCTGGTAATGTTTTACAAAATTCCGGTCGTGTCGGCCCGTACTTTGCCGTGGGGACATTATATACGTCTCTAACGTTATATATCCTAACCTAAGGGAACCTAACATCTCGGATGTAGTATTTTCCAACATTCCTGGCGGGTCGGCCCCTACTTCTCGGTGGGCACATTATATACGTCTATATCGTAATATAACCTAACCTAACCCATATAGACCGTCGCTGGTAATGTTTTACAAAATCCAGGTCGTGTCGACCCGTACTTCTCGGTGGGGACATTATATACGTCTATAACGTTATATATCCTAACCTAAGGGAACCTAACTTCTCGGATGTAGTATTTTCCAACATTCCTGGCGGGTCGGCCCCTACTTCTCGGTGGGCACATTATATACGTCTATATCGTAATATAACCTAACCTAACCCATATAGACCGTCGCTGGTAATGTTTTACAAAATCCAGGTCGTGTCGACCCGTACTTCTCGGTGGGGACATTATATACGTCTATAACGTTATATATCCTAACCTAAGGGAACCTAACTTCTCGGATGTAGTATTTTCCAACATTCCTGGCGGGTCGGCCCCTACTTCTCGGTGGGCACATTATATACGTCTATATCGTAATATAACCTAACCTAATCCATCTAGACCCTCGCTGGTAATGTTTTACAAAATCCCGGTCGTGTCTGCCCGTACTTCTCGGTGGGGACATTATATACGTCTATAACGTTATATATCCTAATCTAAGGGAACCTAACATGTCGGATGTAGTATTTTCCAACATTCCTGGCGGGTCGGCCCCTACTTCTCGATGGGCACATTATATATGTCTATATCGCAATATAACCTAACCTAACCCATCTAGACCCTCGCTGGTAATGTTTTACAAAATCCCGGTCGTGTCTGTCCGTACTTCTCGGTGTGGACATTATATACATCTATAACGTTATATATCCTAACCTAAGGGAACCTAACTTCTCGGATGTAGTATTTTCCAACATTCCTGGCGGGTCGGCCCCTACTTCTCGGTGGGCACATTATATACGTCTATATCGTAATATACCCTAACCTAACCCATCTAGACCCTCGCTGGTAATGTTTTGCAAAATCCCGGTCGTGTCGGTCCGTACTTCTCGGTGTGGACATTATACACATCTATAACGTTATATATCCTAACCTAAGGGAACCTAACATCTCGGATGTAGTATTTTCCAACATTCCTGGCGGGCCAGGCCCTACATTACGGTGGGCACATTATATACGTCCATATCGTAATATAACCTAACCTAACCCACCTAGACCCTCGCTGGTAATGTTTTACAAAATCCCGGTCGTGTCGGGCCGTACTTCTCGGTGTGGACATTATATACGTCTATATCGTTATATATCCTAACCTAAGGGAACCTAACATCTCGGATGTAGTATTTTCCAACATTCCTGGCGGGCCGGCCCCTACTTCTCGGTGGGCACATTATATACGTCCATATCGTAATATAATCTAACCTAACCCATCTAGACCCTCGCTGGTAATGTTTTACAAAATTCCGGTCTTGTCGGCCCGTACTTTGCCGTGGGGACATTATATACGTCTCTAACGTTATATTTCCTAACCTAAGGGAACCTAACATCTCGGATGTAGTATTTTCCAACATTCCTGGCGGGCCGGCCCCTACTTCTCGGTGGGCACATTATATACGTCCATATCGTAATATAATCTAACCTAACCCATCTAGAGCCTCGCTGCTAATGTTTTACAAAATTCCGGTCGTGTCGGCCCGTACTTTGCCGTGGGGACATTATATACGTCTCTAACGTTATATATCCTAACCTAAGGGAACCTAACATCTCGGATGTAGTATTTTCCAACATTCCTGGCGGGTCGGCCCCTACTTCTCGGTGGGCACATTATATACGTCTATATCGTAATATAACCTAACCTAACCCATCTAGACCGTCGCTGGTAATGTTTTACAAAATCCCGGTCGTGTCGGCCCGTACTTCTCGGTGTGGACATTATATACGTCTATATCGTTAAATATCCTAACCTAAGGGAACCTAACATCTCGGATGTAGTATTTTCCAACATTCCTGGCGGGCCGGCCCCTACTTCTCGGTGGGCACATTATATACGTCCATATCGTAATATAATCTAACCTAACCCATCTAGACCCTCGCTGGTAACGTTTTACAAAATTCCTGTCGTGTCGGCACGTACTTCTCGGTGTGGACATTATATGCGTCTATAACGTTATATATCCTAACCTAAGGGAACCTAACATCTCGCATGTATTATTTTCCAACGTTCCTGGCGGGCCAGCCCCTACTTCTCGGTGGGCACATTATATACGTCCATATCGTAATATAACCTAACCTAACCCATCTAGACCGTCGCTGGTAATGTTTTACAAAATCCCGCTCGTGTCTGCCCGTACTTCTCGGTGGGGACATTATATACGTCTATAACGTTATATATCCTAACCTAAGGGAACCTAACATCTCGGATGTAGTATTTTCCAACATTCCTGGCGGGCCGGCCCCTACTTCTCGGTGGGCACATTATATACGTCCATATCGTAATATGATCTAACCTAACCCATCTAGACCCTCGCTGGTAATGTTTTACAAAATTCCGGTCGTGTCGGCCCGTACTTTGCCGTGGGGACATTATATACGTCTCTAACGTTATATATCCTAACCTAAGGGAACCTAACATCTCGGATGTAGTATTTTCCAACATTCCTGGCGGGTCGGCCCCTACTTCTCGGTGGGCACATTATATACGTCTATATCGTAATATAACCTAACCTAACCCATCTAGACCGTTGCTGGTAATGTTTTACAAAATCCAGGTCTTGTCGACCCGTACTTCTCGGTGGGGACATTATATACGTCTATAACGTTATATATCCTAACCTAAGGGAACCTAACTTCTCGGATGTAGTATTTTCCAACATTCCTGGCGGGTCGGCCCCTACTTCTCGGTGGGCACATTATATACGTCTATATCGTAATATAACCTAACCTAACCCATATAGACCGTCGCTGGTAATGTTTTACAAAATCCAGGTCGTGTCGACCCGTACTTCTCGGTGGGGACATTATATACGTCTATAACGTTATATATCCTAATCTAAGGGAACCTAACATGTCGGATGTAGTATTTTCCAACATTCCTGGCGGGTCGGCCCCTACTTCTCGATGGGCACATTATATATGTCTATATCGCAATATAACCTAACCTAACCCATCTAGACCCTCGCTGGTAATGTTTTACAAAATCCCGGTCGTGTCTGTCCGTACTTCTCGGTGTGGACATTATATACATCTATAACGTTATATATCCTAACCTAAGGGAACCTAACATCTCGGATGTAGTATTTTCCAACATTCCTGGCGGGTCGGCCCCTACTTCTCGGTGGGCACATTATATACGTCTATATCGTAATATACCCTAACCTAACCCATCTAGACCCTCGCTGGTAATGTTTTGCAAAATCCCGGTCGTGTCGGTCCGTACTTCTCGGTGTGGACATTATACACATCTACAACGTTATATATCCTAACCTAAGGGAACCTAACATCTCGGATGTAGTATTTTCCAACATTCCTGGCGGGCCAGGCCCTACATTACGGTGGGCACATTATATACGTCCATATCGTAATATAACCTAACCTAACCCACCTAGACCCTCGCTGGTAATGTTTTACAAAATCCCGGTCGTGTCGGGCCGTACTTCTCGGTGTGGACATTATATACGTCTATATCGTTATATATCCTAACCTAAGGGAACCTAACATCTCGGATGTAGTATTTTCCAACATTCCTGGCGGGCCGGCCCCTACTTCTCGGTGGGCACATTATATACGTCCATATCGTAATATAATCTAACCTAACCCATCTAGACCCTCGCTGGTAATGTTTTACAAAATTCCGGTCTTGTCGGCCCGTACTTTGCCGTGGGGACATTATATACGTCTCTAACGTTATATTTCCTGACCTAAGGGAACCTAACATCTCGGATGTAGTATTTTCCAACATTCCTGGCGGGTCGGCCCCTACTTCTCGGTGGGCACATTATATACGTCTATATCGTAATATAACCCAACCTAACCCATCTAGACCGTCGCTGGTAATGTTTTACAAAATCCCGGTCGTGTCGACACGTACTTCTCGGTGGGGACATTATATACGTCTATAACGTTATATATCCTAACCTAAGGGAACCTAACATGTCGGATGTAGTATTTTCCAACATTCCTGGCGGGTCGGCCCCTACTTCTCGATGGGCACATTATATTTGTCTATATCGTAATATAACCTATCCTAACCCATCCAGACCGTCGCTGGTAATGTTTTACAAAATCCCGCTCGTGTCGGCCCGTACTTCTCGGTGTGGACATTATATACGTCTATATCGTTATATATCCTAACCTGAGGGAACCTAACATCTCGGATGTAGTATTTTCCAACATTCCTGGCGGGCCGGCCCCTACTTCTCGGTGGGCACATTATATACGTCCATATCGTAATATAATCTAACCTAACCCATCTAGAGCCTCGCTGCTAATGTTTTACAAAATTCCGGTCGTGTCGACCCGTACTTCTCGGTGGGGACATTATATACGTCTATAACGTTATATATCCTAACCTAAGGGAACCTAACTTCTCGGATGTAGTATTTTCCAACATTCCTGGCGGGTCGGCCCCTACTTCTCGGTGGGCACATTATATACGTCTATATCGTAATATAACCTAACCTAATCCATCTAGACCCTCGCTGGTAATGTTTTACAAAATCCCGGTCGTGTCTGCCCGTACTTCTCGGTGGGGACATTATATACGTCTATAACGTTATATATCCTAACCTAAGGGAACCTAACATGTCGGATGTAGTATTTTCCAACATTCCTGGCGGGTCGGCCCCTACTTCTCGATGGGCACATTATATATGTCTATATCGCAATATAACCTAACCTAACCCATCTAGACCCTCGCTGGTAATGTTTTACAAAATCCCGGTCGTGTCTGTCCGTACTTCTCGGTGTGGACATTATATACATCTATAACGTTATATATCCTAACCTAAGGGAACCTAACATCTCGGATGTAGTATTTTCCATCATTCCTGGCGGGTCGGCCCCTACTTCTCGGTGGGCACATTATATACGTCTATATCGTAATATACCCTAACCTAACCCATCTAGACCCTCGCTGGTAATGTTTTGCAAAATCCCGGTCGTGTCGGTCCGTACTTCTCGGTGTGGACATTATACACATCTATAACGTTATATATCCTAACCTAAGGGAACCTAACATCTCGGATGTAGTATTTTCCAACATTCCTGGCGGGCCAGGCCCTACATTACGGTGGGCACATTATATACGTCCATATCGTAATATAACCTAACCTAACCCACCTAGACCCTCGCTGGTAATGTTTTACAAAATCCCGGCCGTGTCGGGCCGTACTTCTCGGTGTGGACATTATATACGTCTATATCGTTATATATCCTAACCTAAGGGAACCTAACATCTCGGATGTAGTATTTTCCAACATTCCTGGCGGATCGGCCCCTACTTCTCGGTGGGCACATTATATACGTCTATATCGTAATATAACCCAACCTAACCCATCTAGACCGTCGCTGGTAATGTTTTACAAAATCCCGGTCGTGTCGACCCGTACTTCTCGGTGGGGACATTATATACGTCTATAACGTTATATATCCTAACCTAAGGGAACCTAACATGTCGGATGTAGTATTTTCCAACATTCCTGGCGGGTCGGCCCCTACTTCTCGATGGGCACATTATATTTGTCTATATCGTAATATAACCTATCCTAACCCATCCAGACCGTCGCTGGTAATGTTTTACAAAATCCCGCTCGTGTCGGCCCGTACTTCTCGGTGTGGACATTATATACGTCTATATCGTTATATATCCTAACCTAAGGGAACCTAACATCTCGGATGTAGTATTTTCCAACATTCCTGGCGGGCCGGCCCCTACTTCTCGGTGGGCACATTATATACGTCCATATCGTAATATAATCTAACCTAACCCATCTAGAGCCTCGCTGCTAATGTTTTACAAAATTCCGGTCGTGTCGGCCCGTACTTTGCCGTGGGGACATTATATACGTCTCTAACGTTATATATCCTAACCTAAGGGAACCTAACATCTCGGATGTAGTATTTTCCAACATTCCTGGCGGGTCGGCCCCTACTTCTCGGTGGGCACATTATATACGTCTATATCGTAATATAACCTAACCTAACCCATCTAGACCGTCGCTGGTAATGTTTTACAAAATCCCGGTCGTGTCGGACCGTACTTCTCGGTGTGGACATTATATACGTCTATATCGTTAAATATCCTAACCTAAGGGAACCTAACATCTCGGATGTAGTATTTTCCAACATTCCTGGCGGGCCGGCCCCTACTTCTCGGTGGGCACATTATATACGTCCATATCGTAATATAATCTAACCTAACCCATCTAGACCCTCGCTGGTAACGTTTTACAAAATTCCTGTCGTGTCGGCACGTACTTCTCGGTGTGGACATTATATGCGTCTATAACGTTATATATCCTAACCTAAGGGAACCTAACATCTCGCATGTATTATTTTCCAACGTTCCTGGCGGGCCAGCCCCTACTTCTCGGTGGGCACATTATATACGTCCATATCGTAATATAACCTAACCTAACCCATCTAGACCGTCGCTGGTAATGTTTTACAAAATTCCGGTCGTGTCGACCCGTACTTCTCGGTGGGGACATTATATACGTCTATAACGTTATATATCCTAACCTAAGGGAACCTAACTTCTCGGATGTAGTATTTTCCAACATTCCTGGCGGGTCGGCCCCTACTTCTCGGTGGGCACATTATATACGTCTATATCGTAATATAACCTAACCTAATCCATCTAGACCCTCGCTGGTAATGTTTTACAAAATCCCGATCGTGTCTGCCCGTACTTCTCGGTGGGGACATTATATACGTCTATAACGTTATATATCCTAACCTAAGGGAACCTAACATGTCGGATGTAGTATTTTCCAACATTCCTGGCGGGTCGGCCCCTACTTCTCGATGGGCACATTATATATGTCTATATCGCAATATAACCTAACCTAACCCATCTAGACCATCGCTGGTAATGTTTTACAAAATCCCGGTCGTGTCTGCCCGTACTTCTCGGTGGGGACATTATATACGTCTGTAACGTTATATATCCTAACCTAAGGGAACATAACATGTCGGATGTAGTATTTTCCAACATTCCTGGCGGGTCAGCCCCTACTTCTCGGTGGGCACATTATATACGTCTATATCGTAATATAACCTAACCTAACCCATATAGACCGTCGCTGGTAATGTTTTACAAAATCCAGGTCGTGTCGACCCGTACTTCTCGGTGGGGACATTATATACGTCTATAACGTTATATATCCTAACCTAAGGGAACCTAACTTCTCGGATGTAGTATTTTCCAACATTCCTGGCGGGTCGGCCCCTACTTCTCGGTGGGCACATTATATACGTCTATATCGTAATATAACCTAACCTAATCCATCTAGACCCTCGCTGGTAATGTTTTACAAAATCCCGATCGTGTCTGCCCGTACTTCTCGGTGGGGACATTATATACGTCTATAACGTTATATATCCTAACCTAAGGGAACCTAACATGTCGGATGTAGTATTTTCCAACATTCCTGGCGGGTCGGCCCCTACTTCTCGATGGGCACATTATATATGTCTATATCGCAATATAACCTAACCTAACCCATCTAGACCATCGCTGGTAATGTTTTACAAAATCCCGGTCGTGTCTGCCCGTACTTCTCGGTGGGGACATTATATACGTCTGTAACGTTATATATCCTAACCTAAGGGAACATAACATGTCGGATGTAGTATTTTCCAACATTCCTGGCGGGTCAGCCCCTACTTCTCGGTGGGCACATTATATACGTCTATATCGTAATATAACCTAACCTAACCCATATAGACCGTCGCTGGTAATGTTTTACAAAATCCAGGTCGTGTCGACCCGTACTTCTCGGTGGGGACATTATATACGTCTATAACGTTATATATCCTAACCTAAGGGAACCTAACTTCTCGGATGTAGTATTTTCCAACATTCCTGGCGGGTCGGCCCCTACTTCTCGGTGGGCACATTATATACGTCTATATCGTAATATAACCTAACCTAATCCATCTAGACCCTCGCTGGTAATGTTTTACAAAATCCCGGTCGTGTCTGCCCGTACTTCTCGGTGGGGACATTATATACGTCTATAACGTTATATATCCTAACCTAAGGGAACCTAACATGTCGGATGTAGTATTTTCCAACATTCCTGGCGGGTCGGCCCCTACTTCTCGATGGGCACATTATATATGTCTATATCGCAATATAACCTAACCTAACCCATCTAGACCCTCGCTGGTAATGTTTTACAAAATCCCGGTCGTGTCTGTCCGTACTTCTCGGTGTGGACATTATATACATCTATAACGTTATATATCCTAACCTAAGGGAACCTAACATCTCGGATGTAGTATTTTCCAACATTCCTGGCGGGTCGGCCCCTACTTCTCGGTGGGCACATTATATACGTCTATATCGTAATATACCCTAACCTAACCCATCTAGACCCTCGCTGGTAATGTTTTGCAAAATCCCGGTCGTGTCGGTCCGTACTTCTCGGTGTGGACATTATATACATCTGTAACGTTATATATCCTAACCTAAGGGAACCTAACATCTCGGATGTAGTATTTTCCAACATTCCTGGCGGGCCAGGCCCTACATTACGGTGGGCACATTATATACGTACATATCGTAATATAACCTAACCTAACCCACCTAGACCCTCGCTGGTAATGTTTTACAAAATCCCGGTCGTGTCGGGCCGTACTTCTCGGTGTGGACATTATATACGTCTATATCGTTATATATCCTAACCTAAGGGAACCTAACATCTCGGATGTAGTATTTTCCAACATTCCTGGCGGGCCGGCCCCTACTTCTCGGTGGGCACATTATATACGTCCATATCGTAATATAATCTAACCTAACCCATCTAGACCCTCGCTGGTAATGTTTTACAAAATTCCGGTCTTGTCGGCCCGTACTTTGCCGTGGGGACATTATATACGTCTCTAACGTTATATATCCTAACCTAAGGGAACCTAACATCTCGGATGTAGTATTTTCCAACATTCCTGGCGGGTCGGCCCCTACTTCTCGGTGGGCACATTATATACGTCTATATCGTAATATAACCCAACCTAACCCATCTAGACCGTCGCTGGTAATGTTTTACAAAATCCCGGTCGTGTCGACCCGTACTTCTCGGTGGGGACATTATATACGTCTATAACGTTATATATCCTAACCTAAGGGAACCTAACATGTCGGATGTAGTATTTTCCAACATTCCTGGCGGGTCGGCCCCTACTTCTCGATGGGCACATTATATTTGTCTATATCGTAATATAACCTATCCTAACCCATCCAGACCGTCGCTGGTAATGTTTTACAAAATCCCGCTCGTGTCGGCCCGTACTTCTCGGTGTGGACATTATATACGTCTGTAACGTTATATATCCTAACCTAAGGGAACCTAACATCTCGCATGTATTATTTTCCAACGTTCCTGGCGGGCCAGCCCCTACTTCTCGGTGGGCACATTATATACGTTCATATCGTAATATAATCTAACCTAACCCATCTAGACCCTCGCTGGTAATGTTTTACAAAATTCAGGTCGTGTCGGCCCGTACTTTGCCGTGGGGACATTATATACGTCTATAACGTTATATATCCTAACCTAAGGGAACCTAACATCTCGGATGTAGTATTTTCCAACATTCCTGGCGGGTCGGCCCCTACTTCTCGGTGGGAACATTATATACGTTTATATCGTAATATAACCTAACCTAACCCATCTAAACCGTCGCTGGTAATGTTTTACAAAATCCCGGTCGTGTCGGCCCGTACTTCTCGGTGGGGACATTATATACGTCTATAACGTTATATATCCTAACCTAACCCACCTAGACCCTCGCTGGTAATGTTTTACAAAATCCCGGTCGTGTCGGGCCGTACTTCTCGGTGTGGACATTATATACGTCTATATCGTTATATATCCTAACCTAAGGGAACCTAACATCTCGGATGTAGTATTTTCCAATATTCCTGGCGGGCCAGGCCCTACATCTCGGTGGGCACATTATATACTTCCATATCGTAATATAACCTAACCTAACCCACCTAGACCCTCGCTGGTAATGTTTTACAAAATCCCGGTCGTGTCGGGCCGTACTTCTCGGTGTGGACATTATATACGTCTATATCGTTATATATCCTAAGCTAAGGGAACCTAACATCTCGGATGTAGTATTTTCCAACATTCCTGGCGGGCCGGCCCCTACTTCTCGGTGGGCACATTATATACGTTCATATCGTAATATAATCTAACCTAACCCATCTAGACCCTCGCTGGTAATGTTTTACAAAATTCCGGTCGTGTCGGCCCGTACTTTGCCGTGGGGACATTATATACGTCGCTAACGTTATATATCCTAACCTAAGGGAACCTAACATCTCGGATGTAGTATTTTCCAACATTCCTGGCGGGTCGGCCCCTACTTCTCGGTGGGCACATTATATAAGTCTATATCGTAATATAACCTAACCTAACCCATCTAGACCCTCGCTGGTAATGTTTTACAAAATTCCGATCGTGTCGGCCCGTACTTTGCCGTGGGGACATTATATACGTCTCTAACGTTATATATCCTAACCTAAGGGAACCTAACATCTCGGATGTAGTATTTTCCAACATTCCTGGCGGGTCGGCCCCTACTTCTCGGTGGGCACATTATATACGTCTATATCGTAATATAACCTAACCTAACCCACCTAGACCGTCGCTGGTAATGTTTTACAAAATCCCGGTCGTGTCGACCCGTACTTCTCGGTGGGGACATTATATACGTCTATAACGTTATATATCCTAACCTAAGGGAACCTAACTTCTCGGATGTAGTATTTTCCAACATTCCTGGCGAGTCGGCCCCTACTTCTCGGTGGGAACATTATATACGTCTATAACGTAATATAACCTAACCTAACCCATCTAGACCCTCGGTGGTAATATTTTACAAAATTCCGGTTGTGTCGGCCCGTACTTCTCGGTGTGGACATTATATACGTCTATAACGTTATATATCCTAACCTAAGGAATCCTAACATCTCGCATGTATTATTTTCCAACGTTCCTGGCGGGCGAGGCCCTACTTCTCGGTGGGCACATTATATACTTCCATATCGTAATATAACCTAACCTAACCTATCTAGACCCTCGCTGGTAATGTTTAACAAAATTCCGGTCGTGTCGGCATGTACTTTGCCGTGGGGTCATTATGTACGTCTATAACGTTATATATCCTAACCTAAGGGAACCTAACATCTCGGATGTAGTATTTTCCAACATTCCTGGCGGGCCAGCCCCTACTTCTCGGTGGGCACATTATATACGTCCATATCGTAACATAACCTAACCTAACCCACCTAGACCCTCGCTGGTAATGTTTCACAGAATCCCGTTCATGTCTTCCCGTACGTCTCGGTGCGTACATTAGATACGTCTATAAACTTATATATCCTAACCTAAGGGAACCTAACATCTCGGATGTAGTATTTTCCAACATTCCTGGCGGGTCGGCCCCTACTTCTCGGTGGGCACATTATATACGTCTATATCGTAATATAACCTAACCTAACCCATCTAGAACCTCGGTGGTAATATTTTACAAAATCCCGGTTGTGTCGGCCCGTACTTCTCGGTGTGGACATTATATACGTCTATAACGTTATATATCCTAACCTAAGGGAACCTAACATCTCGCATGTATTATTTTCCAACGTTCCTGGCGGGCCAGGCCCTACTTCTCGGTGGGCACATTATATACTTCCATATCGTAATATAACCTAACCTAACCTATCTAGACCCTCGCTGGTAATGTTTAACAAAATTCCGGTCGTGTCGGCATGTACTTTGCCGTGGGGACATTATGTACGTCTATAACGTTATATATCCTAACCTAAGGGAACCTAACATCTCGGATGTAGTATTTTCCAACATTCCTGGCGGGCCAGCCCCTACTTCTCGGTGGGCACATTATATACGTCCATATCGTAACATAACCTAACCTAACCCACCTAGACCCTCGCTGGTAATGTTTCACAGAATCCCGTTCATGTCTTCCCGTACGTCTCGGTGCGTACATTAGATACGTCTATAAACTTATATATCCTAACCTAAGGGAACATAACATCTCGGATGTAGTATTTTCCAACATTCCTGGCGGGTCGGCCCCTACTTCTCGGTGGGCACATTATATACGTCTATATCGTAATATAACCTAACCTAACCCATCTAGACCGTCGCTGGTAATGTTTTACAAAATCCCGGTCGTGTCGGGCCGTACTTCTCGGTGTGGACATTATATACGTCTATATCGTTATATATCCTAAGCTAAGGGAACCTAACATCTCGGATGTAGTATTTTCCAACATTCCTGGCGGGCCGGCCCCTACTTCTCGGTGGGCACATTATATACGTTCATATCGTAATATAATCTAACCTAACCCATCTAGACCCTCGCTGGTAATGTTTTACAAAATTCCGGTCGTGTCGGCCCGTACTTTGCCGTGGGGACATTATATACGTCGCTAACGTTATATATCCTAACCTAAGGGAACCTAACATCTCGGATGTAGTATTTTCCAACATTCCTGGCGGGTCGGCCCCTACTTCTCGGTGGGCACATTATATAAGTCTATATCGTAATATAACCTAACCTAACCCATCCAGACCGTCGCTGGTAATGTTTTACAAAATCCCGGTCGTGTCGGCCCGTACTTCTCGGAGTGGACATTATATACGTCTATATCGTTATATATCCTAACCTAAGGGAACCAAACATCTCGGATGTAGTATTTTCCAACATTCCTGGCGGGCCGGCCCCTACTTCTCGGTGGGCACATTATATACGTCCATATCGTAATATAATCTAACCTAACCCATCTAGACCCTCGCTGGTAATGTTTTACAAAATTCCGATCGTGTCGGCCCGTACTTTGCCGTGGGGACATTATATACGTCTCTAACGTTATATATCCTAACCTAAGGGAACCTAACATCTCGGATGTAGTATTTTCCAACATTCCTGGCGGGTCGGCCCCTACTTCTCGGTGGGCACATTATATACGTCTATATCGTAATATAACCTAACCTAACCCATCTAGACCGTCGCTGGTAATGTTTTACAAAATTCCGGTCGTGTCGGCCCGTACTTCTCGGTGTGGACATTATATACGTCTATATCGTTAAATATGCTAACCTAAGGGAACCTAACATCTCGGATGTAGTATTTTCCAACATTCCTGGCGGGCCGGCCCCTACTTCTCGGTGGGCACATTATATACGTCCATATCGTAATATAATCTAACCTAATCCATCTAGACCCTCGCTGGTAATGTTTTACAAAATTCCGGTCGTGTCGGCCCGTACTTTGCCGTGGGGACATTATATATGTCTCTAACGTTATATATCCTAACCTAAGGGAACCTAACATCTCGGATGTAGTATTTTCCAACATTCCTGGCGGGTCGGCCCCTACTTCTCGGTGGGCACATTATATACGTCTATATCGTAATATAACCTAACCTAACCCATCTAGACCGTCGCTGGTAATGTTTTACAAAATCCCGGTCGTGTCGACCAGTACTTCTCGGTGGGGACATTATATACGTCTATAACGTTATATATCCTAACCTAAGGGAACCTAACTTCTCGGATGTAGTATTTTCCAACATTCCTGGCGAGTCGGCCCCTACTTCTCGGTGGGAACATTATATACGTCTATAACGTAATATAACCTAACCTAACCCATCTAGACCCTCGGTGGTAATATTTTACAAAATTCCGGTTGTGTCGGCCCGTACTTCTCGGTGTGGACATTATATACGTCTATAACGTTATATATCCTAACCTAAGGGAACCTAACATCTCGCATGTATTATTTTCCAACGTTCCTGGCGGGCGAGGCCCTACTTCTCGGTGGGCACATTATATACTTCCATATCGTAATATAACCTAACCTAACCCATCTAGACCGTCGCTGGTAATGTTTTACAAAATCCCGGTCGTGTCGGCCCGTACTTCTCGGTGTGGACATTATATACGTCTATATCGTTATATATCCTAACCTAAGGGAACCTAACATCTCGGATGTAGTATTTTCCAACATTCCTGGCGGGCCGGCCCCTACTTCTCGGTGGGCACATTATATACGTCCATATCGTAATATAATCTAACCTAACCCATCTAGACCCTCGCTGGTAATGTTTTACAAAATTCCGGTCGTGTCGGCCCGTACTTTGCCGTGGGGACATTATATACGTCTCTAACGTTATATATCCTAACCTAAGGGAACCTAACATCGCGGATGTAGTATTTTCCAACATTCCTGGCGGGTCGGCCCCTACTTCTCGGTGGGCACATTATATACGTCTATATCGTAATATAACCTAACCTAACCCATCTAGACCGTCGCTGGTAATGTTTTACAAAATCCCGGTCGTGTCGACCCGTACTTCTCGGTGGGGACATTATATACGTCGCTAACGTTATATATCCTAACCTAAGGGAACCTAACATCTCGGATGTAGTATTTTCCAACATTCCTGGCGGGTCGGCCCCTACTTGTCGGTGGGCACATTATATACGTCTATATCGTAATATAACCTAACCTAACCCATCCAGACCGTCGCTGGTAATGTTTTACAAAATCCCGGTCGTGTCGGCCCGTACTTCTCGGTGTGGACATTATATACGTCTATATCGTTATATATCCTAACCTAAGGGAATCAAACATCTCGGATGTAGTATTTTCCAACATTCCTGGCGGGCCGGCCCCTACTTCTCGGTGGGCACATTATATACGTCCATATCGTAATATAATCTAACCTAACCCACCTAGACCCTCGCTGGTAATGTTTCACAGAATCCCGTTCATGTCTTCCCGTACGTCTCGGTGCGTACATTAGATACGTCTATAAACTTATATATCCTAACCTAAGGGAACCTAACATCTCGGATGTAGTATTTTCCAACATTCCTGGCGGGTCGGCCCCTACTTCTCGGTGGGCACATTATATACGTCTATATCGTAATATAACCTAACCTAACCCATCTAGACCCTCGGTGGTAACATTTTACAAAATCCCGGTTGTGTCGGCCCGTACTTCTCGGTGTGGACATTATATACGTCTATAACGTTATATATCCTAACCTAAGGGAACCTAACATCTCGCATGTATTATTTTCCAACGTTCCTGGCGGGCCAGGCCCTACTTCTCGGTGGGCACATTATATACTTCCATATCGTAATATAACCTAACCTAACCTATCTAGACCCTCGCTGGTAATGTTTAACAAAATTCCGGTCGTGTCGGCATGTACTTTGCCGTGGGGACATTATGTACGTCTATAACGTTATATATCCTAACCTAAGGGAACCTAACATCTCGGATGTAGTATTTTCCAACATTCCTGGCGGGCCAGCCCCTACTTCTCGGTGGGCACATTATATACGTCCATATCGTAACATAACCTAACCTAACCCACCTAGACCCTCGCTGGTAATGTTTCACAGAATCCCGTTCATGTCTTCCCGTACGTCTCGGTGCGTACATTAGATACGTCTATAAACTTATATATCCTAACCTAAGGGAACCTAACATCTCGGATGTAGTATTTTCCAACATTCCTGGCGGGTCGGCCCCTACTTCTCGGTGGGCACATTATATACGTCTATATCGCAATATAACCTAACCTAACCCATCTAGACCGTCGCTGGTAATGTTTTACAAAATCCCGGTCGTGTCGGCCCGTACTTCTCGGTGTGGACATTATATACGTCTATATCGTTATATATCCTAACCTAAGGGAACCTAACATCTCGGATGTAGAATTTTCCTACATTCCTGGCGGGCCGGCCCCTACTTCTCGGTGGGCACATTATATACGTCCATATCGTAATATAATCTAACCTAACCCATCTAGACCCTCGCTGGTAATGTTTTACAAAATTCCGGTCGTGTCGGCCCGTACTTTGCCGTGGGACATTATATACGTCTCTAACGTTATATATCCTAACCTAAGGGAACCTAACATCTCGGATGTAGTATTTTCCAACATTCCTGGCGGGACGGCCCCTACTTCTCGGTGGGCAAATTATATACGTCTATATCGTAATATAACCTAACCTAACCCATCTAGACCGTCGCTGGTAATGTTTTACAAAATCCCGGTCGTGTCGGCCCGTACTTCTCGGTGTGGACATTATATACGTCTATATCGTTATATATCCTAACCTAAGGGAACCTAACATCTCGGATGTAGTATTTTCCAACATTCCTGGCGGGCCAGCCCCTACTTCTCGGTGGGCACATTGTATACGTCCATATCGTAATATAATCTAACCTAACCCATCTAGACCCTCGCTGGTAATGTTTTACAAAATTCCGGTCGTGTCGGCCCGTACTTTGCCGTGGGGACATTATATACGTCTCTAACGTTATATATCCTAACCTAAGGGAACCTAACGTCGCGGATGTAGTATTTTCCAACATTCCTGGCGGGTCGGCCCCTACTTCTCGGTGGGCACATTATATACGTCTATATCGTAATATAACCTAACCTAACCCATCTAGACCGTCGCTGGTAACGTTTTACAAAATCCCGGTCGTGTCGACCCGTACGTCTCGGTGCGTACATTAGATACGTCTATAAACTTATATATCCTAACCTAAGGGAACCTAACATCTCGGATGTAGTATTTTCCAACATTCCTGGCGGGTCGGCCCCTACTTCTCGGTGGGCACATTATATACGTCCATATCGTAATATAATCTAACCTAACCCGTCTAGACCCTCGCTGGTAATGTTTTACAAAATTCCGGTCGTGTCGGCCCGTACTTTGCCGTGGGGACATTATATACGTCTCTATCGTTATATATCCTAACCTAAGGGAACCTAACATCTCGGATGTAGAATTTTCCAACATTCCTGGCGGGCCGGCCCCTACTTCTCGGTGGGCACATTATATACGTCCATATCGTAATATAATCTAACCTAACCCATCTAGACCCTCGCTGGTAATGTTTTACAAAATTCCGGTCGTGTCGGCCCGTACTTCTCGGTGTGGGCATTATATACGTCTCTAACGTTATATATCCTAACCTAAGGGAACCTAACATCTCGGACGTAGTATTTTCCAACATTCCTGGCGGGTCGGCCCCTACTTCTCGGTGGGCAAATTATATACGTCCATATCGCAATATAACCTAACCTAACCCATCTAGACCCTCGCTGGTAATGTTTTACAAAATCCCGGTCGTATCGGCCCGTACTTTGCCGTGGGGACATTATATACGTCGCTAACGTTATATATCCTAACCTAAGGGAACCTAACATCTCGGATGTAGTATTTTCCAACATTCCTGGCGGGTCGGCCCCTACTTCTCGGTGGGCACATTGTATACGTCTATATCGTAATATAACCTAACCTAACCCATCCAGACCGTCGCTGGTAATGTTTTACAAAATCCCGGTCGTTGTCGGCCCGTACTTCTCGGTGTGGACATTATATACGTCTATATCGTTATATATCCTAACCTAAGGGAACCAAACATCTCGGATGTAGTATTTTCCAACATTCCTGGCGGGCCGGCCCCTACTTCTCGGTGGGCACATTATATACGTCCATATCGTAATATAATCTAACCTAACCCATCTAGACCCTCGCTGGTAATGTTTTACAAAATTCCGGTCGTGTCGGCCCGTACTTTGCCGTGGGGACATTATATACGTCTCTAACGTTATATATCCTAACCTAAGGGAACCTAACTTCTCGGATGTAGTATTTTCCAACATTCCTGGCGGGTCGGCCCCTACTTCTCGGTGGGCACATTATATACGTCTATATCGTAATATAACCTAACCTAATCCATCTAGACCCTCGCTGGTAATGTTTTACAAAATCCCGGTCGTGTCGGCCCGTACTTCTCGGTGTGGACATTATATACGTCTATAACGTTATATATCCTAACCTAAGGCAACCTAACATCTCGCATGTATTATTTTCCAACGTTCCTGGCGGGCCAGGCCCTACTTCTCGGTGGGCACATTATATACTTCCATATCGTAATATAACCTAACCTAACCTATCTAGACCCTCGCTGGTAATGTTTAACAAAATTCCGGTCGTGTCGGCATGTACTTTGCCTTGGGGACTTTATAT
This sequence comes from Xylocopa violacea, assembly GCA_963969225.1. NCBI lineage: Eukaryota > Metazoa > Arthropoda > Insecta > Hymenoptera > Apidae > Xylocopa > Xylocopa violacea. The sequence goes on along the minus strand of CAXAJV010000011.1, from coordinate 8,008,880 downwards.
ACGTCTATAACATTATATATCCTAACCTAAGGGAACCTAACATCTCGGATGTAGTATTTTCAAACATTCCTGGCGGGTCGGCCCCTACTTCTCGATGGGCACATTATATTTGTCTATATCGCAATATAACCTAACATAACCCATCTAGACCCTCGCTGGTAATGTTTTACAAAATCCCGGTCGTGTCGGCCCGTACTTCTCGGTGTGGACGTTATATACGTCTATAACGTTATATATCCTAACCTAAGGGAACCTAACATCTCGCATGTATTATTTTCCAACGTTCCTGGCGGGCCAGCCCCTACTTCTCGGTGGGCACATTATATACGTCCATATCGTAATATAACCTAACCTAACCCATCTAGACCCTCGCTGGTAATGTTTTACAAAATCCCGGTCGTTTCTGCCCGTACTTCTCGGTGGGGACATTATATACGTCTATAACGTTATATATCCTAACCTAAGGGAACCTAACATGTCGGATGTAGTATTTTCCACCATTCCTGGCGGGTCGGCCCCTACTTCTCGACGGGCACATTATATATGTCTATATCGCAATATAACCTAACCTAACCCATCTAGACCCTCGCTGGTAATGTTTTACAAAATCCCGGTCGTGTCGGCCCGTACTTCTCGGTGTGGACATTATATACGTCTATAACGTTATATATCCTAACCTAAGGGAACCTAACATCTCGCATGTATTATTTTCCAACGTTCCTGGCGGGCCAGGCCCTACTTCTCGGTGGGCACATTATATACTTCCATATCGTAATATAACCTAACCTAACCTATCTAGACCCTCGCTGGTAATGTTTAACAAAATTCCGGTCGTGTCGGCATGTACTTTGCCGTGGGGACATTATATACGTCAATAACGTTATATATCCTAACCTAAGGGAACCTAACATCTCGGATGTAGTATTTTCCAACATTCCCGGCGGGCCAGCCCCTACTTCTCGGTGGGCACATTATATACGTCCATATCGTAACATAACCTAACATAACCCACCTAGACCCTCGCTGGTAATGTTTCACAGAATCCCGTTCATGTCTTCCCGTACGTCTCGGTGCGTACATTAGATACGTCTATAAACTTATATATCCTAACCTAAGGGAACCTAACATCTCGGATGTAGTATTTTCTAACATTCCTGGCGGGTCGGCCCCTACTTCTCGGTGGGCACATTATATACGTCTATATCGTAATATAACCTAACCTAACCCATCTAGAACGTCGCTGGTAATGTTTTACAAAATCCCGGTCGTGTCGGCCCGTACTTCTCGGTGTGGACATTATATACGTCTATATCGTTATATATCCTAACCTAAGGGAACCTAACATCTCGGGTGTAGTATTTTCCAACATTCCTGGCGGGCCGGCCCCTACTTCTCGGTGGGCACATTATATACGTCCATATCGTAATATAATCTAACCTAACCCGTCTAGACCCTCGCTGGTAATGTTTTACAAAATTCCGGTCGTGTCGGCCCGTACTTTGCCGTGGGGACATTATATACGTCTCTATCGTTATATATCCTAACCTAAGGGAACCTAACATCTCGGATGTAGTATTTTCCAACATTCCTGGCGGGTCGGCCCCTACCTCTCGGTGGGCAAATTATATACGTCTATATCGTAATATAACCTAACCTAACCCATCTAGACCGTCGCTGGTAATGTTTTACAAAATCCCGGTCGTGTCGGCCCGTACTTCTCGGTGTGGACATTATATACGTCTATATCGTTATATATCCTAACCTAAGGGAACCTAACATCTCGGATGTAGTATTTTCCAACATTCCTGGCGGGCCGGCCCCTACTTCTCGGTGGGCACATTATATACGTCCATAACGTAATATAATCTAACCTAACCCATCTAGACCCTCGCTGGTAATGTTTTACAAAATTCCGGTCGTGTCGGCCCGTACTTTGCCGTGGGGACATTATATACGTCTCTAACGTTATATATCCTAACCTAAGGGAACCTAACATCGCGGATGTAGTATTTTCCAACATTCCTGGCGGGTCGGCCCCTACTTCTCGGTGGGCACATTATATACGTCTATATCGTAATATAACCTAACCTAACCCATCTAGACCGTCGCTGGTAATGTTTTACAAAATCCCGGTCGTGTCGACCCGTACTTCTCGGTGGGGACATTATATACGTCTATAACGTTATATATCCTAACCTAAGGGAACCTAACTTCTCGGATGTAGTATTTTCCAACATTCCTGGCGGGTCGGCCCCTACTTCTCGTTGGGCACATTATATTTGTCTATATCGCAATATAACCTAGCCTAACCCATCTAGACCCTCGCTGGTAATGTTTTACAAAATCCCGGTCGTGTCGGCCCGTACTTCTCGGTGTGGACATTATATACGTCTATAACGTTATATATCCTAACCTAAGGGAACCTAACATCTCGCATGTATTATTTTCCAACGTTCCTGGCGGGCCAGCCCCTACTTCTCGGTGGGCACATTATATACGTCCATATCGCAATATAACCTAACCTAACCCATCTAGACCCTCGCTGGTAATGTTTTACAAAATCCCGGTCGTATCGGCCCGTACTTTGCCGTGGGGACATTATATACGTCGCTAACGTTATATATCCTAACTTAAGGGAACCTAACATCTCGGATGTAGTATTTTCCAACATTCCTGGCGGGTCGGCCCCTACTTCTCGGTGGGCACATTGTATACGTCTATATCGTAATATAACCTAACCTAACCCATCCAGACCGTCGCTGGTAATGTTTTACAAAATCCCGGTCGTGTCGGCCCGTACTTCTCGGTGTGGACATTATATACGTCTATATCGTTATATATCCTAACCTAAGGGAACCAAACATCTCGGATGTAGTATTTTCCAACATTCCTTGCGGGCCGGCCCCTACTTCTCAGTGGGCACATTATATACGTCCATATCGTAATATAATCTAACCTAACCCATCTAGACCCTCGCTGGTAATGTTTTACAAAATTCCGGTCGTGTCGGCCCGTACTTTGCCGTGGGGACATTATATACGTCTCTAACGTTATATATCCTAACCTAAGGGAACCTAACTTCTCGGATGTAGTATTTTCCAACATTCCTGGCGGTTCGGCCCCTACTTCTCGGTGGGCACATTATATACGTCTATATCGTAATATAACCTAACCTAATCCATCTAGACCCTCGCTGGTAATGTTTTACAAAATCCCGGTCGTGTCTGCCCGTACTTCTCGGTGGGGACATTATATACGTCTATAACTTTATATATCCTAACCTAAGGGAACCTAATATGTCGGATGTAGTATTTTCCAACATTCCTGGCGGGTCGGCCCCTACTTCTCGGTGGGCACATTATATACTTCCATATCGTAATATAACCTAACCTAACCTATCTAGACCCTCGCTGGTAATGTTTAACAAAATTCCGGTCGTGTCGGCATGTACTTTGCCGTGGGGACATTATGTACGTCTATAACGTTATATATCCTAACCTAAGGGAACCTAACATCTCGGATGTAGTATTTTCCAACATTCCTGGCGGGCCAGCCCCTACTTCTCGGTGGGCACATTATATACGTCCATATCGTAACATAACCTAACCTAACCCACCTAGACCCTCGCTGGTAATGTTTCACAGAATCCCGTTCATGTCTTCCCGTACGTCTCGGTGCGTACATTAGATACGTCTATAAACTTATATATCCTAACCTAAGGGAACCTAACATCTCGGATGTAGTATTTTCCAACATTCCTGGCGGGTCGGCCCCTACTTCTCGGTGGGCACATTATATACGTCTATATCGTAATATAACCTAACCTAACCCATCTAGACCGTCGCTGGTAATGTTTTACAAAATCCCGGTCGTGTCGACCCGTACTTCTCGGTGGGGACATTATAAACGTCTATAACGTTATATATCCTAACCTAAGGGAACCTAACATGTCGGATGTAGTATTTTCCAACATTCCTGGCGGGTCGGCCCCTACTTCTCGATGGGCACATTATATTTGTCTATATCGCAATATAACCTAACATAACCCATCTAGACCCTCGCTGGTAATGTTTTACAAAATCCCGGTCGTGTCGGCCCGTACTTCTCGGTGTGGACGTTATATACGTCTATAACGTTATATATCCTAACCTAAGGGAACCTAACATCTCGCATGTATTATTTTCCAACGTTCCTGGCGGGCCAGCCCCTACTTCTCGGTGGGCACATTATATACGTCCATATCGTAATATAACCTAACCTAACCCATCTAGACCCTCGCTGGTAATGTTTTACAAAATCCCGGTCGTTTCTGCCCGTACTTCTCGGTGGGGACATTATATACGTCTATAACGTTATATATCCTAACCTAAGGGAACCTAACATGTCGGATGTAGTATTTTCCACCATTCCTGGCGGGTCGGCCCCTACTTCTCGACGGGCACATTATATATGTCTATATCGCAATATAACCTAACCTAACCCATCTAGACCCTCGCTGGTAATGTTTTACAAAATCCCGGTCGTGTCGGCCCGTACTTCTCGGTGTGGACATTATATACGTCTATAACGTTATATATCCTAACCTAAGGGAACCTAACATCTCGCATGTATTATTTTCCAACGTTCCTGGCGGGCCAGGCCCTACTTCTCGGTGGGCACATTATATACTTCCATATCGTAATATAACCTAACCTAACCTATCTAGACCCTCGCTGGTAATGTTTAACAAAATTCCGGTCGTGTCGGCATGTACTTTGCCGTGGGGACATTATATACGTCAATAACGTTATATATCCTAACCTAAGGGAACCTAACATCTCGGATGTAGTATTTTCCAACATTCCCGGCGGGCCAGCACCTACTTCTCGGTGGGCACATTATATACGTCCATATCGTAACATAACCTAACATAACCCACCTAGACCCTCGCTGGTAATGTTTCACAGAATCCCGTTCATGTCTTCCCGTACGTCTCGGTGCGTACATTAGATACGTCTATAAACTTATATATCCTAACCTAAGGGAACCTAACATCTCGGATGTAGTATTTTCTAACATTCCTGGCGGGTCGGCCCCTACTTCTCGGTGGGCACATTATATACGTCTATGTCGTAATATAACCTAACCTAACCCATCTAGAACGTCGCTGGTAATGTTTTACAAAATCCCGGTCGTGTCGGCCCGTACTTCTCGGTGTGGACATTATATACGTCTATATCGTTATATATCCTAACCTAAGGGAACCTAACATCTCGGGTGTAGTATTTTCCAACATTCCTGGCGGGCCGGCCCCTACTTCTCGGTGGGCACATTATATACGTCCATATCGTAATATAATCTAACCTAACCCGTCTAGACCCTCGCTGGTAATGTTTTACAAAATTCCGGTCGTGTCGGCCCGTACTTTGCCGTGGGGACATTATATACGTCTCTATCGTTATATATCCTAACCTAAGGGAACCTAACATCTCGGATGTAGTATTTTCCAACATTCCTGGCGGGTCGGCCCCTACCTCTCGGTGGGCAAATTATATACGTCTATATCGTAATATAACCTAACCTAACCCATCTAGACCGTCGCTGGTAATGTTTTACAAAATCCCGGTCGTGTCGGCCCGTACTTCTCGGTGTGGACATTATATACGTCTATATCGTTATATATCCTAACCTAAGGGAACCTAACATCTCGGATGTAGTATTTTCTAACATTCCTGGCGGGCCGGCCCCTACTTCTCGGTGGGCACATTATATACGTCCATATCGTAATATAATCTAACCTAACCCATCTAGACCCTCGCTGGTAATGTTTTACAAAATTCCGGTCGTGTCGGCCCGTACTTTGCCGTGGGGACATTATATACGTCTCTAACGTTATATATCCTAACCTAAGGGAACCTAACATCGCGGATGTAGTATTTTCCAACATTCCTGGCGGGTCGGCCCCTACTTCTCGGTGGGCACATTATATACGTCTATATCGTAATATAACCTAACCTAACCCATCTAGACCGTCGCTGGTAATGTTTTACAAAATCCCGGTCGTGTCGACCCGTACTTCTCGGTGGGGACATTATATACGTCTATAACGTTATATATCCTAACCTAAGGGAACCTAACTTCTCGGATGTAGTATTTTCCAACATTCCTGGCGGGTCGGCCCCTACTTCTCGTTGGGCACATTATATTTGTCTATATCGCAATATAACCTAGCCTAACCCATCTAGACCCTCGCTGGTAATGTTTTACAAAATCCCGGTCGTGTCGGCCCGTACTTCTCGGTGTGGACATTATATACGTCTATAACGTTATATATCCTAACCTAAGGGAACCTAACATCTCGCATGTATTATTTTCCAACGTTCCTGGCGGGCCAGCCCCTACTTCTCGGTGGGCACATTATATACGTCCATATCGCAATATAACCTAACCTAACCCATCTAGACCCTCGCTGGTAATGTTTTACAAAATCCCGGTCGTATCGGCCCGTACTTTGCCGTGGGGACATTATATACGTCGCTAACGTTATATATCCTAACTTAAGGGAACCTAACATCTCGGATGTAGTATTTTCCAACATTCCTGGCGGGTCGGCCCCTACTTCTCGGTGGGCACATTGTATACGTCTATATCGTAATATAACCTAACCTAACCCATCCAGACCGTCGCTGGTAATGTTTTACAAAATCCCGGTCGTGTCGGCCCGTACTTCTCGGTGTGGACATTATATACGTCTATATCGTTATATATCCTAACCTAAGGGAACCAAACATCTCGGATGTAGTATTTTCCAACATTCCTTGCGGGCCGGCCCCTACTTCTCAGTGGGCACATTATATACGTCCATATCGTAATATAATCTAACCTAACCCATCTAGACCCTCGCTGGTAATGTTTTACAAAATTCCGGTCGTATCGGCCCGTACTTTGCCGTGGGGACATTATATACGTCTCTAACGTTATATATCCTAACCTAAGGGAACCTAACTTCTCGGATGTAGTATTTTCCAACATTCCTGGCGGTTCGGCCCCTACTTCTCGGTGGGCACATTATATACGTCTATATCGTAATATAACCTAACCTAATCCATCTAGACCCTCGCTGGTAATGTTTTACAAAATCCCGGTCGTGTCTGCCCGTACTTCTCGGTGGGGACATTATATACGTCTATAACTTTATATATCCTAACCTAAGGGAACCTAATATGTCGGATGTAGTATTTTCCAACATTCCTGGCGGGTCGGCCCCTACTTCTCGGTGGGCACATTATATACTTCCATATCGTAATATAACCTAACCTAACCTATCTAGACCCTCGCTGGTAATGTTTAACAAAATTCCGGTCGTGTCGGCATGTACTTTGCCGTGGGGACATTATATACGTCTATAACGTTATATATCCTAACCTAAGGGAACCTAACATCTCGCATGTATTATTTTCCAACGTTCCTGGCGGGCCAGGCCCTACTTCTCGGTGGGCACATTATATACTTCCATATCGTAATATAACCTAACCTAACCTATCTAGACCCTCGCTGGTAATGTTTAACAAAATTCCGGTCGTGTCGGCATGTACTTTGCCGTGGGGACATTATGTACGTCTATAACGTTATATATCCTAACCTAAGGGAACCTAACATCTCGGATGTAGTATTTTCCAACATTCCTGGCGGGCCAGCCCCTACTTCTCGGTGGGCACATTATATACGTCCATATCGTAACATAACCTAACCTAACCCACCTAGACCCTCGCTGGTAATGTTTCACAGAATCCCGTTCATGTCTTCCCGTACGTCTCGGTGCGTACATTAGATACGTCTATAAACTTATATATCCTAACCTAAGGGAACCTAACATCTCGGATGTAGTATTTTCCAACATTCCTGGCGGGTCGGCCCCTACTTCTCGGTGGGCACATTATATACGTCTATATCGTAATATAACCTAACCTAACCCATCTAGACCCTCGGTGGTAATATTTTACAAAATCCCGGTTGTGTCGGCCCGTACTTCTCGGTGTGGACATTATATACGTCTATAACGTTATATATCCTAACCTAAGGGAACCTAACATCTCGCATGTATTATTTTCCAACGTTCCTGGCGGGCCAGGCCCTACTTCTCGGTGGGCACATTATATACTTCCATATCGTAATATAACCTAACCTAACCTATCTAGACCCTCGCTGGTAATGTTTAACAAAATTCCGGTCGTGTCGGCATGTACTTTGCCGTGGGGACATTATGTACGTCTATAACGTTATATATCCTAACCTAAGGGAACCTAACATCTCGGATGTAGTATTTTCCAACATTCCTGGCGGGCCAGCCCCTACTTCTCGGTGGGCACATTATATACGTCCATATCGTAACATAACCTAACCTAACCCACCTAGACCCTCGCTGGTAATGTTTCACAGAATCCCGTTCATGTCTTCCCGTACGTCTCGGTGCGTACATTAGATACGTCTATAAACTTATATATCCTAACCTAAGGGAACCTAACATCTCGGATGTAGTATTTTCCAACATTCCTGGCGGGTCGGCCCCTACTTCTCGGTGGGCACATTACATACGTCTATATCGTAATATAACCTAACCTAACCCATCTAGACCGTCGCTGGTAATGTTTTACAAAATCCCGGTCGTGTCGGCCCGTACTTCTCGGTGTGGACATTATATACGTCTATATCGTTATATATCCTAACCTAAGGGAACCTAACATCTCGGATGTAGAATTTTCCTACATTCCTGGCGGGCCGGCCCCTACTTCTCGGTGGGCACATTATATACGTCCATATCGTAATATAATCTAACCTAACCCATCTAGACCCCCGCTGGTAATGTTTTACAAAATTCCGGTCGTGTCGGCCCGTACTTTGCCGTGGGGACATTATATACGTCTCTAACGTTATATATCCTAACCTAAGGGAACCTAACATCTCGGATGTAGTATTTTCCAACATTCCTGGCGGGTCGGCCCCTACTTCTCGGTGGGCAAATTATATACGTCTATATCGTAATATAACCTAACCTAACCCATCTAGACCGTCGCTGGTAATGTTTTACAAAATCCCGGTCGTGTCGGCCCGCACTTCTCGGTGGGGACATTATATACGTCTATAACGTTATATATCCTAACCTAAGGGAACCTAACTTCTCGGATGTAGTATTTTCCAACATTCCTGGCGGGTCGGCCCCTACTTCTCGATGGGCACATTATATTTGTCTATATCGCAATATAACCTAGCCTAACCCATCTAGACCCTCGCTGGTAATGTTTTACAAAATCCCGGTCGTGTCGGCCCGTACTTCTCGGTGTGGACATTATATACGTCTATAACGTTATATATCCTAACCTAAGGGAACCTAACATCTCGCATGTATTATTTTCCAACGTTCCTGGCGGGCCAGCCCCTACTTCTCGGTGGGCACATTATATACGTCCATATCGCAATATAACCTAACCTAACCCATCTAGACCCTCGCTGGTAATGTTTTACAAAATCCCGGTCGTATCGGCCCGTACTTTGCCGTGGGGACATTATATACGTCGCTAACGTTATATATCCTAACCTAAGGGAACCTAACATCTCGGATGTAGTATTTTCCAACATTCCTGGCGGGTCGGCCCCTACTTCTCGGTGGGCACATTGTATACGTCTATATCGTAATATAACCTAACCTAACCCATCCAGACCGTCGCTGGTAATGTTTTACAAAATCCCGGTCGTGTCGGCCCGTACTTCTCGGTGTGGACATTATATACGTCTATATCGTTATATATCCTAACCTAAGGGAACCAAACATCTCGGATGTAGTATTTTCCAACATTCCTGGCGGGCCGGCCCCTACTTCTCGGTGGGCACATTATATACGTCCATATCGTAATATAATCTAACCTAACCCATCTAGACCCTCGCTGGTAATGTTTTACAAAATTCCGGTCGTGTCGGCCCGTACTTTGCCGTGGGGACATTATATACGTCTCTAACGTTATATATCCTAACCTAAGGGAACCTAACATCTCGCATGTATTATTTTCCAACGTTCCTGGCGGGCCAGGCCCTACTTCTCGGTGGGCACATTATATACTTCCATATCGTAATATGACCTAACCTAACCTATCTAGACCCTCGCTGGTAATGTTTAACAAAATTCCGGTCGTGTCGGCATGTACTTTGCCTTGGGGACTTTATATACGTCTATAACATTATATATCCTAACCTAAGGGAACCTAACATATCGGATGTAGTATTTTCCAACATTCCTGGCGGGCCAGGCTCTACCTCTCGGTGGGCACATTATATACGTCCATATCGTAATACATCCTAACCTAACCCACCTAGACCCTCGCTGGTAATGTTTCACAGAATCCCGATCATGTCTTCCCGTACGTCTCGGTGCGTACATTATATACGTCTAAAAATTGATATATACTAACCTAAGGGAACCTAACATCTCGGATGTAGTATTTTCCAACATTCCTGGCGGGTCGGCCCATACTTCTCGGTGGGCACATTATATACGTCTATATCGTAATATAACCCAACCTAACCCATCTAGACCGTCGCTGGTAATGTTTTACAAAATCCCGGTCGTGTCGACCCGTACTTCTCGGTGGGGACATTATAAACGTCTATAACGTTATATATCCTAACCTAAGGGAACCTAACATGTCGGATGTAGTATTTTCCAACATTCCTGGCGGGTCGGCCCCTACTTCTCGATGGGCACATTATATTTGTCTATATCGCAATATAACCTAGCCTAACCCATCTAGACCCTCGCTGGTAATGTTTTACAAAATCCCGGTCGTGTCGGCCCGTACTTCTCGGTGTGGACATTATATACGTCTATAACGTTATATATCCTAACCTAAGGGAACCTAACATCTCGCATGTATTATTTTCCAACGTTCCTGGCGGGCCAGCCCCTACTTCTCGGTGGGCACATTATATACGTCCATATCGCAATATAACCTAACCTAACCCATCTAGACCCTCGCTGGTAATGTTTTACAAAATCCCGGTCGTATCGGCCCGTACTTTGCCGTGGGGACATTATATACGTCGCTAACGTTATATATCCTAACCTAAGGGAACCTAACATCTCGGATGTAGTATTTTCCAACATTCCTGGCGGGTCGGCCCCTACTTCTCGGTGGGCACATTGTATACGTCTATATCGTAATATAACCTAACCTAACCCATCCAGACCGTCGCTGGTAATGTTTTACAAAATCCCGGTCGTGTCGGCCCGTACTTCTCGGTGTGGACATTATATACGTCTATATCGTTATATATCCTAACCTAAGGGAACCAAACATCTCGGATGTAGTATTTTCCAACATTCCTGGCGGGCCGGCCCCTACTTCTCGGTGGGCACATTATATACGTCCATATCGTAATATAATCTAACCTAACCCATCTAGACCCTCGCTGGTAATGTTTTACAAAATTCCGGTCGTGTCGGCCCGTACTTTGCCGTGGGGACATTATATACGTCTCTAACGTTATATATCCTAACCTAAGGGCACCTAACATCTCGCATGTATTATTTTCCAACGTTCCTGGCGGGCCAGGCCCTACTTCTCGGTGGGCACATTATATACTTCCATATCGTAATATAACCTAACCTAACCTATCTAGACCCTCGCTGGTAATGTTTAACAAAATTCCGGTCGTGTCGGCATGTACTTTGCCTTGGGGACTTTATATACGTCTATAACATTATATATCCTAACCTAAGGGAACCTAACATCTCGGATGTAGTATTTTCCAACATTCCTGGCGGGCCAGGCTCTACCTCTCGGTGGGCACATTATATACGTCCATATCGTAATACAACCTAACCTAACCCACCTAGACCCTCGCTGGTAATGTTTCACAGAATCCCGATCATGTCTTCCCGTACGTCTCGGTGCGTACATTATATACGTCTAAAAATTTATATATACTAACCTAAGGGAACCTAACATCTCGGATGTAGTATTTTCCAACATTCCTGGCGGGTCGGCCCATACTTCTCGGTGGGCACATTATATACGTCTATATCGTAATATAACCCAACCTAACCCATCTAGACCGTCGCTGGTAATGTTTTACAAAATCCCGGTCGTGTCGACCCGTACTTCTCGGTGGGGACATTATAAACGTCTATAACGTTATATATCCTAACCTAAGGGAACCTAACATGTCGGATGTAGTATTTTCCAACATTCCTGGCGGGTCGGCCCCTACTTCTCGATGGGCACATTATATTTGTCTATATCGCAATATAACCTAACCTAACCCATCTAGACCCTCGCTGGTAATGTTTTACAAAATCCCGGTCGTGTCGGCCCGTACTTCTCGGTGTGGACGTTATATACGTCTATAACGTTATATATCCTAACCTAAGGGAACCTAACATCTCGCATGTATTATTTTCCAACGTTCCTGGCGGGCCAGCCCCTACTTCTCGGTGGGCACATTATATACGTCCATATCGTAATATAACCTAACCTAACCCATCTAGACCCTCGCTGGTAATGTTTTACAAAATCCCGGTCGTTTCTGCCCGTACTTCTCGGTGGGGACATTATATACGTCTATAACGTTATATATCCTAACCTAAGGGAACCTAACATGTCGGATGTAGTATTTTCCACCATTCCTGGCGGGTCGGCCCCTACTTCTCGACGGGCACATTATATATGTCTATATCGCAATATAACCTAACCTAACCCATCTAGACCCTCGCTGGTAATGTTTTACAAAATCCCGGTCGTGTCGGCCCGTACTTCTCGGTGTGGACATTATATACGTCTATAACGTTATATATCCTAACCTAAGGGAACCTAACATCTCGCATGTATTATTTTCCAACGTTCCTGGCGGGCCAGGCCCTACTTCTCGGTGGGCACATTATATACTTCCATATCGTAATATAACCTAACCTAACCTATCTAGACCCTCGCTGGTAATGTTTTACAAAATTCCGGTCGTGTCGGCCCGTACTTTGCCGTGGGGACATTATATACGTCTCTATCGTTATATATCCTAACCTAAGGGAACCTAACATCTCGGATGTAGTATTTTCCAACATTCCTGGCGGGTCGGCCCCTACCTCTCGGTGGGCAAATTATATACGTCTATATCGTAATATAACCTAACCTAACCCATCTAGACCGTCGCTGGTAATGTTTTACAAAATCCCGGTCTTGTCGGCCCGTACTTCTCGGTGTGGACATTATATACGTCTATATCGTTATATATCCTAACCTAAGGGAACCTAACATCTCGGATGTAGTATTTTCCAACATTCCTGGCGGTTCGGCCCCTACTTCTCGGTGGGCACATTATATACGTCTATATCGCAATATAACCTAACCTAAACCATCTAGACCCTCGCTGGTAATGTTTTACAAAATCCCGGTCGTGTCGGTCCGTACTTCTCGGTGTGGACATTATATACGTCTATAACGTTATATATCCTATCCTAAGGGAACCTAACACCTCGCATGTATTATTTTCCAACGTTCCTGGCGGGCCAGCCCCTACTTCTCGATGGGCACATTATATACGTCTATATCGTAATATAACCTAACCTAATCCATCTAGACCCTCGCTGGTAATGTTTTACAAAATCCCGGTCGTGTCTGCCCGTACTTCTCGGTGGGGACATTATATACGTCTATAACGTTATATATCCTAACCTAAGGGAACCTAACATGTCGGATGTAGTATTTTCCAACATTCCTGGCGGGTCGGCCCCTACTTCTCGATGGGCACATTATATATGTCTATATCGCAATATAACCTAACCTAACCCATCTAGACCCTCGCTGGTAATGTTTTACAAAATCCCGGTCGTGTCGGCCCGTACTTCTCGGTGTGGACATTATATACGTCTATAACGTTATATATCCTAACCTAAGGGAACCTAACATCTCGCATGTATTATTTTCCAACGTTCCTGGCGGGCCAGGCCCTACTTCTCGGTGGGCACATTATATACTTCCATATCGTAATATAACCTAACCTAACCTATCTAGACCCTCGCTGGCAATGTTTAACAAAATTCCGGTCGTGTCGGCATGTACTTTGCCGTGGGGACATTATATACGTCAATAACGTTATATATCCTAACCTAAGGGAACCTAACATCTCGGATGTAGTATTTTCCAACATTCCCGGCGGGCCAGCCCCTACTTCTCGGTGGGCACATTATATACGTCCATATCGTAACATAACCTAACATAACCCACCTAGACCCTCGCTGGTAATGTTTCACAGAATCCCGTTCATGTCTTCCCGTACGTCTCGGTGCGTACATTAGATACGTCTATAAACTTATATATCCTAACCTAAGGGAACCTAACATCTCGGATGTAGTATTTTCTAACATTCCTGGCGGGTCGGCCCCTACTTCTCGGTGGGCACATTATATACGTCTATATCGTAATATAACCTAACCTAACCCATCTAGAACGTCGCTGGTAATGTTTTACAAAATCCCGGTCGTGTCGGCCCGTACTTCTCGGTGTGGACATTATATACGTCTATATCGTTATATATCCTAACCTAAGGGAACCTAACATCTCGGGTGTAGTATTTTCCAACATTCCTGGCGGGCCGGCCCCTACTTCTCGGTGGGCACATTATATACGTCCATATCGTAATATAATCTAACCTAACCCGTCTAGACCCTCGCTGGTAATGTTTTACAAAATTCCGGTCGTGTCGGCCCGTACTTTGCCGTGGGGACATTATATACGTCTCTATCGTTATATATCCTAACCTAAGGGAACCTAACATCTCGGATGTAGTATTTTCCAACATTCCTGGCGGGTCGGCCCCTACCTCTCGGTGGGCAAATTATATACGTCTATATCGTAATATAACCTAACCTAACCCATCTAGACCGTCGCTGGTAATGTTTTACAAAATCCCGGTCGTGTCGGCCCGTACTTCTCGGTGTGGACATTATATACGTCTATATCGTTATATATCCTAACCTAAGGGAACCTAACATCTCGGATGTAGTATTTTCCAACATTCCTGGCGGGCCGGCCCCTACTTCTCGGTGGGCACATTATATACGTCCATATCGTAGTATAATCTAACCTAACCCATCTAGACCCTCGCTGGTAATGTTTTACAAAATTCCGGTCGTGTCGGCCCGTACTTTGCCGTGGGGACATTATATACGTCTCTAACGTTATATATCCTAACCTAAGGGAACCTAACATCGCGGATGTAGTATTTTCCAACATTCCTGGCGGGTCGGCCCCTACTTCTCGGTGGGCACATTATATACGTCTATATCGTAATATAACCTAACCTAACCCATCTAGACCGTCGCTGGTAATGTTTTACAAAATCCCGGTCGTGTCGACCCGTACTTCTCGGTGTGGACATTATATACGTCTATATCGTTATATATCCTAACCTAAGGGAACCTAACATCTCGGATGTAGTATTTTCCAACATTCCTGGCGGGCCGGCCCCTACTTCTCGGTGGGCACATTATATACGTCCATATCGTAATATAATCTAACCTAACCCATCTAGACCCTCGCTGGTAATGTTTTACAAAATCCCGGTCGTGTCGGCCCGTACTTCTCGGTGTGGACATTATATACGTCTATAACGTTATATATCCTAACCTAAGGGAACCTAACATCTCGCATGTATTATTTTCCAACGTTCCTGGCGGGCCAGCCCCTACTTCTCGGTGGGCACATTATATACGTCCATATCGCAATATAACCTAACCTAACCCATCTAGACCCTCGCTGGTAATGTTTTACAAAATCCCGGTCGTATCGGCCCGTACTTTGCCGTGGGGACATTATATACGTCGCTAACGTTATATATCCTAACTTAAGGGAACCTAACATCTCGGATGTAGTATTTTCCAACATTCCTGGCGGGTCGGCCCCTACTTCTCGGTGGGCACATTGTATACGTCTATATCGTAATATAACCTAACCTAACCCATCCAGACCGTCGCTGGTAATGTTTTACAAAATCCCGGTCGTGTCGGCCCGTACTTCTCGGTGTGGACATTATATACGTCTATATCGTTATATATCCTAACCTAAGGGAACCAAACATCTCGGATGTAGTATTTTCCAACATTCCTTGCGGGCCGGCCCCTACTTCTCGGTGGGCACATTATATACGTCCATATCGTAATATAATCTAACCTAACCCATCTAGACCCTCGCTGGTAATGTTTTACAAAATTCCGGTCGTGTCGGCCCGTACTTCGCCGTGGGGACATTATATACGTCTCTAACGTTATATATCCTAACCTAAGGGAACCTAACTTCTCGGATGTAGTATTTTCCAACATTCCTGGCGGTTCGGCCCCTACTTCTCGGTGGGCACATTATATACGTCTATATCGTAATATAACCTAACCTAATCCATCTAGACCCTCGCTGGTAATGTTTTACAAAATCCCGGTCGTGTCTGCCCGTACTTCTCGGTGGGGACATTATATACGTCTATAACTTTATATATCCTAACCTAAGGGAACCTAATATGTCGGATGTAGTATTTTCCAACATTCCTGGCGGGTCGGCCCCTACTTCTCGGTGGGCACATTATATACTTCCATATCGTAATATAACCTAACCTAACCTATCTAGACCCTCGCTGGTAATGTTTAACAAAATTCCGGTCGTGTCGGCATGTACTTTGCCGTGGGGACATTATATACGTCTATAACGTTATATATCCTAACCTAAGGGAACCTAACATCTCGCATGTATTATTTTCCAACGTTCCTGGCGGGCCAGGCCCTACTTCTCGGTGGGCACATTATATACTTCCATATCGTAATATAACCTAACCTAACCTATCTAGACCCTCGCTGGTAATGTTTAACAAAATTCCGGTCGTGTCGGCATGTACTTTGCCGTGGGGACATTATGTACGTCTATAACGTTATATATCCTAACCTAAGGGAACCTAACATCTCGGATGTAGTATTTTCCAACATTCCTGGCGGGCCAGCCCCTACTTCTCGGTGGGCACATTATATACGTCCATATCGTAACATAACCTAACCTAACCCACCTAGACCCTCGCTGGTAATGTTTCACAGAATCCCGTTCATGTCTTCCCGTACGTCTCGGTGCGTACATTAGATACGTCTATAAACTTATATATCCTAACCTAAGGGAACCTAACATCTCGGATGTAGTATTTTCCAACATTCCTGGCGGGTCGGCCCCTACTTCTCGGTGGGCACATTATATACGTCTATATCGTAATATAACCTAACCTAACCCATCTAGACCCTCGGTGGTAATATTTTACAAAATCCCGGTTGTGTCGGCCCGTACTTCTCGGTGTGGACATTATATACGTCTATAACGTTATATATCCTAACCTAAGGGAACCTAACATCTCGCATGTATTATTTTCCAACGTTCCTGGCGGGCCAGGCCCTACTTCTCGGTGGGCACATTATATACTTCCATATCGTAATATAACCTAACCTAACCTATCTAGACCCTCGCTGGTAATGTTTAACAAAATTCCGGTCGTGTCGGCATGTACTTTGCCGTGGGGACATTATGTACGTCTATAACGTTATATATCCTAACCTAAGGGAACCTAACATCTCGGATGTAGTATTTTCCAACATTCCTGGCGGGCCAGCCCCTACTTCTCGGTGGGCACATTATATACGTCCATATCGTAACATAACCTAACCTAACCCACCTAGACCCTCGCTGGTAATGTTTCACAGAATCCCGTTCATGTCTTCCCGTACGTCTCGGTGCGTACATTAGATACGTCTATAAACTTATATATCCTAACCTAAGGGAACCTAACATCTCGGATGTAGTATTTTCCAACATTCCTGGCGGGTCGGCCCCTACTTCTCGGTGGGCACATTATATACGTCTATATCGTAATATAACCTAACCTAACCCATCTAGACCGTCGCTGGTAATGTTTTACAAAATCCCGGTCGTGTCGGCCCGTACTTCTCGGTGTGGACATTATATACGTCTATATCGTTATATATCCTAACCTAAGGGAACCTAACATCTCGGATGTAGAATTTTCCTACATTCCTGGCGGGCCGGCCCCTACTTCTCGGTGGGCACATTATATACGTCCATATCGTAATATAATCTAACCTAACCCATCTAGACCCTCGCTGGTAATGTTTTACAAAATTCCGGTCGTGTCGGCCCGTACTTTGCCGTGGGGACATTATATACGTCTCTAACGTTATATATCCTAACCTAAGGGAACCTAACATCTCGGATGTAGTATTTTCCAACATTCCTGGCGGGTCGGCCCCTACTTCTCGGTGGGCAAATTATATACGTCTATATCGTAATATAACCTAACCTAACCCATCTAGACCGTCGCTGGTAATGTTTTACAAAATCCCGGTCGTGTCGGCCCGCACTTCTCGGTGGGGACATTATATACGTCTATAACGTTATATATCCTAACCTAAGGGAACCTAACTTCTCGGATGTAGTATTTTCCAACATTCCTGGCGGGTCGGCCCCTACTTCTCGATGGGCACATTATATTTGTCTATATCGCAATATAACCTAGCCTAACCCATCTAGACCCTCGCTGGTAATGTTTTACAAAATCCCGGTCGTGTCGGCCCGTACTTCTCGGTGTGGACATTATATACGTCTATAACGGTATATATCCTAACCTAAGGGAACCTAACATCTCGCATGTATTATTTTCCAACGTTCCTGGCGGGCCAGCCCCTACTTCTCGGTGGGCACATTATATACGTCCATATCGCAATATAACCTAACCTAACCCATCTAGACCCTCGCTGGTAATGTTTTACAAAATCCCGGTCGTATCGGCCCGTACTTTGCCGTGGGGACATTATATACGTCGCTAACGTTATATATCCTAACCTAAGGGAACCTAACATCTCGGATGTAGTATTTTCCAACATTCCTGGCGGGTCGGCCCCTACTTCTCGGTGGGCACATTGTATACGTCTATATCGTAATATAACCTAACCTAACCCATCCAGACCGTCGCTGGTAATGTTTTACAAAATCCCGGTCGTGTCGGCCCGTACTTCTCGGTGTGGACATTATATACGTCTATATCGTTATATATCCTAACCTAAGGGAACCAAACATCTCGGATGTAGTATTTTCCAACATTCCTGGCGGGCCGGCCCCTACTTCTCGGTGGGCACATTATATACGTCCATATCGTAATATAATCTAACCTAACCCATCTAGACCCTCGCTGGTAATGTTTTACAAAATTCCGGTCGTGTCGGCCCGTACTTTGCCGTGGGGACATTATATACGTCTCTAACGTTATATATCCTAACCTAAGGGAACCTAACATCTCGCATGTATTATTTTCCAACGTTCCTGGCGGGCCAGGCCCTACTTCTCGGTGGGCACATTATATACTTCCATATCGTAATATAACCTAACCTAACCTATCTAGACCCTCGCTGGTAATGTTTAACAAAATTCCGGTCGTGTCGGCATGTACTTTGCCTTGGGGACTTTATATACGTCTATAACATTATATATCCTAACCTAAGGGAACCTAACATCTCGGATGTAGTATTTTCCAACATTCCTGGCGGGCCAGGCTCTACCTCTCGGTGGGCACATTATATACGTCCATATCGTAATACAACCTAACCTAACCCACCTAGACCCTCGCTGGTAATGTTTCACAGAATCCCGATCATGTCTTCCCGTACGTCTCGGTGCGTACATTATATACGTCTAAAAATTTATATATACTAACCTAAGGGAACCTAACATTTCGGATGTAGTATTTTCCAACATTCCTGGCGGGTCGGCCCATACTTCTCGGTGGGCACATTATATACGTCTATATCGTAATATAACCCAACCTAACCCATCTAGACCGTCGCTGGTAATGTTTTACAAAATCCCGGTCGTGTCGACCCGTACTTCTCGGTGGGGACATTATAAACGTCTATAACGTTATATATCCTAACCTAAGGGAACCTAACATGTCGGATGTAGTATTTTCCAACATTCCTGGCGGGTCGGCCCCTACTTCTCGATGGGCACATTATATTTGTCTATATCGCAATATAACCTAACCTAACCCATCTAGACCCTCGCTGGTAATGTTTTACAAAATCCCGGTCGTGTCGGCCCGTACTTCTCGGTGTGGACGTTATATACGTCTATAACGTTATATATCCTAACCTAAGGGAACCTAACATCTCGCATGTATTATTTTCCAACGTTCCTGGCGGGCCAGCCCCTACTTCTCGGTGGGCACATTATATACGTCCATATCGTAATATAACCTAACCTAACCCATCTAGACCCTCGCTGGTAATGTTTTACAAAATCCCGGTCGTTTCTGCCCGTACTTCTCGGTGGGGACATTATATACGTCTATAACGTTATATATCCTAACCTAAGGGAACCTAACATCTCGGATGTAGTATTTTCCAACATTCCCGGCGGGCCAGCCCCTACTTCTCGGTGGGCACATTATATACGTCCATATCGTAACATAACCTAACCTAACCCACCTAGACCCTCGCTGGTAATGTTTCACAGAATCCCGTTCATGTCTTCCCGTACGTCTCGGTGCGTACATTAGATACGTCTATAAACTTATATATCCTAACCTAAGGGAACCTAACATCTCGGATGTAGTATTTTCCAACATTCCTGGCGGGTCGGCCCCTACTTCTCGGTGGGCACATTATATACGTCTATATCGTAATATAACCTAACCTAACCCATCTAGAACGTCGCTGGTAATGTTTTACAAAATCCCGGTCGTGTCGGCCCGTACTTCTCGGTGTGGACATTATATACGTCTATATCGTTATATATCCTAACCTAAGGGAACCTAACATCTTGGGTGTAGTATTTTCCAACATTCCTGGCGGGCCGGCCCCTACTTCTCGGTGGGCACATTATATACGTCCATATCGTAATATAATCTAACCTAACCCGTCTAGACCCTCGCTGGTAATGTTTTACAAAATTCCGGTCGTGTCGGCCCGTACTTTGCCGTGGGGACATTATATACGTCTCTATCGTTATATATCCTAACCTAAGGGAACCTAACATCTCGGATGTAGTATTTTCCAACATTCCTGGCGGGTCGGCCCCTACCTCTCGGTGGGCAAATTATATACGTCTATATCGTAATATAACCTAACCTAACCCATCTAGACCGTCGCTGGTAATGTTTTACAAAATCCCGGTCTTGTCGGCCCGTACTTCTCGGTGTGGACATTATATACGTCTATATCGTTATATATCCTAACCTAAGGGAACCTAACATCTCGGATGTAGTATTTTCCAACATTCCTGGCGGTTCGGCCCCTACTTCTCGGTGGGCACATTATATACGTCTATATCGCAATATAACCTAACCTAAACCATCTAGACCCTCGCTGGTAATGTTTTACAAAATCCCGGTCGTGTCGGTCCGTACTTTTCGGTGTGGACATTATATACGTCTATAACGTTATATATCCTATCCTAAGGGAACCTAACACCTCGCATGTATTATTTTCCAACGTTCCTGGCGGGCCAGCCCCTACTTCTCGATGGGCACATTATATACGTCTATATCGTAATATAACCTAACCTAATCCATCTAGACCCTCGCTGGTAATGTTTTACAAAATCCCGGTCGTGTCTGCCCGTACTTCTCGGTGGGGACATTATATACGTCTATAACGTTATATATCCTAACCTAAGGGAACCTAACATGTCGGATGTAGTATTTTCCAACATTCCTGGCGGGTCGGCCCCTACTTCTCGATGGGCACATTATATATGTCTATATCGCAATATAACCTAACCTAACCCGTCTAGACCCTCGCTGGTAATGTTTTACAAAATCCCGGTCGTGTCGGCCCGTACTTCTCGGTGTGGACATTATATACGTCTATAACGTTATATATCCTAACCTAAGGGAACCTAACATCTCGCATGTATTATTTTCCAACGTTCCTGGCGGGCCAGGCCCTACTTCTCGGTGGGCACATTATATACTTCCATATCGTAATATAACCTAACCTAACCTATCTAGACCCTCGCTGGTAATGTTTAACAAAATTCCGGTCGTGTCGGCATGTACTTTGCCTTGGGGACTTTATATACGTCTATAACGTCATATATCCTAACCTAAGGGAACCTAACATCTCGGATGTAGTATTTTCCAACATTCCTGGCGGGCCAGGCTCTACCTCTCGGTGGGCACATTATATACGTCCATGTCGTAATACAACCTAACCTAACCCACCTAGACCCTCGCTGGTAATGTTTCACAGAATCCCGCTCATGTCTTCCCGTACGTCTCGGTGCGTACATTATATACGTCTAAAAATTTATATATACTAACCTAAGGGAACCTAACATCTCGGATGTAGTATTTTCCAACATTCCTGGCGGGTCGGCCCATACTTCTCGGTGGGCACATTATATACGTCTATATCGTAATATAACCCAACCTAACCCATCTAGACCGTCGCTGGTAATGTTTTACAAAATCCCGGTCGTGTCGACCCGTACTTCTCGGTGGGGACATTATAAACGTCTATAACGTTATATATCCTAACCTAAGGGAACCTAACATGTCGGATGTAGTATTTTCCACCATTCCTGGCGGGTCGGCCCCTACTTCTCGACGGGCACATTATATATGTCTATATCGCAATATAACCTAACCTAACCCATCTAGACCCTCGCTGGTAATGTTTTACAAAATCCCGGTCGTGTCGGCCCGTACTTCTCGGTGTGGACATTATATACGTCTATAACGTTATATATCCTAACCTAAGGGAACCTAACATCTCGCATGTATTATTTTCCAACGTTCCTGGCGGGCCAGGCCCTACTTCTCGGTGGGCACATTATATACTTCCATATCGTAATATAACCTAACCTAACCTATCTAGACCCTCGCTGGTAATGTTTAACAAAATTCCGGTCGTGTCGGCATGTACTTTGCCGTGGGGACATTATATACGTCTATAACGTTATATATCCTAACCTAAGGGAACCTAACATCTCGGATGTAGTATTTTCCAACATTCCCGGCGGGCCAGCCCCTACTTCTCGGTGGGCACATTATATACGTCCATATCGTAACATAACCTAACCTAACCCACCTAGACCCTCGCTGGTAATGTTTCACAGAATCCCGTTCATGTCTTCCCGTACGTCTCGGTGCGTACATTAGATACGTCTATAAACTTATATATCCTAACCTAAGGGAACCTAACATCTCGGATGTAGAATTTTCCATCATTCCTGGCGGGCCGGCCCCTACTTCTCGGTGGGCACATTATATACGTCCATATCGTAATATAATCTAACCTAACCCATCTAGACCCTCGCTGGTAATGTTTTACAAAATTCCGGTCGTGTCGGCCCGTACTTCTCGGTGTGGACATTATATACGTCTCTAACGTTATATATCCTAACCTAAGGGAACCTAACATCTCGGATGTAGTATTTTCCAACATTCCTGGCGGGTCGGCCCCTACTTCTCGGTGGGCAAATTATATACGTCTATATCGTAATATAACCTAACCTAACCCATCTAGACCGTCGCTGGTAATGTTTCACAAAATCCCGGTCGTGTCGGCCCGCACTTCTCGGTGGGGACATTATATACGTCTATAACGTTATATATCCTAACCTAAGGGAACCTTACTTCTCGGATGTAGTATTTTCCAACATTCCTGGCGGGTCGGCCCCTACTTCTCGATGGGCACATTATATTTGTCTATATCGCAATATAACCTAGCCTAACCCATCTAGACCCTCGCTGGTAATGTTTTACAAAATCCCGGTCGTGTCGGCCCGTACTTCTCGGTGTGGACATTATATACGTCTATAACGTTATATATCCTAACCTAAGGGAACCTAACATCTCGCATGTATTATTTTCCAACGTTCCTGGCGGGCCAGCCCCTACTTCTCGGTGGGCACATTATATACGTCCATATCGCAATATAACCTAACCTAACCCATCTAGACCCTCGCTGGTAATGTTTTACAAAATCCCGGTCGTATCGGCCCGTACTTTGCCGTGGGGACATTATATACGTCGCTAACGTTATATATCCTAACCTAAGGGAACCTAACATCTCGGATGTAGTATTTTCCAATATTCCTGGCGGGTCGGCCCCTACTTCTCGGTGGGCACATTGTATACGTCTATATCGTAATATAACCTAACCTAACCCATCCAGACCGTCGCTGGTAATGTTTTACAAAATCCCGGTCGTGTCGGCCCGTACTTCTCGGTGTGGACATTATATACGTCTATATCGTTATATATCCTAACCTAAGGGAACCAAACATCTCGGATGTAGTATTTTCCAACATTCCTGGCGGGCCGGCCCCTACTTCTCGGTGGGCACATTATATACGTCCATATCGTAATATAATCTAACCTAACCCATCTAGACCCTCGCTGGTAATGATTTACAAAATTCCGGTCGTGTCGGCCCGTACTTTGCCGTGGGGACATTATATACGTCTCTAACGTTATATATCCTAACCTAAGGGAACCTAACATCTCGCATGTATTATTTTCCAACGTTCCTGGCGGGCCAGGCCCTACTTCTCGGTGGGCACATTATATACTTCCATATCGTAATATAACCTAACCTAACCTATATAGACCCTCGCTGGTAATGTTTAACAAAATTCCGGTCGTGTCGGCATGTACTTTGCCTTGGGGACTTTATATACGTCTATAACATTATATATCCTAACCTAAGGGAACCTAACATCTCGGATGTAGTATTTTCCAACATTCCTGGCGGGCCAGGCTCTACCTCTCGGTGGGCACATTATATACGTCCATATCGTAATACAACCTAACCTAACCCACCTAGACCCTCGCTGGTAAT
Organism: Xylocopa violacea; assembly: GCA_963969225.1. Lineage (NCBI taxonomy): Eukaryota > Metazoa > Arthropoda > Insecta > Hymenoptera > Apidae > Xylocopa > Xylocopa violacea. Next base: position 7,983,979 of record CAXAJV010000011.1, on the reverse strand, counting down.
GTTTCACAGAATCCCGATCATGTCTTCCCGTACGTCTCGGTGCGTACATTATATACGTCTAAAAATTTATATATACTAACCTAAGGGAACCTAACATCTCGGATGTAGTATTTTCCAACATTCCTGGCGGGTCGGCCCATACTTCTCGGTGGGCACATTATATACGTCTATATCGTAATATAACCCAACCTAACCCATCTAGACCGTCGCTGGTAATGTTTTACAAAATCCCGGTCGTGTCGACCCGTACTTCTCGGTGGGGACATTATAAACGTCTATAACGTTATATATCCTAACCTAAGGGAACCTAACATGTCGGATGTAGTATTTTCCAACATTCCTGGCGGGCCAGGCTCTACCTCTCGGTGGGCACATTATATATGTCCATGTCGTAATACAACCTAACCTAACCCACCTAGACCCTCGCTGGTAATGTTTCACAGAATCCCGCTCATGTCTTCCCGTACGTCTCGGTGCGTACATTATATACGTCTAAAAATTTATATATACTAACCTAAGGGAACCTAACATCTCGGATGTAGTATTTTCCAACATTCCTGGCGGGCCGGCCCCTACTTCTCGGTGGGCACATTATATACGTCCATATCGTAATATAATCTAACCTAACCCATCTAGACCCTCGCTGGTAATGATTTACAAAATTCAGGTCGTGTCGGCCCGTACTTTGCCGTGGGGACATTTTATACGTCTCTAACGTTATATATCCTAACCTAAGGGAACCTAACATCTCGCATGTATTATTTTCCAACGTTCCTGGCGGGCCAGGCCCTACTTCTCGGTGGGCACATTATATACTTCCATATCGTAATATAACCTAACCTAACCTATCTAGACCCTCGCTGGTAATGTTTAACAAAATTCCGGTCGTGTCGGCATGTACTTTGCCTTGGGGACTTTATATACGTCTATAACATTATATATCCTAACCTAAGGGAACCTAACATCTCGGATGTAGTATTTTCCAACATTCCTGGCGGGCCAGGCTCTACCTCTCGGTGGGCACATTATATACGTCCATATCGTAATACAACCTAACCTAACCCACCTAGACCCTCGCTGGTAATGTTTCACAGAATCCCGATCATGTCTTCCCGTACGTCTCGGTGCGTACATTATATACGTCTAAAAATTTATATATACTAACCTAAGGGAACCTAACATCTCGGATGTAGTATTTTCCAACATTCCTGGCGGGTCGGCCCATACTTCTCGGTGGGCACATTATATACGTCTATATCGTAATATAACCCAACCTAACCCATCTAGACCGTCGCTGGTAATGTTTTACAAAATCCCGGTCGTGTCGACCCGTACTTCTCGGTGGGGACATTATAAACGTCTATAACGTTATATATCCTAACCTAAGGGAACCTAACATGTCGGATGTAGTATTTTCCAACATTCCTGGCGGGCCAGGCTCTACCTCTCGGTGGGCACATTATATATGTCCATGTCGTAATACAACCTAACCTAACCCACCTAGACCCTCGCTGGTAATGTTTCACAGAATCCCGCTCATGTCTTCCCGTACGTCTCGGTGCGTACATTATATACGTCTAAAAATTTATATATACTAACCTAAGGGAACCTAACATCTCGGATGTAGTATTTTCCAACATTCCTGGCGGGTCGGCCCATACTTCTCGGTGTGGACATTATATACGTCTCTAACGTTATATATCCTAACCTAAGGGAACCTAACATCTCGGATGTAGTATTTTCCAACATTCCTGGCGGGTCGGCCCCTACTTCTCGGTGGGCAAATTATATACGTCTATATCGTAATATAACCTAACCTAACCCATCTAGACCGTCGCTGGTAATGTTTCACAAAATCCCGGTCGTGTCGGCCCGTACTTCTCGGTGGGGACATTATATACGTCTATAACGTTATATATCCTAACCTAAGGGAACCTAACATCTCGCATGTATTATTTTCCAACGTTCCTGGCGGGCCAGGCCCTACTTCTCGGTGGGCACATTATATACTTCCATATCGTAATATAACCTAACCTAACCTATCTAGACCCTCGCTGGTAATGTTTAACAAAATTCCGGTCGTGTCGGCATGTACTTTGCCGTGGGGACATTATATACGTCTATAACGTTATATATCCTAACCTAAGGGAACCTAACATCTCGGATGTAGTATTTTCCAACATTCCCGGCGGGCCAGCCCCTACTTCTCGGTGGGCACATTATATACGTCCATATCGTAACATAACCTAACCTAACCCACCTAGACCCTCGCTGGTAATGTTTCACAGAATCCCGTTCATGTCTTCCCGTACGTCTCGGTGCGTACATTAGATACGTCTATAAACTTATATATCCTAACCTAAGGGAACCTAACATCTCGGATGTAGAATTTTCCAACATTCCTGGCGGGCCGGCCCCTACTTCTCGGTGGGCACATTATATACGTCCATATCGTAATATAATCTAACCTAACCCATCTAGACCCTCGCTGGTAATGTTTTACAAAATTCCGGTCGTGTCGGCCCGTACTTCTCGGTGTGGACATTATATACGTCTCTAACGTTATATATCCTAACCTAAGGGAACCTAACATCTCGGATGTAGTATTTTCCAACATTCCTGGCGGGTCGGCCCCTACTTCTCGGTGGGCAAATTATATACGTCTATATCGTAATATAACCTAACCTAACCCATCTAGACCGTCGCTGGTAATGTTTCACAAAATCCCGGTCGTGTCGGCCCGCACTTCTCGGTGGGGACATTATATACGTCTATAACGTTATATATCCTAACCTAAGGGAACCTTACTTCTCGGATGTAGTATTTTCCAACATTCCTGGCGGGTCGGCCCCTACTTCTCGATGGGCACATTATATTTGTCTATATCGCAATATAACCTAGCCTAACCCATCTAGACCCTCGCTGGTAATGTTTTACAAAATCCCGGTCGTGTCGGCCCGTACTTCTCGGTGTGGACATTATATACGTCTATAACGTTATATATCCTAACCTAAGGGAACCTAACATCTCGCATGTATTATTTTCCAACGTTCCTGGCGGGCCAGCCCCTACTTCTCGGTGGGCACATTATATACGTCCATATCGCAATATAACCTAACCTAACCCATCTAGACCCTCGCTGGTAATGTTTTACAAAATCCCGGTCGTATCGGCCCGTACTTTGCCGTGGGGACATTATATACGTCGCTAACGTTATATATCCTAACCTAAGGGAACCTAACATCTCGGATGTAGTATTTTCCAATATTCCTGGCGGGTCGGCCCCTACTTCTCGGTGGGCACATTGTATACGTCTATATCGTAATATAACCTAACCTAACCCATCCAGACCGTCGCTGGTAATGTTTTACAAAATCCCGGTCGTGTCGGCCCGTACTTCTCGGTGTGGACATTATATACGTCTATATCGTTATATATCCTAACCTAAGGGAACCAAACATCTCGGATGTAGTATTTTCCAACATTCCTGGCGGGCCGGCCCCTACTTCTCGGTGGGCACATTATATACGTCCATATCGTAATATAATCTAACCTAACCCATCTAGACCCTCGCTGGTAATGATTTACAAAATTCCGGTCGTGTCGGCCCGTACTTTGCCGTGGGGACATTATATACGTCTCTAACGTTATATATCCTAACCTAAGGGAACCTAACATCTCGCATGTATTATTTTCCAACGTTCCTGGCGGGCCAGGCCCTACTTCTCGGTGGGCACATTATATACTTCCATATCGTAATATAACCTAACCTAACCTATCTAGACCCTCGCTGGTAATGTTTAACAAAATTCCGGTCGTGTCGGCATGTACTTTGCCTTGGGGACTTTATATACGTCTATAACATTATATATCCTAACCTAAGGGAACCTAACATCTCGGATGTAGTATTTTCCAACATTCCTGGCGGGCCAGGCTCTACCTCTCGGTGGGCACATTATATACGTCCATATCGTAATACAACCTAACCTAACCCACCTAGACCCTCGCTGGTAATGTTTCACAGAATCCCGATCATGTCTTCCCGTACGTCTCGGTGCGTACATTATATACGTCTAAAAATTTATATATACTAACCTAAGGGAACCTAACATCTCGGATGTAGTATTTTCCAACATTCCTGGCGGGTCGGCCCATACTTCTCGGTGGGCACATTATATACGTCTATATCGTAATATAACCCAACCTAACCCATCTAGACCGTCGCTGGTAATGTTTTACAAAATCCCGGTCGTGTCGACCCGTACTTCTCGGTGGGGACATTATAAACGTCTATAACGTTATATATCCTAACCTAAGGGAACCTAACATGTCGGATGTAGTATTTTCCAACATTCCTGGCGGGCCAGGCTCTACCTCTCGGTGGGCACATTATATATGTCCATGTCGTAATACAACCTAACCTAACCCACCTAGACCCTCGCTGGTAATGTTTCACAGAATCCCGCTCATGTCTTCCCGTACGTCTCGGTGCGTACATTATATACGTCTAAAAATTTATATATACTAACCTAAGGGAACCTAACATCTCGGATGTAGTATTTTCCAACATTCCTGGCGGGCCGGCCCCTACTTCTCGGTGGGCACATTATATACGTCCATATCGTAATATAATCTAACCTAACCCATCTAGACCCTCGCTGGTAATGATTTACAAAATTCAGGTCGTGTCGGCCCGTACTTTGCCGTGGGGACATTTTATACGTCTCTAACGTTATATATCCTAACCTAAGGGAACCTAACATCTCGCATGTATTATTTTCCAACGTTCCTGGCGGGCCAGGCCCTACTTCTCGGTGGGCACATTATATACTTCCATATCGTAATATAACCTAACCTAACCTATCTAGACCCTCGCTGGTAATGTTTAACAAAATTCCGGTCGTGTCGGCATGTACTTTGCCTTGGGGACTTTATATACGTCTATAACATTATATATCCTAACCTAAGGGAACCTAACATCTCGGATGTAGTATTTTCCAACATTCCTGGCGGGCCAGGCTCTACCTCTCGGTGGGCACATTATATACGTCCATATCGTAATACAACCTAACCTAACCCACCTAGACCCTCGCTGGTAATGTTTCACAGAATCCCGATCATGTCTTCCCGTACGTCTCGGTGCGTACATTATATACGTCTAAAAATTTATATATACTAACCTAAGGGAACCTAACATCTCGGATGTAGTATTTTCCAACATTCCTGGCGGGTCGGCCCATACTTCTCGGTGGGCACATTATATACGTCTATATCGTAATATAACCCAACCTAACCCATCTAGACCGTCGCTGGTAATGTTTTACAAAATCCCGGTCGTGTCGACCCGTACTTCTCGGTGGGGACATTATAAACGTCTATAACGTTATATATCCTAACCTAAGGGAACCTAACATGTCGGATGTAGTATTTTCCAACATTCCTGGCGGGCCAGGCTCTACCTCTCGGTGGGCACATTATATATGTCCATGTCGTAATACAACCTAACCTAACCCACCTAGACCCTCGCTGGTAATGTTTCACAGAATCCCGCTCATGTCTTCCCGTACGTCTCGGTGCGTACATTATATACGTCTAAAAATTTATATATACTAACCTAAGGGAACCTAACATCTCGGATGTAGTATTTTCCAACATTCCTGGCGGGTCGGCCCATACTTCTCGGTGGGCACATTATATACGTCTATATCGTAATATAACCCAACCTAACCCATCTAGACCGTCGCTGGTAATGTTTTACAAAATCCCGGTCGTGTCGACCCGTACTTCTCGGTGGGGACATTATAAACGTCTATAACGTTATATATCCTAACCTAAGGGAACCTAACATGTCGGATGTAGTATTTTCCAACATTCCTGGCGGGTCGGCCCCTACTTCTCGATGGGCACATTATATTTGTCTATATCGCAATATAACCTAACCTAACCCATCTAGACCCTCGCTGGTAATGTTTTACAAAATCCCGGTCGTGTCGGCCCGTACTTCTCGGTGTGGACGTTATATACGTCTATAACGTTATATATCCTAACCTAAGGGAACCTAACATCTCGCATGTATTATTTTCCAACGTTCCTGGCGGGCCAGCCCCTACTTCTCGGTGGGCACATTATATACGTCCATATCGTAATATAACCTAACCTAACCCATCTAGACCCTCGCTGGTTATGTTTTACAAAATCCCGGTCGTTTCTGCCCGTACTTCTCGGTGGGGACATTATATACGTCTATAACGTTATATATCCTAACCTAAGGGAACCTAACATGTCGGATGTAGTATTTTCCACCATTCCTGGCGGGTCGGCCCCTACTTCTCGACGGGCACATTATATATGTCTATATCGCAATATAACCTAACCTAACCCATCTAGACCCTCGCTGGTAATGTTTTACAAAATCCCGGTCGTGTCGGCCCGTACTTCTCGGTGTGGACATTATATACGTCTATAACGTTATATATCCTAACCTAAGGGAACCTAACATCTCGCATGTATTATTTTCCAACGTTCCTGGCGGGCCAGGCCCTACTTCTCGGTGGGCACATTATATACTTCCATATCGTAATATAACCTAACCTAACCTATCTAGACCCTCGCTGGTAATGTTTAACAAAATTCCGGTCGTGTCGGCATGTACTTTGCCTTGGGGACTTTATATACGTCTATAACATTATATATCCTAACCTAAGGGAACCTAACATCTCGGATGTAGTATTTTCCAACATTCCTGGCGGGCCAGGCTCTACCTCTCGGTGGGCACATTATATACGTCCATATCGTAATACAACCTAACCTAACCCACCTAGACCCTCGCTGGTAATGTTTCACAGAATCCCGATCATGTCTTGCCGTACGTCTCGGTGCGTACATTATATACGTCTAAAAATTTATATATACTAACCTAAGGGAACCTAACATCTCGGATGTAGTATTTTCCAACATTCCTGGCGGGTCGGCCCATACTTCTCGGTGGGCACATTATATACGTCTATATCGTAATATAACCCAACCTAACCCATCTAGACCATCGCTGGTAATGTTTTACAAAATCCCGGTCGTGTCGACCCGTACTTCTCGGTGGGGACATTATAAACGTCTATAACGTTATATATCCTAACCTAAGGGAACCTAACATGTCGGATGTAGTATTTTCCAACATTCCTGGCGGGCCAGGCTCTACCTCTCGGTGGGCACATTATATATGTCCATGTCGTAATACAACCTAACCTAACCCACCTAGACCCTCGCTGGTAATGTTTCACAGAATCCCGCTCATGTCTTCCCGTACGTCTCGGTGCGTACATTATATACGTCTAAAAATTTATATATACTAACCTAAGGGAACCTAACATCTCGCATGTATTATTTTCCAACGTTCCTGGCGGGCCAGGCCCTACTTCTCGGTGGGCACATTATATACTTCCATATCGTAATATAACTTAACCTAACCTATCTAGACCCTCGCTGGTAATGTTTAACAAAATTCCGGTCGTGTCGGCATGTACTTTGCCGTGGGGACATTATATACGTCTATAACGTTATATATCCTAACCTAAGGGAACCTAACATCTCGGATGTAGTATTTTCCAACATTCCCGGCGGGCCAGCCCCTACTTCTCGGTGGGCACATTATATACGTCCATATCGTAACATAACCTAACCTAACCCACCTAGACCCTCGCTGGTAATGTTTCACAGAATCCCGTTCATGTCTTCCCGTACGTCTCGGTGCGTACATTAGATACGTCTATAAACTTATATATCCTAACCTAAGGGAACCTAACATCTCGGATGTAGTATTTTCCAACATTCCTGGCGGGTCGGCCCCTACTTCTCGGTGGGCACATTATATACGTCTATATCGTAATATAACCCAACCTAACCCATCTAGACCGTCGCTGGTAATGTTTTACAAAATCCCGGTCGTGTCGACCCGTACTTCTCGGTGGGGACATTATAAACGTCTATAACGTTATATATCCTAACCTAAGGGAACCTAACATGTCGGATGTAGTATTTTCCAACATTCCTGGCGGGCCAGGCTCTACCTCTCGGTGGGCACATTATATATGTCCATGTCGTAATACAACCTAACCTAACCCACCTAGACCCTCGCTGGTAATGTTTCACAGAATCCCGCTCATGTCTTCCCGTACGTCTCGGTGCGTACATTATATACGTCTAAAAATTTATATATACTAACCTAAGGGAACCTAACATCTCGGATGTAGTATTTTCCAACATTCCTGGCGGGCCGGCCCCTACTTCTCGGTGGGCACATTATATACGTCCATATCGTAATATAATCTAACCTAACCCATCTAGACCCTCGCTGGTAATGATTTACAAAATTCAGGTCGTGTCGGCCCGTACTTTGCCGTGGGGACATTATATACGTCTCTAACGTTATATATCCTAACCTAAGGGAACCTAACATCTCGCATGTATTATTTTCCAACGTTCCTGGCGGGCCAGGCCCTACTTCTCGGTGGGCACATTATATACTTCCATATCGTAATATAACCTAACCTAACCTATCTAGACCCTCGCTGGTAATGTTTAACAAAATTCCGGTCGTGTCGGCATGTACTTTGCCTTGGGGACTTTATATACGTCTATAACATTATATATCCTAACCTAAGGGAACCTAACATCTCGGATGTAGTATTTTCCAACATTCCTGGCGGGCCAGGCTCTACCTCTCGGTGGGCACATTATATACGTCCATATCGTAATACAACCTAACCTAACCCACCTAGACCCTCGCTGGTAATGTTTCACAGAATCCCGATCATGTCTTCCCGTACGTCTCGGTGCGTACATTATATACGTCTAAAAATTTATATATACTAACCTAAGGGAACCTAACATCTCGGATGTAGTATTTTCCAACATTCCTGGCGGGTCGGCCCATACTTCTCGGTGGGCACATTATATACGTCTATATCGTAATATAACCCAACCTAACCCATCTAGACCGTCGCTGGTAATGTTTTACAAAATCCCGGTCGTGTCGACCCGTACTTCTCGGTGGGGACATTATAAACGTCTATAACGTTATATATCCTAACCTAAGGGAACCTAACATGTCGGATGTAGTATTTTCCAACATTCCTGGCGGGCCAGGCCCTACTTCTCGGTGGGCACATTATATACTTCCATATCGTAATATAACCTAACCTAACCTATCTAGACCCTCGCTGGTAATGTTTAACAAAATTCCGGTCGTGTCGGCATGTACTTTGCCGTGGGGACATTATATACGTCTATAACGTTATATATCCTAACCTAAGGGAACCTAACATCTCGGATGTAGTATTTTCCAACATTCCCGGCGGGCCAGCCCCTACTTCTCGGTGGGCACATTATATACGTCCATATCGTAACATAACCTAACCTAACCCACCTAGACCCTCGCTGGTAATGTTTCACAGAATCCCGTTCATGTCTTCCCGTACGTCTCGGTGCGTACATTAGATACGTCTATAAACTTATATATCCTAACCTAAGGGAACCTAACATCTCGGATGTAGTATTTTCCAACATTCCTGGCGGGTCGGCCCCTACCTCTCGGTGGGCAAATTATATACGTCTATATCGTAATATAACCTAACCTAACCCATCTAGACCGTCGCTGGTAATGTTTTACAAAATCCCGGTCTTGTCGGCCCGTACTTCTCGGTGCGTACATTATATACGTCTAAAAATTTATATATACTAACCTAAGGGAACCTAACATCTCGGATGTAGTATTTTCCAACATTCCTGGCGGGTCGGCCCATACTTCTCGGTGGGCACATTATATACGTCTATATCGTAATATAACCCAACCTAACCCATCTAGACCGTCGCTGGTAATGTTTTACAAAATCCCGGTCGTGTCGACCCGTACTTCTCGGTGGGGACATTATAAACGTCTATAACGTTATATATCCTAACCTAAGGGAACCTAACATGTCGGATGTAGTATTTTCCAACATTCCTGGCGGGCCAGGCTCTACCTCTCGGTGGGCACATTATATATGTCCATGTCGTAATACAACCTAACCTAACCCACCTAGACCCTCGCTGGTAATGTTTCACAGAATCCCGCTCATGTCTTCCCGTACGTCTCGGTGCGTACATTATATACGTCTAAAAATTTATATATACTAACCTAAGGGAACCTAACATCTCGGATGTAGTATTTTCCAACATTCCTGGCGGGTCGGCCCATACTTCTCGGTGGGCACATTATATACGTCTATATCGTAATATAACCCAACCTAACCCATCTAGACCGTCGCTGGTAATGTTTTACAAAATCCCGGTCGTGTCGACCCGTACTTCTCGGTGGGGACATTATAAACGTCTATAACGTTATATATCCTAACCTAAGGGAACCTAACATGTCGGATGTAGTATTTTCCAACATTCCTGGCGGGTCGGCCCCTACTTCTCGATGGGCACATTATATATGTCTATATCGCAATATAACCTAACCTAACCCATCTAGACCCTCGCTGGTAATGTTTTACAAAATCCCGGTCGTGTCGGCCCGTACTTCTCGGTGTGGACATTATATACGTCTATAACGTTATATATCCTAACCTAAGGGAACCTAACATCTCGCATGTATTATTTTCCAACGTTCCTGGCGGGCCAGGCCCTACTTCTCGGTGGGCACATTATATACTTCCATATCGTAATATAACCTAACCTAACATATCTAGACCCTCGCTGGTAATGTTTAACAAAATTCCGGTCGTGTCGGCATGTACTTTGCCTTGGGGACTTTATATACGTCTATAACATTATATATCCTAACCTAAGGGAACCTAACATCTCGGATGTAGTATTTTCCAACATTCCTGGCGGGCCAGGCTCTACCTCTCGGTGGGCACATTATATACGTCCATATCGGAATACAACCTAACCTAACCCACCTAGACCCTCGCTGGTAATGTTTCACAGAATCCCGATCATGTCTTCCCGTACGTCTCGGTGCGTACATTATATACGTCTAAAAATTTATATATACTAACCTAAGGGAACCTAACATCTCGGATGTAGTATTTTCCAACATTCCTGGCGGGTCGGCCCATACTTCTCGGTGGGCACATTATATACGTCTATATCGTAATATAACCCAACCTAACCCATCTAGACCGTCGCTGGTAATGTTTTACAAAATCCCGGTCGTGTCGACCCGTACTTCTCGGTGGGGACATTATATACGTCTATAACGTTATATATCCTAACCTAAGGGAACCTAACATGTCGGATGTAGTATTTTCCACCATTCCTGGCGGGTCGGCCCCTACTTCTCGACGGGCACATTATATATGTCTATATCGCAATATAACCTAACCTAACCCATCTAGACCCTCGCTGGTAATGTTTTACAAAATCCCGGTCGTGTCGGCCCGTACTTCTCGGTGTGGACATTATATACGTCTATAACGTTATATAACCTAACCTAAGGGAACCTAACATCTCGCATGTATTATTTTCCAACGTTCCTGGCGGGCCAGGCCCTACTTCTCGGTGGGCACATTATATACTTCCATATCGTAATATAACCTAACCTAACCTATCTAGACCCTCGCTGGTAATGTTTAACAAAATTCCGGTCGTGTCGGCATGTACTTTGCCGTGGGGACATTATATACGTCTATAACGTTATATATCCTAACCTAAGGGAACCTAACATCTCGGATGTAGTATTTTCCAACATTCCCGGCGGGCCAGCCCCTACTTCTCGGTGGGCACATTATATACGTCCATATCGTAACATAACCTAACCTAACCCACCTAGACCCTCGCTGGTAATGTTTCACAGAATCCCGTTCATGTCTTCCCGTACGTCTCGGTGCGTACATTAGATACGTCTATAAACTTATATATCCTAACCTAAGGGAACCTAACATCTCGGATGTAGTATTTTCCAACATTCCTGGCGGGTCGGCCCCTACTTCTCGGTGGGCACATTATATACGTCTATATCGTAATATAACCTAACCTAACCCATCTAGAACGTCGCTGGTAATGTTTTACAAAATCCCGGTCGTGTCGGCCCGTACTTCTCGGTGTGGACATTATATACGTCTATATCGTTATATATCCTAACCTAAGGGAACCTAACATCTTGGGTGTAGTATTTTCCAACATTCCTGGCGGGCCGGCCCCTACTTCTCGGTGGGCACATTATATACGTCCATATCGTAATATAATCTAACCTAACCCGTCTAGACCCTCGCTGGTAATGTTTTACAAAATTCCGGTCGTGTCGGCCCGTACTTTGCCGTGGGGACATTATATACGTCTCTATCGTTATATATCCTAACCTAAGGGAACCTAACATCTCGGATGTAGTATTTTCCAACATTCCTGGCGGGTCGGCCCCTACCTCTCGGTGGGCAAATTATATACGTCTATATCGTAATATAACCTAACCTAACCCATCTAGACCGTCGCTGGTAATGTTTTACAAAATCCCGGTCTTGTCGGCCCGTACTTCTCGGTGTGGACATTATATACGTCTATATCGTTATATATCTCAACCTAAGGGAACCTAACATCTCGGATGTAGTATTTTCCAACATTCCTGACGGTTCGGCCCCTACTTCTCGGTGGGCACATTATATACGTCTATATCGCAATATAACCTAACCTAAACCATCTAGACCCTCGCTGGTAATGTTTTACAAAATCCCGGTCGTGTCGGTCCGTACTTCTCGGTGTGGACATTATATACGTCTATAACGTTATATATCCTATCCTAAGGGAACCTAACACCTCGCATGTATTATTTTCCAACGTTCCTGGCGGGACAGCCCCTACTTCTCGATGGGCAAATTATATACGTCTATATCGTAATATAACCTAACCTAACCCATCTAGACCGTCGCTGGTAATGTTTTACAAAATCCCGGTCTTGTCGGCCCGTACTTCTCGGTGCGTACATTATATACGTCTAAAAATTTATATATACTAACCTAAGGGAACCTAACATCTCGGATGTAGTATTTTCCAACATTCCTGGCGGGTCGGCCCATACTTCTCGGTGGGCACATTATATACGTCTATATCGTAATATAACCCAACCTAACCCATCTAGACCGTCGCTGGTAATGTTTTACAAAATCCCGGTCGTGTCGACCCGTACTTCTCGGTGGGGACATTATAAACGTCTATAACGTTATATATCCTAACCTAAGGGAACCTAACATGTCGGATGTAGTATTTTCCAACATTCCTGGCGGGCCAGGCTCTACCTCTCGGTGGGCACATTATATATGTCCATGTCGTAATACAACCTAACCTAACCCACCTAGACCCTCGCTGGTAATGTTTCACAGAATCCCGCTCATGTCTTCCCGTACGTCTCGGTGCGTACATTATATACGTCTAAAAATTTATATATACTAACCTAAGGGAACCTAACATCTCGGATGTAGTATTTTCCAACATTCCTGGCGGGTCGGCCCATACTTCTCGGTGGGCACATTATATACGTCTATATCGTAATATAACCCAACCTAACCCATCTAGACCGTCGCTGGTAATGTTTTACAAAATCCCGGTCGTGTCGACCCGTACTTCTCGGTGGGGACATTATAAACGTCTATAACGTTATATATCCTAACCTAAGGGAACCTAACATGTCGGATGTAGTATTTTCCAACATTCCTGGCGGGTCGGCCCCTACTTCTCGATGGGCACATTATATATGTCTATATCGCAATATAACCTAACCTAACCCATCTAGACCCTCGCTGGTAATGTTTTACAAAATCCCGGTCGTGTCGGCCCGTACTTCTCGGTGTGGACATTATATACGTCTATAACGTTATATATCCTAACCTAAGGGAACCTAACATCTCGCATGTATTATTTTCCAACGTTCCTGGCGGGCCAGGCCCTACTTCTCGGTGGGCACATTATATACTTCCATATCGTAATATAACCTAACCTAACCTATCTAGACCCTCGCTGGTAATGTTTAACAAAATTCCGGTCGTGTCGGCATGTACTTTGCCTTGGGGACTTTATATACGTCTATAACATTATATATCCTAACCTAAGGGAACCTAACATCTCGGATGTAGTATTTTCCAACATTCCTGGCGGGCCAGGCTCTACCTCTCGGTGGGCACATTATATACGTCCATATCGGAATACAACCTAACCTAACCCACCTAGACCCTCGCTGGTAATGTTTCACAGAATCCCGATCATGTCTTCCCGTACGTCTCGGTGCGTACATTATATACGTCTAAAAATTTATATATACTAACCTAAGGGAACCTAACATCTCGGATGTAGTATTTTCCAACATTCCTGGCGGGTCGGCCCATACTTCTCGGTGGGCACATTATATACGTCTATATCGTAATATAACCCAACCTAACCCATCTAGACCGTCGCTGGTAATGTTTTACAAAATCCCGGTCGTGTCGACCCGTACTTCTCGGTGGGGACATTATAAACGTCTATAACGTTATATATCCTAACCTAAGGGAACCTAACATGTCGGATGTAGTATTTTCCAACATTCCTGGCGGGCCAGGCTCTACCTCTCGGTGGGCACATTATATATGTCCATGTCGTAATACAACCTAACCTAACCCACCTAGACCCTCGCTGGTAATGTTTCACAGAATCCCGCTCATGTCTTCCCGTACGTCTCGGTGCGTACATTATATACGTCTAAAAATTTATATATACTAACCTAAGGGAACCTAACATCTCGGATGTATTATTTTCCAACGTTCCTGGCGGGCCAGCCCCTACTTCTCGGTGGGCACATTATATACGTCCATATCGTAATATAACCTAACCTAACCCATCTAGACCCTCGCTGGTAATGTTTTACAAAATCCCGGTCGTTTCTGCCCGTACTTCTCGGTGGGGACATTATATACGTCTATAACGTTATATATCCTAACCTAAGGGAACCTAACATGTCGGATGTAGTATTTTCCACCATTCCTGGCGGGTCGGCCCCTACTTCTCGACGGGCACATTATATATGTCTATATCGCAATATAACCTAACCTAACCCATCTAGACCCTCGCTGGTAATGTTTTACAAAATCCCGGTCGTGTCGGCCCGTACTTCTCGGTGTGGACATTATATACGTCTATAACGTTATATAACCTAACCTAAGGGAACCTAACATCTCGCATGTATTATTTTCCAACGTTCCTGGCGGGCCAGGCCCTACTTCTCGGTGGGCACATTATATACTTCCATATCGTAATATAACCTAACCTAACCTATCTAGACCCTCGCTGGTAATGTTTAACAAAATTCCGGTCGTGTCGGCATGTACTTTGCCGTGGGGACATTATATACGTCTATAACGTTATATATCCTAACCTAAGGGAACCTAACATCTCGGATGTAGTATTTTCCAACATTCCCGGCGGGCCAGCCCCTACTTCTCGGTGGGCACATTATATACGTCCATATCGTAACATAACCTAACCTAACCCACCTAGACCCTCGCTGGTAATGTTTCACAGAATCCCGTTCATGTCTTCCCGTACGTCTCGGTGCGTACATTAGATACGTCTATAAACTTATATATCCTAACCTAAGGGAACCTAACATCTCGGATGTAGTATTTTCCAACATTCCTGGCGGGTCGGCCCCTACTTCTCGGTGGGCACATTATATACGTCTATATCGTAATATAACCTAACCTAACCCATCTAGAACGTCGCTGGTAATGTTTTACAAAATCCCGGTCGTGTCGGCCCGTACTTCTCGGTGTGGACATTATATACGTCTATATCGTTATATATCCTAACCTAAGGGAACCTAACATCTTGGGTGTAGTATTTTCCAACATTCCTGGCGGGCCGGCCCCTACTTCTCGGTGGGCACATTATATACGTCCATATCGTAATATAATCTAACCTAACCCGTCTAGACCCTCGCTGGTAATGTTTTACAAAATTCCGGTCGTGTCGGCCCGTACTTTGCCGTGGGGACATTATATACGTCTCTATCGTTATATATCCTAACCTAAGGGAACCTAACATCTCGGATGTAGTATTTTCCAACATTCCTGGCGGGTCGGCCCCTACCTCTCGGTGGGCAAATTATATACGTCTATATCGTAATATAACCTAACCTAACCCATCTAGACCGTCGCTGGTAATGTTTTACAAAATCCCGGTCTTGTCGGCCCGTACTTCTCGGTGTGGACATTATATACGTCTATATCGTTATA
This sequence comes from Xylocopa violacea, assembly GCA_963969225.1. NCBI lineage: Eukaryota > Metazoa > Arthropoda > Insecta > Hymenoptera > Apidae > Xylocopa > Xylocopa violacea. The sequence continues at coordinate 7,967,741 of CAXAJV010000011.1, read as the reverse complement.
TATCTCAACCTAAGGGAACCTAACATCTCGGATGTAGTATTTTCCAACATTCCTGGCGGTTCGGCCCCTACTTCTCGGTGGGCACATTATATACGTCTATATCGCAATATAACCTAACCTAAACCATCTAGACCCTCGCTGGTAATGTTTTACAAAATCCCGGTCGTGTCGGTCCGTACTTCTCGGTGTGGACATTATATACGTCTATAACGTTATATATCCTATCCTAAGGGAACCTAACACCTCGCATGTATTATTTTCCAACGTTCCTGGCGGGACAGCCCCTACTTCTCGATGGGCACATTATATACGTCTATATCGTAATATAACCTAACCTAATCCATCTAGACCCTCGCTGGTAATGTTTTACAAAATCCCGGTCGTGTCTGCCCGTACTTCTCGGTGGGGACATTATATACGTCTATAACGTTATATATCCTAACCTAAGGGAACCTAACATGTCGGATGTAGTATTTTCCAACATTCCTGGCGGGTCGGCCCCTACTTCTCGATGGGCACATTATATATGTCTATATCGCAATATAACCTAACCTAACCCATCTAGACCCTCGCTGGTAATGTTTTACAAAATCCCGGTCGTGTCGGCCCGTACTTCTCGGTGTGGACATTATATACGTCTATAACGTTATATATCCTAACCTAAGGGAACCTAACATCTCGCATGTATTATTTTCCAACGTTCCTGGCGGGCCAGGCCCTACTTCTCGGTGGGCACATTATATACTTCCATATCGTAATATAACCTAACCTAACCTATCTAGACCCTCGCTGGTAATGTTTAACAAAATTCCGGTCGTGTCGGCATGTACTTTGCCTTGGGGACTTTATATACGTCTATAACGTTATATATCCTAACCTAAGGGAACCTAACATCTCGGATGTAGTATTTTCCAACATTCCTGGCGGGCCAGGCTCTACCTCTCGGTGGGCACATTATATACGTCCATGTCGTAATACAACCTAACCTAACCCACCTAGACCCTCGCTGGTAATGTTTCACAGAATCCCGCTCATGTCTTCCCGTACGTCTCGGTGCGTACATTATATACGTCTAAAAATTTATATATACTAACCTAAGGGAACCTAACATCTCGGATGTAGTATTTTCCAACATTCCTGGCGGGTCGGCCCATACTTCTCGGTGGGCACATTATATACGTCTATATCGTAATATAACCCAACCTAACCCATCTAGACCCTCGCTGGTAATGTTTTACAAAATTCCGGTCGTGTCGGCCCGTACTTCTCGGTGTGGACATTATATACGTCTCTAACGTTATATATCCTAACCTAAGGGAACCTAACATCTCGGATGTAGTATTTTCCAACATTCCTGGCGGGTCGGCCCCTACTTCTCGGTGGGCAAATTATATACGTCTATATCGTAATATAACCTAACCTAACCCATCTAGACCGTCGCTGGTAATGTTTTACAAAATCCCGGTCGTGTCGGCCCGCACTTCTCGGTGGGGACATTATATACGTCTATAACGTTATATATCCTAACCTAAGGGAACCTAACTTCTCGGATGTAGTATTTTCCAACATTCCTGGCGGGTCGGCCCCTACTTCTCGATGGGCACATTATATTTGTCTATATCGCAATATAACCTAGCCTAACCCATCTAGACCCTCGCTGGTAATGTTTTACGAAATCCCGGTCGTGTCGGCCCGTACTTCTCGGTGTGGACATTATATACGTTTATAACGTTATATATCCTAACCTAAGGGAACCTAACATCTCGCATGTATTATTTTCCAACGTTCCTGGCGGGCCAGCCCCTACTTCTCGGTGGGCACATTATATACGTCCATATCGCAATATAACCTAACCTAACCCATCTAGACCCTCGCTGGTAATGTTTTACAAAATCCCGGTCGTATCGGCCCGTACTTTGCCGTGGGGACATTATATACGTCGCTAACGTTATATATCCTAACCTAAGGGAACCTAACATCTCGGATGTAGTATTTTCCAACATTCCTGGCGGGTCGGCCCCTACTTCTCGGTGGGCACATTGTATACGTCTATATCGTAATATAACCTAACCTAACCCATCCAGACCGTCGCTGGTAATGTTTTACAAAATCCCGGTCGTGTCGGCCCGTACTTCTCGGTGTGGACATTATATACGTCTATATCGTTATATATCCTAACCTAAGGGAACCAAACATCTCGGATGTAGTATTTTCCAACATTCCTGGCGGGCCGGCCCCTACTTCTCGGTGGGCACATTATATACGTCCATATCGTAATATAATCTAACCTAACCCATCTAGACCCTCGCTGGTAATGATTTACAAAATTCCGGTCGTGTCGGCCCGTACTTTGCCGTGGGGACATTATATACGTCTCTAACGTTATATATCCTAACCTAAGGGAACCTAACATCTCGCATGTATTATTTTCCAACGTTCCTGGCGGGCCAGGCCCTACTTCTCGGTGGGCACATTATATACTTCCATATCGTAATATAACCTAACCTAACCTATCTAGACCCTCGCTGGTAATGTTTAACAAAATTCCGGTCGTGTCGGCATGTACTTTGCCTTGGGGACTTTATATACGTCTATAACATTATATATCCTAACCTAAGGGAACCTAACATCTCGGATGTAGTATTTTCCAACATTCCTGGCGGGCCAGGCTCTACCTCTCGGTGGGCACATTATATACGTCCATATCGTAATACAACCTAACCTAACCCACCTAGACCCTCGCTGGTAATGTTTCACAGAATCCCGATCATGTCTTCCCGTACGTCTCGGTGCGTACATTATATACGTCTAAAAATTTATATATACTAACCTAAGGGAACCTAACATCTCGGATGTAGTATTTTCCAACATTCCTGGCGGGTCGGCCCATACTTCTCGGTGGGCACATTATATACGTCTATATCGTAATATAACCCAACCTAACCCATCTAGACCGTCGCTGGTAATGTTTTACAAAATCCCGGTCGTGTCGACCCGTACTTCTCGGTGGGGACATTATAAACGTCTATAACGTTATATATCCTAACCTAAGGGAACCTAACATGTCGGATGTAGTATTTTCCAACATTCCTGGCGGGCCAGGCTCTACCTCTCGGTGGGTACATTATATATGTCCATGTCGTAATACAACCTAACCTAACCCACCTAGACCCTCGCTGGTAATGTTTCACAGAATCCCGCTCATGTCTTCCCGTACGTCTCGGTGCGTACATTATATACGTCTAAAAATTTATATATACTAACCTAAGGGAACCTAACATCTCGGATGTAGTATTTTCCAACATTCCTGGCGGGCCGGCCCCTACTTCTCGGTGGGCACATTATATACGTCCATATCGTAATATAATCTAACCTAACCCATCTAGACCCTCGCTGGTAATGATTTACAAAATTCAGGTCGTGTCGGCCCGTACTTTGCCGTGGGGACATTATATACGTCTCTAACGTTATATATCCTAACCTAAGGGAACCTAACATCTCGCATGTATTATTTTCCAACGTTCCTGGCGGGCCAGGCCCTACTTCTCGGTGGGCACATTATATACTTCCATATCGTAATATAACCTAACCTAACCTATCTAGACCCTCGCTGGTAATGTTTAACAAAATTCCGGTCGTGTCGGCATGTACTTTGCCTTGGGGACTTTATATACGTCTATAACATTATATATCCTAACCTAAGGGAACCTAACATCTCGGATGTAGTATTTTCCAACATTCCTGGCGGGCCAGGCTCTACCTCTCGGTGGGCACATTATATACGTCCATATCGTAATACAACCTAACCTAACCCACCTAGACCCTCGCTGGTAATGTTTCACAGAATCCCGATCATGTCTTCCCGTACGTCTCGGTGCGTACATTATATACGTCTAAAAATTTATATATACTAACCTAAGGGAACCTAACATCTCGGATGTAGTATTTTCCAACATTCCTGGCGGGTCGGCCCATACTTCTCGGTGGGCACATTATATACGTCTATATCGTAATATAACCCAACCTAACCCATCTAGACCGTCGCTGGTAATGTTTTACAAAATCCCGGTCGTGTCGACCCGTACTTCTCGGTGGGGACATTATAAACGTCTATAACGTTATATATCCTAACCTAAGGGAACCTAACATGTCGGATGTAGTATTTTCCAACATTCCTGGCGGGCCAGGCTCTACCTCTCGGTGGGCACATTATATATGTCCATGTCGTAATACAACCTAACCTAACCCACCTAGACCCTCGCTGGTAATGTTTCACAGAATCCCGCTCATGTCTTCCCGTACGTCTCGGTGCGTACATTATATACGTCTAAAAATTTATATATACTAACCTAAGGGAACCTAACATCTCGGATGTAGTATTTTCCAACATTCCTGGCGGGTCGGCCCATACTTCTCGGTGGGCACATTATATACGTCTATATCGTAATATAACCCAACCTAACCCATCTAGACCGTCGCTGGTAATGTTTTACAAAATCCCGGTCGTGTCGACCCGTACTTCTCGGTGGGGACATTATAAACGTCTATAACGTTATATATCCTAACCTAAGGGAACCTAACATGTCGGATGTAGTATTTTCCACCATTCCTGGCGGGTCGGCCCCTACTTCTCGACGGGCACATTATATACGTCCATATCGTAATATAATCTAACCTAACCCGTCTAGACCCTCGCTGGTAATGTTTTACAAAATTCCGGTCGTGTCGGCCCGTACTTTGCCGTGGGGACATTATATACGTCTCTATCGTTATATATCCTAACCTAAGGGAACCTAACATCTCGGATGTAGTATTTTCCAACATTCCTGGCGGGTCGGCCCCTACCTCTCGGTGGGCAAATTATATACGTCTATATCGTAATATAACCTAACCTAACCCATCTAGACCGTCGCTGGTAATGTTTTACAAAATCCCGGTCGTGTCGGCCCGTACTTCTCGGTGTGGACATTATATACGTCTATATCGTTATATATCCTAACATAAGGGAACCTAACATCTCGGATGTAGTATTTTCCAACATTCCTGGCGGGCCGGCCCCTACTTCTCGGTGGGCACATTATATACGTCCATATCGTAATATAATCTAACCTAACCCATCTAGACCCTCGCTGGTAATGTTTTACAAAATTCCGGTCGTGTCGGCCCGTACTTTGCCGTGGGGACATTATATACGTCTCTAACGTTATATATCCTAACCTAAGGGAACCTAACATCGCGGATGTAGTATTTTCCAACATTCCTGGCGGGTCGGCCCCTACTTCTCGGTGGGCACATTATATACGTCTATATCGTAATATAACCTAACCTAACCCATCTAGACCGTCGCTGGTAATGTTTTACAAAATCCCGGTCGTGTCGACCCGTACTTCTCGGTGGGGACATTATATACGTCTATAACGTTATATATCCTAACCTAAGGGAACCTAACTTCTCGGATGTAGTATTTTCCAACATTCCTGGCGGGTCGGCCCCTACTTCTCGATGGGCACATTATATTTGTCTATATCGCAATATAACCTAGCCTAACCCATCTAGACCCTCGCTGGTAATGTTTTACAAAATCCCGGTCGTGTCGGCCCGTACTTCTCGGTGTGGACATTATATACGTCTATAACGTTATATATCCTAACCTAAGGGAACCTAACATCTCGCATGTATTATTTTCCAACGTTCCTGGCGGGCCAGCCCCTACTTCTCGGTGGGCACATTATATACGTCCATATCGCAATATAACCTAACCTAACCCATCTAGACCCTCGCTGGTAATGTTTTACAAAATCCCGGTCGTATCGGCCCGTACTTTGCCGTGGGGACATTATATACGTCGCTAACGTTATATATCCTAACTTAAGGGAACCTAACATCTCGGATGTAGTATTTTCCAACATTCCTGGCGGGTCGGCCCCTACTTCTCGGTGGGCACATTGTATACGTCTATATCGTAATATAACCTAACCTAACCCATCCAGACCGTCGCTGGTAATGTTTTACAAAATCCCGGTCGTGTCGGCCCGTACTTCTCGGTGTGGACATTATATACGTCTATATCGTTATATATCCTAACCTAAGGGAACCAAACATCTCGGATGTAGTATTTTCCAACATTCCTTGCGGGCCGGCCCCTACTTCTCGGTGGGCACATTATATACGTAAATATCGTAATATAATCTAACCTAACCCATCTAGACCCTCGCTGGTAATGTTTTACAAAATTCCGGTCGTGTCGGCCCGTACTTTGCCGTGGGGACATTATATACGTCTCTAACGTTATATATCCTAACCTAAGGGAACCTAACATCGCGGATGTAGTATATTCCAACATTCCTGGCGGGTCGGCCCCTACTTCTCGGTGGGCACATTATATACGTCTATATCGTAATATAACCTAACCTAACCCATCTAGACCGTCGCTGGTAATGTTTTACAAAATCCCGGTCGTGTCGACCCGTACTTCTCGGTGGGGACATTATATACGTCTATAACGATATATATCCTAACCTAAGGGAACCTAACTTCTCGGATGTAGTATTTTCCAACATTCCTGGCGGGTCGGCCCCTACTTCTCGATGGGCACATTATATTTGTCTATATCGCAATATAACCTAGCCTAACCCATCTAGACCCTCGCTGGTAATGTTTTACAAAATCCCGGTCGTGTCGGCCCGTACTTCTCGGTGTGGACATTATATACGTCTATAACGTTATATATCCTAACCTAAGGGAACCTAACATCTCGCATGTATTATTTTCCAACGTTCCTGGCGGGCCAGCCCCTACTTCTCGGTGGGCACATTATATACGTCCATATCGCAATATAACCTAACCTAACCCATCTAGACCCTCGCTGGTAATGTTTTACAAAATCCCGGTCGTATCGGCCCGTACTTTGCCGTGGGGACATTATATACGTCGCTAACGTTATATATCCTAACTTAAGGGAACCTAACATCTCGGATGTAGTATTTTCCAACATTCCTGGCGGGTCGGCCCCTACTTCTCGGTGGGCACATTGTATACGTCTATATCGTAATATAACCTAACCTAACCCATCCAGACCGTCGCTGGTAATGTTTTACAAAATCCCGGTCGTGTCGGCCCGTACTTCTCGGTGTGGACATTATATACGTCTATATCGTTATATATCCTAACCTAAGGGAACCAAACATCTCGGATGTAGTATTTTCCAACATTCCTTGCGGGCCGGCCCCTACTTCTCGGTGGGCACATTATATACGTCCGTATCGTAATATAATCTAACCTAACCCATCTAGACCCTCGCTGGTAATGTTTTACAAAATTCCGGTCGTGTCGGCCCGTACTTTGCCGTGGGGACATTATATACGTCTCTAACGTTATATATCCTAACCTAAGGGAACCTAACTTCTCGGATGTAGTATTTTCCAACATTCCTGGCGGTTCGGCCCCTACTTCTCGGTGGGCACATTATATACGTCTATATCGTAATATAACCTAACCTAATCCATCTAGACCCTCGCTGGTAATGTTTTACAAAATCCCGGTCGTGTCTGCCCGTACTTCTCGGTGGGGACATTATATACGTCTATAACTTTATATATCTTAACCTAAGGGAACCTAATATGTCGGATGTAGTATTTTCCAACATTCCTGGCGGGTCGGCCCCTACTTCTCGATGGGCACATTATATATGTCTATATCGCAATATAACCTAACCTAAACCATCTAGACCCTCGCTGGTAATGTTTTACAAAATCCCGGTCGTGTCGGCCCGTATTTCTCGGTGTGGACATTATATACGTCTATAACGTTATATATCCTAACCTAAGGGAACCTAACATCTCGCATGTATTATTTTCCAACGTTCCTGGCGGGCCAGGCCCTACTTCTCGGTGGGCACATTATATACTTCCATATCGTAATATAACCTAACCTAACCTATCTAGACCCTCGCTGGTAATGTTTAACAAAATTCCGGTCGTGTCGGCATGTACTTTGCCGTGGGGACATTATATACGTCTATAACGTTATATATCCTAACCTAAGGGAACCTAACATCTCGGATGTAGTATTTTCCAACATTCCCGGCGGGCGAGCCCCTACTTCTCGGTGGGCACATTATATACGTCCATATCGTAACATAACCTAACCTAACCCACCTAGACCCTCGCTGGTAATGTTTCACAGAATCCCGTTCATGTCTTCCCGTACGTCTCGGTGCGTACATTAGATACGTCTATAAACTTATATATCCTAACCTAAGGGAACCTAACATCTCGGATGTAGTATTTTCCAACATTCCTGGCGGGTCGGCCCCTACTTCTCGGTGGGCACATTATATACGTCTATATCGTAATATAACCTAACCTAACCCATCTAGAACGTCGCTGGTAATGTTTTACAAAATCCCGGTCGTGTCGGCCCGTACTTCTCGGTGTGGACATTATATACGTCTATATCGTTATATATCCTAACCTAAGGGAACCTAACATCTCGGGTGTAGTATTTTCCAACATTCCTGGCGGGCCGGCCCCTACTTCTCGGTGGGCACATTATATACGTCCATATCGTAATATAATCTAACCTAACCCATCTAGACCCTCGCTGGTAATGTTTTACAAAATTCCGGTCGTGTCGGCCCGTACTTTGCCGTGGGGACATTATATACGTCTCTAACGTTATATATCCTAACCTAAGGGAACCTAACATCGCGGATGTAGTATTTTCCAACATTCCTGGCGGGTCGGCCCCTACTTCTCGGTGGGCACATTATATACGTCTATATCGTAATATAACCTAACCTAACCCATCTAGACCGTCGCTGGTAATGTTTTACAAAATCCCGGTCGTGTCGACCCGTACTTCTCGGTGGGGACGTTATATACGTCTATAACGTTATATATCCTAACCTAAGGGAACCTAACTTCTCGGATGTAGTATTTTCCAACATTCCTGGCGGGTCGGCCCCTACTTCTCGATGGGCACATTATATTTGTCTATATCGCAATATAACCTAGCCTAACCCATCTAGACCCTCGCTGGTAATGTTTTACAAAATCCCGGTCGTGTCGGCCCGTACTTCTCGGTGTGGACATTATATACGTCTATAACGTTATATATCCTAACCTAAGGGAACCTAACATCTCGCATGTATTATTTTCCAACGTTCCTGGCGGGCCAGCCCCTACTTCTCGGTGGGCACATTATATACGTCCATATCGCAATATAACCTAACCTAACCCATCTAGACCCTCGCTGGTAATGTTTTACAAAATCCCGGTCGTATCGGCCCGTACTTTGCCGTGGGGACATTATATACGTCGCTAACGTTATATATCCTAACTTAAGGGAACCTAACATCTCGGATGTAGTATTTTCCAACATTCCTGGCGGGTCGGCCCCTACTTCTCGGTGGGCACATTGTATACGTCTATATCGTAATATAACCTAACCTAACCCATCCAGACCGTCGCTGGTAATGTTTTACAAAATCCCGGTCGTGTCGGCCCGTACTTCTCGGTGTGGACATTATATACGTCTATATCGTTATATATCCTAACCTAAGGGAACCAAACATCTCGGATGTAGTATTTTCCAACATTCCTTGCGGGCCGGCCTCTACTTCTCGGTGGGCACATTATATACGTCCATATCGTAATATAATCTAACCTAACCCATCTAGACCCTCGCTGGTAATGTTTTACAAAATTCCGGTCGTGTCGGCCCGTACTTTGCCGTGGGGACATTATATACGTCTCTAACGTTATATATCCTAACCTAAGGGAACCTAACTTCTCGGATGTAGTATTTTCCAACATTCCTGGCGGTTCGGCCCCTACTTCTCGGTGGGCACATTATATACGTCTATATCGTAATATAACCTAACCTAATCCATCTAGACCCTCGCTGGTAATGTTTTACAAAATCCCGGTCGTGTCTGCCCGTACTTCTCGGTGGGGACATTATATACGTCTATAACTTTATATATCCTAACCTAAGGGAACCTAATATGTCGGATGTAGTATTTTCCAACATTCCTGGCGGGTCGGCCCCTACTTCTCGATGGGCACATTATATACTTCCATATCGTAATATAACCTAACCTAACCTATCTAGACCCTCGCTGGTAATGTTTAACAAAATTCCGGTCGTGTCGGCATGTACTTTGCCGTGGGGACATTATATACGTCTATAACGTTATATATCCTAACCTAAGGGAACCTAACATCTCGGATGTAGTATTTTCCAACATTCCTGGCGGGCCAGCCCCTACTTCTCGGTGGGCACATTATATACGTCCATATCGTAATATAACCTAACCTAACCCACCTAGACCCTCGCTGGTAATGTTTCACAGAATCCCGTTCATGTCTTCCCGTACGTCTCGGTGCGTACATTATATACGTCTATAAACTTATATATCCTAACCTAAGGGAACCTAACATCTCGGATGTAGTATTTTCCAACATTCCTGGCGGGTCGGCCCATACTTCTCGGTGGGCACATTATATACGTCTATATCGTAATATAACCCAACCTAACCCATCTAGACCGTCGCTGGTAATGTTTTACAAAATCCCGGTCGTGTCGACCCGTACTTCTCGGTGGGGACATTATAAACGTCTATAACGTTATATATCCTAACCTAAGGGAACCTAACATGTCGGATGTAGTATTTTCCAACATTCCTGGCGGGTCGGCCCCTACTTCTCGATGAGCACATTATATTTGTCTATATCGCAATATAACCTACCCTAACCCATCTAGACCCTCGCTGGTAATGTTTTACAAAATCCCGGTCGTGTCGGCCCGTACTCCTCGGTATGGACGTTATATACGTCTATAACGTTATATATCCTAACCTAAGGGAACCTAACATCTCGCATGTATTATTTTCCAACGTTCCTGGCGGGCCAGCCCCTACTTCTCGGTGGGCACATTATATACGTCCATATCGTAATATAACCTAACCTAACCCATCTAGACCCTCGCTGGTAATGTTTTACAAATTCCCGGTCGTTTCTGCCCGTACTTCTCGGTGGGGAGATTATATACGTCTATAACGTTATATATCCTAACCTAAGGGAACCTAACATGTCGGATGTAGTATTTTCCACAATTCCTGGCGGGTCGGCCCCTACTTCTCGACGGGCACATTATATATGTCTATATCGCAATATAACCTAACCTAACCCATCTAGACCCTCGCTGGTAATGTTTTACAAAATCCCGGTCGTGTCGGCCCGTACTTCTCGGTGTGGACATTATATACGTCTATAACGTTATATATCCTAACCTAAGGGAACCTAACATCTCGCATGTATTATTTTCCAACGTTCCTGGCGGGCCAGGCCCTACTTCTCGGTGGGCACATTATATACTTCCATATCGTAATATAACCTAACCTAACCTATCTAGACCCTCGCTGGTAATGTTTAACAAAATTCCGGTCGTGTCGGCATGTACTTTGCCGTGGGGACATTATATACGTCTATAACGTTATATATCCTAACCTAAGGGAACCTAACATCTCGGATGCAGTATTTGCCAACATTCCTGGCGGGCCGGCCCCTACTTCTCGTTGGGCACATTATATACGTCCATATCGTAATATAATCTAACCTAACCCATCTAGACCCTCGCTGGTAATGTTTTACAAAATTCCGGTCGTGTCGGCCCGTACTTTGCCGTGGGGACATTATATACGTCTCTAACGTTATATATCCTAACCTAAGGGAACCTAACATCGCGGATGTAGTATTTTCCAACATTCCTGGCGGGTCGGCCCCTACTTCTCGGTGGGCACATTATATACGTCTATATCGTAATATAACCTAACCTAACCCATCTAGACCGTCGCTGGTAATGTTTTACAAAATCCCGGTCGTGTCGACCCGTACTTCTCGGTGGGGACATTATATACGTCTATAACGTTATATATCCTAACCTAAGGGAACCTAACATGTCGGATGTAGTATTTTCCACCATTCCTGGCGGGTCGGCCCCTACTTCTCGACGGGCACATTATATATGTCTATATCGCAATATAACCTAGCCTAACCCATCTAGACCCTCGCTGGTAATGTTTTACAAAATCCCGGTCGTGTCGGCCCGTACTTCTCGGTGTGGACATTATATACGTCTATAACGTTATATATCCTAACCTAAGGGAACCTAACATCTCGCATGTATTATTTTCCAACGTTCCTGGCGGGCCAGCCCCTACTTCTCGGTGGGCACATTATATACGTCCATACCGCAATATAACCTAACCTAACCCATCTAGACCCTCGCTGGTAATGGTTTACAAAATCCCGGTCGTATCGGCCCGTACTTTGCCGTGGGGACATTATATACGTCGCTAACGTTATATATCCTAACTTAAGGGAACCTAACATCTCGGATGTAGTATTTTCCAACATTCCTGGCGGGTCGGCCCCTACTTCTCGGTGGGCACATTGTATACGTCTATATCGTAATATAACCTAACCTAACCCATCCAGACCGTCGCTGGTAATGTTTTACAAAATCCCGGTCGTGTCGGCCCGTACTTCTCGGTGTGGACATTATATACGTCTATAACGTTATATATCCTAACCTAAGGGAACCAAACATCTCGGATGTAGTATTTTCCAACATTCCTTGCGGGCCGGCCCCTACTTCTCGGTGGGCACATTATATACGTCCATATCGTAATATAATCTAACCTAACCCATCTAGACCCTCGCTGGTAATGTTTTACAAAATTCCGGTCGTGTCGGCCCGTACTTTGCCGTGGGGACATTATATACGTCTCTAACGTTATATATCCTAACCTAAGGGAACCTAACTTCTCGGATGTAGTATTTTCCAACATTCCTGGCGGTTCGGCCCCTACTTCTCGGTGGGCACATTATATACGTCTATATCGTAATATAACCTAACCTAATCCATCTAGACCCTCGCTGGTAATGTTTTACAAAATCCCGGTCGTGTCTGCCCGTACATCTCGGTGGGGACATTATATACGTCTATAACGTTATATATCCTAACCTAAGGGAACCTAACATGTCGGATGTAGTATTTTCCAACATTCCTGGCGGGTCGGCCCCTACTTCTCGATGGGCACATTATATATGTCTATATCGCAATATAACCTAACCAAACCCATCTAGACCCTCGCTGGTAATGTTTTACAAAATCCCGGTCGTGTCGGCCCGTACTTCTCGGTGTGGACATTATATACGTCTATAACGTTATATATCCTAACCTAAGGGAACCTAACATCTCGCATGTATTATTTTCCAACGTTCCTGGCGGGCCAGGCCCTACTTCTCGGTGGGCACATTATATACTTCCATATCGTAATATAACCTAACCTAACCTATCTAGACCCTCGCTGGTAATGTTTAACAAAATTCCGGTCGTGTCGGCTGTTACTTTGCCGTGGGGACATTATATACGTCTATAACGTTATATATCCTAACCTAAGGGAACCTAACATCTCGGATGTAGTATTTTCCAACATTCCTGGCGGGCCAGCCCCTACTTCTCGGTGGGCACATTATATACGTCCATATCGTAATATAACCTAACCTAACCCACCTAGACCCTCGCTGGTAATGTTTCACAGAATCCCGTTCATGTCTTCCCGTACGTCTCGGTGCGTACATTATATACGTCTATAAACTTATATATCCTAACCTAAGGGAACCTAACATCTCGGATGTAGTATTTTCCAACATTCCTGGCGGGTCGGCCCATACTTCTCGGTGGGCACATTATATACGTCTATATCGTAATATAACCCAACCTAACCCATCTAGACCGTCGCTGGTAATGTTTTACAAAATCCCGGTCGTGTCGACCCGTACTTCTCGGTGGGGACATTATAAACGTCTATAACGTTATATATCCTAACCTAAGGGAACCTAACATGTCGGATGTAGTATTTTCCAACATTCCTGGCGGGTCGGCCCCTACTTCTCGATGGGCACATTATATTTGTCTATATCGCAATATAACCTAACCTAACCCATCTAGACCCTCGCTGGTAATGTTTTACAAAATCCCGGTCGTGTCGGCCCGTACTTCTCGGTATGGACGTTATATACGTCTATAACGTTATATATCCTAACCTAAGGGAACCTAACATCTCGCATGTATTATTTTCCAACGTTCCTGGCGGGCCAGCCCCTACTTCTCGGTGGGCACATTATATACGTCCATATCGTAATATAACCTAACCTAACCCATCTAGACCCTCGCTGGTAATGTTTTACAAATTCCCGGTCGTTTCTGCCCGTACTTCTCGGTGGGGACATTATATACGTCTATAACGTTATATATCCCAACCTAAGGGAACCTAACATCTCGCATGTATTATTTTCCAACGTTCCTGGCGGGCCAGCCCCTACTTCTCGGTGGGCACATTATATACGTCCATATCGCAATATGACCTAACCTAACCCATCTAGACCCTCGCTGGTAATGTTTTACAAAATCCCGGTCGTATCGGCCCGTACTTTGCCGTGGGGACATTATATACGTCGCTAACGTTATATATCCTAACTTAAGGGAACCTAACATCTCGGATGTAGTATTTTCCAACATTCCTGGCGGGTCGGCCCCTACTTCTCGGTGGGCACATTGTATACGTCTATATCGTAATATAACCTAACCTAACCCATCCAGACCGTCGCTGGTAATGTTTTACAAAATCCCGGTCGTGTCGGCCCGTACTTCTCGGTGTGGACATTATATACGTCTATAACGTTATATATCCTAACCTAAGGGAACCAAACATCTCGGATGTAGTATTTTCCAACATTCCTTGCGGGCCGGCCCCTACTTCTCGGTGGGCACATTATATACGTCCATATCGTAATATAATCTAACCTAACCCATCCAGACCCTCGCTGGTAATGTTTTACAAAATTCCGGTCGTGTCGGCCCGTACTTTGCCGTGGGGACATTATATACGTCTCTAACGTTATATATCCTAACCTAAGGGAACCTAACTTCTCGGATGTAGTATTTTCCAACATTCCTGGCGGTTCGGCCCCTACTTCTCGGTGGGCACATTATATACGTCTATATCGTAATATAACCTAACCTAATCCATCTAGACCCTCGCTGGTAATGTTTAACAAAATTCCGGTCGTGTCGGCATGTACTTTGCCGTGGGGACATTATATACGTCTATAACGTTATATATCCTAACCTAAGGGAACCTAACATCTCGGATGTAGTATTTTCCAACATTCCTGGCGGGCCAGCCCCTACTTCTCGGTGGGCACATTATATACGTCCATATCGTAATATAACCTAACCTAACCCACCCAGACCCTCGCTGGTAATGTTTCACAGAATCCCGTTCATGTCTTCCCGTACGTCTCGGTGCGTACATTATATACGTCTATAAACTTATATATCCTAACCTAAGGGAACCTAACATCTCGGATGTAGTATTTTCCAACATTCCTGGCGGGTCGGCCCATACTTCTCGGTGGGCACATTATATACGTCTATATCGTAATATAACCCAACCTAACCCATCTAGACCGTCGCTGGTAATGTTTTACAAAATCCCGGTCGTGTCGACCCGTACTTCTCGGTGGGGACATTATATACGTCTATAACGTTATATATCCCAACCTAAGGGAACCTAACATGTCGGATGTAGTATTTTCCACCATTCCTGGCGGGTCGGCCCCTACTTCTCGACGGGCACATTATATATGTCTATATCGCAATATAACCTAACCTAACCCATCTAGACCCTCGCTGGTAATGTTTTACAAAATCCCGGTCGTGTCGGCCCGTACTTCTCGGTGTGGACATTATATACGTCTATAACGTTATATATCCTAACCTAAGGGAACCTAACATCTCGCATGTATTATTTTCCAACGTTCCTGGCGGGCCAGGCCCTACTTCTCGGTGGGCACATTATATACTTCCATATCGTAATATAACCTAACCTAACCTATCTAGACCCTCGCTGGTAATGTTTAACAAAATTCCGGTCGTGTCGGCATGTACTTTGCCGTGGGGACATTATATACGTCTATAACGTTATATATCCTAACCTAAGGGAACCTAACATCTCGGATGTAGTATTTTCCAACATTCCTGGCGGGCCAGCCCCTACTTCTCGGTGGGCACATTATATACGTCCATATCGTAACATAACCTAACCTAACCCACCTAGACCCTCGCTGGTAATGTTTCACAGAATCCCGTTCATGTCTTCCCGTACGTCTCGGTGCGTACATTAGATACGTCTATAAACTTATATATCCTAACCTAAGGGAACCTAACATCTCGGGTGTAGTATTTTCCAACATTCCTGGCGGGCCGGCCCCTACTTCTCGGTGGGCACATTATATACGTCCATATCGTAATATAATCTAACCTAACCCGTCTAGACCCTCGCTGGTAATGTTTTACAAAATTCCGGTCGTGTCGGCCCGTACTTTGCCGTGGGGACATTATATACGTCTCTATCGTTATATATCCTAACCTAAGGGAACCTAACATCTCGGATGTAGTATTTTCCAACATTCCTGGCGGGTCGGCCCCTACCTCTCGGTGGGCAAATTATATACGTCTATATCGTAATATAACCCAACCTAACCCATCTAGACCGTCGCTGGTAATGTTTTACAAAATCCCGGTCGTGTCGACCCGTACGTCTCGGTGGGGACATTATAAACGTCTATAACGTTATATATCCTAACCTAAGGGAACCTAACATGTCGGATGTAGTATTTTCCAACATTCCTGGCGGGTCGGCCCCTACTTCTCGATGGGCACATTATATTTGTCTATATCGCAATATAACCTAACCTAACCCATCTAGACCCTCGCTGGTAATGTTTTACAAAATCCCGGTCGTGTCGGCCCGTACTTCTCGGTATGGACGTTATATACGTCTATAACGTTATATATCCTAACCTAAGGGAACCTAACATCTCGCATGTATTATTTTCCAACGTTCCTGGCGGGCCAGCCCCTACTTCTCGGTGGGCACATTATATACGTCCATATCGTAATATAACCTAACCTAACCCATCTAGACCCTCGCTGGTAATGTTTTACAAATTCCCGGTCGTTTCTGCCCGTACTTCTCGGTGGGGACATTATATACGTCTATAACGTTATATATCCTAACCTAAGGGAACCTAACATGTCGGATGTAGTATTTTCCACCATTCCTGGCGGGTCGGCCCCTACTTCTCGACGGGCACATTATATATGTCTATATCGCAATATAACCTAACCTAACCCATCTAGACCCTCGCTGGTAATGTTTTACAAAATCCCGGTCGTGTCGGCCCGTACTTCTCGGTGTGGACATTATATACGTCTATAACGTTATATATCCTAACCTAAGGGAACCTAACATCTCGCATGTATTATTTTCCAACGTTCCTGGCGGGCCAGGCCCTACTTCTCGGTGGGCACATTATATACTTCCATATCGTAATATAACCTAACCTAACCTACCTAGACCCTCGCTGGTAATGTTTAACAAAATTCCGGTCGTGTCGGCATGTACTTTGCCGTGGGGACATTATATACGTCTATAACGTTATATATCCTAACCTAAGGGAACCTAACATCTCGGATGTAGTATTTTCCAACATTCCTGGCGGGCCAGCCCCTACTTCTCGGTGGGCACATTATATACGTCCATATCGTAACATAACCTAACCTAACCCACCTAGACCCTCGCTGGTAATGTTTCACAGAATCCCGTTCATGTCTTCCCGTACGTCTCGGTGCGTACATTAGATACGTCTATAAACTTATATATCCTAACCTAAGGGAACCTAACATCTCGGATGTAGTATTTTCCAACATTCCTGGCGGGTCGGCCCCTACTTCTCGGTGGGCACATTATATACGTCTGAATCGTAATATAACCTAACCTAACCCATCTAGACCGTCGCTGGTAATGTTTTACAAAATCCCGGTCGTGTCGACCCGTACTTCTCGGTGGGGACATTATATACGTCTATAACGTTATATATCCTAACCTAAGGGAACCTAACTTCTCGTATGTAGTATTTTCCAACATTCCTGGCGGGTCGGCCCCTACTTCTCGGTGGGCACATTATATACGTCTATATCGTAATATAACCTAACCTAATCCATCTAGACCCTCGCTGGTAATGTTTTACAAAATCCCGGTCGTGTCTGCCCGTACTTCTCGGTGTGGACATTATATACGTCTAAAAATTTATATATACTAACCTAAGGGAACCTAACATCTCGGATGTAGTATTTTCCAACATTCCTGGCGGGTCGGCCCCTACTTCTCGATGGGCACATTATATTTGTCTATACCGCAATATAACCTAACCTAACCCATCTAGACCCTCGCTGGTAATGTTTTACAAAATCCCGGTCGTGTCGGCCCGTACTTCTCGGTGTGGACGTTATATACGTCTATAGCGTTATATATCCTAACCTAAGGGAACCTAACATCTCGCATGTATTATTTTCCAACGTTCCTGGCGGGCCAGCCCCTACTTCTCGGTGGGCACATTATATACGTCCATATCGTAATATAACCTAACCTAACCCATCTAGACCCTCGCTGGTAATGTTTTACAAAATCCCGGTCGTTTCTGCCCGTACTTCTCGGTGGGGACATTATATACGTCTATAACGTTATATATCCTAACCTAAGGGAACCTAACATGTCGGATGTAGTATTTTCCAACATTCCTGGCGGGTCGGCCCCTACTTCTCGACGGGCACATTATATATGTCTATATCGCAATATAACCTAACCTAACCCATCTAGACCCTCGCTGGTAATGTTTTACAAAATCCCGGTCGTGTCGGCCCGTACTTCTCGGTGTGGACATTATATACGTCTATAACGTTATATATCCTAACCTAAGGGAACCTAACATCTCGGATGTAGTATTTTCCTACATTTCTGGCGAGTCGGCCCCTACTTCCCGGTGGGAACATTATATACGTCTATAACGTAATATAACCTAACCTAACCCACCTAGACCCTCGCTGGTAATGTTTCACAGAATCCCGCTCATGTCTTCCCGTACGTCTCGGTGCGTACATTATATACGTCTAAAAATTTATATATACTAACCTAAGGGAACCTAACATGTCGGATGTAGTATTTTCCAACATTCCTAGCGGGTCGGCCCCTGCTTCTCGATGAGCACATTATATATGTCTATATCGCAATATAACCTAACCTAACCCATCTAGACCCTCGCTGGTAATGTTTTACAAAATTCCGGTCGTGTCTGCCCGTACTTTGCCGTGGGGACATTATATACGTCTCTAACGTTATATATCCTAACCTAAGGGAACCTAACATCGCGGATGTAGTATTTTCCAACATTCCTGGCGGGTCGGCCCCTACTTCTCGGTGGGCACATTATATACGTCTATATCGTAATATAACCTAACCTAACCCATCTAGACCGTCGCTGGTAATGTTTTACAAAATCCCGGTCGTGTCGACCCGTACGTCTCGGTGCGTACATTAGATACGTCTATAAACTTATATATCCTAACCTAAGGGAACCTAACATCTCGGATGTAGTATTTTCCAACATTCCTGGCGGGTCGGCCCCTACTTCTCGGTGGGCACATTATATACGTCTATATCGTAATATAACCTAACCTAACCCATCTAGACCGTCGCTGGTAATGTTTTACAAAATCCCGGTCGTGTCGGCCCGTACTTCTCGGTGTGGACATTATATACGTCTATATCGTTATATATCCTAACCTAAGGGAACCTAACATCTCGGATGTAGAATTTTCCAACATTCCTGGCGGGCCGGCCCCTACTTCTCGGTGGGCACATTATATACGTCCATATCGTAATATAATCTAACCTAACCCATCTAGACCCTCGCTGGTAATGTTTTACAAAATTCCGGTCGTGTCGGCCCGTACTTCTCGGTGTGGACATTATATACGTCTCTAACGTTATATATCCTAACCTAAGGGAACCTAACATCTCGGATGTAGTATTTTCCAACATTCCTGGCGGGTCGGCCCCTACTTCTCGGTGGGCAAATTATATACGTCTATATCGTAATATAACCTAACCTAACCCATCTAGACCGTCGCTGGTAATGTTTTACAAAATCCCGGTCGTGTCGGCCTGTACTTCTCGGTGGGGACATTATATACGTCTATAACGTTATATATCCTAACCTAAGGGAACCTAACTTCTCGGATGTAGTATTTTCCAACATTCCTGGCGGGTCGGCCCCTACTTCTCGATGGGCACATTATATTTGTCTATATCGCAATATAACCTAGCCTAACCCATCTAGACCCTCGCTGGTAATGTTTTACAAAATCCCGGTCGTGTCGGCCCGTACTTCTCGGTGTGGACATTATATACGTCTATAACGTTATATATCCTAACCTAAGGGAACCTAACATCTCGCATGTATTATTTTCCAACGTTCCTGGCGGGCCAGCCCCTACTTCTCGGTCGGCACATTATATACGTCCATATCGCAATATAACCTAACCTAACCCATCTAGACCCTCGCTGGTAATGTTTTACACAATCCCGGTCGTGTCGGCCCGTACTTCTCGGTGTGGACGTTATATACGTCTATAACGTTATATATCCTAACCTAAGGGAACCTAACATCTCGCATGTATTATTTTACAACGTTCCTGGCGGGCCAGCCCCTACTTCTCGGTGGGCACATTATATACGTCCATATCGTAATATAACCTAACCTAACCCATCTAGACCCTCGCTGGTAATGTTTTACAAAATCCCGGTCGTTTCTGCCCGTACTTCTCGGTGGGGACATTATATACGTCTATAACGTCATATATCCTAACCTAAGGGAACCTAACATGTCGGATGTAGTATTTTCCACCATTCCTGGCGGGTCGGCCCCTACTTCTCGACGGGCACATTATATATGTCTATATCGCAATATAACCTAACCTAACCCATCTAGACCCTCGCTGGTAATGTTTTACAAAATCCCGGTCGTGTCGGCCCGTACTTCTCGGTGTGGACATTATATACGTCTATAACGTTATATATCCTAACCTAAGGGAACCTAACATCTCGCATGTATTATTTTCCAACGTTCCTGGTGGGCCAGGCCCTACTTCTCGGTGGGCACATTACATACTTCCATATCGTAATATAACCTAACCTAACCTATCTAGACCCTCGCTGGTAATGTTTAACAAAATTCCGGTCGTGTCGGCATGTACTTTGCCGTTGGGACATTATATACGTCTATAACGTTATATATCCTAACCTAAGGGAACCTAACATCTCGGATGTAGTATTTTCCAACATTCCTGGCGGGCCAGCCCCTACTTCTCGGTGGGCACATTATATACGTCCATATCGTAACATAACCTAACCTAACCCATCTAGACCCTCGCTGGTAATGTTTTACAAAATTCCGGTCGTGTCGGCCCGTACATTGCCGTGGGGACATTATATACGTCTCTAACGTTATATATCCTAACCTAAGGGAACCTAACATCTCGGATGTAGTATTTTCCAACATTCCTGGCGGGTCGGCCCCTACTTCTCGGTGGGCACATTAGATACGTCTATATCGTAATATAACCTAACCTAACCCATCTAGACCGTCGCTGGTAATGTTTTACAAAATTCCGGTCGTGTCGGCCCGTACTTCTCGGTGGGGACATTATATACTTCTATAACGTTATATATCCTAACCTAAGGGAACCTAACATCTCGGATGTAGTATTTTCCAACATTCCTGGCGGGTCGGCCCCTACTTCTCGGTGGGCACATTATATACGTCTATATCGTAATGTAACCCAACCTAACCCATCTAGACCGTCGCTGGTAATGTTTTACAAAATCCTGGTCGTGTCGACCCGTACTTCTCGGTGGGGACATTATATACGTCTATAACGTTATATATCCTAACCTAAGGGAACCTAACATCTGGGATGTAGTATTTTCCAACATTCCTGGCGGGCCGGCCCCTACTTCTCGGTGGGCACATTGTATACGTCCATATCGTAATATAATCTAACCTAACCCATCTAGACCCTCGCTGGTAATGTTTTACAAAATTCCGGTCGTGTCGGCCCGTACTTTGCCGTGGGGACATTATATACGTCTCTAACGTTATATATCCTAACCTAAGGGAACCTAACATCGCGGATGTAGTATTTTCCAACATTCCTGGCGGGTCGGCCCCTACTTCTCGGTGGGCACATTATATACGTCTATATCGTAATATAACCTAACCTAACCCATCTAGACCGTCGCTGGTAATGTTTTACAAAATCCCGGTCGTGTCGACCCGTACGTCTCGGTGCGTACATTAGATACGTCTATAAACTTATATATCCTAACCTAAGGGAACCTAACATCTCGGATGTAGTATTTTCCAACATTCCTGGCGGGTCGGCCCCTACTTCTCGGTGGGCACATTATATACGTCTATATCGTAATATAACCTAACCTAACCCATCTAGACCGTCGCTGGTAATGTTTTACAAAATCCCGGTCGTGTCGGCCCGTACTTCTCGGTGTGGACATTATATACGTCTATATCGTTATATATCCTAACCTAAGGGAACCTAACATCTCGGATGTAGAATTTTCCAACATTCCTGGCGGGCCGGCCCCTACTTCTCGGTGGGCACATTATATACGTCCATATCGTAATATAATCTAACCTAACCCATCTAGACCCTCGCTGGTAATGTTTTACAAAATTCCGGTCGTGTCGGCCCGTACTTCTCGGTGTGGACATTATATACGTCTCTAACGTTATATATCCTAACCTAAGGGAACCTAACATCTCGGATGTAGTATTTTCCAACATTCCTGGCGGGTCGGCCCCTACTTCTCGGTGGGCAAATTATATACGTCTATATCGTAATATAACCTAACCTAACCCATCTAGACCGTCGCTGGTAATGTTTTACAAAATCCCGGTCGTGTCGGCCCGTACTTCCCGGTGTGGACATTATATACGTCTATATCGTTATATATCCTAACCTAAGGGAACCTAACATCTCGGATGTAGTATTTTCCAACATTCCTGGCGGGCCGGCCCCTACATCTCGGTGGGCACATTGTATACTTCCATATCGTAATATAACCTAACCTAACCTATCTAGACCCTCGCTGGTAATGTTTAACAAAATTCCGGTCGTGTCGGCATGTACTTTGCCGTTGGGACATTATATACGTCTATAACGTTATATATCCTAACCTAAGGGAACCTAACATCTCGGATGTAGTATTTTCCAACATTCCTGGCGGGCCAGCCCCTACTTCTCGGTGGGCACATTATATACGTCCATATCGTAACATAACCTAACCTAACCCACCTAGACCCTCGCTGGTAATGTTTCACAGAATCCCGTTCATGTCTTCCCGTACGTCTCGTTGCGTACATTAGATACGTCTATAAACTTATATATCCTAACCTAAGGGAATCTAACATCTCGGATGTAGTATTTTCCAACATTCCTGGCGGGTCGGCCCCTACTTCTCGGTGGGCACATTATATACGTCTGAATCGTAATATAACCTAACCTAACCCATCTAGACCGTCGCTGGTAATGTTTTACAAAATCCCGGTCGTGTCGGCCCGTACATTGCCGTGGGGACATTATATACGTCTCTAACGTTATATATCCTAACCTAAGGGAACCTAACATCTCGGATGTAGTATTTTCCAACATTCCTGGCGGGTCGGCCCCTACTTCTCGGTGGGCACATTAGATACGTCTATATCGTAATATAACCTAACCTAACCCATCTAGACCGTCGCTGGTAATGTTTTACAAAATTCCGGTCGTGTCGGCCCGTACTTCTCGGTGGGGACATTATATACTTCTATAACGTTATATATCCTAACCTAAGGGAACCTAACATCTCGGATGTAGTATTTTCCAACATTCCTGGCGGGTCGGCCCCTACTTCTCGGTGGGCACATTATATACGTCTATATCGTAATGTAACCCAACCTAACCCATCTAGACCGTCGCTGGTAATGTTTTACAAAATCCTGGTCGTGTCGACCCGTACTTCTCGGTGGGGACATTATATACGTCTATAACGTTATATATCCTAACCTAAGGGAACCTAACATCTGGGATGTAGTATTTTCCAACATTCCTGGCGGGCCGGCCCCTACTTCTCGGTGGGCACATTGTATACGTCCATATCGTAATATAATCTAACCTAACCCATCTAGACCCTCGCTGGTAATGTTTTACAAAATTCCGGTCGTGTCGGCCCGTACTTTGCCGTGGGGACATTATATACGTCTCTAACGTTATATATCCTAACCTAAGGGAACCTAACATCGCGGATGTAGTATTTTCCAACATTCCTGGCGGGTCGGCCCCTACTTCTCGGTGGGCACATTATATACGTCTATATCGTAATATAACCTAACCTAACCCATCTAGACCGTCGCTGGTAATGTTTTACAAAATCCCGGTCGTGTCGACCCGTACGTCTCGGTGCGTACATTAGATACGTCTATAAACTTATATATCCTAACCTAAGGGAACCTAACATCTCGGATGTAGTATTTTCCAACATTCCTGGCGGGTCGGCCCCTACTTCTCGGTGGGCACATTATATACGTCTATATCGTAATATAACCTAACCTAACCCATCTAGACCGTCGCTGGTAATGTTTTACAAAATCCCGGTCGTGTCGGCCCGTACTTCTCGGTGTGGACATTATATACGTCTATATCGTTATATATCCTAACCTAAGGGAACCTAACATCTCGGATGTAGAATTTTCCAACATTCCTGGCGGGCCGGCCCCTACTTCTCGGTGGGCACATTATATACGTCCATATCGTAATATAATCTAACCTAACCCATCTAGACCCTCGCTGGTAATGTTTTACAAAATTCCGGTCGTGTCGGCCCGTACTTCTCGGTGTGGACATTATATACGTCTCTAACGTTATATATCCTAACCTAAGGGAACCTAACATCTCGGATGTAGTATTTTCCAACATTCCTGGCGGGTCGGCCCCTACTTCTCGGTGGGCAAATTATATACGTCTATATCGTAATATAACCTAACCTAACCCATCTAGACCGTCGCTGGTAATGTTTTACAAAATCCCGGTCGTGTCGGCCCGTACTTCCCGGTGTGGACATTATATACGTCTATATCGTTATATATCCTAACCTAAGGGAACCTAACATCTCGGATGTAGTATTTTCCAACATTCCTGGCGGGCCGGCCCCTACATCTCGGTGGGCACATTGTATACTTCCATATCGTAATATAACCTAACCTAACCTATCTAGACCCTCGCTGGTAATGTTTAACAAAATTCCGGTCGTGTCGGCATGTACTTTGCCGTTGGGACATTATATACGTCTATAACGTTATATATCCTAACCTAAGGGAACCTAACATCTCGGATGTAGTATTTTCCAACATTCCTGGCGGGCCAGCCCCTACTTCTCGGTGGGCACATTATATACGTCCATATCGTAACATAACCTAACCTAACCCACCTAGACCCTCGCTGGTAATGTTTCACAGAATCCCGTTCATGTCTTCCCGTACGTCTCGTTGCGTACATTAGATACGTCTATAAACTTATATATCCTAACCTAAGGGAATCTAACATCTCGGATGTAGTATTTTCCAACATTCCTGGCGGGTCGGCCCCTACTTCTCGGTGGGCACATTATATACGTCTGAATCGTAATATAACCTAACCTAACCCATCTAGACCGTCGCTGGTAATGTTTTACAAAATCCCGGTCGTGTCGGCCCGTACTTCTCGGTGTGGACATTATATACGTCTATATCGTTATATATCCTAACCTAAGGGAACCTAACATCTCGGATGTAGTATTTTCCAACATTCCTGGCGGGCCGGCCCCTACTTCTCGGTGGGCACATTATATACGTCCATATCGTAATATAATCTAACCTAACCCATCTAGACCCTCGCTGGTAATGTTTTACAAAATTCCGGTCGTGTCGGCCCGTACTTTGCCGTGGGGACATTATATACGTCTCTAACGTTATATATCCTAACCTAAGGGAACCTAACATCTCGGATGTAGTATTTTCCAACATACCTGGCGGGTCGGCCCCTACTTCTCGGTGGGCACATTATACACGTCTATATCGTAATATAATCTAACCTAACCCATCTAGACCCTCGCTGGTAATGTTTTACAAAATTCCGGTCGTGTCGGCCCGTACTTTGCCGTGGGGACATTATATACGTCTCTAACGTTATATATCCTAACCTAAGGGAACCTAACATCTCGGATGTAGTATTTTCCAACATTCCTGGCGGGTCGGCCCCTACTTCTCGGTGGGCACATTAGATACGTCTATATCGTAATATAACCTAACCTAACCCATCTAGAACGTCGCTGGTAATGTTTTACAAAATCCCGGTCGTGTCGACCCGTACTTCTCGGTGGGGACATTATATACTTCTATAACGTTATATATCCTAACCTAAGGGAACCTAACTTCTCGTATGTAGTATTTTCCAACATTCCTGGCGGGTCGGCCCCTACTTCTCGATGGGCACATTATATATGTCTATATCGCAATATAACCTAACCTAAACCATCTAGACCCTCGCTGGTAATGTTTTACAAAATCCCGGTCGTGTCGGTCCGTACTTCTCGGTGTGGACATTATATACGTCTATAACGTTATATATCCTATCCTAAGGGAACCTAACACCTCGCATGTATTATTTTCCAACGTTCCTGGCGGGCCAGCCCCTACTTCTCGATGGGCACATTATATACGTCTATATCGTAATATAACCTAACCTAATCCATCTAGACCCTCGCTGGTAATGTTTTACAAAATCCCGGTCGTGTCTGCCCGTACTTCTCGGTGGGGACATTATATACGTCTATAACGTTATATATCCTAACCTAAGGGAACCTAACATGTCGGATGTAGTATTTTCCAACATTCCTGGCGGGTCGGCCCCTACTTCTCGATGGGCACATTATATATGTCTATATCGCAATATAACCTAACCTAACCCATCTAGACCGTCGCTGGTAATGTTTCACAGAATCCCGCTCATGTCTTCCCGTACGTCTCGGTGTGGACATTATATACGTCTAAAAATTTATATATACTAACCTAAGGGAACCTAACATCTCGGATGTAGTATTTTCCAACGTTCCTGGCGGGTCGGCCCCTACTTCTCGGTGGGCACATTATATACGTCTATATCGTAATGTAACCCAACCTAACCCATCTAGACAGTCGCTGGTAATGTTTTACAAAATCCTGGTCGTGTCGACCCGTACTTCTCGGTGGGGACATTATATACGTCTATAACGTTATATATCCTAACCTAAGGGAACCTAACATCTCGGATGTAGTATTTTCCAACATTCCTGGCGGGCCGGCCCCTACTTCTCGGTGGGCACATTGTATACGTCCATATCGTAATATAACCTAACCTAACCCATCTAGACCGTCGCTGGTAATGTTTTACAAAATCCCGGTCGTGTCGGCCCGTACTTCTCGGTGTGGACATTATATACGTCTATATCGTTATATATCCTAACCTAAGGGAACCTAACATCTCGGATGTAGAATTTTCCAACATTCCTGGCGGGCCGGCCCCTACTTCTCGGTGGGCACATTATATACGTCCATATCGTAATATAATCTAACCTAACCCATCTAGACCCTCGCTGGTAATGTTTTACAAAATTCCGGTCGTGTCGGCCCGTACTTCTCGGTGTGGACATTATATACGTCTCTAACGTTATATATCCTAACCTAAGGGAACCTAACATCTCGGATGCAGTATTTTCCAACATTCCTGGCGGGTCGGCCCCTACTTCTCGGTGGGCAAATTATATACGTCTATATCGTAATATAACCTAACCTAACCCATCTAGACCGTCGCTGGTAATGTTTTACATAATCCCGGTCGTGTCGGCCCGTACTTCTCGGTGGGGACATTATATACGTCTATAACGTTATATATCCTAACCTAAGGGAACCTAACTTCTCGGATGTAGTATTTTCCAACATTCCTGGCGGGTCGGCCCGTACTTCTCGATGGGCACATTATATTTGTCTATATCGCAATATAACCTAGCCTAACCCATCTAGACCCTCGCTGGTAATGTTTTACAAAATCCCGGTCGTGTCGGCCCGTACTTCTCGGTGTGGACATTATATACGTCTATAACGTTATATATCCTAACCTAAGGGAACCTAACATCTCGCATGTATTATTTTCCAACGTTCCTGGCGGGCCAGCCCCTACTTCTCGGTCGGCACATTATATACGTCCATATCGCAATATAACCTAACCTAACCCATCTAGACCCTCGCTGGTAATGTTTTACAAAATCCCGGTCGTATCGGCCCGTACTTTGCCGTGGGGACATTATATACGTCGCTAACGTTATATATCCTAACCTAAGGGAACCTAACATCTCGGATGTAGTATTTTCCAACATTCCTGGCGGGTCGGCCCCTACTTCTCGGTGAGCACATTGTATACGTCTATATCGTAATATAACCTAACCTAACCCATCCAGACCGTCGCTGGTAATGTTTTACAAAATCCCGGTCGTGTCGGCCCGTACTTCTCGGTGTGGACATTATATACGTCTATATCGTTATATATCCTAACCTAAGGGAACCAAACATCTCGGATGTAGTATTTTCCAACATTCCTGGCGGGCCGGCCCCTACTTCTCGGTGGGCACATTATATACGTCCATATCGTAATATAATCTAACCTAACCCATCTAGACCCTCGCTGGTAATGTTTTACAAAATTCCGGTCGTGTCGGCCCGTACTTTGCCGTGGGGACATTATATACGTCTCTAACGTTATATATCCTAACCTAAGGGAACCTAACTTCTCGGATGTAGTATTTTCCAACATTCCTGGCGGGTCGGCCCCTACTTCTCGGTGGGCACATTATATACGTCTATATCGTAATATAACCTAACCTAATCCATCTAGACCCTCGCTGGTAATGTTTTACAAAATCCCGGTCGTGTCGGCCCGTACTTCTCGGTGTGGACATTATATACGTCTATAACGTTATATATCCTAACCTAAGGGAACCTAACATCTCGGATGTAGAATTTTCCTACATTCCTGGCGGGCCGGCCCCTACTTCTCGGTGGGCACATTATATACGTCCATATCGTAATATAATCTAACCTAACCCATCTAGACCCCCGCTGGTAATGTTTTACAAAATTCCGGTCGTGTCGGCCCGTACTTTGCCGTGGGGACATTATATACGTCTCTAACGTTATATATCCTAACCTAAGGGAACCTAACATCTCGGATGTAGTATTTTCCAACATTCCTGGCGGGTCGGCCCCTACTTCTCGGTGGGCACATTATATACGTCTGAATCGTAATATAACCTAACCTAACCCATCTAGACCGTCGCTGGTAATGTTTTACAAAATCCCGGTCGTGTCGGCCCGTACTTCTCGGTGTGGACATTATATACGTCTATATCGTTATATATCCTAACCTAAGGGAACCTAACATCTCGGATGTAGTATTTTCCAACATTCCTGGCGGGCCGGCCCCTACTTCTCGGTGGGCACATTATATACGTCCATATCGTAATATAATCTAACCTAACCCATCTAGACCCTCGCTGGTAATGTTTTACAAAATTCCGGTCGTGTCGGCCCGTACTTTGCCGTGGGGACATTATATACGTCTCTAACGTTATATATCCTAACCTAAGGGAACCTAACATCTCGGATGTAGTATTTTCCAACATACCTGGCGGGTCGGCCCCTACTTCTCGGTGGGCACATTATACACGTCTATATCGTAATATAATCTAACCTAACCCATCTAGACCCTCGCTGGTAATGTTTTACAAAATTCCGGTCGTGTCGGCCCGTACTTTGCCGTGGGGACATTATATACGTCTCTAACGTTATATATCCTAACCTAAGGGAACCTAACATCTCGGATGTAGTATTTTCCAACATTCCTGGCGGGTCGGCCCCTACTTCTCGGTGGGCACATTAGATACGTCTATATCGTAATATAACCTAACCTAACCCATCTAGAACGTCGCTGGTAATGTTTTACAAAATCCCGGTCGTGTCGACCCGTACTTCTCGGTGGGGACATTATATACTTCTATAACGTTATATATCCTAACCTAAGGGAACCTAACTTCTCGTATGTAGTATTTTCCAACATTCCTGGCGGGTCGGCCCCTACTTCTCGATGGGCACATTATATATGTCTATATCGCAATATAACCTAACCTAAACCATCTAGACCCTCGCTGGTAATGTTTTACAAAATCCCGGTCGTGTCGGTCCGTACTTCTCGGTGTGGACATTATATACGTCTATAACGTTATATATCCTATCCTAAGGGAACCTAACACCTCGCATGTATTATTTTCCAACGTTCCTGGCGGGCCAGCCCCTACTTCTCGATGGGCACATTATATACGTCTATATCGTAATATAACCTAACCTAATCCATCTAGACCCTCGCTGGTAATGTTTTACAAAATCCCGGTCGTGTCTGCCCGTACTTCTCGGTGGGGACATTATATACGTCTATAACGTTATATATCCTAACCTAAGGGAACCTAACATGTCGGATGTAGTATTTTCCAACATTCCTGGCGGGTCGGCCCCTACTTCTCGATGGGCACATTATATATGTCTATATCGCAATATAACCTAACCTAACCCATCTAGACCGTCGCTGGTAATGTTTCACAGAATCCCGCTCATGTCTTCCCGTACGTCTCGGTGTGGACATTATATACGTCTAAAAATTTATATATACTAACCTAAGGGAACCTAACATCTCGGATGTAGTATTTTCCAACGTTCCTGGCGGGTCGGCCCCTACTTCTCGGTGGGCACATTATATACGTCTATATCGTAATGTAACCCAACCTAACCCATCTAGACAGTCGCTGGTAATGTTTTACAAAATCCTGGTCGTGTCGACCCGTACTTCTCGGTGGGGACATTATATACGTCTATAACGTTATATATCCTAACCTAAGGGAACCTAACATCTCGGATGTAGTATTTTCCAACATTCCTGGCGGGCCGGCCCCTACTTCTCGGTGGGCACATTGTATACGTCCATATCGTAATATAACCTAACCTAACCCATCTAGACCGTCGCTGGTAATGTTTTACAAAATCCCGGTCGTGTCGGCCCGTACTTCTCGGTGTGGACATTATATACGTCTATATCGTTATATATCCTAACCTAAGGGAACCTAACATCTCGGATGTAGAATTTTCCAACATTCCTGGCGGGCCGGCCCCTACTTCTCGGTGGGCACATTATATACGTCCATATCGTAATATAATCTAACCTAACCCATCTAGACCCTCGCTGGTAATGTTTTACAAAATTCCGGTCGTGTCGGCCCGTACTTCTCGGTGTGGACATTATATACGTCTCTAACGTTATATATCCTAACCTAAGGGAACCTAACATCTCGGATGCAGTATTTTCCAACATTCCTGGCGGGTCGGCCCCTACTTCTCGGTGGGCAAATTATATACGTCTATATCGTAATATAACCTAACCTAACCCATCTAGACCGTCGCTGGTAATGTTTTACATAATCCCGGTCGTGTCGGCCCGTACTTCTCGGTGGGGACATTATATACGTCTATAACGTTATATATCCTAACCTAAGGGAACCTAACTTCTCGGATGTAGTATTTTCCAACATTCCTGGCGGGTCGGCCCGTACTTCTCGATGGGCACATTATATTTGTCTATATCGCAATATAACCTAGCCTAACCCATCTAGACCCTCGCTGGTAATGTTTTACAAAATCCCGGTCGTGTCGGCCCGTACTTCTCGGTGTGGACATTATATACGTCTATAACGTTATATATCCTAACCTAAGGGAACCTAACATCTCGCATGTATTATTTTCCAACGTTCCTGGCGGGCCAGCCCCTACTTCTCGGTCGGCACATTATATACGTCCATATCGCAATATAACCTAACCTAACCCATCTAGACCCTCGCTGGTAATGTTTTACAAAATCCCGGTCGTATCGGCCCGTACTTTGCCGTGGGGACATTATATACGTCGCTAACGTTATATATCCTAACCTAAGGGAACCTAACATCTCGGATGTAGTATTTTCCAACATTCCTGGCGGGTCGGCCCCTACTTCTCGGTGAGCACATTGTATACGTCTATATCGTAATATAACCTAACCTAACCCATCCAGACCGTCGCTGGTAATGTTTTACAAAATCCCGGTCGTGTCGGCCCGTACTTCTCGGTGTGGACATTATATACGTCTATATCGTTATATATCCTAACCTAAGGGAACCAAACATCTCGGATGTAGTATTTTCCAACATTCCTGGCGGGCCGGCCCCTACTTCTCGGTGGGCACATTATATACGTCCATATCGTAATATAATCTAACCTAACCCATCTAGACCCTCGCTGGTAATGTTTTACAAAATTCCGGTCGTGTCGGCCCGTACTTTGCCGTGGGGACATTATATACGTCTCTAACGTTATATATCCTAACCTAAGGGAACCTAACTTCTCGGATGTAGTATTTTCCAACATTCCTGGCGGGTCGGCCCCTACTTCTCGGTGGGCACATTATATACGTCTATATCGTAATATAACCTAACCTAATCCATCTAGACCCTCGCTGGTAATGTTTTACAAAATCCCGGTCGTGTCGGCCCGTACTTCTCGGTGTGGACATTATATACGTCTATAACGTTATATATCCTAACCTAAGGGAACCTAACATCTCGGATGTAGAATTTTCCTACATTCCTGGCGGGCCGGCCCCTACTTCTCGGTGGGCACATTATATACGTCCATATCGTAATATAATCTAACCTAACCCATCTAGACCCCCGCTGGTAATGTTTTACAAAATTCCGGTCGTGTCGGCCCGTACTTTGCCGTGGGGACATTATATACGTCTCTAACGTTATATATCCTAACCTAAGGGAACCTAACATCTCGGATGTAGTATTTTCCAACATTCCTGGCGGGTCGGCCCCTACTTCTCGGTGGGCAAATTATATACGTCTATATCGTAATATAACCTAACCTAACCCATCTAGACCGTCGCTGGTAATGTTTTACAAAATCCCGGTCGTGTCGGCCCGTACTTCTCGGTGTGGACATTATATACGTCTATATCGTTATATATCCTAACCTAAGGGAACCTAACATCTCGGATGTAGTATTTTCCAACATTCCTGGCGGGCGGGCCCCTACTTCTCGGTGGGCACATTGTATACTTCCATATCGTAATATAACCTAACCTAACATATCTAGACCCTCGCTGGTAATGTTTAACAAAATTCCGGTCGTGTCGGCATGTACTTTGCCGTTGGGACATTATATACGTCTATAACGTTATATATCCTAACCTAAGGGAACCTAACATCTCGGATGTAGTATTTTCCAACATTCCTGGCGGGCCAGCCCCTACTTCTCGGTGGGCACATTATATACGTCCATATCGTAACATAACCTAACCTAACCCACCTAGACCCTCGCTGGTAATGTTTCACAGAATCCCGTTCATGTCTTCCCGTACGTCTCGGTGCGTACATTAGATACGTCTATAAACTTATATATCCTAACCTAAGGGAATCTAACATCTCGGATGTAGTATTTTCCAACATTCCTGGCGGGTCGGCCCCTACTTCTCGGTGGGCACATTATATACGTCTGAATCGTAATATAACCTAACCTAACCCATCTAGACCGTCGCTGGTAATGTTTTACAAAATCCCGGTCGTGTCGGCCCGTACTTCTCGGTGTGGACATTATATACGTCTATATCGTTATATATCCTAACCTAAGGGAACCTAACATCTCGGATGTAGTATTTTCCAACATTCCTGGCGGGCCGGCCCCTACTTCTCGGTGGGCACATTATATACGTCCATATCGTAATATAATCTAACCTAACCCATCTAGACCCTCGCTGGTAATGTTTTACAAAATTCCGGTCGTGTCGGCCCGTACTTTGCCGTGGGGACATTATATACGTCTCTAACGTTATATATCCTAACCTAAGGGAACCTAACATCTCGGATGTAGTATTTTCCAACATTCCTGGCGGGTCGGCCCCTACTTCTCGGTGGGCACATTATATACGTCTATATCGTAATATAACCTAACCTAACCCATCTAGACCGTCGCTGGTAATGTTTTACAAAATCCCGGTCGTGTCGGCCCGTACTTCTCGGTGTGGACATTATATACGTCTATATCGTTATATATCCTAACCTAAGGGTACCTAACATCTCGGATGTAGTATTTTCCAACATTCCTGGCGGGCCGGCCCCTACTTCTCGGTGGGCACATTATATACGTCCATATCGTAATATAATCTAACCTAACCCATCTAGACCCTCGCTGGTAATGTTTTACAAAATCCCGGTCGTGTCGGCCCGTACTTCTCGGTGTGGACATTATATACGCCTATAACGTTATATATCCTAACCTAAGGGAACCTAACATCTCGGATGTAGTATTTTCCAACATTCCTGGCGGGTCGGCCCCTACTTCTCGGTGGGCACATTAGATACGTCTATATCGTAATATAACCTAACCTAACCCATCTAGACCGTCGCTGGTAATGTTTTACAAAATCCCGGTCGTGTCGACCCGTACTTCTCGGTGGGGACATTATATACTTCTATAACGTTATATATCCTAACCTAAGGGAACCTAACATCTCGGATGTAGAATTTTCCTACATTCCTGGCGGGCCGGCCCCTACTTCTCGGTGGGCACATTATATACGTCCATATCGTAATATAATCTAACCTAACCCATCTAGACCCTCGCTGGTAATGTTTTACAAAATTCCGGTCGTGTCGGCCCGTACTTTGCCGTGGGGACATTATATACGTCTCTAACGTTATATATCCTAACCTAAGGGAACCTAACATCTCGGATGTAGTATTTTCCAACATTCCTGGCGGGTCGGCCCCTACTTCTCGGTGGGCACATTAGATACGTCTATATCGTAATATAACCTAACCTAACCCATCTAGACCGTCGCTGGTAATGTTTTACAAAATCCCGGTCGTGTCGACCCGTACTTCTCGGTGGGGACATTATATACTTCTATAACGTTATATATCCTAACCTAAGGGAACCTAACTTCTCGTATGTAGTATTTTCCAACATTCCTGGCGGGTCGGCCCCTACTTCTCGATGGGCACATTATATATGTCTATATCGCAATATAACCTAACCTAAACCATCTAGACCCTCGCTGGTAATGTTTTACAAAATCCCGGTCGTGTCGGTCCGTACTTCTCGGTGTGGACATTATATACGTCTATAACGTTATATATCCTATCCTAAGGGAACCTAACACCTCGCATGTATTATTTTCCAACGTTCCTGGCGGGCCAGCCCCTACTTCTCGATGGGCACATTATATACGTCTATATCGTAATATAACCTAACCTAATCCATCTAGACCCTCGCTGGTAATGTTTTACAAAATCCCGGTCGTGTCTGCCCGTACTTCTCGGTGGGGACATTATATACGTCTATAACGTTATATATCCTAACCTAAGGGAACCTAACATGTCGGATGTAGTATTTTCCAACATTCCTGGCGGGTCGGCCCCTACTTCTCGATGGGCACATTATATATGTCTATATCGCAATATAACCTAACCTAACCCATCTAGACCGTCGCTGGTAATGTTTCACAGAATCCCGCTCATGTCTTCCCGTACGTCTCGGTGTGGACATTATATACGTCTAAAAATTTATATATACTAACCTAAGGGAACCTAACATCTCGGATGTAGTATTTTCCAACATTCCTGGCGGGTCGGCCCCTACTTCTCGGTGGGCACATTATATACGTCTATATCGTAATGTAACCCAACCTAACCCATCTAGACCGTCGCTGGTAATGTTTTACAAAATCCTGGTCGTGTCGACCCGTACTTCTCGGTGGGGACATTATATACGTCTATAACGTTATATATCCTAACCTAAGGGAACCTAACATCTCGGATGTAGTATTTTCCAACATTCCTGGCGGGCCGGCCCCTACTTCTCGGTGGGCACATTGTATACGTCCATATCGTAATATAATCTAACCTAACCCATCTAGACCCTCGCTGGTAATGTTTTACAAAATTCCGGTCGTGTCGGCCCGTACTTTGCCGTGGGGACATTATATACGTCTCTAACGTTATATATCCTAACCTAAGGGAACCTAACATCGCGGATGTAGTATTTTCCAACATTCCTGGCGGGTCGGCCCCTACTTCTCGGTGGGCACATTATATACGTCTATATCGTAATATAACCTAACCTAAGCCATCTAGACCGTCGCTGGTAATGTTTTACAAAATCCCGGTCGTGTCGACCCGTACGTCTCGGTGCGTACATTAGATACGTCTATAAACTTATATATCCTAACCGAAGGGAACCTAACATCTCGGATGTAGTATTTTCCAACATTCCTGGCGGGTCGGCCCCTACTTCTCGGTGGGCACATTATATACGTCTATATCGTAATATAACCTAACCTAACCCATCTAGACCGTCGCTGGTAATGTTTTACAAAATCCCGGTCGTGTCGGCCCGTACTTCTCGGTGTGGACATTATATACGTCTATATCGTTATATATCCTAACCTAAGGTAACCTAACATCTCGGATGTAGAATTTTCCAACATTCCTGGCGGGCCGGCCCCTACTTCTCGGTGGGCACATTATATACGTCCATATCGTAATATAATCTAACCTAACCCATCTAGACCCTCGCTGGTAATGTTTTACAAAATTCCGGTCGTGTCGGCCCGTACTTCTCGGTGTGGACATTATATACGTCTCTAACGTTATATATCCTAACCTAAGGGAACCTAACATCTCGGATGTAGTATTTTCCAACATTCCTGGCGGGTCGGCCCCTACTTCTCGGTGGGCAAATTATATACGTCTATATCGTAATATAACCTAACCTAACCCATCTAGACCGTCGCTGGTAATGTTTTACAAAATCCCGGTCGTGTCGGCCTGTACTTCTCGGTGGGGACATTATATACGTCTATAACGTTATATATCCTAACCTAAGGGAACCTAACTTCTCGGATGTAGTATTTTCCAACATTCCTGGCGGGTCGGCCCCTACTTCTCGATGGGCACATTATATTTGTCTATATCGCAATATAACCTAGCCTAACCCATCTAGACCCTCGCTGGTAATGTTTTACAAAATCCCGGTCGTGTCGGCCCGTACTTCTCGGTGTGGACATTATATACGTCTATAACGTTATATATCCTAACCTAAGGGAACCTAACATCTCGCATGTATTATTTTCCAACGTTCCTGGCGGGCCAGCCCCTACTTCTCGGTCGGCACATTATATACTTCCATATCGCAATATAACCTAACCTAACCCATCTAGACCCTCGCTGGTAATGTTTTACAAAATCCCGGTCGTATCGGCCCGTACTTTGCCGTGGGGACATTATATACGTCGCTAACGTTATATATCCTAACCTAAGGGAACCTAACATCTCGGATGTAGTATTTTCCAACATTCCTGGCGGGTCGGCCCCTACTTCTCGGTGGGCACATTGTATACGTCTATATCGTAATATAACCTAACCTAACCCATCCAGACCGTCGCTGGTAATGTGTTACAAAATCCCGGTCGTGTCGGCCAGTACTTCTCGGTGTGGACATTATATACGTCTATATCGTTATATATCCTAACCTAAGGGAACCAAACATCTCGGATGTAGTATTTTCCAAAATTCCTGGCGGGCCGGCCCCTACTTCTCGGTGGGCACATTATATACGTCCATATCGTAATATAATCTAACCTAACCCATCTAGACCCTCGCTGGTAATGTTTTACAAAATTCCGGTCGTGTCGGCCCGTACTTTGCCGTGGGGACATTATATACGTCTCTAACGTTATATATCCTAACCTAAGGGAACCCAACTTCTCGGATGTAGTATTTTCCAACATTCCTGGCGGGTCGGCCCCTACTTCTCGGTGGGCACATTATATACGTCTATATCGTAATATAACCTAACCTAATCCATCTAGACCCTCGCTGGTAATGTTTTACAAAATCCCGGTCGTGTCGGCCCGTACTTCTCGGTGTGGACATTATATACGTCTATAACGTTATATATCCTAACCTAAGGGAACCTAACATCTCGGATGTAGAATTTTCCTACATTCCTGGCGGGCCGGCCCCTACTTCTCGGTGGGCACATTATATACGTCCATA
The DNA here is from genome assembly GCA_963969225.1 of Xylocopa violacea. Classification (NCBI taxonomy): domain Eukaryota; kingdom Metazoa; phylum Arthropoda; class Insecta; order Hymenoptera; family Apidae; genus Xylocopa; species Xylocopa violacea. Next base: position 7,929,448 of record CAXAJV010000011.1, on the reverse strand, counting down.
TCGTAATATAATCTAACCTAACCCATCTAGACCCTCGCTGGTAATGTTTTACAAAATTCCGGTCGTGTCGGCCCGTACTTTGCCGTGGGGACATTATATACGTCTCTAACGTTATATATCCTAACCTAAGGGAACCTAACATCTCGGATGTAGTATTTTCCAACATTCCTGGCGGGTCGGCCCCTACTTCTCGGTGGGCAAATTATATACGTCTATATCGTAATATAACCTAACCTAACCCATCTAGACCGTCGCTGGTAATGTTTTACAAAATCCCGGTCGTGTCGGCCCGTACTTCTCGGTGTGGACATTATATACGTCTATATCGTTATATATCCTAACCTAAGGGAACCTAACATCTCGGATGTAGTATTTTCCAACATTCCTGGCGGGCCGGCCCCTACTTCTCGGTGGGCACATTGTATACTTCCATATCGTAATATAACCTAACCTAACCTATCTAGACCCTCGCTGGTAATGTTTAACAAAATTCCGGTCGTGTCGGCATGTACTTTGCCGTTGGGACATTATATACGTCTATAACGTTATATATCCTAACCTAAGGGAACCTAACATCTCGGATGTAGTATTTTCCAACATTCCTGGCGGGCCAGCCCCTACTTCTCGGTGGGCACATTATATACGTCCATATCGTAACATAACCTAACCTAACCCACCTAGACCCTCGCTGGTAATGTTTCACAGAATCCCGTTCATGTCTTCCCGTACGTCTCGGTGCGTACATTAGATACGTCTATAAACTTATATATCCTAACCTAAGGGAATCTAACATCTCGGATGTAGTATTTTCCAACATTCCTGGCGGGTCGGCCCCTACTTCTCGGTGGGCACATTATATACGTCTGAATCGTAATATAACCTAACCTAACCCATCTAGACCGTCGCTGGTAATGTTTTACAAAATCCCGGTCGTGTCGACCCGTACTTCTCGGTGGGGACATTATATACTTCTATAACGTTATATATCCTAACCTAAGGGAACCTAACTTCTCGTATGTAGTATTTTCCAACATTCCTGGCGGGTCGGCCCCTACTTCTCGATGGGCACATTATATATGTCTATATCGCAATATAACCTAACCTAAACCATCTAGACCCTCGCTGGTAATGTTTTACAAAATCCCGGTCGTGTCGGTCCGTACTTCTCGGTGTGGACATTATATACGTCTATAACGTTATATATCCTATCCTAAGGGAACCTAACACCTCGCATGTATTATTTTCCAACGTTCCTGGCGGGCCAGCCCCTACTTCTCGATGGGCACATTATATACGTCTATATCGTAATATAACCTAACCTAATCCATCTAGACCCTCGCTGGTAATGTTTTACAAAATCCCGGTCGTGTCTGCCCGTACTTCTCGGTGGGGACATTATATACGTCTATAACGTTATATATCCTAACCTAAGGGAACCTAACATGTCGGATGTAGTATTTTCCAACATTCCTGGCGGGTCGGCCCCTACTTCTCGATGGGCACATTATATATGTCTATATCGCAATATAACCTAACCTAACCCATCTAGACCGTCGCTGGTAATGTTTCACAGAATCCCGCTCATGTCTTCCCGTACGTCTCGGTGTGGACATTATATACGTCTAAAAATTTATATATACTAACCTAAGGGAACCTAACATCTCGGATGTAGTATTTTCCAACATTCCTGGCGGGTCGGCCCCTACTTCTCGGTGGGCACATTATATACGTCTATATCGTAATGTAACCCAACCTAACCCATCTAGACCGTCGCTGGTAATGTTTTACAAAATCCTGGTCGTGTCGACCCGTACTTCTCGGTGGGGACATTATATACGTCTATAACGTTATATATCCTAACCTAAGGGAACCTAACATCTCGGATGTAGAATTTTCCAACATTCCTGGCGGGCCGGCCCCTACTTCTCGGTGGGCACATTATATACGTCCATATCGTAATATAATCTAACCTAACCCATCTAGACCCTCGCTGGTAATGTTTTACAAAATTCCGGTCGTGTCGGCCCGTACTTTGCCGTGGGGACATTATATACGTCTCTAACGTTATATATCCTAACCTAAGGGAACCTAACTTCTCGGATGTAGTATTTTCCAACATTCCTGGCGGGTCGGCCCCTACTTCTCGGTGGGCACATTATATACGTCTATATCGTAATATAACCTAACCTAATCCATCTAGACCCTCGCTGGTAATGTTTTACAAAATCCCGGTCGTGTCGGCCCGTACTTCTCGGTGTGGACATTATATACGTCTATAACGTTATATATCCTAACCTAAGGGAACCTAACATCTCGGATGTAGAATTTTCCTACATTCCTGGCGGGCCGGCCCCTACTTCTCGGTGGGCACATTATGTACGTCCATATCGTAATATAATCTAACCTAACCCATCTAGACCCTCGCTGGTAATGTTTTACAAAATTCCGGTCGTGTAGGCCCGTACTTTGCCGTGGGGACATTATATACGTCTCTAACGTTATATATCCTAACCTAAGGGAACCTAACATCTCGGATGTAGTATTTTCCAACATTCCTGGCGGGTCGGCCCCTACTTCTCGGTGGGCAAATTATATACGTCTATATCGTAATATAACCTAACCTAACCCATCTAGACCGTCGCTGGTAATGTTTTACAAAATCCCGGTCGTGTCGGCCCGTACTTCTCGGTGTGGACATTATATACGTCTATATCGTTATATATCCTAACCTAAGGGAACCTAACATCTCGGATGTAGTATTTTCCAACATTCCTGGCGGGCCGGCCCCTACTTCTCGGTGGGCACATTGTATACTTCCATATCGTAATATAACCTAACCTAACCTATCTAGACCCTCGCTGGTAATGTTTAACAAAATTCCGGTCGTGTCGGCATGTACTTTGCCGTTGGGACATTATATACGTCTATAACGTTATATATCCTAACCTAAGGGAACCTAACATCTCGGATGTAGTATTTTCCAACATTCCTGGCGGGCCAGCCCCTACTTCTCGGTGGGCACATTATATACGTCCATATCGTAACATAACCTAACCTAACCCACCTAGACCCTCGCTGGTAATGTTTCACAGAATCCCGTTCATGTCTTCCCGTACGTCTCGGTGCGTACATTAGATACGTCTATAAACTTATATATCCTAACCTAAGGGAATCTAACATCTCGGATGTAGTATTTTCCAACATTCCTGGCGGGTCGGCCCCTACTTCTCGGTGGGCAAATTATATACGTCTATATCGTAATATAACCTAACCTAACCCATCTAGACCGTCGCTGGTAATGTTTTACAAAATCCCGGTCGTGTCGGCCCGTACTTCTCGGTGTGGACATTATATACGTCTATATCGTTATATATCCTAACCTAAGGGAACCTAACATCTCGGATGTAGTATTTTCCAACATTCCTGGCGGGCCGGCCCCTACTTCTCGGTGGGCACATTGTATACTTCCATATCGTAATATAACCTAACCTAACCTATGTAGACCCTCGCTGGTAATGTTTAACAAAATTCCGGTCGTGTCGGCATGTACTTTGCCGTTGGGACATTATATACGTCTATAACGTTATATATCCTAACCTAAGGGAACCTAACATCTCGGATGTAGTATTTTCCAACATTCCTGGCGGGCCAGCCCCTACTTCTCGGTGGGCACATTATATACGTCCATATCGTAACATAACCTAACCTAACCCACCTAGACCCTCGCTGGTAATGTTTCACAGAATCCCGTTCATGTCTTCCCGTACGTCTCGGTGCGTACATTAGATACGTCTATAAACTTATATATCCTAACCTAAGGGAATCTAACATCTCGGATGTAGTATTTTCCAACATTCCTGGCGGGTCGGCCCCTACTTCTCGGTGGGCACATTATATACATCTGAATCGTAATATAACCTAACCTAACCCATGTAGACCGTCGCTGGTAATGTTTTACAAAATCCCGGTCGTGTCGGCCCGTACTTCTCGGTGTGGACATTATATACGTCTATATCGTTATATATCCTAACCTAAGGGAACCTAACATCTCGGATGTAGTATTTTCCAACATTCCTGGCGGGCCGGCCCCTACTTCTCGGTGGGCACATTATATACGTCCATATCGTAATATAATCTAACCTAACCCATCTAGACCCTCGCTGGTAATGTTTTACAAAATTCCGGTCGTGTCGGCCCGTACTTTGCCGTGGGGACATTATATACGTCTCTAACGTTATATATCCTAACCTAAGGGAACCTAACATCTCGGATGTAGTATTTTCCAACATTCCTGGCGGGTCGGCCCCTACTTCTCGGTGGGCACATTATATACGTCTATATCGTAATATAACCTAACCTAACCCATCTAGACCGTCGCTGGTAATGTTTTACAAAATCCCGGTCGTGTCGGCCCGTACTTCTCGGTGTGGACATTATATACGTCTATATCGTTATATATCCTAACCTAAGGGTACCTAACATCTCGGATGTAGTATTTTCCAACATTCGTGGCGGGCCGGCCCCTACTTCTCGGTGGGCACATTATATACGTCCATATCGTAATATAATCTAACCTAACCCATCTAGACCCTCGCTGGTAATGTTTTACAAAATTCCGGTCGTGTCGGCCCGTACTTTGCCGTGGGGACATTATATACGTCTCTAACGTTATATATCCTAACCTAAGGGAACCTAACATCTCGGATGTAGTATTTTCCAACATTCCTGGCGGGTCGGCCCCTACTTCTCGGTGGGCACATTAGATACGTCTATATCGTAATATAACCTAACCTAACCCATCTAGACCGTCGCTGGTAATGTTTTACAAAATCCCGGTCGTGTCGACCCGTACTTCTCGGTGGGGACATTATATACTTCTATAACGTTATATATCCTAACCTAAGGGAACCTAACTTCTCGTATGTAGTATTTTCCAACATTCCTGGCGGGTCGGCCCCTACTTCTCGATGGGCACATTATATATGTCTATATCGCAATATAACCTAACCTAAACCATCTAGACCCTCGCTGGTAATGTTTTACAAAATCCCGGTGGTGTCGGCCCATACTTCTCGGTGGGGACATTATATACGTCTATAACGTTATATATCCTAACCTAAGGGAACCTAACATGTCGGATGTAGTATTTTCCAACATTCCTGGCGGGTCGGCCCCTACTTCTCGACGGGCACATTATATGTCTATATCGCAATATAACCTAACCTAACCCATCTAGACCCTCGCTGGTAATGTTTTACAAAATTCCGGTCGTGTCGGCATGTACTTTGCCGTGGGGACATTATATACGTCTATAACGTTATATATCCTAACCTAAGGGAACCTAACATCTCGGATGTAGTATTTTCCAACATTCCTGGCGGGCCAGCCCCTACTTCTCGGTGGGCACATTATATACGTCCATATCGTAACATAACCTAACCTAACCCACCTAGACCCTCGCTGGTAATGTTTCACAGAATCCCGTTCATGTCTTCCCGTACGTCTCGGTGCGTACATTAGATACGTCTATAAACTTATATATCCTAACCTAAGGGAACCTAACATCTCGGATGTAGTATTTTCCAACATTCCTGGCGGGTCGGCCCCTACTTCTCGGTGGGCACATTATATACGTCTATATCGTAATATAACCTAACCTAACCCATCTAGACCGTCGCTGGTAATGTTTTACAAAATTCGGGTCGTGTCGGCCCGTACCTTGCCGTGGGGACATTATATACGTCTCTAACGTTATATATCCTAACCTAAGGGAACCTAACATCTCGGATGTAGTATTTTCCAACATTCCTGGCGGGTCGGCCCCTACTTCTCGGTGGGCACATTATATACGTCTATATCGTAATATAACCTAACCTAACCCATCTAGACCGTCGCTGGTAATGTTTTACAAAATCCCGGTGGTGTCGGCCCATACTTCTCGGTGGGGACATTATATACGTCTATAACGTTATATATCCTAACCTAAGGGAACCTAACTTCTCGTATGTAGTATTTTCCCACATTCCTGGCGGGTCGGCCCCTACTTCTCGGTGGGCACATTATATACGTCTATATCGTAATATAACCTAACCTAATCCATCTAGACCCTCGCTGGTAATGTTTTACAAAATCCCGGTCGTGTCTGCCCGTACTTCTCGGTGGGGACATTATATACGTCTATAACGTTATATATCCTAACCTAAGGGAACCTAACATGTCGGATGTAGTATTTTCCAACATTCCTAGCGGGTCGGCCCCTACTTCTCGATGAGCACATTATATATGTCTATATCGCAATATAACCTAACCTAACCCATCTAGACCGTCGCTGGTAATGTTTTACAAAATCCCGGTCGTGTCGGCCCGTACTTCTCGGTGTGGACATTATATACGTCTATAACGTTATATATCCTAACCTAAGGGAACCTAACATCTCGCATGTAGTATTTTCCAACATTCCTGGCGGGTCGGCCCCTACTTCTCGGTGGGCACATTATATACATCTGAATCGTAATATAACCTAACCTAACCCATGTAGACCGTCGCTGGTAATGTTTTACAAAATCCCGGTCGTGTCGGCCCGTACTTCTCGGTGTGGACATTATATACGTCTATATCGTTATATATCCTAACCTAAGGGAACCTAACATCTCGGATGTAGTATTTTCCAACATTCCTGGCGGGCCGGCCCCTACTTCTCGGTGGGCACATTATATACGTCCATATCGTAATATAATCTAACCTAACCCATCTAGACCCTCGCTGGTAATGTTTTACAAAATTCCGGTCGTGTCGGCCCGTACTTTGCCGTGGGGACATTATATACGTCTCTAACGTTATATATCCTAACCTAAGGGAACCTAACATCTCGGATGTAGTATTTTCCAACATTCCTGGCGGGTCGGCCCCTACTTCTCGGTGGGCACATTATATACGTCTATATCGTAATATAACCTAACCTAACCCATCTAGACCGTCGCTGGTAATGTTTTACAAAATCCCGGTCGTGTCGGCCCGTACTTCTCGGTGTGGACATTATATACGTCTATATCGTTATATATCCTAACCTAAGGGTACCTAACATCTCGGATGTAGTATTTTCCAACATTCGTGGCGGGCCGGCCCCTACTTCTCGGTGGGCACATTATATACGTCCATATCGTAATATAATCTAACCTAACCCATCTAGACCCTCGCTGGTAATGTTTTACAAAATTCCGGTCGTGTCGGCCCGTACTTTGCCGTGGGGACATTATATACGTCTCTAACGTTATATATCCTAACCTAAGGGAACCTAACATCTCGGATGTAGTATTTTCCAACATTCCTGGCGGGTCGGCCCCTACTTCTCGGTGGGCACATTAGATACGTCTATATCGTAATATAACCTAACCTAACCCATCTAGACCGTCGCTGGTAATGTTTTACAAAATCCCGGTCGTGTCGACCCGTACTTCTCGGTGGGGACATTATATACTTCTATAACGTTATATATCCTAACCTAAGGGAACCTAACTTCTCGTATGTAGTATTTTCCAACATTCCTGGCGGGTCGGCCCCTACTTCTCGATGGGCACATTATATATGTCTATATCGCAATATAACCTAACCTAAACCATCTAGACCCTCGCTGGTAATGTTTTACAAAATCCCGGTGGTGTCGGCCCATACTTCTCGGTGGGGACATTATATACGTCTATAACGTTATATATCCTAACCTAAGGGAACCTAACATGTCGGATGTAGTATTTTCCAACATTCCTGGCGGGTCGGCCCCTACTTCTCGACGGGCACATTATATGTCTATATCGCAATATAACCTAACCTAACCCATCTAGACCCTCGCTGGTAATGTTTTACAAAATTCCGGTCGTGTCGGCATGTACTTTGCCGTGGGGACATTATATACGTCTATAACGTTATATATCCTAACCTAAGGGAACCTAACATCTCGGATGTAGTATTTTCCAACATTCCTGGCGGGCCAGCCCCTACTTCTCGGTGGGCACATTATATACGTCCATATCGTAACATAACCTAACCTAACCCACCTAGACCCTCGCTGGTAATGTTTCACAGAATCCCGTTCATGTCTTCCCGTACGTCTCGGTGCGTACATTAGATACGTCTATAAACTTATATATCCTAACCTAAGGGAACCTAACATCTCGGATGTAGTATTTTCCAACATTCCTGGCGGGTCGGCCCCTACTTCTCGGTGGGCACATTATATACGTCTATATCGTAATATAACCTAACCTAACCCATCTAGACCGTCGCTGGTAATGTTTTACAAAATTCGGGTCGTGTCGGCCCGTACCTTGCCGTGGGGACATTATATACGTCTCTAACGTTATATATCCTAACCTAAGGGAACCTAACATCTCGGATGTAGTATTTTCCAACATTCCTGGCGGGTCGGCCCCTACTTCTCGGTGGGCACATTATATACGTCTATATCGTAATATAACCTAACCTAACCCATCTAGACCGTCGCTGGTAATGTTTTACAAAATCCCGGTGGTGTCGGCCCATACTTCTCGGTGGGGACATTATATACGTCTATAACGTTATATATCCTAACCTAAGGGAACCTAACTTCTCGTATGTAGTATTTTCCCACATTCCTGGCGGGTCGGCCCCTACTTCTCGGTGGGCACATTATATACGTCTATATCGTAATATAACCTAACCTAATCCATCTAGACCCTCGCTGGTAATGTTTTACAAAATCCCGGTCGTGTCTGCCCGTACTTCTCGGTGGGGACATTATATACGTCTATAACGTTATATATCCTAACCTAAGGGAACCTAACATGTCGGATGTAGTATTTTCCAACATTCCTAGCGGGTCGGCCCCTACTTCTCGATGAGCACATTATATATGTCTATATCGCAATATAACCTAACCTAACCCATCTAGACCGTCGCTGGTAATGTTTTACAAAATCCCGGTCGTGTCGGCCCGTACTTCTCGGTGTGGACATTATATACGTCTATAACGTTATATATCCTAACCTAAGGGAACCTAACATCTCGCATGTATTATTTTCCAACGTTCCTGGCGGGCCAGCCCCTACTTCTCGGTGGGCACATTATATACGTCCATATCGCAATATAACCTAACCTAACCCATCTAGACCCTGGCTGGTAATGTTTTACAAAATCCCGGTCGTGTCGGCCCGTACTTCTCGGTGTGGACATTATATACGTCTATAACGTTATATATCCTAACCTAAGGGAACCTAACATCCCGGATGTAGTATTTTCCAACATTCCTGGCGGGTCCGCCCCTACTTCTCGGTGGGCACATTATATACGTCTATATCGTAATATAACCTAACCTAACCCATCTAGACCGTCGCTGGTAATGTTTCACAGAATCCCCCTCATGTCTTCCCGTACGTCTCGGTGTGGACATTATATACGTCTAAAAATTTATATATACTAACCTAAGGGAACCTAACATCTCGGATGTAGTATTTTCCAACATTCCTGGCGGGTCGGCCCCTACTTCTCGATGGGCACATTATATTTGTCTATATCGCAATATAACCTAACCTAACCCATCTAGACCCTCGCTGGTAATGTTTTACAAAATCCCGGTCGTGTCGGCCCGTACTTCTCGGTGTGGACGTTATATACGTCTATAACGTTATATATCCTAACCTAAGGGAACCTAACATCTCGCATGTATTATTTTCCAACGTTCCTGGCGGGCCAGCCCCTACTTCTCGGTGGGCACATTATATACGTCCATATCGTAATATAACCTAACCTAACCCATCTAGACCCTCGCTGGTAATGTTTTACAAAATCCCGGTCGTTTCTGCCCGTACTTCTCGGTGGGGACATTATATACGTCTATAACGTTATATATCCTAACCTAAGGGAACCTAACATCTCGGATGTAGTATTTTCCAACATTCCTGGCGGGTCCGCCCCTACTTCTCGGTGGGCACATTATATACGTCTATATCGTAATATAACCTAACCTAACCCATCTAGACCGTCGCTGGTAATGTTTTACAAAATCCCGGTCGTGTCGGCCCATACTTCTCGGTGTGGACATTATATACGTCTATATCGTTATATATCCTAACCTAAGGGAACCTAACATCTCGGATGTAGTATTTTCCAACATTCCTGGCGGGCCGGCCCCTACTTCTCGGTGGGCACATTATATACGTCCATATCGTAATATAATCTAACCTAACCCATCTAGACCCTCGCTGGTAATGTTTTACAAAATTCCGGTCGTGTCGGCCCGTACTTTGCCGTGGGGACATTATATACGTCTCTAACGTTATATATCCTAACCTAAGGGAACCTAACATCTCGGATGTAGTATTTTCCAACATTCCTGGCGGGCCGGCCCCTACTTCTCGGTGGGCACATTATATACGTCTATATCGTAATATAACCTAACCTAACCCATCTAGACCCTCGCTGGTAATGTTTTACAAAATCCCGGTCGTGTCGGCCCGTACTTCTCGGTGTGGACATTATATACGTCTATAACGTTATATATCCTAACCTAAGGGAACCTAACATCTCGCATGTATTATTTTCCAACGTTCCTGGCGGGCCAGCCCCTACTTCTCGGTGGGCACATTATATACGTCCATATCGCAATATAACCTAACCTAACCCATCTAGACCGTCGCTGGTAATGTTTTACAAAATCCCGGTCGTGTCGGCCCATACTTCTCGGTGTGGACATTATATACGTCTATATCGTTATATATCCTAACCTAAGGGAACCTAACATCTCGGATGTAGTATTTTCCAACATTCCTGGCGGGCCGGCCCCTACTTCTCGGTGGGCACATTATATACGTCCATATCGTAATATAATCTAACCTAACCCATCTAGACCCTCGCTGGTAATGTTTTACAAAATTCCGGTCGTGTCGGCCCGTACTTTGCCGTGGGGACATTATATACGTCTCTAACGTTATATATCCTAACCTAAGGGAACCTAACATCTCGGATGTAGTATTTTCCAACATTCCTGGCGGGCCGGCCCCTACTTCTCGGTGGGCACATTATATACGTCTATATCGTAATATAACCTAACCTAACCCACCTAGACCGTCGCTGGTAATGTTTTACAAAATCCCGGTCGTGTCGACCCGTACTTCTCGGTGGGGACATTATATACGTCTATAACGTTATATATCCTAACCTAAGGGAACATAACTTCTCGTATGTAGTATTTTCCAACATTCCTGGCGGGTCGGCCCCTACTTCTCGGTGGGCACATTATATACGTCTATATCGTAATATAACCTAACCTAATCCATCTAGACCCTCGCTGGTAATGTTTTACAAAATCCCGGTCGTGTCTGCCCGTACTTCTCGGTGGGGACATTATATACGTCTATAACGTTATATATCCTAACCTAAGGGAACCTAACATGTCGGATGTAGTATTTTCCAACATTCCTAGCGGGTCGGCCCCTACTTCTCGATGAGCACATTATATATGTCTATATCGCAATATAACCTAACCTAACCCATCTAGACCCTCGCTGGTAATGTTTTACAAAATCCCGGTCGTGTCGGCCCGTACTTCTCGGTGTGGACATTATATACGTCTATAACGTTATATATCCTAACCTATGGGAACCTAACATCTCGCATGTATTATTTTCCAACGTTCCTGGCGGGCCAGCCCCTACTTCTCGGTGGGCACATTATATACGTCCATATCGTAATATAACCTAACCTAACCCATCTAGACCCTCGCTGGTAATGTTTTACAAAATCCCGGTCGTTTCTGCCCGTACTTCTCGGTGGGGACATTATATACGTCTATAACGTTATATATCCTAACCTAAGGGAACCTAACATGTCGGATGTAGTATTTTCCAACATTCCTGGCGGGTCGGCACCTGCTTCTCGACGGGCACATTATATATGTCTATATCGCAATATAACCTAACCTAACCCATCTAGACCCTCGCTGGTAATGTTTTACAAAATCCCGGTCGTGTCGGCCCGTACTTCTCGGTGTGGACATTATATACGTCTATATCGTTATATATCCTAACCTAAGGGAACCTAACATCCCGGATGTAGTATTTTCCAACATTCCTGGCGGGCCGGCCCCTACTTCTCGGTGGGCACATTATATACGTCCATATCGTAATATAATCTAACCTAACCCATCTAGACCCTCGCTGGTAATGTTTTACAAAATTCGGGTCGTGTCGGCCCGTACTTTGCCGTGGGGACATTATATACGTCTCTAACGTTATATATCCTAACCTAAGGGAACCTAACATCTCGGATGTAGTATTTTCCAACATTCCTGGCGGGTCGGCCCCTACTTCTCGGTGGGCACATTATATACGTCTATATCGTAATATAACCTAACCTAACCCATCTAGACCGTCACTGGTAATGTTTTACAAAATCCCGGTCGTGTCGGCCCATACTTCTCGGTGTGGACATTATATACGTCTATATCGTTATATATCCTAACCTAAGGGAACCTAACATCTCGGATGTAGTATTTTCCAACATTCCTGGCGGGCCGGCCCCTACTTCTCGGTGGGCACATTATATACGTCCATATCGTAATATAATCTAACCTAACCCATCTAGACCCTCGCTGGTAATGTTTTACAAAATTCCGGTCGTGTCGGCCCGTACTTTGCCGTGGGGACATTATATACGTCTCTAACGTTATATATCCTAACCTAAGGGAACCTAACATCTCGGATGTAGTATTTTCCAACATTCCTGGCGGGCCGGCCCCTACTTCTCGGTGGGCACATTATATACGTCTATATCGTAATATAACCAAACCTAACCCATCTAGACCCTCGCTGGTAATGTTTTACAAAATCCCGGTCGTGTCGACCCGTACTTCTCGGTGTGGACATTATATACGTCTATAACGTTATATATCCTAACCTAAGGGAACCTAACATCTCGCATGTATTATTTTCCAACGTTCCTGGCGGGCCAGCCCCAACTTCTCGGTGGGCACATTATATACGTCCATATCGCAATATAACCTAACCTAACCCATCTAGAACGTCGCTGGTAATGTTTTACAAAATCCCGGTCGTGTCGGCCCATACTTCTCGGTGTGGACATTATATACGTCTATATCGTTATATATCCTAACCTAAGGGAACCTAACATCTCGGATGTAGTATTTTCCAACATTCCTGGCGGGCCGGCCCCTACTTCTCGGTGGGCACATTATATACGTCCATATCGTAATATAATCTAACCTAACCCATCTAGACCCTCGCTGGTAATGTTTTACAAAATTCCGGTCGTGTCGGCCCGTACTTTGCCGTGGGGACATTATATACGTCTCTAACGTTATATATCCTAACCTAAGGGAACCTAACATCTCGGATGTAGTATTTTCCAACATTCCTGGCGGGCCGGCCCCTACTTCTCGGTGGGCACATTATATACGTCTATATCGTAATATAACCTAACCTAACCCACCTAGACCGTCGCTGGTAATGTTTTACAAAATCCCGGTCGTGTCGACCCGTACTTCTCGGTGGGGACATTATATACGTCTATAACGTTATATATCCTAACCTAAGGGAACCTAACTTCTCGTATGTAGTATTTTCCAACATTCCTGGCGGGTCGGCCCCTACCTCTCGGTGGGCACATTATATACGTCTATATCGTAATATAACCTAACCTAATCCATCTAGACCCTCGCTGGTAATGTTTTACAAAATCCCGGTCGTGTCTGCCCGTACTTCTCGGTGGGGACATTATATACGTCTATAACGTTATATATCCTAACCTAAGGGAACCTAACATGTCGGATGTAGTATTTTCCAACATTCCTAGCGGGTCGGCCCCTACTTCTCGATGAGCACATTATATATGTCTATATCGCAATATAACCTAACCTAACCCATCTAGACCCTCGCTGGTAATGTTTTACAAAATCCCGGTCGTGTCGGCCCGTACTTCTCGGTGTGGACATTATATACGTCTATAACGTTATATATCCTAACCTAAGGGAACCTAACATCTCGCATGTATTATTTTCCAACGTTCCTGGCGGGCCAGCCCCTACTTCTCGGTGGGCACATTATATACGTCCATATCGTAATATAACCTAACCTAACCCATCTAGACCCTCGCTGGTAATGTTTTACAAAATCCCGGTCGTTTCTGCCCGTACTTCTCGGTGGGGACATTATATACGTCTATAACGTTATATATCCTAACCTAAGGGAACCTAACATGTCGGATGTAGTATTTTCCAACATTCCTGGCGGGTCGGCACCTGCTTCTCGACGGGCACATTATATATGTCTATATCGCAATATAACCTAACCTAACCCATCTAGACCCTCGCTGGTAATGTTTTACAAAATCCCGGTCGTGTCGGCCCGTACTTCTCGGTGTGGACATTATATACGTCTATATCGTTATATATCCTAACCTAAGGGAACCTAACATCCCGGATGTAGTATTTTCCAACATTCCTGGCGGGCCGGCCCCTACTTCTCGGTGGGCACATTATATACGTCCATATCGTAATATAATCTAACCTAACCCATCTAGACCCTCGCTGGTAATGTTTTACAAAATTCGGGTCGTGTCGGCCCGTACTTTGCCGTGGGGACATTATATACGTCTCTAACGTTATATATCCTAACCTAAGGGAACCTAACATCTCGGATGTAGTATTTTCCAACATTCCTGGCGGGTCGGCCCCTACTTCTCGGTGGGCACATTATATACGTCTATATCGTAATATAACCTAACCTAACCCATCTATACCGTCGCTGGTAATGTTTTACAAAATCCCGGTCGTGTCGGCCCATACTTCTCGGTGTGGACATTATATACGTCTATATCGTTATATATCCTAACCTAAGGGAACCTAACATCTCGGATGTAGTATTTTCCAACATTCCTGGCGGGTCGGCCCCTACTTCACGATGGGCACATTATATATGTCTATATCGCAATATAACCTAACCTAACCCATCCAGACCATCGCTGGTAATATTTTACAAAATCCCGGTCATATCGGCCCGTACTTCTCGGTGTGGACATTATATACGTCTATAACGTTATATATCCTAACCTAAGGGAACCTAACATCTCGGATGTAGTATTTTCCAACATTCCTGGCGGGTCGGCCCCTACTTCTCGGTGGGCACATTATATACGTCTATATCGTAATATAACCTAACCTAATCCATCTAGACCCTCGCTGGTAATGTTTTACAAAATCCCGGTCGTGTCTGCCCGTACTTCTCGGTGGGGACATTATATACGTCTATAACGTTATATATCCTAACCTAAGGGAACCTAACATGTCGGATGTAGTATTTTCCAACATTCCTAGCGGGTCGGCCCCTACTTCTCGATGAGCACATTATATATGTCTATATCGCAATATAACCTAACCTAACCCATCTAGACCCTCGCTGGTAATGTTTTACAAAATCCCGGTCGTGTCGGCCCGTACTTCTCGGTGTGGACATTATATACGTCTATAACGTTATATATCCTAACCTAAGGGAACCTAACATCTCGCATGTATTATTTTCCAACGTTCCTGGCGGGCCAGCCCCTACTTCTCGGTGGGCACATTATATACGTCCATATCGTAATATAACCTAACCTAACCCATCTAGACCCTCGCTGGTAATGTTTTACAAAATCCCGGTCGTTTCTGCCCGTACTTCTCGGTGGGGACATTATATACGTCTATAACGTTATATATCCTAACCTAAGGGAACCTAACATGTCGGATGTAGTATTTTCCAACATTCCTGGCGGGTCGGCACCTGCTTCTCGACGGGCACATTATATATGTCTATATCGCAATATAACCTAACCTAACCCATCTAGACCCTCGCTGGTAATGTTTTACAAAATCCCGGTCGTGTCGGCCCGTACTTCTCGGTGTGGACATTATATACGTCTATATCGTTATATATCCTAACCTAAGGGAACCTAACATCCCGGATGTAGTATTTTCCAACATTCCTGGCGGGCCGGCCCCTACTTCTCGGTGGGCACATTATATACGTCCATATCGTAATATAATCTAACCTAACCCATCTAGACCCTCGCTGGTAATGTTTTACAAAATTCGGGTCGTGTCGGCCCGTACTTTGCCGTGGGGACATTATATACGTCTCTAACGTTATATATCCTAACCTAAGGGAACCTAACATCTCGGATGTAGTATTTTCCAACATTCCTGGCGGGTCGGCCCCTACTTCTCGGTGGGCACATTATATACGTCTATATCGTAATATAACCTAACCTAACCCATCTAGACCGTCGCTGGTAATGTTTTACAAAATCCCGGTCGTGTCGGCCCATACTTCTCGGTGTGGACATTATATACGTCTATATCGTTATATATCCTAACCTAAGGGAACCTAACATCTCGGATGTAGTATTTTCCAACATTCCTGGCGGGCCGGCCCCTACTTCTCGGTGGGCACATTATATACGTCCATATCGTAATATAATCTAACCTAACCCATCTAGACCCTCGCTGGTAATGTTTTACAAAATTCCGGTCGTGTCGGCCCGTACTTTGCCGTGGGGACATTATATACGTCTCTAACGTTATATATCCTAACCTAAGGGAACCTAACATCTCGGATGTAGTATTTTCCAACATTCCTGGCGGGCCGGCCCCTACTTCTCGGTGGGCACATTATATACGTCTATATCGTAATATAACCTAACCTAACCCATCTAGACCCTCGCTGGTAATGTTTTACAAAATCCCGGTCGTGTCGACCCGTACTTCTCGGTGTGGACATTATATACGTCTATAACGTTATATATCCTAACCTAAGGGAACCTAACATCTCGCATGTATTATTTTCCAACGTTCCTGGCGGGCCAGCCCCAACTTCTCGGTGGGCACATTATATACGTCCATATCGCAATATAACCTAACCTAACCCATCTAGACCGTCGCTGGTAATGTTTTACAAAATCCCGGTCGTGTCGGCCCATACTTCTCGGTGTGGACATTATATACGTCTATATCGTTATATATCCTAACCTAAGGGAACCTAACATCTCGGATGTAGTATTTTCCAACATTCCTGGCGGGCCGGCCCCTACTTCTCGGTGGGCACATTATATACGTCCATATCGTAATATAATCTAACCTAACCCATCTAGACCCTCGCTGGTAATGTTTTACAAAATTCCGGTCGTGTCGGCCCGTACTTTGCCGTGGGGACATTATATACGTCTCTAACGTTATATATCCTAACCTAAGGGAACCTAACATCTCGGATGTAGTATTTTCCAACATTCCTGGCGGGCCGGCCCCTACTTCTCGGTGGGCACATTATATACGTCTATATCGTAATATAACCTAACCTAACCCACCTAGACCGTCGCTGGTAATGTTTTACAAAATCCCGGTCGTGTCGACCCGTACTTCTCGGTGGGGACATTATATACGTCTATAACGTTATATATCCTAACCTAAGGGAACCTAACTTCTCGTATGTAGTATTTTCCAACATTCCTGGCGGGTCGGCCCCTACTTCTCGGTGGGCACATTATATACGTCTATATCGTAATATAACCTAACCTAATCCATCTAGACCCTCGCTGGTAATGTTTTACAAAATCCCGGTCGTGTCTGCCCGTACTTCTCGGTGGGGACATTATATACGTCTATAACGTTATATATCCTAACCTAAGGGAACCTAACATGTCGGATGTAGTATTTTCCAACATTCCTAGCGGGTCGGCCCCTACTTCTCGATGAGCACATTATATATGTCTATATCGCAATATAACCTAACCTAACCCATCTAGACCCTCGCTGGTAATGTTTTACAAAATCCCGGTCGTGTCGGCCCGTACTTCTCGGTGTGGACATTATATACGTCTATAACGTTATATATCCTAACCTAAGGGAACCTAACATCTCGCATGTATTATTTTCCAACGTTCCTGGCGGGCCAGCCCCTACTTCTCGGTGGGCACATTATATACGTCCATATCGTAATATAACCTAACCTAACCCATCTAGACCCTCGCTGGTAATGTTTTACAAAATCCCGGTCGTTTCTGCCCGTACTTCTCGGTGGGGACATTATATACGTCTATAACGTTATATATCCTAACCTAAGGGAACCTAACATGTCGGATGTAGTATTTTCCAACATTCCTGGCGGGTCGGCACCTGCTTCTCGACGGGCACATTATATATGTCTATATCGCAATATAACCTAACCTAACCCATCTAGACCCTCGCTGGTAATGTTTTACAAAATCCCGGTCGTGTCGGCCCGTACTTCTCGGTGTGGACATTATATACGTCTATATCGTTATATATCCTAACCTAAGGGAACCTAACATCCCGGATGTAGTATTTTCCAACATTCCTGGCGGGCCGGCCCCTACTTCTCGGTGGGCACATTATATACGTCCATATCGTAATATAATCTAACCTAACCCATCTAGACCCTCGCTGGTAATGTTTTACAAAATTCGGGTCGTGTCGGCCCGTACTTTGCCGTGGGGACATTATATACGTCTCTAACGTTATATATCCTAACCTAAGGGAACCTAACATCTCGGATGTAGTATTTTCCAACATTCCTGGCGGGTCGGCCCCTACTTCTCGGTGGGCACATTATATACGTCTATATCGTAATATAACCTAACCTAACCCATCTAGACCGTCGCTGGTAATGTTTTACAAAATCCCGGTCGTGTCGGCCCATACTTCTCGGTGTGGACATTATATACGTCTATATCGTTATATATTCTAACCTAAGGGAACCTAACATCTCGGATGTAGTATTTTCCAACATTCCTGGCGGGTCGGCCCCTACTTCACGATGGGCACATTATATATGTCTATATCGCAATATAACCTAACCTAACCCATCCAGACCATCGCTGGTAATATTTTACAAAATCCCGGTCATATCGGCCCGTACTTCTCGGTGTGGACATTATATACGTCTATAACGTTACATATCCTAACCTAAGGGAACCTAACATCTCGGATGTAGTATTTTCCAACATTCCTGGCGGGTCGGCCCCTACTTCACGATGGGCACATTATATATGTCTATATCGCAATATAACCTAACCTAACCCATCCAGACCATCGCTGGTAATATTTTACAAAATCCCGGTCATATCGGCCCGTACTTCTCGGTGTGGACATTATATACGTCTATATCGTAATATAACCTAACCTAACCCATCTAGACCGTCGCTGGTAATGTTTTACAAAATCCCGGTCGTGTCGACCCGTACTTCTCGGTGGGGACATTATATACGTCTATAACGTTATATATCCTAACCTAAGGGAACCTAACTTCTCGGATGTAGTATTTTCCAACATTCCTGGCGGGTCAGCCCCTACTTCCCGGTGGGCACATTATATACGTCTATATCGTAATATAACATAACCTAATCCATCTAGACCCTCGCTGGTAATGTTTTACAAAATCCCGGTCGTGTCTGCCCGTACTTCTCGGTGGGGACATTATATACGTCTATAACGTTATATATCCTAACCTAAGGGAACCTAACTTCTCGGATGTAGTATTTTCCAACATTCCTGGCGGGTCGGCCCCTACTTCTCGGTGGGCACATTATATACGTCTATATCGTAATATACCCTAACCTAACCCATCTAGACCCTCGCTGGTAATGTTTTACAAAATCCCGGTCGTGTCGGCCCGTACTTCTCGGTGTGGACATTATATACGCCTATAACGTTATATATCCTAACCTAAGGGAACCTAACATCTCGCATGTATTATTTTCCAACGTTCCTGGCGGGCCAGCCCCTACTTCTCGGTGGGCACATTATATACGTCCATATCGTAATATAACCTAACCTAACCCATCTAGACCCTCGCTGGTAATGTTTTACAAAATTCCGGGCGTTTCGGCCCGTACTTTGCCGTGGGGACATTTTATACGTCTATAACGTTATATATCCTAACCTAAGGGAACCTAACATCTCGGATGTAGTATTTTCCAACATTTCTGGCGGGTCGGCCCCTACTTCTCGGTGGGAACTTTATATACGTCTATAACGTAATATAACCTAACCTAACCCACCTAGACCCTCGCTGGTAATGTTTCACTGAATCCCGTTCATGTCTTCCCGTACGTCTCGGTGCGTACATTATATACGTCTATAAATTTATTTATCCTAACCTAAGGGAACCTAACATCCCGGATGTAGTATTTTCCAACATTCCTGGCGGGTCGGCCCCTACTTCTCGGTGGGCACATTATATACGTCTATATCGTAATATAACCTAACCTAACCCATCTAGACCTTCGCTGGTAATGTTTTACAAAATCCCGGTCGTGTCGGCCCGTACTTCTCGGTGTGGACGTTATATACGTCTATAACGTTATATATCCTAACCTAAGGGAACCTAACATCTCGCATGTATTATTTTCCAACGTTCCTGGCGGGCCAGCCCCTACTTCTCGGTGGGCACATTATATACGTCCATATCGTAATATAACCTAACCTAACCCATCTAGACCCTCGCTGGTAATGTTTTACAAAATCCCGGTCGTTTCTGCCCGTACTTCTCGGTGGGGACATTATATACGTCTATAACGTTATATATCCTAACCTAAGGGAACCTAACATGTCGGATGTAGTATTTTCCAACATTCCTGGCGGGTCGGCACCTGCTTCTCGACGGGCACATTATATATGTCTATATCGCAATATAACCTAACCTAACCCATCTAGACCCTCGCTGGTAATGTTTTACAAAATCCCGGTCGTGTCGGCCCGTACTTCTCGGTGTGGACATTATATACGTCTATATCGTTATATATCCTAACCTAAGGGAACCTAACATCCCGGATGTAGTATTTTCCAACATTCCTGGCGGGCCGGCCCCTACTTCTCGGTGGGCACATTATATACGTCCATATCGTAATATAATCTAACCTAACCCATCTAGACCCTCGCTGGTAATGTTTTACAAAATTCGGGTCGTGTCGGCCCGTACTTTGCCGTGGGGACATTATATACGTCTCTAACGTTATATATCCTAACCTAAGGGAACCTAACATCTCGGATGTAGTATTTTCCAACATTCCTGGCGGGTCGGCCCCTACTTCTCGGTGGGCACATTATATACGTCTATATCGTAATATAACCTAACCTAACCCATCTAGACCGTCGCTGGTAATGTTTTACAAAATCCCGGTCGTGTCGGCCCATACTTCTCGGTGTGGACATTATATACGTCTATATCGTTATATATCCTAACCTAAGGGAACCTAACATCTCGGATGTAGTATTTTCCAACATTCCTGGCGGGCCGGCCCCTACTTCTCGGTGGGCACATTATATACGTCCATATCGTAATATAATCTAACCTAACCCATCCAGACCCTCGCTGGTAATGTTTTACAAAATTCCGGTCGTGTCGGCCCGTACTTTGCCGTGGGGACATTATATACGTCTCTAACGTTATATATCCTAACCTAAGGGAACCTAACATCTCGGATGTAGTATTTTCCAACATTCCTGGCGGGTCGGCCCCTACTTCTCGGTGGGCACATTATATACGTCTATATCGTAATATAACCTAACCTAACCCATCTAGACCGTCGCTGGTAATGTTTTACAAAATCCCGGTCGTGTCGACCCGTACTTCTCGGTGGGGACATTATATACGTCTATAACGTTATATATCCTAACCTAAGGGAACCTAACTTCTCGGATGTAGTATTTTCCAACATTCCTGGCGGGTCGGCCCCTACTTCCCGGTGGGCACATTATATACGTCTATATCGTAATATAACATAACCTAATCCGTCTAAACCCTCGCTGGTAATGTTTTACAAAATCCCGGTCGTGTCTGCCCGTACTTCTCGGTGGGGACATTATATACGTCTATAACGTTATATATCCTAACCTAAGGGAACCTAACTTCTCGGATGTAGTATTTTCCAACATTCCTGGCGGGTCGGCCCCTACTTCTCGGTGGGCACATTATATACGTCTATATCGTAATATACCCTAACCTAACCCATCTAGACCCTCGCTGGTAATGTTTTACAAAATCCCGGTCGTGTCGGCCCGTACTTCTCGGTGTGGACATTATATACGTCTATAACGTTATATATCCTAACCTAAGGGAACCTAACATCTCGCATGTATTATTTTCCAACGTTCCTGGCGGGCCAGCCCCTACTTCTCGGTGGGCACATTATATACGTCCATATCGTAATATAATCTAACCTAACCCATCTAGACCCTCGCTGGTAATGTTTTACAAAATTCCGGTCGTGTCGGCCCGTACTTTGCCGTTGGGACATTATATACGTCGCTAACGTTATATATCCTAACCTAAGGGAATCTAACATCTCGGATGTAGTATTTTCCAACATTCCTGGCGGGTCGGCCCCTACTTCTCGGTGGGCACATTATATACGTCTATATCGTAATATAACCTAACCTAATCCATCTAGACCCTCGCTGGTAATGTTTTACAAAATCCCGGTCGTGTCTGCCCGTACTTCTCGGTGGGGACATTATATACGTCTATAACGTTATATATCCTAACCTAAGGGAACCTAACCTGACGGATGTAGTATTTTCCAACATTCCTGGCGGGTCGGCCCCTACTTCACGATGGGCACATTATATATGTCTATATCGCAATATAACCTAACCTAACCCATCTAGACCATCGCTGGTAATATTTTACAAAATCCCGGTCATATCGGCCCGTACTTCTCGGTGTGGACATTATATACGTCTATAACGTTATATATCCTAACCTAAGGGAACCTAACCTGACGGATGTAGTATTTTCCAACATTCCTGGCGGGTCGGCCCCTACTTCTCGGTGGGCACATTATATACGTCTATATCGTAATATAACCTAACCTAACCCATCTAGACCGTCGCTGGTAATGTTTTACAAAATCCCGGTCATGTCGACCCGTACTTCTCGGTGGGGACATTATATACGTCTATAACGTTATATATCCTAACCTAAGGGAACCTAACTTCTCGGATGTAGTATTTTCCAACATTCCTGGCGGGTCGGCCCCTACTTCCCGGTGGGCACATTATATACGTCTATATCGTAATATAACATAACCTAATCCATCTAGACCCTCGCTGGTAATGTTTTACAAAATCCCGGTCGTGTCTGCCCGTACTTCTCGGTGGGGACATTATATACGTCTATAACGTTATATATCCTAACCTAAGGGAACCTAACTTCTCGGATGTAGTATTTTCCAACATTCCTGGCGGGTCGGCCCCTACTTCTCGGTGGGCACATTATATACGTCTATATCGTAATATACCCTAACCTAACCCATCTAGACCCTCGCTGGTAATGTTTTACAAAATCCCGGTCGTGTCGGCCCGTACTTCTCGGTGTGGACATTATATACGCCTATAACGTTATATATCCTAACCTAAGGGAACCTAACATCCCGGATGTAGTATTTTCCAACATTCCTGGCGGGCCGGCCCCTACTTCTCGGTGGGCACATTATATACGTCCATATCGTAATATAATCTAACCTAACCCATCTAGACCCTCGCTGGTAATGTTTTACAAAATTCGGGTCGTGTCGGCCCGTACTTTGCCGTGGGGACATTATATACGTCTCTAACGTTATATATCCTAACCTAAGGGAACCTAACATCTCGGATGTAGTATTTTCCAACATTCCTGGCGGGTCGGCCCCTACTTCTCGGTGGGCACATTATATACGTCTATATCGTAATATAACCTAACCTAACCCATCTAGACCGTCGCTGGTAATGTTTTACAAAATCCCGGTCGTGTCGGCCCATACTTCTCGGTGTGGACATTATATACGTCTATATCGTTATATATTCTAACCTAAGGGAACCTAACATCTCGGATGTAGTATTTTCCAACATTCCTGGCGGGTCGGCCCCTACTTCACGATGGGCACATTATATATGTCTATATCGCAATATAACCTAACCTAACCCATCCAGACCATCGCTGGTAATATTTTACAAAATCCCGGTCATATCGGCCCGTACTTCTCGGTGTGGACATTATATACGTCTATAACGTTACATATCCTAACCTAAGGGAACCTAACATCTCGGATGTAGTATTTTCCAACATTCCTGGCGGGTCGGCCCCTACTTCACGATGGGCACATTATATATGTCTATATCGCAATATAACCTAACCTAACCCATCCAGACCATCGCTGGTAATATTTTACAAAATCCCGGTCATATCGGCCCGTACTTCTCGGTGTGGACATTATATACGTCTATATCGTAATATAACCTAACCTAACCCATCTAGACCGTCGCTGGTAATGTTTTACAAAATCCCGGTCGTGTCGGCCCGTACTTCTCGGTGTGGACATTATATACGCCTATAACGTTATATATCCTAACCTAAGGGAACCTAACATCTCGCATGTATTATTTTCCAACGTTCCTGGCGGGCCAGCCCCTACTTCTCGGTGGGCACATTATATACGTCCATATCGTAATATAACCTAACCTAACCCATCTAGACCCTCGCTGGTAATGTTTTACAAAATTCCGGGCGTTTCGGCCCGTACTTTGCCGTGGGGACATTTTATACGTCTATAACGTTATATATCCTAACCTAAGGGAACCTAACATCTCGGATGTAGTATTTTCCAACATTTCTGGCGGGTCGGCCCCTACTTCTCGGTGGGAACTTTATATACGTCTATAACGTAATATAACCTAACCTAACCCACCTAGACCCTCGCTGGTAATGTTTCACTGAATCCCGTTCATGTCTTCCCGTACGTCTCGGTGCGTACATTATATACGTCTATAAATTTATTTATCCTAACCTAAGGGAACCTAACATCCCGGATGTAGTATTTTCCAACATTCCTGGCGGGTCGGCCCCTACTTCTCGGTGGGCACATTATATACGTCTATATCGTAATATAACCTAACCTAACCCATCTAGACCTTCGCTGGTAATGTTTTACAAAATCCCGGTCGTGTCGGCCCGTACTTCTCGGTGTGGACGTTATATACGTCTATAACGTTATATATCCTAACCTAAGGGAACCTAACATCTCGCATGTATTATTTTCCAACGTTCCTGGCGGGCCAGCCCCTACTTCTCGGTGGGCACATTATATACGTCCATATCGTAATATAACCTAACCTAACCCATCTAGACCCTCGCTGGTAATGTTTTACAAAATCCCGGTCGTTTCTGCCCGTACTTCTCGGTGGGGACATTATATACGTCTATAACGTTATATATCCTAACCTAAGGGAACCTAACATGTCGGATGTAGTATTTTCCAACATTCCTGGCGGGTCGGCACCTGCTTCTCGACGGGCACATTATATATGTCTATATCGCAATATAACCTAACCTAACCCATCTAGACCCTCGCTGGTAATGTTTTACAAAATCCCGGTCGTGTCGGCCCGTACTTCTCGGTGTGGACATTATATACGTCTATATCGTTATATATCCTAACCTAAGGGAACCTAACATCCCGGATGTAGTATTTTCCAACATTCCTGGCGGGCCGGCCCCTACTTCTCGGTGGGCACATTATATACGTCCATATCGTAATATAATCTAACCTAACCCATCTAGACCCTCGCTGGTAATGTTTTACAAAATTCGGGTCGTGTCGGCCCGTACTTTGCCGTGGGGACATTATATACGTCTCTAACGT
The DNA here is from genome assembly GCA_963969225.1 of Xylocopa violacea. Classification (NCBI taxonomy): domain Eukaryota; kingdom Metazoa; phylum Arthropoda; class Insecta; order Hymenoptera; family Apidae; genus Xylocopa; species Xylocopa violacea. Next base: position 7,903,735 of record CAXAJV010000011.1, on the reverse strand, counting down.
TATATATCCTAACCTAAGGGAACCTAACATCTCGGATGTAGTATTTTCCAACATTCCTGGCGGGTCGGCCCCTACTTCTCGGTGGGCACATTATATACGTCTATATCGTAATATAACCTAACCTAACCCATCTAGACCGTCGCTGGTAATGTTTTACAAAATCCCGGTCGTGTCGGCCCATACTTCTCGGTGTGGACATTATATACGTCTATATCGTTATATATCCTAACCTAAGGGAACCTAACATCTCGGATGTAGTATTTTCCAACATTCCTGGCGGGCCGGCCCCTACTTCTCGGTGGGCACATTATATACGTCCATATCGTAATATAATCTAACCTAACCCATCCAGACCCTCGCTGGTAATGTTTTACAAAATTCCGGTCGTGTCGGCCCGTACTTTGCCGTGGGGACATTATATACGTCTCTAACGTTATATATCCTAACCTAAGGGAACCTAACATCTCGGATGTAGTATTTTCCAACATTCCTGGCGGGTCGGCCCCTACTTCTCGGTGGGCACATTATATACGTCTATATCGTAATATAACCTAACCTAACCCATCTAGACCGTCGCTGGTAATGTTTTACAAAATCCCGGTCGTGTCGACCCGTACTTCTCGGTGGGGACATTATATACGTCTATAACGTTATATATCCTAACCTAAGGGAACCTAACTTCTCGGATGTAGTATTTTCCAACATTCCTGGCGGGTCGGCCCCTACTTCCCGGTGGGCACATTATATACGTCTATATCGTAATATAACATAACCTAATCCGTCTAGACCCTCGCTGGTAATGTTTTACAAAATCCCGGTCGTGTCTGCCCGTACTTCTCGGTGGGGACATTATATACGTCTATAACGTTATATATCCTAACCTAAGGGAACCTAACTTCTCGGATGTAGTATTTTCCAACATTCCTGGCGGGTCGGCCCCTACTTCTCGGTGGGCACATTATATACGTCTATATCGTAATATACCCTAACCTAACCCATCTAGACCCTCGCTGGTAATGTTTTACAAAATCCCGGTCGTGTCGGCCCGTACTTCTCGGTGTGGACATTATATACGTCTATAACGTTATATATCCTAACCTAAGGGAACCTAACATCTCGCATGTATTATTTTCCAACGTTCCTGGCGGGCCAGCCCCTACTTCTCGGTGGGCACATTATATACGTCCATATCGTAATATAATCTAACCTAACCCATCTAGACCCTCGCTGGTAATGTTTTACAAAATTCCGGTCGTGTCGGCCCGTACTTTGCCGTTGGGACATTATATACGTCGCTAACGTTATATATCCTAACCTAAGGGAATCTAACATCTCGGATGTAGTATTTTCCAACATTCCTGGCGGGTCGGCCCCTACTTCTCGGTGGGCACATTATATACGTCTATATCGTAATATAACCTAACCTAATCCATCTAGACCCTCGCTGGTAATGTTTTACAAAATCCCGGTCGTGTCTGCCCGTACTTCTCGGTGGGGACATTATATACGTCTATAACGTTATATATCCTAACCTAAGGGAACCTAACCTGACGGATGTAGTATTTTCCAACATTCCTGGCGGGTCGGCCCCTACTTCACGATGGGCACATTATATATGTCTATATCGCAATATAACCTAACCTAACCCATCTAGACCATCGCTGGTAATATTTTACAAAATCCCGGTCATATCGGCCCGTACTTCTCGGTGTGGACATTATATACGTCTATAACGTTATATATCCTAACCTAAGGGAACCTAACCTGACGGATGTAGTATTTTCCAACATTCCTGGCGGGTCGGCCCCTACTTCTCGGTGGGCACATTATATACGTCTATATCGTAATATAACCTAACCTAACCCATCTAGACCGTCGCTGGTAATGTTTTACAAAATCCCGGTCATGTCGACCCGTACTTCTCGGTGGGGACATTATATACGTCTATAACGTTATATATCCTAACCTAAGGGAACCTAACTTCTCGGATGTAGTATTTTCCAACATTCCTGGCGGGTCGGCCCCTACTTCCCGGTGGGCACATTATATACGTCTATATCGTAATATAACATAACCTAATCCATCTAGACCCTCGCTGGTAATGTTTTACAAAATCCCGGTCGTGTCTGCCCGTACTTCTCGGTGGGGACATTATATACGTCTATAACGTTATATATCCTAACCTAAGGGAACCTAACCTGACGGATGTAGTATTTTCCAACATTCCTGGCGGGTCGGCCCCTACTTCTCGATGGGCACATTATATATGTCTATATCGAAATATAACCTAACCTAACCCATCTAGACCCTCGCTGGTAATGTTTTACAAAATCCCGGTCATATCGGCCCGTACTTCTCGGTGTGGACATTATATACGTCTATAACGTTATATATCCTAACCTAAGGGAACCTAACATCTCGCATGTATTATTTTCCAACGTTCCTGGCGGGCCTGCCCCTGCTTCTCGGTGGGCACATTATATACGTCTATATCGTAATATAACCTAACCTAATCCATCTAGACCCTCGCTGGTAATGTTTTACAAAATCCCGGTCGTGTCTGCCCGTACTTCTCGGTGGGGACATTATATACGTCTATAACGTTATATATCCTAACCTAAGGGAACCTAACATCTCGCATGTATTATTTTCCAACGTTCCTGGCGGGCCAGCCCCTACTTCTCGGTGGGCACATTATATACGTCCATATCGTAATATAACCTAACCTAACCCATCTAGACCGTCGCTGGTAATGTTTTACAAAATCCCGGTCGTGTCGGCCCATACTTCTCGGTGTGGACATTATATACGTCTATATCGTTATATATCCTAACCTAAGGGAACCTAACATCTCGGATGTAGTATTTTCCAACATTCCTGGCGGGCCGGCCCCTACTTCTCGGTGGGCACATTATATACGTCCATATCGTAATATAATCTAACCTAACCCATCTAGACCCTCGCTGGTAATGTTTTACAATATTCCGGTCGTGTCGGCCCGTACTTTGCCGTGGGGACATTATATACGTCTCTAACGTTATATATCCTAACCTAAGGGAACCTATCATCTCGGATGTAGTATTTGCCAACATTCCTGGCGGGTCGGCCCCTACTTTTCGGTGGGCACATTATATACGTCTATATCGTAATATAACCTAACCTAACCCATCTAGACCGTCGCTGGTAATGTTTTACAAAATCCCGGTCGTGTCGACCCGTATTTCTCGGTGGGGACATTATATACGTCTATAACGTTATATATCCTAACCTAAGGGAACCTAACTTCTCGGATGTAGTATTTTCCAACATTCCTCGCGGGTCGGCCCCTACTTCTCGGTGGGCACATTAGATACGTCTATATCGTAATATAACCTAACCTAATCCATCTAGACCCTCGCTGGTAATGTTTTACAAAATTCCGGTCGTGTCGGCCCGTACTTTGCCGTGGGGACATTATATACGTCTATAACGTTATATATCCTAACCTAAGGGAACCTAACATCTCGGATGTAGTATTTTCCAACATTCCTGGCGGGTCGGCCCCTACTTCTCGGTGGGCACATTATGTACGTCTATATCGTAATATAACATAACCTAACCCATCTAGACCGTCGCTGGTAATGTTTTACAAAATCCCGGTCGTGTCGACCCGTACTTCTCGGTGTGGACATTATATACGTCTATATCGTTATATATCCTAACCTAAGGGAACCTAACATCTCGCATGTATTATTTTCCAACGTTCCTGGCGGGCCTGCCCCTACTTCTCGGTGGGCACATTATATACGTCTATATCGTAATATAACCTAACCTAATCCATCTAGACCCTCGCTGGTAATGTTTTACAAAATCCCGGTCGTGTCTGCCCGTACTTCTCGGTGGGGACATTATATACGTCTATAACGTTATATATCCTAACCTAAGGGAACCTAACTTCTCGGATGTAGTATTTTCCAACATTCCTGGCGGGTCGGCCCCTACTTCTCGGTGGGCACATTATATACGTCTATATCGTAATATACCCTAACCTAACCCATCTAGACCCTCGCTGGTAATGTTTTACAAAATCCCGGTCGTGTCGGCCCGTACTTCTCGGTGTGGACATTATATACGTCTATAACGTTATATATCCTAACCTAAGGGAACCTAACATCTCGCATGTATTATTTTCCAACGTTCCTGGCGGGCCAGCCCCTACTTCTCGGTGGGCACATTATATACGTCCATATCGTAATATAATCTAACCTAACCCATCTAGACCCTCGCTGGTAATGTTTTACAAAATTCCGGTCGTGTCGGCCCGTACTTTGCCGTTGGGACATTATATACGTCGCTAACGTTATATATCCTAACCTAAGGGAACCTAACATCTCGGATGTAGTATTTTCCAACATTCCTGGCGGGTCGGCCCCTACTTCTCGGTGGGCACATTATATATGTCTATATCGCAATATAACCTAACCTAACCCATCTAGACCATCGCTGGTAATATTTTACAAAATCCCGGTCATATCGGCCCGTACTTCTCGGTGTGGACATTATATACGTCTATAACGTTATATATCCTAACCTAAGGGAACCTAACCTGACGGATGTAGTATTTTCCAACATTCCTGGCGGGTCGGCCCCTACTTCTCGGTGGGCACATTATATACGTCTATATCGTAATATAACCTAACCTAACCCATCTAGACCGTCGCTGGTAATGTTTTACAAAATCCCGGTCGTGTCGACCCGTACTTCTCGGTGGGGACATTATATACGTCTATAACGTTATATATCCTAACCTAAGGGAACCTAACTTCTCGGATGTAGTATTTTCCAACATTCCTGGCGGGTCGGGCCCTACTTCCCGGTGGGCACATTGTATACGTCTATATCGTAATATAACATAACCTAATCCATCTAGACCCTCGCTGGTAATGTTTTACAAAATCCCGGTCGTGTCTGCCCGTACTTCTCGGTGGGGACATTATATACGTCTATAACGTTATATATCCTAACCTAAGGGAACCTAACTTCTCGGATGTAGTATTTTCCAACATTCCTGGCGGGTCGGCCCCTACTTCTCGGTGGGCACATTATATACGTCTATATCGTAATATACCCTAACCTAACCCATCTAGACCCTCGCTGGTAATGTTTTACAAAATCCCGGTCGTGTCGGCCCGTACTTCTCGGTGTGGACATTATATACGCCTATAACGTTATATATCCTAACCTAAGGGAACCTAACATCTCGCATGTATTATTTTCCAACGCTCCTGGCGGGCCAGCCCCTACTTCTCGGTGGGCACATTATATACGTCCATATCGTAATATAATCTAACCTAACCCATCTAGACCCTCGCTGGTAATGTTTTACAAAATTCCGGTCGTGTCGGCCCGTACTTTGCCGTGGGGACATTATATACGTCGCTAACGATATATATCCTAACCTAAGGGAACCTAACATCTCGGATGTAGTATTTTCCAACATTCCTGGCGGGTCGGTCCCTACTTCTCGGTGGGCACATTATATACGTCTATATCGTAATATAACCTAACCTAATCCATCTAGACCCTCGCTGGTAATGTTTTACAAAATCCCGGTCGTGTCTGCCCGTACTTCTCGGTGGGGACATTATATACGTCTATAACGTTATATATCCTAACCTAAGGGAACCTAACCTGACGGATGTAGTATTTTCCAACATTCCTGGCGGGTCGGCCCCTACTTCTCGATGGGCACATTATATATGTCTATATCGAAATATAACCTAACCTAACCCATCTAGACCGTCGCTGGTAATGTTTTACAAAATCCCGGTCATATCGGCCCGTACTTCTCGGTGTGGACATTATATACGTCTATAACGTTATATATCCTAACCTAAGGGAACCTAACATCTCGCATGTATTATTTTCCAACGTTCCTGGCGGGCCAGCCCCTACTTCTCGGTGGGCACATTATATACGTCCATATCGTGATGTAACCTAACCTAACCCATCTAGACCCTCGCTGGTAATGTTTTACAAAATTCCGGTCGTGTCGGCCCGTACTTTGCCGTTGGGACATTTTATACGTCTATAACGTTATATATCCTAACCTAAGGGAAACTAACATCTCGGATGTAGTATTTTCCAACATTTCTGGCGGGTCGGCCCCTACTTCTCGGTGGGAACTTTATATACGTCTATAACGTAATATAACCTAACCTAACCCACCTAGACCCTCGCTGGTAATGTTTCACTGAATCCCGTTCATGTCTTCCCGTACGTCTCGGTGCGTACATTATATACGTCTATAAATTTATTTATCCTAACCTAAGGGAACCTAACATCCCGGATGTAGTATTTTCCAACATTCCTGGCGGGTCGGCCCCTACTTCTCGGTGCGCACATTATATACGTCTATATCGTAATATAACCTAACCTAACCCATCTAGACCGTCGCTGGTAATGTTTTACAAAATCCCGGTCGTGTCGGCCCGTACTTCTCGGTATGGACATTATATACGTCTATATCGTTATATATCCTAACCTAAGGGAACCTAACATCTCGGATGTAGTATTTTCCAACATTCCTGGCGGGCCGGCCCCTACTTCTCGGTGGGCACATTATATACGTCCATATCGTAATATAATCTAACCTAACCCATCTAGACCCTCGCTGGTAATGTTTTACAAAATTCCGGTCGTGTCGGCCCGTACTTTGCCGTGGGGACATTATATACGTCTCTAACGTTATATATCCTAACCTAAGGGAACCTAACATCTCGGATGTAGTATTTTCCAACATTCCTGGCGGGCCGGCCCCTACTTCTCGGTGGGCACATTATATACGTCTATATCGTAATATAACCTAACCTAACCCACCTAGACCGTCGCTGGTAATGTTTTACAAAATCCCGGTCGTGTCGACCCGTACTTCTCGGTGGGGACATTATATACGTCTATAACGTTATATATCCTAACCTAAGGGAACCTAACTTCTCGTATGTAGTATTTTCCAACATTCCTGGCGGGTCGGCCCCTACTTCTCGGTGGGCACATTATATACGTCTATATCGTAATATAACCTAACCTAATCCATCTAGACCCTCGCTGGTAATGTTTTACAAAATCCCGGTCGTGTCTGCCCGTACTTCTCGGTGGGGACATTATATACGTCTATAACGTTATATATCCTAACCTAAGGGAACCTAACATGTCGGATGTAGTATTTTCCAACATTCCTAGCGGGTCGGCCCCTACTTCTCGATGAGCACATTATATATGTCTATATCGCAATATAACCTAACCTAACCCATCTAGACCCTCGCTGGTAATGTTTTACAAAATCCCGGTCGTGTCGGCCCGTACTTCTCGGTGTGGACATTATATACGTCTATAACGTTATATATCCTAACCTAAGGGAACCTAACATCTCGCATGTATTATTTTCCAACGTTCCTGGCGGGCCAGCCCCTACTTCTCGGTGGGCACATTATATACGTCCATATCGTAATATAACCTAACCTAACCCATCTAGACCCTCGCTGGTAATGTTTTACAAAATCCCGGTCGTTTCTGCCCGTACTTCTCGGTGGGGACATTATATACGTCTATAACGTTATATATCCTAACCTAAGGGAACCTAACATGTCGGATGTAGTATTTTCCAACATTCCTGGCGGGTCGGCACCTGCTTCTCGACGGGCACATTATATATGTCTATATCGCAATATAACCTAACCTAACCCATCTAGACCCTCGCTGGTAATGTTTTACAAAATCCCGGTCGTGTCGGCCCGTACTTCTCGGTGTGGACATTATATACGTCTATATCGTTATATATCCTAACCTAAGGGAACCTAACATCCCGGATGTAGTATTTTCCAACATTCCTGGCGGGCCGGCCCCTACTTCTCGGTGGGCACATTATATACGTCCATATCGTAATATAATCTAACCTAACCCATCTAGACCCTCGCTGGTAATGTTTTACAAAATTCGGGTCGTGTCGGCCCGTACTTTGCCGTGGGGACATTATATACGTCTCTAACGTTATATATCCTAACCTAAGGGAACCTAACATCTCGGATGTAGTATTTTCCAACATTCCTGGCGGGTCGGCCCCTACTTCTCGGTGGGCACATTATATACGTCTATATCGTAATATAACCTAACCTAACCCATCTAGACCGTCGCTGGTAATGTTTTACAAAATCCCGGTCGTGTCGGCCCATACTTCTCGGTGTGGACATTATATACGTCTATATCGTTATATATCCTAACCTAAGGGAACCTAACATCTCGGATGTAGTATTTTCCAACATTCCTGGCGGGTCGGCCCCTACTTCACGATGGGCACATTATATATGTCTATATCGCAATATAACCTAACCTAACCCATCCAGACCATCGCTGGTAATATTTTACAAAATCCCGGTCATATCGGCCCGTACTTCTCGGTGTGGACATTATATACGTCTATAACGTTACATATCCTAACCTAAGGGAACCTAACATCTCGGATGTAGTATTTTCCAACATTCCTGGCGGGTCGGCCCCTACTTCTCGGTGGGCACATTATATACGTCTATATCGTAATATAACCTAACCTAACCCATCTAGACCGTCGCTGGTAATGTTTTACAAAATCCCGGTCGTGTCGACCCGTACTTCTCGGTGGGGACATTATATACGTCTATAACGTTATATATCCTAACCTAAGGGAACCTAACTTCTCGGATGTAGTATTTTCCAACATTCCTGGCGGGTCAGCCCCTACTTCCCGGTGGGCACATTATATACGTCTATATCGTAATATAACATAACCTAATCCATCTAGACCCTCGCTGGTAATGTTTTACAAAATCCCGGTCGTGTCTGCCCGTACTTCTCGGTGGGGACATTATATACGTCTATAACGTTATATATCCTAACCTAAGGGAACCTAACTTCTCGGATGTAGTATTTTCCAACATTCCTGGCGGGTCGGCCCCTACTTCTCGGTGGGCACATTATATACGTCTATATCGTAATATACCCTAACCTAACCCATCTAGACCCTCGCTGGTAATGTTTTACAAAATCCCGGTCGTGTCGGCCCGTACTTCTCGGTGTGGACATTATATACGCCTATAACGTTATATATCCTAACCTAAGGGAACCTAACATCTCGCATGTATTATTTTCCAACGTTCCTGGCGGGCCAGCCCCTACTTCTCGGTGGGCACATTATATACGTCCATATCGTAATATAACCTAACCTAACCCATCTAGACCCTCGCTGGTAATGTTTTACAAAATTCCGGGCGTTTCGGCCCGTACTTTGCCGTGGGGACATTTTATACGTCTATAACGTTATATATCCTAACCTAAGGGAACCTAACATCTCGGATGTAGTATTTTCCAACATTTCTGGCGGGTCGGCCCCTACTTCTCGGTGGGAACTTTATATACGTCTATAACGTAATATAACCTAACCTAACCCACCTAGACCCTCGCTGGTAATGTTTCACTGAATCCCGTTCATGTCTTCCCGTACGTCTCGGTGCGTACATTATATACGTCTATAAATTTATTTATCCTAACCTAAGGGAACCTAACATCCCGGATGTAGTATTTTCCAACATTCCTGGCGGGTCGGCCCCTACTTCTCGGTGGGCACATTATATACGTCTATATCGTAATATAACCTAACCTAACCCATCTAGACCTTCGCTGGTAATGTTTTACAAAATCCCGGTCGTGTCGGCCCGTACTTCTCGGTGTGGACGTTATATACGTCTATAACGTTATATATCCTAACCTAAGGGAACCTAACATCTCGCATGTATTATTTTCCAACGTTCCTGGCGGGCCAGCCCCTACTTCTCGGTGGGCACATTATATACGTCCATATCGTAATATAACCTAACCTAACCCATCTAGACCCTCGCTGGTAATGTTTTACAAAATTCCGGGCGTTTCGGCCCGTACTTTGCCGTGGGGACATTTTATACGTCTATAACGTTATATATCCTAACCTAAGGGAACCTAACATCTCGGATGTAGTATTTTCCAACATTTCTGGCGGGTCGGCCCCTACTTCTCGGTGGGAACTTTATATACGTCTATAACGTAATATAACCTAACCTAACCCACCTAGACCCTCGCTGGTAATGTTTCACTGAATCCCGTTCATGTCTTCCCGTACGTCTCGGTGCGTACATTATATACGTCTATAAATTTATTTATCCTAACCTAAGGGAACCTAACATCCCGGATGTAGTATTTTCCAACATTCCTGGCGGGTCGGCCCCTACTTCTCGGTGGGCACATTATATACGTCTATATCGTAATATAACCTAACCTAACCCATCTAGACCTTCGCTGGTAATGTTTTACAAAATCCCGGTCGTGTCGGCCCGTACTTCTCGGTGTGGACGTTATATACGTCTATAACGTTATATATCCTAACCTAAGGGAACCTAACATCTCGCATGTATTATTTTCCAACGTTCCTGGCGGGCCAGCCCCTACTTCTCGGTGGGCACATTATATACGTCCATATCGTAATATAACCTAACCTAACCCATCTAGACCCTCGCTGGTAATGTTTTACAAAATCCCGGTCGTTTCTGCCCGTACTTCTCGGTGGGGACATTATATACGTCTATAACGTTATATATCCTAACCTAAGGGAACCTAACATGTCGGATGTAGTATTTTCCAACATTCCTGGCGGGTCGGCACCTGCTTCTCGACGGGCACATTATATATGTCTATATCGCAATATAACCTAACCTAACCCATCTAGACCCTCGCTGGTAATGTTTTACAAAATCCCGGTCGTGTCGGCCCGTACTTCTCGGTGTGGACATTATATACGTCTATATCGTTATATATCCTAACCTAAGGGAACCTAACATCCCGGATGTAGTATTTTCCAACATTCCTGGCGGGCCGGCCCCTACTTCTCGGTGGGCACATTATATACGTCCATATCGTAATATAATCTAACCTAACCCATCTAGACCCTCGCTGGTAATGTTTTACAAAATTCGGGTCGTGTCGGCCCGTACTTTGCCGTGGGGACATTATATACGTCTCTAACGTTATATATCCTAACCTAAGGGAACCTAACATCTCGGATGTAGTATTTTCCAACATTCCTGGCGGGTCGGCCCCTACTTCTCGGTGGGCACATTATATACGTCTATATCGTAATATAACCTAACCTAACCCATCTAGACCGTCGCTGGTAATGTTTTACAAAATCCCGGTCGTGTCGGCCCATACTTCTCGGTGTGGACATTATATACGTCTATATCGTTATATATCCTAACCTAAGGGAACCTAACATCTCGGATGTAGTATTTTCCAACATTCCTGGCGGGCCGGCCCCTACTTCTCGGTGGGCACATTATATACGTCCATATCGTAATATAATCTAACCTAACCCATCCAGACCCTCGCTGGTAATGTTTTACAAAATTCCGGTCGTGTCGGCCCGTACTTTGCCGTGGGGACATTATATACGTCTCTAACGTTATATATCCTAACCTAAGGGAACCTAACATCTCGGATGTAGTATTTTCCAACATTCCTGGCGGGTCGGCCCCTACTTCTCGGTGGGCACATTATATACGTCTATATCGTAATATAACCTAACCTAACCCATCTAGACCGTCGCTGGTAATGTTTTACAAAATCCCGGTCGTGTCGACCCGTACTTCTCGGTGGGGACATTATATACGTCTATAACGTTATATATCCTAACCTAAGGGAACCTAACTTCTCGGATGTAGTATTTTCCAACATTCCTGGCGGGTCGGCCCCTACTTCCCGGTGGGCACATTATATACGTCTATATCGTAATATAACATAACCTAATCCGTCTAGACCCTCGCTGGTAATGTTTTACAAAATCCCGGTCGTGTCTGCCCGTACTTCTCGGTGGGGACATTATATACGTCTATAACGTTATATATCCTAACCTAAGGGAACCTAACTTCTCGGATGTAGTATTTTCCAACATTCCTGGCGGGTCGGCCCCTACTTCTCGGTGGGCACATTATATACGTCTATATCGTAATATACCCTAACCTAACCCATCTAGACCCTCGCTGGTAATGTTTTACAAAATCCCGGTCGTGTCGGCCCGTACTTCTCGGTGTGGACATTATATACGTCTATAACGTTATATATCCTAACCTAAGGGAACCTAACATCTCGCATGTATTATTTTCCAACGTTCCTGGCGGGCCAGCCCCTACTTCTCGGTGGGCACATTATATACGTCCATATCGTAATATAATCTAACCTAACCCATCTAGACCCTCGCTGGTAATGTTTTACAAAATTCCGGTCGTGTCGGCCCGTACTTTGCCGTTGGGACATTATATACGTCGCTAACGTTATATATCCTAACCTAAGGGAATCTAACATCTCGGATGTAGTATTTTCCAACATTCCTGGCGGGTCGGCCCCTACTTCTCGGTGGGCACATTATATACGTCTATATCGTAATATAACCTAACCTAATCCATCTAGACCCTCGCTGGTAATGTTTTACAAAATCCCGGTCGTGTCTGCCCGTACTTCTCGGTGGGGACATTATATACGTCTATAACGTTATATATCCTAACCTAAGGGAACCTAACCTGACGGATGTAGTATTTTCCAACATTCCTGGCGGGTCGGCCCCTACTTCACGATGGGCACATTATATATGTCTATATCGCAATATAACCTAACCTAACCCATCTAGACCATCGCTGGTAATATTTTACAAAATCCCGGTCATATCGGCCCGTACTTCTCGGTGTGGACATTATATACGTCTATAACGTTATATATCCTAACCTAAGGGAACCTAACCTGACGGATGTAGTATTTTCCAACATTCCTGGCGGGTCGGCCCCTACTTCTCGGTGGGCACATTATATACGTCTATATCGTAATATAACCTAACCTAACCCATCTAGACCGTCGCTGGTAATGTTTTACAAAATCCCGGTCATGTCGACCCGTACTTCTCGGTGGGGACATTATATACGTCTATAACGTTATATATCCTAACCTAAGGGAACCTAACTTCTCGGATGTAGTATTTTCCAACATTCCTGGCGGGTCGGCCCCTACTTCCCGGTGGGCACATTATATACGTCTATATCGTAATATAACATAACCTAATCCATCTAGACCCTCGCTGGTAATGTTTTACAAAATCCCGGTCGTGTCTGCCCGTACTTCTCGGTGGGGACATTATATACGTCTATAACGTTATATATCCTAACCTAAGGGAACCTAACTTCTCGGATGTAGTATTTTCCAACATTCCTGGCGGGTCGGCCCCTACTTCTCGGTGGGCACATTATATACGTCTATATCGTAATATACCCTAACCTAACCCATCTAGACCCTCGCTGGTAATGTTTTACAAAATCCCGGTCGTGTCGGCCCGTACTTCTCGGTGTGGACATTATATACGCCTATAACGTTATATATCCTAACCTAAGGGAACCTAACATCTCGCATGTATTATTTTCCAACGTTCCTGGCGGGCCAGCCCCTACTTCTCGGTGGGCACATTATATACGTCCATATCGTAATATAATCTAACCTAACCCATCTAGACCCTCGCTCGTAATGTTTTACAAAATTCCGGTCGTGTCGGCCCGTACTTTGCCGTGGGGACATTATATACGTCGCTAACGATATATATCCTAACCTAAGGGAACCTAACATCTCGGATGTAGTATTTTCCAACATTCCTGGCGGGTCGGCCCCTACTTCTCGGTGGGCACATTATATACGTCTATATCGTAATATAACCTAACCTAATCCATCTAGACCCTGGCTGGTAATGTTTTACAAAATCCCGGTCGTGTCTGCCCGTACTTCTCGGTGGGGACATTATATACGTCTATAACGTTATATATCCTAACCTAAGGGAACCTAACCTGACGGATGTAGTATTTTCCAACATTCCTGGCGGGTCGGCCCCTACTTCTCGATGGGCACATTATATATGTCTATATCGAAATATAACCTAACCTAACCCATCTAGACCCTCGCTGGTAATGTTTTACAAAATCCCGGTCATATCGGCCCGTACTTCTCGGTGTGGACATTATATACGTCTATAACGTTATATATCCTAACCTAAGGGAACCTAACATCTCGCATGTATTATTTTCCAACGTTCCTGGCGGGCCTGCCCCTGCTTCTCGGTGGGCACATTATATACGTCTATATCGTAATATAACCTAACCTAATCCATCTAGACCCTCGCTGGTAATGTTTTACAAAATCCCGGTCGTGTCTGCCCGTACTTCTCGGTGGGGACATTATATACGTCTATAACGTTATATATCCTAACCTAAGGGAACCTAACATCTCGCATGTATTATTTTCCAACGTTCCTGGCGGGCCAGCCCCTACTTCTCGGTGGGCACATTATATACGTCCATATCGTAATATAACCTAACCTAACCCATCTAGACCGTCGCTGGTAATGTTTTACAAAATCCCGGTCGTGTCGGCCCATACTTCTCGGTGTGGACATTATATACGTCTATATCGTTATATATCCTAACCTAAGGGAACCTAACATCTCGGATGTAGTATTTTCCAACATTCCTGGCGGGCCGGCCCCTACTTCTCGGTGGGCACATTATATACGTCCATATCGTAATATAATCTAACCTAACCCATCTAGACCCTCGCTGGTAATGTTTTACAATATTCCGGTCGTGTCGGCCCGTACTTTGCCGTGGGGACATTATATACGTCTCTAACGTTATATATCCTAACCTAAGGGAACCTATCATCTCGGATGTAGTATTTGCCAACATTCCTGGCGGGTCGGCCCCTACTTTTCGGTGGGCACATTATATACGTCTATATCGTAATATAACCTAACCTAACCCATCTAGACCGTCGCTGGTAATGTTTTACAAAATCCCGGTCGTGTCGACCCGTATTTCTCGGTGGGGACATTATATACGTCTATAACGTTATATATCCTAACCTAAGGGAACCTAACTTCTCGGATGTAGTATTTTCCAACATTCCTCGCGGGTCGGCCCCTACTTCTCGGTGGGCACATTAGATACGTCTATATCGTAATATAACCTAACCTAATCCATCTAGACCCTCGCTGGTAATGTTTTACAAAATTCCGGTCGTGTCGGCCCGTACTTTGCCGTGGGGACATTATATACGTCTATAACGTTATATATCCTAACCTAAGGGAACCTAACTTCTCGGATGTAGTATTTTCCAACATTCCTGGCGGGTCGGCCCCTACTTCTCGGTGGGCACATTATATACGTCTATATCGTAATATACCCTAACCTAACCCATCTAGACCCTCGCTGGTAATGTTTTACAAAATCCCGGTCGTGTCGGCCCGTACTTCTCGGTGTGGACATTATATACGTCTATAACGTTATATATCCTAACCTAAGGGAACCTAACATCTCGCATGTATTATTTTCCAACGTTCCTGGCGGGCCAGCCCCTACTTCTCGGTGGGCACATTATATACGTCCATATCGTAATATAATCTAACCTAACCCATCTAGACCCTCGCTGGTAATGTTTTACAAAATTCCGGTCGTGTCGGCCCGTACTTTGCCGTTGGGACATTATATACGTCGCTAACGTTATATATCCTAACCTAAGGGAACCTAACATCTCGGATGTAGTATTTTCCAACATTCCTGGCGGGTCGGCCCCTACTTCTCGGTGGGCACATTATATATGTCTATATCGCAATATAACCTAACCTAACCCATCTAGACCATCGCTGGTAATATTTTACAAAATCCCGGTCATATCGGCCCGTACTTCTCGGTGTGGACATTATATACGTCTATAACGTTATATATCCTAACCTAAGGGAACCTAACCTGACGGATGTAGTATTTTCCAACATTCCTGGCGGGTCGGCCCCTACTTCTCGGTGGGCACATTATATACGTCTATATCGTAATATAACCTAACCTAACCCATCTAGACCGTCGCTGGTAATGTTTTACAAAATCCCGGTCGTGTCGACCCGTACTTCTCGGTGGGGACATTATATACGTCTATAACGTTATATATCCTAACCTAAGGGAACCTAACTTCTCGGATGTAGTATTTTCCAACATTCCTGGCGGGTCGGGCCCTACTTCCCGGTGGGCACATTGTATACGTCTATATCGTAATATAACATAACCTAATCCATCTAGACCCTCGCTGGTAATGTTTTACAAAATCCCGGTCGTGTCTGCCCGTACTTCTCGGTGGGGACATTATATACGTCTATAACGTTATATATCCTAACCTAAGGGAACCTAACTTCTCGGATGTAGTATTTTCCAACATTCCTGGCGGGTCGGCCCCTACTTCTCGGTGGGCACATTATATACGTCTATATCGTAATATACCCTAACCTAACCCATCTAGACCCTCGCTGGTAATGTTTTACAAAATCCCGGTCGTGTCGGCCCGTACTTCTCGGTGTGGACATTATATACGCCTATAACGTTATATATCCTAACCTAAGGGAACCTAACATCTCGCATGTATTATTTTCCAACGTTCCTGGCGGGCCAGCCCCTACTTCTCGGTGGGCACATTATATACGTCCATATCGTAATATAATCTAACCTAACCCATCTAGACCCTCGCTGGTAATGTTTTACAAAATTCCGGTCGTGTCGGCCCGTACTTTGCCGTGGGGACATTATATACGTCGCTAACGATATATATCCTAACCTAAGGGAACCTAACATCTCGGATGTAGTATTTTCCAACATTCCTGGCGGGTCGGTCCCTACTTCTCGGTGGGCACATTATATACGTCTATATCGTAATATAACCTAACCTAATCCATCTAGACCCTCGCTGGTAATGTTTTACAAAATCCCGGTCGTGTCTGCCCGTACTTCTCGGTGGGGACATTATATACGTCTATAACGTTATATATCCTAACCTAAGGGAACCTAACCTGACGGATGTAGTATTTTCCAACATTCCTGGCGGGTCGGCCCCTACTTCTCGATGGGCACATTATATATGTCTATATCGAAATATAACCTAACCTAACCCATCTAGACCGTCGCTGGTAATGTTTTACAAAATCCCGGTCATATCGGCCCGTACTTCTCGGTGTGGACATTATATACGTCTATAACGTTATATATCCTAACCTAAGGGAACCTAACATCTCGCATGTATTATTTTCCAACGTTCCTGGCGGGCCAGCCCCTACTTCTCGGTGGGCACATTATATACGTCCATATCGTGATGTAACCTAACCTAACCCATCTAGACCCTCGCTGGTAATGTTTTACAAAATTCCGGTCGTGTCGGCCCGTACTTTGCCGTTGGGACATTTTATACGTCTATAACGTTATATATCCTAACCTAAGGGAAACTAACATCTCGGATGTAGTATTTTCCAACATTTCTGGCGGGTCGGCCCCTACTTCTCGGTGGGAACTTTATATACGTCTATAACGTAATATAACCTAACCTAACCCACCTAGACCCTCGCTGGTAATGTTTCACTGAATCCCGTTCATGTCTTCCCGTACGTCTCGGTGCGTACATTATATACGTCTATAAATTTATTTATCCTAACCTAAGGGAACCTAACATCCCGGATGTAGTATTTTCCAACATTCCTGGCGGGTCGGCCCCTACTTCTCGGTGCGCACATTATATACGTCTATATCGTAATATAACCTAACCTAACCCATCTAGACCGTCGCTGGTAATGTTTTACAAAATCCCGGTCGTGTCGGCCCGTACTTCTCGGTATGGACATTATATACGTCTATATCGTTATATATCCTAACCTAAGGGAACCTAACATCTCGGATGTAGTATTTTCCAACATTCCTGGCGGGCCGGCCCCTACTTCTCGGTGGGCACATTATATACGTCCATATCGTAATATAATGTAACCTAACCCATCTAGACCCTCGCTGGTAATGTTTTACAAAATTCCGGTCGTGTCGGCCCGTACTTTGCCGTGGGGACATTATATACGTCTATAACGTTATATATCCTAACCTAAGGGAACCTAACTTCTCGGATGTAGTATTTTCCAACATTCCTGGCGGGTCGGCCCCTACTTCTCGGTGGGCACATTATATACGTCTATATCGTAATATACCCTAACCTAACCCACCTAGACCCTCGCTGGTAATGTTTCACAGAATCCCGCTCATGTCTTCCCGTACGTCTCGGTGCGTACATTATATACGTCTAAAAATTTATATATATTAACCTAAGGGAACCTAACATGTCGGATGTAGTATTTTCCAACATTCCTGGCGGGTCGGCCCCTACTTCTCGGTGGGCACATTATATACGTCTATATCGTAATATAACCCAACCTAACCCATCTAGACCGTCGCTGGTAATGTTTTACAAAATCCCGGTCGTGTCGACCCGTACTTCTCGATGGGGACATTATATACGTCTATAACGTTATATATCCTAACCTAAGGGAACCTAACATGTCGGATGTAGTATTTTCCAACATTCCTGGCGAGTCGGCCCCTACTTCTCGATGGGCACATTATATTTGTCTATATCGCAATATAACCTAACCTAACCCATCTAGACCCTCGCTGGTAATGTTTTACAAAATCCCGGTCGTGTCGGCCCGTACTTCTCGGTGTGGACGTTATATACGTCTATAACGTTATATATCCTAACCTAAGGGAACCTAACATCTCGCATGTATTATTTTCCAACGTTCCTGGCGGGCCTGCCCCTGCTTCTCGGTGGGCACATTATATACGTCTATATCGTAATATAACCTAACCTAATCCATCTAGACCCTCGCTGGTAATGTTTTACAAAATCCCGGTCGTGTCTGCCCGTACTTCTCGGTGGGGACATTATATACGTCTATAACGTTATATATCCTAACCTAAGGGAACCTAACATCTCGCATGTATTATTTTCCAACGTTCCTGGCGGGCCAGCCCCTACTTCTCGGTGGGCACATTATATACGTCCATATCGTAATATAACCTAACCTAACCCATCTAGACCGTCGCTGGTAATGTTTTACAAAATCCCGGTCGTGTCGGCCCATACTTCTCGGTGTGGACATTATATACGTCTATATCGTTATATATCCTAACCTAAGGGAACCTAACATGTCGGATGTAGTATTTTCCAACATTCCTGGCGGGCCGGCCCCTACTTCTCGGTGGGCACATTATATACGTCCATATCGTAATATAATCTAACCTAACCCATCTAGACCCTCGCTGGTAATGTTTTACAAAATCCCGGTCGTGTCTGCCCGTACTTCTCGGTGGGGACATTATATACGTCTATAACGCTATATATCCTAACCTAAGGGAACCTAACATGTCGGATGTAGTATTTTCCAACATTCCTAGCGGGTCGGCCCCTACTTCTCGATGGGCACATTATATATGTCTATATCGCAATATAACCTAACCTAACCCATCTAGACCCTCGCTGGTAATGTTTTACAAAATCCCGGTCGTGTCGGCCCGTACATCTCGGTGTGGACATTATATACGTCTATAACGATATATATCCTAACCTAAGGGAACCTAACATCTCGCATGTATTATTTTCCAACGTTCCTGGCGGGCCTGCCCCTACTTCTCGGTGGGCACATTATATACGTCTATATCGTAATATAACCTAACCTAATCCATCTAGACCCTCGCTGGTAATGTTTTACAAAATCCCGGTCGTGTCTGCCCGTACTTCTCGGTGGGGACATTATATACGTCTATAACGTTATATATCCTAACCTAAGGGAACCTAACATGTCGGATGTAGTATTTTCCAACGTTCCTGGCGGGCCAGGCCCTACTTCTCGGTGGGCACATTATATACTTCCATATCGTAATATAACCTAACCTAACCTATCTAGACCCTCGCTGGTAATGTTTAACAAAATTCCGGTCGTGTCGGCATGTACTTTGCCGTGGGGACATTATATACGTCTATAACGTTATATATCCTAACCTAAGGGAACCTAACACCTCGGATGTAGTATTTTCCAACATTCCTGGCGGGTCGGCCCCTACTTCTCGGTGGGCACATTATATACGCCTATATCGTAATATAACCCAACCTAACCCATCTAGACCGTCGCTGGTAATGTTTTACAAAATCCCGGTCGTGTCGACCCGTACTTCTCGGTGGGGACATTATATACGTCTATAACGTTATATATCCTAACCTAAGGGAACCTAACATGTCGGATGTAGTATTTTCCAACATTCCTGGCGGGTCGGCCCCTCCTTCTCGATGGGCACAATATATTTGTCTATATCGCAATATAACCTAACCTAACCCATCTAGACCGTCGCTGGTAATGTATTACAAAATCCCGGTCGTGTCGACCCGTACTTCTCGGTGGGGACATTATATACGTCTATAACGTTATATATCCTAACCTAAGGGAACCTAACATCTCGCACGTATTATCTTCCAACGTTCCTGGCGGGCCAGCCCCTTCTTCTCGGTGGGCACATTATACACGTCCATATCGTAATATAACCTAACCTAACCCATCTAGACCCTCGCTGGTAATGTTTTACAAAATTCCGGTCGTGTCGGCCCGTACTTTGCCGTGGGGACATTTTATACGTCTATAACGTTATATATCCTAACCTAAGGGAACCTAACACCTCGGATGTAGTATTTTCCAACATTTCTGGCGGGTCGGCCCCTACTTCTCGGTGGGAACTTTATATACGTCTATAACGTAATATAACCTAACCTAACCCACCTAGACCCTCTCTGGTAATGTTTCACTGAATCCCGTTCATGTCTTCCCGTACGTCTCGGTGCGTGCATTATATACGTCTATAAATTTATTTATCCTAACCTAACGGAACCTAACATCCCGGATGTAGTATTTTCCAACATTCCTGGCGGAACGGCCCCTACTTCTCGGTGGGCACATTATATACGTCTATATCGTAATATAACCTAACCTAACCCATCTAGACCGTCGCTGGTAATGTTTTACAAAATCCCGGTCGTGTCGGCCCGTACTTCTCGGTGGGGACATTATATACGTCTATAACGTTATATATCCTAACCTAAGGGAACCTAACTTCTCGGATGTAGTATTTTCCAACATTCCTCGCGGGTCGGCCTCTACTTCTCGGTGGGCACATTATATACGTCTATATCGTAATATAACCTAACCTAATCCATGTAGACCCTCGCTGGTAATGTTTTACAAAATCCCGGTCGTGTCTGCCCGTACTTCTCGGTGGGGACATTATATACGTCTATAACGTTATATATCCTAACCTAAGGGAACCTAACATGTCGGATGTAGTATTTTCCAACGTTCCTGGCGGGCCAGGCCCTACTTCTCGGTGGGCACATTATATACTTCCATATCGTAATATAACCTAACCTAACCTATCTAGACCCTCGCTGGTAATGTTTAACAAAATTCCGGTCGTGTCGGCATGTACTTTGCCGTGGGGACATTATATACGTCTATAACGTTATATATCCTAACCTAAGGGAACCTAACACCTCGGATGTAGTATTTTCCAACATTCCTGGCGGGTCGGCCCCTACTTCTCGGTGGACACATTATATACGTCTATATCGTAATATAACCTAACCTAACCCATCTAGACCGTCGCTCGTAATGTTTTACAAAATCCCGGTCGTGTCGGCCCGTTCTTCTCGGTAGGGACATTATATACGTCTATAACGTTATATATCCTAACCTAAGGGAACCTAACTTCTCGGATGTAGTATTTTCCAACATTCCCCGCGGGTCGGCCTCTACTTCTCGGTGGGCACATTATATACGTCTATATCGTAATATAACCTAACCTAATCCATGTAGACCCTCGCTGGTAATGTTTTACAAAATCCCGGTCGTGTCTGCCCGTACTTCTCGGTGGGGACATTATATACGTCTATAACGTTATATATCCTAACCTAAGGGAACCTAACATGTCGGATGTAGTATTTTCCAACGTTCCTGGCGGGCCAGGCCCTACTTCTCGGTGGGCACATTATATACTTCCATATCGTAATGTAACCTAACCTAACCTATCTAGACCCTCGCTGGTAATGTTTAACAAAATTCCGGTCGTGTCGGCATGTACTTTGCCGTGGGGACATTATATACGTCTATAACGTTATATATCCTAACCTAAGGGAACCTAACACCTCGGATGTAGTATTTTCCAACATTCCTGGCGGGTCGGCCCCAACTTCTCGGTGGGTACATTATATACGTCTATAAAGTAATATAACCTAACCTAACCCATCTAGACCCTCGCTGGTATTGTTTTACAAAATCCCGGTCGTGTCGGCCCGTACTTCTCGGTGGGGACATTATATACGTCTATAACGTTATATATCCTAACCTAAGGGAACCTAACTTCTCGGATGTAGTATTTTCCAACATTCCTGGCGGGTCGGCCCCTACTTCTCGGTGGGCACATTATATACGCCTATATCGTAATATAACCCAACCTAACCCATCTAGACCGTCGCTGGTAATGTTTTACAAAATCCCGGTCGTGTCGACCCGTACTTCTCGGTGGGGACATTATATACGTCTATAACGTTATATATCCTAACCTAAGGGAACCTAACATGTCGGATGTAGTATTTTCCAACATTCCTGGCGGGTCGGCCCCTACTTCTCGATGGGCACAATATATTTGTCTATATCGCAATATAACCTAACCTAACCCATCTAGACCGTCGCTGGTAATGTTTTACAAAATCCCGGTCGTGTCGACCCGTACTTCTCGGTGGGGACATTATATACGTCTATAACGTTATATATCCTAACCTAAGGGAACCTAACATCTCGCATGTATTATTTTCCAACGTTCCTGGCGGGCCAGCCCCTACTTCTCGGTGGGCACATTATATACGTCCATATCGTAATATAACCTAACCTAACCCATCTAGACCCTCGCTGGTAATGTTTTACAAAATTCCGGTCGTGTCGGCCCGTACTTTGCCGTGAGGACATTTTATACGTCTATAACGTTATATATCCTAACCTAAGGGAACCTAACACCTCGGATGTAGTATTTTCCAACATTTCTGGCGGGTCGGCCCCTACTTCTCGGTGGGAACTTTATATAAGTCTATAACGTAATATAACCTAACCTAACCCACCTAGACCCTCGCAGGTAATGTTTCACTGAATCCCGTTCATGTCTTCCCGTACGTCTCGGTGCGTACATTATATACGTCTATAAATTTATTTATCCTAACCTAAGGGAACCTAACATCCCGGATGTAGTATTTTCCAACATTCCTGGCGGGTCGGCCCCTACTTCTCGGTGGGCACATTATATACGTCTATATCGTAATATAACCTAACCTAACCCATCTAGACCGTCGCTGGTAATGTTTTACAAAATCCCGGTCGTGTCGGCCCGTACTTCTCGGTGGGGACATTATATACGTCTATAACGTTATATATCCTAACCTAAGGGAACCTAACTTCTCGGATGTAGTATTTTCCAACATTCCTCGCTGGTCGGCCTCTACTTCTCGGTGGGCACATTATATACGTCTATATCGTAATATAACCTAACCTAATCCATGTAGACCCTCGCTGGTAATGTTTTACAAAATCCCGGTCGTGTCTGCCCGTACTTCTCGGTGGGGACATTATATACGTCTATAACGTTATATATCCTAACCTAAGGGAACCTAACATGTCGGATGTAGTATTTTCCAACGTTCCTGGCGGGCCAGGCCCTACTTCTCGGTGGGCACATTATATACTTCCATATCGTAATATAACCTAACCTAACCTATCTAGACCCTCGCTGGTAATGTTTAACAAAATTCCGGTCGTGTCGGCATGTACTTTGCCGTGGGGACATTATATACGTCTATAACGTTATATATCCTAACCTAAGGGAACCTAACACCTCGGATGTAGTATTTTCCAACATTCCTGGCGGGTCGGCCCCTACTTCTCGGTGGGCACATTATATACGTCTATATCGTAATATAACCTAACCTAATCCATGTAGACCCTCGCTGGTAATGTTTTACAAAATCCCGGTCGTGTCTGCCCGTACTTCTCGGTGGGGACATTATATACGTCTATAACGTTATATATCCTAACCTAAGGGAACCTAACATGTCGGATGTAGTATTTTCCAACGTTCCTGGCGGGCCAGGCCCTACTTCTCGGTGGGCACATTATATACTTCCATATCGTAATGTAACCTAACCTAACCTATCTAGACCCTCGCTGGTAATGTTTAACAAAATTCCGGTCGTGTCGGCATGTACTTTGCCGTGGGGACATTATATACGTCTATAACGTTATATATCCTAACCTAAGGGAACCTAACACCTCGGATGTAGTATTTTCCAACATTCCTGGCGGGTCGGCCCCAACTTCTCGGTGGGTACATTATATACGTCTATAAAGTAATATAACCTAACCTAACCCATCTAGACCCTCGCTGGTATTGTTTTACAAAATCCCGGTCGTGTCGGCCCGTACTTCTCGGTGGGGACATTATATACGTCTATAACGTTATATATCCTAACCTAAGGGAACCTAACTTCTCGGATGTAGTATTTTCCAACATTCCTGGCGGGTCGGCCCCTACTTCTCGGTGGGCACATTATATACGCCTATATCGTAATATAACCCAACCTAACCCATCTAGACCGTCGCTGGTAATGTTTTACAAAATCCCGGTCGTGTCGACCCGTACTTCTCGGTGGGGACATTATATACGTCTATAACGTTATATATCCTAACCTAAGGGAACCTAACATGTCGGATGTAGTATTTTCCAACATTCCTGGCGGGTCGGCCCCTACTTCTCGATGGGCACAATATATTTGTCTATATCGCAATATAACCTAACCTAACCCATCTAGACCGTCGCTGGTAATGTTTTACAAAATCCCGGTCGTGTCGACCCGTACTTCTCGGTGGGGACATTATATACGTCTATAACGTTATATATCCTAACCTAAGGGAACCTAACATCTCGCATGTATTATTTTCCAACGTTCCTGGCGGGCCAGCCCCTACTTCTCGGTGGGCACATTATATACGTCCATATCGTAATATAACCTAACCTAACCCATCTAGACCCTCGCTGGTAATGTTTTACAAAATTCCGGTCGTGTCGGCCCGTACTTTGCCGTGAGGACATTTTATACGTCTATAACGTTATATATCCTAACCTAAGAGAACCTAACACCTCGGATGTAGTATTTTCCAACATTTCTGGCGGGTCGGCCCCTACTTCTCGGTGGGAACTTTATATACGTCTATAACGTAATATAACCTAACCTAACCCACCTAGACCCTCGCAGGTAATGTTTCACTGAATCCCGTTCATGTCTTCCCGTACGTCTCGGTGCGTACATTATATACGTCTATAAATTTATTTATCCTAACCTAAGGGAACCTAACATCCCGGATGTAGTATTTTCCAACATTCCTGGCGGGTCGGCCCCTACTTCTCGGTGGGCACATTATATACGTCTATATCGTAATATAACCTAACCTAACCCATCTAGACCGTCGCTGGTAATGTTTTACAAAATCCCGGTCGTGTCGGCCCGTACTTCTCGGTGGGGACATTATATACGTCTATAACGTTATATATCCTAACCTAAGGGAACCTAACTTCTCGGATGTAGTATTTTCCAACATTCCTGGCGGGTCGGCCTCTACTTCTCGGTGGGCACATTATATACGTCTATATCGTAATATAACCTAACCTAATCCATGTAGACCCTCGCTGGTAATGTTTTACAAAATCCCGGTCGTGTCTGCCCGTACTTCTCGGTGGGGACATTATATACGTCTATAACGTTATATATCCTAACCTAAGGGAACCTAACATGTCGGATGTAGTATTTTCCAACATTCCTGGCGGGTCGGCCCCTACTTCTCGATGGGCACATTATATATGTCTATATCGCAATATAACATAACCTAACCCATCTAGACCCTCGCTGGTAATGTTTTACAAAATTCCGGTCGTGTCGGCCCGTACTTTGCCGTGGGGACATTATATACGTCTATAACGTTATATACCCTAACCTAAGGGAACCTAACATCTCGGATGTAGTATTTTCCAACATTCCTGGCCGGTCGGCCCCTACTTCTCGGTGGGCACATTATATACGTCTATATCGTAATATAACCTAACCTAACCCATTTAGACAGTCGCTGGTAATGTTTTACAAAATCCCGGTCGTGTCGACCCGTACTTCTCGGTGGGGACATTATATACGTCTATAACGTTATATATCCTAACCTAAGGGAACCTAACTTCTCGGATGTAGTATTTTCCAACATTTCTCGCGGGTCGGCCCCTACTTCTCGATGGGCACATTATATACGCCTATATCGTAATATAACCCAACCTAACCCATCTAGACCGTCGCTGGTAATGTTTTACAAAATCCCGGTCGTGTCTGCCCGTACTACTCGGTGGGGACATTATATACGTCTATAACGTTATATATCCTAACCTAAGGGAACCTAACATGTCGGATGTAGTATTTTCGAACATTCCTAGCGGGTCGGCCCCTACTTCTCGATGGGCACATTATATATGTCTATATCGCAATATAACCTAACCTAACCCATCTAGACCCTCGCTGGTAATGTTTTACAAAATCCCCGTCGTGTCGGCCCGTACTTCTCGGTGTGGACATTATATACGTCTATAACGTTATATATCCTAACCTAAGGGAACCTAACTTCTCGCATGTATTATTTTCCAACGTTCCTGGCGGGCCTGCCCCTACTTCTCGGTGGGCACATTATATACGTCTATATCGTAATATAACCTAACCTAATCCATCTAGACCCTCGCTGGTAATGTTTTACAAAATCCCGGTCGTGTCTGCCCGTACTTCTCGGTGGGGACATTATATACGTCTATAACGTTATATATCCTAACCTAAGGGAACCTAACATGTCGGATTTAGTATTTTCCAACATTCCTGGCGGGTCGGCCCCTACTTCTCGGTGGTCACATTATATACGTCTATATCGTAATATAACCCAACCTAACCCATCTAGACCGTCGCTGGTAATGTTTTACAAAATCCCGGTCGTGTCGACCCGTACTTCTCGGTGGGGACATTATATACGTCTATAACGTAATATATCCTAACCTAAGGGAACGTAACATGTCGGATGTAGTATTTTCCAACATTCCTGGCGGGTCGGCCCCTACTTCTCGATGGGCACATTATATTTGTCTATATCGCAATATAACCTAACCTAACCCATCTAGACCCTCGCTGGTAATGTTTTACAAAATCCCGGTCGTGTCGGCCCGTACTTCTCGGTGTGGACATTATATACGTCTATAACGTTATATATCCTAACCTAAGTGAACCTAACATCTCGCATGTATTATTTTCCAACGTTCCTGGCGGGCCTGCCCCTACTTCTCGGTGGGCACATTATATACGTCGATATCGTAATATAACCTAACCTAATCCATCTAGACCCTCGCTGGTAATGTTTTACAAAATCCCGGTCGTGTCTGCCCGTACTTCTCGGTGGGGACATTATATAGGTCTATAACGTTATATATCCTAACCTAAGGGAACCTAACATGTCGGATGTAGTATTTTCCAACATTCCTGGCGGGTCGGCCCCTACTTCTCGGTGGTCACATTATATACGTCTATATCGTAATATAACCTAACCTAACCCATCTAGACCGTCGCTGGTAATGTTTTACAAAATCCCGGTCGTGTCGGCCCATACTTCTCGGTGTGGACATTATATACGTCTATATCGTTATATATCCTAACCTAAGGGAACCTAACATCTCGGATGTAGTATTTTCCAACATTCCTGGCGGGCCGGCCCCTACTTCTCGGTGGGCACATTATATACGTCCATATCGTAATATAATCTAACCTAACCCATCTAGACCCTCGCTGGTAATGTTTTACAAAATTCCGGTCGTGTCGGCCCGTACTTCTCGGTGGGGACATTATATACGTCTATAACGTTATATATCCTAACCTAAGGGAACCTAACTTCTCGGATGTAGTATTTTCCAACATTCCTCGCTGGTCGGCCTCTACTTCTCGGTGGGCACATTATATACGTCTATATCGTAATATAACCTAACCTAATCCATGTAGACCCTCGCTGGTAATGTTTTACAAAATCCCGGTCGTGTCTGCCCGTACTTCTCGGTGGGGACATTATATACGTCTATAACGTTATATATCCTAACCTAAGGGAACCTAACATGTCGGATGTAGTATTTTCCAACGTTCCTGGCGGGCCAGGCCCTACTTCTCGGTGGGCACATTATATACTTCCATATCGTAATATAACCTAACCTAACCTATCTAGACCCTCGCTGGTAATGTTTAACAAAATTCCGGTCGTGTCGGCATGTACTTTGCCGTGGGGACATTATATACGTCTATAACGTTATATATCCTTACCTAAGGGAACCTAACACCTCGGATGTAGTATTTTCCAACATTCCTGGCGGGTCGGCCCCTACTTCTCGGTGGGCACATTATATACGTCTATATCGTAATATAGCCTAACCTAACCCATCTAGACCGTCGCTGGTAATGTTTTACAAAATCCCGGTCGTGTCGGCCCGTTCTTCTCGGTGGGGACATTATATACGTCTATAACGTTATATATCCTAACCTAAGGGAACCTAACTTCTCGGATGTAGTATTTTCCAACATTCCTCGCGGGTCGGCCTCTACTTCTCGGTGGGCACATTATATACGTCTATATCGTAATATAACCTAACCTAATCCATGTAGACCCTCGCTGGTAATGTTTTACAAAATCCCGGTCGTGTCTGCCCGTACTTCTCGGTGGGGACATTATATACGTCTATAACGTTATATATCCTAACCTAAGGGAACCTAACATGTCGGATGTAGTATTTTCCAACGTTCCTGGCGGGCCAGGCCCTACTTCTCGGTGGGCACATTATATACTTCCATATCGTAATGTAACCTAACCTAACCTATCTAGACCCTCGCTGGTAATGTTTAACAAAATTCCGGTCGTGTCGGCATGTACTTTGCCGTGGGGACATTATATACGTCTATAACGTTATATATCCTAACCTAAGGGAACCTAACACCTCGGATGTAGTATTTTCCAACATTCCTGGCGGGTCGGCCCCAACTTCTCGGTGGGTACATTATATACGTCTATAAAGTAATATAACCTAACCTAACCCATCTAGACCCTCGCTGGTATTGTTTTACAAAATCCCGGTCGTGTCGGCCCGTACTTCTCGGTGGGGACATTATATACGTCTATAACGTTATATATCCTAACCTAAGGGAACCTAACTTCTCGGATGTAGTATTTTCCAACATTCCTGGCGGGTCGGCCCCTACTTCTCGGTGGGCACATTATATACGCCTATATCGTAATATAACCCAACCTAACCCATCTAGACCGTCGCTGGTAATGTTTTACAAAATCCCGGTCGTGTCGACCCGTACTTCTCGGTGGGGACATTATATACGTCTATAACGTTATATATCCTAACCTAAGGGAACCTAACATGTCGGATGTAGTATTTTCCAACATTCCTGGCGGGTCGGCCCCTACTTCTCGATGGGCACAATATATTTGTCTATATCGCAATATAACCTAACCTAACCCATCTAGACCGTCGCTGGTAATGTTTTACAAAATCCCGGTCGTGTCGACCCGTACTTCTCGGTGGGGACATTATATACGTCTATAAGGTTATATATCCTAACCTAAGGGAACCTAACATCTCGCATGTATTATTTTCCAACGTTCCTGGCGGGCCAGCCCCTACTTCTCGGTGGGCACATTATATACGTCCATATCGTAATATAACCTAACCTAACCCATCTAGACCCTCGCTGGTAATGTTTTACAAAATTCCGGTCGTGTCGGCCCGTACTTTGCCGTGAGGACATTTTATACGTCTATAACGTTATATATCCTAACCTAAGGGAACCTAACACCTCGGATGTAGTATTTTCCAACATTTCTGGCGGGTCGGCCCCTACTTCTCGGTGGGAACTTTATATACGTCTATAACGTAATATAACCTAACCTAACCCACCTAGACCCTCGCAGGTAATGTTTCACTGAATCCCGTTCATGTCTTCCCGTACGTCTCGGTGCGTACATTATATACGTCTATAAATTTATTTATCCTAACCTAAGGGAACCTAACATCCCGGATGTAGTATTTTCCAACATTCCTGGCGGGTCGGCCCCTACTTCTCGGTGGGCACATTATATACGTCTATATCGTAATATAACCTAACCTAACCCATCTAGACCGTCGCTGGTAATGTTTTACAAAATCCCGGTCGTGTCGGCCCGTACTTCTCGGTGGGGACATTATATACGTCTATAACGTTATATATCCTAACCTAAGGGAACCTAACTTCTCGGATGTAGTATTTTCCAACATTCCTGGCGGGTCGGCCTCTACTTCTCGGTGGGCACATTATATACGTCTATATCGTAATATAACCTAACCTAATCCATGTAGACCCTCGCTGGTAATGTTTTACAAAATCCCGGTCGTGTCTGCCCGTACTTCTCGGTGGGGACATTATATACGTCTATAACGTTATATATCCTAACCTAAGGGAACCTAACATGTCGGATGTAGTATTTTCCAACATTCCTGGCGGGTCGGCCCCTACTTCTCGATGGGCACATTATATATGTCTATATCGCAATATAACCTAACCTAACCCATCTAGACCGTCGCTGGTAATGTTTTACAAAATCCCGGTCGTGTCGGCCCGTACTTCTCGGTGGGGACATTATATACGTCTATAACGTTATATATCCTAACCTAAGGGAACCTAACTTCTCGGATGTAGTATTTTCCAACATTCCTGGCGGGTCGGCCTCTACTTCTCGGTGGGCACATTATATACGTCTATATCGTAATATAACCTAACCTAATCCATGTAGACCCTCGCTGGTAATGTTTTACAAAATCCCGGTCGTGTCTGCCCGTACTTCTCGGTGGGGACATTATATACGTCTATAACGTTATATATCCTAACCTAAGGGAACCTAACATGTCGGATGTAGTATTTTCCAACATTCCTGGCGGGTCGGCCCCTACTTCTCGATGGGCACATTATATATGTCTATATCGCAATATAACATAACCTAACCCATCTAGACCCTCGCTGGTAATGTTTTACAAAATTCCGGTCCTGTCGGCCCGTACTTTGCCGTGGGGACATTATATACGTCTATAACGTTATATACCCTAACCTAAGGGAACCTAACATCTCGGATGTAGTATTTTCCAACATTCCTGGCCGGTCGGCCCCTACTTCTCGGTGGGCACATTATATACGTCTATATCGTAATATAACCTAACCTAACCCATTTAGACAGTCGCTGGTAATGTTTTACAAAATCCCGGTCGTGTCGACCCGTACTTCTCGGTGGGGACATTATATACGTCTATAACGTTATATATCCTAACCTAAGGGAACCTAACTTCTCGGATGTAGTATTTTCCAACATTCCTGGCGGGTCGGCCCCTACTTCTCGGTGGGCACATTATATACGCCTATATCGTAATATAACCCAACCTAACCCATCTAGACCGTCGCTGGTAATGTTTTACAAAATCCCGGTCGTGTCGACCCGTACTTCTCGGTGGGGACATTATATACGTCTATAACGTTATATATCCTAACCTAAGGGAACCTAACATGTCGGATGTAGTATTTTCCAACATTCCTGGCGGGTCGGCCCCTACTTCTCGATGGGCACAATATATTTGTCTATATCGCAATATAACCTAACCTAACCCATCTAGACCGTCGCTGGTAATGTTTTACAAAATCCCGGTCGTGTCGACCCGTACTTCTCGGTGGGGACATTATATACGTCTATAACGTTATATATCCTAACCTAAGGGAACCTAACATCTCGCATGTATTATTTTCCAACGTTCCTGGCGGGCCAGCCCCTACTTCTCGGTGGGCACATTATATACGTCCATATCGTAATATAACCTAACCTAACCCATCTAGACCCTCGCTGGTAATGTTTTACAAAATTCCGGTCGTGTCGGCCCGTACTTTGCCGTGAGGACATTTTATACGTCTATAACGTTATATATCCTAACCTAAGGGAACCTAACACCTCGGATGTAGTATTTTCCAACATTTCTGGCGGGACGGCCCCTACTTCTCGGTGGGAACTTTATATACGTCTATAACGTAATATAACCTAACCTAACCCACCTAGACCCTCGCAGGTAATGTTTCACTGAATCCCGTTCATGTCTTCCCGTACGTCTCGGTGCGTACATTATATACGTCTATAAATTTATTTATCCTAACCTAAGGGAACCTAACATCCCGGATGTAGTATTTTCCAACATTCCTGGCGGGTCGGCCCCTACTTCTCGGTGGGCACATTATATACGTCTATATCGTAATATAACCTAACCTAACCCATCTAGACCGTC
Source organism: Xylocopa violacea (assembly GCA_963969225.1). Lineage (NCBI taxonomy): Eukaryota > Metazoa > Arthropoda > Insecta > Hymenoptera > Apidae > Xylocopa > Xylocopa violacea. The sequence continues at coordinate 7,871,261 of CAXAJV010000011.1, read as the reverse complement.
GCTGGTAATGTTTTACAAAATCCCGGTCGTGTCGGCCCGTACTTCTCGGTGGGGACATTATATACGTCTATAACGTTATATATCCTAACCTAAGGGAACCTAACTTCTCGGATGTAGTATTTTCCAACATTCCTGGCGGGTCGGCCTCTACTTCTCGGTGGGCACATTATATACGTCTATATCGTAATATAACCTAACCTAATCCATGTAGACCCTCGCTGGTAATGTTTTACAAAATCCCGGTCGTGTCTGCCCGTACTTCTCGGTGGGGACATTATATACGTCTATAACGTTATATATCCTAACCTAAGGGAACCTAACATGTCGGATGTAGTATTTTCCAACATTCCTGGCGGGTCGGCCCCTACTTCTCGATGGGCACATTATATATGTCTATATCGCAATATAACATAACCTAACCCATCTAGACCCTCGCTGGTAATGTTTTACAAAATTCCGGTCGTGTCGGCCCGTACTTTGCCGTGGGGACATTATATACGTCTATAACGTTATATACCCTAACCTAAGGGAACCTAACATCTCGGATGTAGTATTTTCCAACATTCCTGGCCGGTCGGCCCCTACTTCTCGGTGGGCACATTATATACGTCTATATCGTAATATAACCTAACCTAACCCATTTAGACAGTCGCTGGTAATGTTTTACAAAATCCCGGTCGTGTCGACCCGTACTTCTCGGTGGGGACATTATATACGTCTATAACGTTATATATCCTAACCTAAGGGAACCTAACTTCTCGGATGTAGTATTTTCCAACATTCCTGGCGGGTCGGCCCCTACTTCTCGGTGGGCACATTATATACGCCTATATCGTAATATAACCCAACCTAACCCATCTAGACCGTCGCTGGTAATGTTTTACAAAATCCCGGTCGTGTCGACCCGTACTTCTCGGTGGGGACATTATATACGTCTATAACGTTATATATCCTAACCTAAGGGAACCTAACATGTCGGATGTAGTATTTTCCAACATTCCTGGCGGGTCGGCCCCTACTTCTCGATGGGCACAATATATTTGTCTATATCGCAATATAACCTAACCTAACCCATCTAGACCGTCGCTGGTAATGTTTTACAAAATCCCGGTCGTGTCGACCCGTACTTCTCGGTGGGGACATTATATACGTCTATAACGTTATATATCCTAACCTAAGGGAACCTAACATCTCGCATGTATTATTTTCCAACGTTCCTGGCGGGCCAGCCCCTACTTCTCGGTGGGCACATTATATACGTCCATATCGTAATATAACCTAACCTAACCCATCTAGACCCTCGCTGGTAATGTTTTACAAAATTCCGGTCGTGTCGGCCCGTACTTTGCCGTGAGGACATTTTATACGTCTATAACGTTATATATCCTAACCTAAGGGAACCTAACACCTCGGATGTAGTATTTTCCAACATTTCTGGCGGGTCGGCCCCTACTTCTCGGTGGGAACTTTATATACGTCTATAACGTAATATAACCTAACCTAACCCACCTAGACCCTCGCAGGTAATGTTTCACTGAATCCCGTTCATGTCTTCCCGTACGTCTCGGTGCGTACATTATATACGTCTATAAATTTATTTATCCTAACCTAAGGGAACCTAACATCCCGGATGTAGTATTTTCCAACATTCCTGGCGGGTCGGCCCCTACTTCTCGGTGGGCACATTATATACGTCTATATCGTAATATAACCTAACCTAACCCATCTAGACCGTCGCTGGTAATGTTTTACAAAATCCCGGTCGTGTCGGCCCGTACTTCTCGGTGGGGACATTATATACGTCTATAACGTTATATATCCTAACCTAAGGGAACCTAACTTCTCGGATGTAGTATTTTCCAACATTCCTGGCGGGTCGGCCTCTACTTCTCGGTGGGCACATTATATACGTCTATATCGTAATATAACCTAACCTAATCCATGTAGACCCTCGCTGGTAATGTTTTACAAAATCCCGGTCGTGTCTGCCCGTACTTCTCGGTGGGGACATTATATACGTCTATAACGTTATATATCCTAACCTAAGGGAACCTAACATGTCGGATGTAGTATTTTCCAACATTCCTGGCGGGTCGGCCCCTACTTCTCGATGGGCACATTATATATGTCTATATCGCAATATAACCTAACCTAACCCATCTAGACCGTCGCTGGTAATGTTTTACAAAATCCCGGTCGTGTCGGCCCGTACTTCTCGGTGGGGACATTATATACGTCTATAACGTTATATATCCTAACCTAAGGGAACCTAACTTCTCGGATGTAGTATTTTCCAACATTCCTGGCGGGTCGGCCTCTACTTCTCGGTGGGCACATTATATACGTCTATATCGTAATATAACCTAACCTAATCCATGTAGACCCTCGCTGGTAATGTTTTACAAAATCCCGGTCGTGTCTGCCCGTACTTCTCGGTGGGGACATTATATACGTCTATAACGTTATATATCCTAACCTAAGGGAACCTAACATGTCGGATGTAGTATTTTCCAACATTCCTGGCGGGTCGGCCCCTACTTCTCGATGGGCACATTATATATGTCTATATCGCAATATAACATAACCTAACCCATCTAGACCCTCGCTGGTAATGTTTTACAAAATTCCGGTCGTGTCGGCCCGTACTTTGCCGTGGGGACATTATATACGTCTATAACGTTATATACCCTAACCTAAGGGAACCTAACATCTCGGATGTAGTATTTTCCAACATTCCTGGCCGGTCGGCCCCTACTTCTCGGTGGGCACATTATATACGTCTATATCGTAATATAACCTAACCTAACCCATTTAGACAGTCGCTGGTAATGTTTTACAAAATCCCGGTCGTGTCGACCCGTACTTCTCGGTGGGGACATTATATACGTCTATAACGTTATATATCCTAACCTAAGGGAACCTAACATGTCGGATGTAGTATTTTCCAACATTCCTGGCGGGTCGGCCCCTACTTCTCGATGGGCACAATATATTTGTCTATATCGCAATATAACCTAACCTAACCCATCTAGACCGTCGCTGGTAATGTTTTACAAAATCCCGGTCGTGTCGACCCGTACTTCTCGGTGGGGACATTATATACGTCTATAACGTTATATATCCTAACCTAAGGGAACCTAACATCTCGCATGTATTATTTTCCAACGTTCCTGGCGGGCCAGCCCCTACTTCTCGGTGGGCACATTATATACGTCCATATCGTAATATAACCTAACCTAACCCATCTAGACCCTCGCTGGTAATGTTTTACAAAATTCCGGTCGTGTCGGCCCGTACTTTGCCGTGAGGACATTTTATACGTCTATAACGTTATATATCCTAACCTAAGGGAACCTAACACCTCGGATGTAGTATTTTCCAACATTTCTGGCGGGTCGGCCCCTACTTCTCGGTGGGAACTTTATATACGTCTATAACGTAATATAACCTAACCTAACCCACCTAGACCCTCGCAGGTAATGTTTCACTGAATCCCGTTCATGTCTTCCCGTACGTCTCGGTGCGTACATTATATACGTCTATAAATTTATTTATCCTAACCTAAGGGAACCTAACATCCCGGATGTAGTATTTTCCAACATTCCTGGCGGGTCGGCCCCTACTTCTCGGTGGGCACATTATATACGTCTATATCGTAATATAACCTAACCTAACCCATCTAGACCGTCGCTGGTAATGTTTTACAAAATCCCGGTCGTGTCGGCCCGTACTTCTCGGTGGGGACATTATATACGTCTATAACGTTATATATCCTAACCTAAGGGAACCTAACTTCTCGGATGTAGTATTTTCCAACATTCCTGGCGGGTCGGCCTCTACTTCTCGGTGGGCACATTATATACGTCTATATCGTAATATAACCTAACCTAATCCATGTAGACCCTCGCTGGTAATGTTTTACAAAATCCCGGTCGTGTCTGCCCGTACTTCTCGGTGGGGACATTATATACGTCTATAACGTTATATATCCTAACCTAAGGGAACCTAACATGTCGGATGTAGTATTTTCCAACATTCCTGGCGGGTCGGCCCCTACTTCTCGATGGGCACATTATATATGTCTATATCGCAATATAACCTAACCTAACCCATCTAGACCGTCGCTGGTAATGTTTTACAAAATCCCGGTCGTGTCGGCCCGTACTTCTCGGTGGGGACATTATATACGTCTATAACGTTATATATCCTAACCTAAGGGAACCTAACTTCTCGGATGTAGTATTTTCCAACATTCCTGGCGGGTCGGCCTCTACTTCTCGGTGGGCACATTATATACGTCTATATCGTAATATAACCTAACCTAATCCATGTAGACCCTCGCTGGTAATGTTTTACAAAATCCCGGTCGTGTCTGCCCGTACTTCTCGGTGGGGACATTATATACGTCTATAACGTTATATATCCTAACCTAAGGGAACCTAACATGTCGGATGTAGTATTTTCCAACATTCCTGGCGGGTCGGCCCCTACTTCTCGATGGGCACATTATATATGTCTATATCGCAATATAACATAACCTAACCCATCTAGACCCTCGCTGGTAATGTTTTACAAAATTCCGGTCGTGTCGGCCCGTACTTTGCCGTGGGGACATTATATACGTCTATAACGTTATATACCCTAACCTAAGGGAACCTAACATCTCGGATGTAGTATTTTCCAACATTCCTGGCCGGTCGGCCCCTACTTCTCGGTGGGCACATTATATACGTCTATATCGTAATATAACCTAACCTAACCCATTTAGACAGTCGCTGGTAATGTTTTACAAAATCCCGGTCGTGTCGACCCGTACTTCTCGGTGGGGACATTATATACGTCTATAACGTTATATATCCTAACCTAAGGGAACCTAACATGTCGGATGTAGTATTTTCCAACATTCCTGGCGGGTCGGCCCCTACTTCTCGATGGGCACAATATATTTGTCTATATCGCAATATAACCTAACCTAACCCATCTAGACCGTCGCTGGTAATGTTTTACAAAATCCCGGTCGTGTCGACCCGTACTTCTCGGTGGGGACATTATATACGTCTATAACGTTATATATCCTAACCTAAGGGAACCTAACATCTCGCATGTATTATTTTCCAACGTTCCTGGCGGGCCAGCCCCTACTTCTCGGTGGGCACATTATATACGTCCATATCGTAATATAACCTAACCTAACCCATCTAGACCCTCGCTGGTAATGTTTTACAAAATTCCGGTCGTGTCGGCCCGTACTTTGCCGTGAGGACATTTTATACGTCTATAACGTTATATATCCTAACCTAAGGGAACCTAACACCTCGGATGTAGTATTTTCCAACATTTCTGGCGGGTCGGCCCCTACTTCTCGGTGGGAACTTTATATACGTCTATAACGTAATATAACCTAACCTAACCCACCTAGACCCTCGCAGGTAATGTTTCACTGAATCCCGTTCATGTCTTCCCGTACGTCTCGGTGCGTACATTATATACGTCTATAAATTTATTTATCCTAACCTAAGGGAACCTAACATCCCGGATGTAGTATTTTCCAACATTCCTGGCGGGTCGGCCCCTACTTCTCGGTGGGCACATTATATACGTCTATATCGTAATATAACCTAACCTAACCCATCTAGACCGTCGCTGGTAATGTTTTACAAAATCCCGGTCGTGTCGGCCCGTACTTCTCGGTGGGGACATTATATACGTCTATAACGTTATATATCCTAACCTAAGGGAACCTAACTTCTCGGATGTAGTATTTTCCAACATTCCTGGCGGGTCGGCCTCTACTTCTCGGTGGGCACATTATATACGTCTATATCGTAATATAACCTAACCTAATCCATGTAGACCCTCGCTGGTAATGTTTTACAAAATCCCGGTCGTGTCTGCCCGTACTTCTCGGTGGGGACATTATATACGTCTATAACGTTATATATCCTAACCTAAGGGAACCTAACATGGCGGATGTAGTATTTTCCAACATTCCTGGCGGGTCGGCCCCTACTTCTCGATGGGCACATTATATATGTCTATATCGCAATATAACCTAACCTAACCCATCTAGACCGTCGCTGGTAATGTTTTACAAAATCCCGGTCGTGTCGGCCCGTACTTCTCGGTGGGGACATTATATACGTCTATAACGTTATATATCCTAACCTAAGGGAACCTAACTTCTCGGATGTAGTATTTTCCAACATTCCTGGCGGGTCGGCCTCTACTTCTCGGTGGGCACATTATATACGTCTATATCGTAATATAACCTAACCTAATCCATGTAGACCCTCGCTGGTAATGTTTTACAAAATCCCGGTCGTGTCTGCCCGTACTTCTCGGTGGGGACATTATATACGTCTATAACGTTATATATCCTAACCTAAGGGAACCTAACATGTCGGATGTAGTATTTTCCAACATTCCTGGCGGGTCGGCCCCTACTTCTCGATGGGCACATTATATATGTCTATATCGCAATATAACATAACCTAACCCATCTAGACCCTCGCTGGTAATGTTTTACAAAATTCCGGTCGTGTCGGCCCGTACTTTGCCGTGGGGACATTATATACGTCTATAACGTTATATACCCTAACCTAAGGGAACCTAACATCTCGGATGTAGTATTTTCCAACATTCCTGGCCGGTCGGCCCCTACTTCTCGGTGGGCACATTATATACGTCTATATCGTAACATAACCTAACCTAACCCATTTAGACAGTCGCTGGTAATGTTTTACAAAATCCCGGTCGTGTCGACCCGTACTTCTCGGTGGGGACATTATATACGTCTATAACGTTATATATCCTAACCTAAGGGAACCTAACTTCTCGGATGTAGTATTTTCCAACATTTCTCGCGGGTCGGCCCCTACTTCTCGATGGGCACATTATATACGCCTATATCGTAATATAACCCAACCTAACCCATCTAGACCGTCGCTGGTAATGTTTTACAAAATCCCGGTCGTGTCTGCCCGTACTACTCGGTGGGGACATTATATACGTCTATAACGTTATATATCCTAACCTAAGGGAACCTAACATGTCGGATGTAGTATTTTCCAACATTCCTAGCGGGTCGGCCCCTACTTCTCGATGGGCACATTATATATGTCTATATCGCAATATAACCTAACCTAACCCATCTAGACCCTCGCTGGTAATGTTTTACAAAATCCCGGTCGTGTCGGCCCGTACTTCTCGGTGTGGACATTATATACGTCTATAACGTTATATATCCTAACCTAAGTGAACCTAACATCTCGCATGTATTATTTTCCAACGTTCCTGGCGGGCCTGCCCCTACTTCTCGGTGGGCACATTATATACGTCGATATCGTAATATAACCTAACCTAATCCATCTAGACCCTCGCTGGTAATGTTTTACAAAATCCCGGTCGAGTCTGCCCGTACTTCTCGGTGGGGACATTATATACGTCTATAACGTTATATATCCTAACCTAAGGGAACCTAACATCTCGGATGTAGTATTTTCCAACATTCCTGGCGGGTCGGCCCCTACTTCTCGGTGGTCACATTATATACGTCTATATCGTAATATAACCTAACCTAACCCATCTAGACCGTCGCTGGTAATGTTTTACAAAATCCCGGTCGTGTCGGCCCGTACTTCTCGGTGTGGACATTATATACGTCTATAACGTTATATATCCTAACCTAAGTGAACCTAACATCTCGCATGTATTATTTTCCAACGTTCCTGGCGGGCCTGCCCCTACTTCTCGGTGGGCACATTATATACGTCGATATCGTAATATAACCTAACCTAATCCATCTAGACCCTCGCTGGTAATGTTTTACAAAATCCCGGTCGTGTCTGCCCGTACTTCTCGGTGGGGACATTATATACGTCTATAACGTTATATATCCTAACCTAAGGGAACCTAACATGTCGGATGTAGTATTTTCCAACGTTCCTGGCGGGCCAGGCCCTACTTCTCGGTGGGCACATTATATACTTCCATATCGTAATGTAACCTAACCTAACCTATCTAGACCCTCGCTGGTAATGTTTAACAAAATTCCGGTCGTGTCGGCATGTACTTTGCCGTGGGGACATTATATACGTCTATAACGTTATATATCCTAACCTAAGGGAACCTAACACCTCCGATGTAGTATTTTCCAACATTCCTGGCGGGTCGGCCCCAACTTCTCGGTGGGTACATTATATACGTCTATAAAGTAATATAACCTAACCTAACCCATCTAGACCCTCGCTGGTATTGTTTTACAAAATCCCGGTCGTGTCGGCCCGTACTTCTCGGTGGGGACATTATATACGTCTATAACGTTATATATCCTAACCTAAGGGAACCTAACTTCTCGGATGTAGTATTTTCCAACATTCCTGGCGGGTCGGCCCCTACTTCTCGGTGGGCACATTATATACGCCTATATCGTAATATAACCCAACCTAACCCATCTAGACCGTCGCTGGTAATGTTTTACAAAATCCCGGTCGTGTCGACCCGTACTTCTCGGTGGGGACATTATATACGTCTATAACGTTATATATCCTAACCTAAGGGAACCTAACATGTCGGATGTAGTATTTTCCAACATTCCTGGCGGGTCGGCCCCTACTTCTCGATGGGCACATTATATTTGTCTATATCGCAATATAACCTAACCTAACCCATCTAGACCCTCGCTGGTAATGTTTTACAAAATCCCGGTCGTGTCGGCCCGTACTTCTCGGTGTGGACATTATATACGTCTATAACGTTATATATCCTAACCTAAGGGAACCTAACATCTCGCATGTATTATTTTCCAACGTTCCTGGCGGGCCAGCCCCTACTTCTCGGTGGGCACATTATATACGTCCATATCGTAATATAACCTAACCTAACCCATCTAGACCCTCGCTGGTAATGTTTTACAAAATTCCGGTCGTGTCGGCCCGTACTTTGCCGTGAGGACATTTTATACGTCTATAACGTTATATATCCTAATCTAAGGGAACCTAACACCTCGGATGTAGTATTTTCCAACATTTCTGGCGGGTCGGCCCCTACTTCTCGGTGGGAACTTTATATACGTCTATAACGTAATATAACCTAACCTAACCCACCTAGACCCTCGCAGGTAATGTTTCACTGAATCCCGTTCATGTCTTCCCGTACGTCTCGGTGCGTACATTATATACGTCTATAAATTTATTTATCCTAACCTAAGGGAACCTAACATCCCGGATGTAGTATTTTCCAACATTCCTGGCGGGTCGGCCCCTACTTCTCGGTGGGCACATTATATACGTCTATATCGTAATATAACCTAACCTAACCCATCTAGACCGTCGCTGGTAATGTTTTACAAAATCCCGGTCGTGTCGGCCCGTACTTCTCGGTGGGGACATTATATACGTCTATAACGTTATATATCCTAACCTAAGGGAACCTAACTTCTCGGATGTAGTATTTTCCAACATTCCTGGCGGGTCGGCCTCTACTTCTCGGTGGGCACATTATATACGTCTATATCGTAATATAACCTAACCTAATCCATGTAGACCCTCGCTGGTAATGTTTTACAAAATCCCGGTCGTGTCTGCCCGTACTTCACGGTGGGGACATTATATACGTCTATAACGTTATATATCCTAACCTAAGGGAACCTAACATGTCGGATGTAGTATTTTCCAACATTCCTGGCGGGTCGGCCCCTACTTCTCGATGGGCACATTATATATGTCTATATCGCAATATAACATAACCTAACCCATCTAGACCCTCGCTGGTAATGTTTTACAAAATTCCGGTCGTGTCGGCCCGTACTTTGCCGTGGGGACATTATATACGTTTATAACGTTATATACCCTAACCTAAGGGAACCTAACATCTCGGATGTAGTATTTTCCAACATTCCTGGCCGGTCGGCCCCTACTTCTCGGTGGGCACATTATATACGTCTATATCGTAATATAACCTAACCTAACCCATTTAGACAGTCGCTGGTAATGTTTTACAAAATCCCGGTCGTGTCGACCCGTACTTCTCGGTGGGGACATTATATACGTCTATAACGTTATATATCCTAACCTAAGGGAACCTAACTTCTCGGATGTAGTATTTTCCAACATTTCTCGCGGGTCGGCCCCTACTTCTCGATGGGCACATTATATACGCCTATATCGTAATATAACCCAACCTAACCCATCTAGACCGTCGCTGGTAATGTTTTACAAAATCCCGGTCGTGTCTGCCCGTACTACTCGGTGGGGACATTATATACGTCTATAACGTTATATATCCTAACCTAAGGGAACCTAACATGTCGGATGTAGTATTTTCCAACATTCCTAGCGGGTCGGCCCCTACTTCTCGATGGGCACATTATATATGTCTATATCGCAATATAACCTAACCTAACCCATCTAGACCGTCGCTGGTAATGTTTTACAAAATCCCGGTCGTGTCGGCCCATACTTCTCGTTGTGGACATTATATACGTCTATATCGTTATATATCCTAACCTAAGGGAACCTAACATCTCGGATGTAGTATTTTCCAACATTCCTGGCGGGTCGGCCAATACTTCTCGATGGGCACATTATATATGTCTATATCGCAATATAACCTAACCTAACCCATCTAGACCCTCGCTGGTAATGTTTTACAAAATCCCGGTCGTGTCGGCCCGTACTTCTCGGTGTGGACATTATATACGTCTATAACGTTATATATCCTAACCTAAGGGAACCTAACATCTCGCATGTATTATTTTCCAACGTTCCTGGCGGGCCTGCCCCTACTTCTCGGTGGGCACATTATATACGTCTATATCGTAATATAACCTAACCTAATCCATCTAGACCCTCGCTGGTAATGTTTTACAAAATCCCGGTCGTGTCTGCCCGTACTTCTCGGTGGGGACATTATATACGTCTATAACGTTATATATCCTAACCTAAGGGAACCTAACATGTCGGATTTAGTATTTTCCAACATTCCTGGCGGGTCGGCCCCTACTTCTCGGTGGTCACATTATATACGTCTATATCGTAATATAACCCAACCTAACCCATCTAGACCGTCGCTGGTAATGTTTTACAAAATCCCGGTCGTGTCGACCCGTACTTCTCGGTGGGGACATTATATACGTCTATAACGTAATATATCCTAACCTAAGGGAACGTAACATGTCGGATGTAGTATTTTCCAACATTCCTGGCGGGTCGGCCCCTACTTCTCGATGGGCACATTATATTTGTCTATATCGCAATATAACCTAACCTAACCCATCTATACCCTCGCTGGTAATGTTTTACAAAATCCCGGTCGTGTCGGCCCGTACTTCTCGGTGTGGACATTATATACGTCTACAACGTTATATATCCTAACCTAAGTGAACCTAACATCTCGCATGTATTATTTTCCAACGTTCCTGGCGGGCCTGCCCCTACTTCTCGGTGGGCACATTATATACGTCGATATCGTAATATAACCTAACCTAATCCATCTAGACCCTCGCTGGTAATGTTTTACAAAATCCCGGTCGTGTCTGCCCGTACTTCTCGGTGGGGACATTATATAGGTCTATAACGTTATATATCCTAACCTAAGGGAACCTAACATGTCGGATGTAGTATTTTCCAACATTCCTGGCGGGTCGGCCCCTACTTCTCGGTGGTCACATTATATACGTCTATATCGTAATATAACCTAACCTAACCCATCTAGACCGTCGCTGGTAATGTTTTACAAAATCCCGGTCGTGTCGGCCCATACTTCTCGGTGTGGACATTATATACGTCTATATCGTTATATATCCTAACCTAAGGGAACCTAACATCTCGGATGTAGTATTTTCCAACATTCCTGGCGGGCCGGCCCCTACTTCTCGGTGGGCACATTATATACGTCCATATCGTAATATAATCTAACCTAACCCATCTAGACCCTCGCTGGTAATGTTTTACAAAATTCCGGTCGTGTCGGCCCGTACTTTGCCGTGGGGACATTATATACGTCTCTAACGTTATATATCCTAACCTAAGGGAACCTAACATCTCGGATGTAGTATTTTCCAACATTCCTGGCGGGTCGGCCCCTACTTTTCGGTGGGCACATTATATACGTCTATATCGTAATATAACCTAACCTAACCCATCTAGACCGTCGCTGGTAATGTTTTACAAAATCCCGGTCGTGTCGACCCGTACTTCTCGGTGGGGACATTATATACGTCTATAACGTTATATATCCTAACCTAAGGGAACCTAACATGTCGGATGTAGTATTTTCCAACATTCCCAGCGGGTCGGCCCCTACATCTCGATGGGCACATATATATGTCTATATCGCAATATAACCTAACCTAACCCATCTAGACCCTCGCTGGTAATGTTTTACAAAATCCCGGTAGTGTCGGCCCGTACTTCTCGGTGTGGACATTATATACGTCTATAACGTTATATATCCTAACCTAAGGGAACCTAACATCTCGCATGTATTATTTTCCAACGTTCCTGGCGGGCCTGCCCCTACTTCTCGGTGGGCACATTATATACGTCTATATCGTAATATAACCTAACCTAATCCATCTAGACCCTCGCTGGTAATGTTTTACAAAATCCCGGTCGTGTCTGCCCGTACTTCTCGGTGGGGACATTATATACGTCTATAACGTTATATATCCTAACCTAAGGGAACCTAACATGTCGGATTTAGTATTTTCCAACATTCCTGGCGGGTCGGCCCCTACTTCTCGGTGGTCACATTATATACGTCTATATCGTAATATAACCCAACCTAACCCATCTAGACCGTCGCTGGTAATGTTTTACAAAATCCCGGTCGTGTCGACCCGTACTTCTCGGTGGGGACATTATATACGTCTATAACGTAATATATCCTAACCTAAGGGAACGTAACATGTCGGATGTAGTATTTTCCAACATTCCTGGCGGGTCGGCCCCTACTTCTCGATGGGCACATTATATTTGTCTATATCGCAATATAACCTAACCTAACCCATCTAGACCCTCGCTGGTAATGTTTTACAAAATCCCGGTCGTGTCGGCCCGTACTTCTCGGTGTGGACATTATATACGTCTATAACGTTATATATCCTAACCTAAGTGAACCTAACATCTCGCATGTATTATTTTCCAACGTTCCTGGCGGGCCTGCCCCTACTTCTCGGTGGGCACATTATATACGTCGATATCGTAATATAACCTAACCTAATCCATCTAGACCCTCGCTGGTAATGTTTTACAAAATCCCGGTCGTGTCTGCCCGTACTTCTCGGTGGGGACATTATATAGGTCTATAACGTTATATATCCTAACCTAAGGGAACCTAACATGTCGGATGTAGTATTTTCCAACATTCCTGGCGGGTCGGCCCCTACTTCTCGGTGGTCACATTATATACGTCTATATCGTAATATAACCTAACCTAACCCATCTAGACCGTCGCTGGTAATGTTTTACAAAATCCCGGTCGTGTCGGCCCATACTTCTCGGTGTGGACATTATATACGTCTATATCGTTATATATCCTAACCTAAGGGAACCTAACATCTCGGATGTAGTATTTTCCAACATTCCTGGCGGGCCGGCCCCTACTTCTCGGTGGGCACATTATATACGTCCATATCGTAATATAATCTAACCTAACCCATCTAGACCCTCGCTGGTAATGTTTTACAAAATTCCGGTCGTGTCGGCCCGTACTTTGCCGTGGGGACATTATATACGTCTCTAACGTTATATATCCTAACCTAAGGGAACCTAACATCTCGGATGTAGTATTTTCCAACATTCCTGGCGGGTCGGCCCCTACTTTTCGGTGGGCACATTATATACGTCTATATCGTAATATAACCTAACCTAACCCATCTAGACCGTCGCTGGTAATGTTTTACAAAATCCCGGTCGTGTCGACCCGTACTTCTCGGTGGGGACATTATATACGTCTATAACGTTATATATCCTAACCTAAGGGAACCTAACATGTCGGATGTAGTATTTTCCAACATTCCCAGCGGGTCGGCCCCTACATCTCGATGGGCACATATATATGTCTATATCGCAATATAACCTAACCTATCCCATCTAGACCCTCGCTGGTAATGTTTTACAAAATCCCGGTCGTGTCGGCCCGTACTTCTCGGTGTGGACATTATATACGTCTATAACGTTATATATCCTAACCTAAGGGAACCTAACATCTCGCATGTATTATTTTCCAACGTTCCTGGCGGGACAGCCCCTACTTCTCGGTGGGCACATTATATACGTCCATATCGTAATATAATCTAACCTAACCCATCTAGACCCTCGCTGGTAATGTTTTACAAAATTCCGGTCGTGTCGGCCCGTACTTTGCCGTGGGGACATTATATACGTCTATAACGTTTTATATCGTAACCTAAGGGAGCCTAACATCTCGGATGTAGTATTTTCCAACATTCCTGGCGGGTCGGCCCCTACTTCTCGGTGGGCACATTATATACGTCTATATCGTAATATAACCTAACCTAATCCATCTAGACCCTCGCTGGTAATGTTTTACAAAATCCCGGTCGTGTCTGCCCGTACTTCTCGGTGGGGACATTATATACGTCTATAACGTTATATATCCTAACCTAAGGGAACCTAACCTGTCGGATGTAGTATTTTCCAACATTCCTGGCGGGTCGGCCCCTACTTCTCGATGGGCACATTATATATGTCTATATCGCAATATAACCTAACCTAACCCATCTAGACCCTCGCTGGTAATGTTTTACAAAATCCCGGTCGTGTCGGCCCGTACTTCTCGGTGTGGACATTATATACGTCTATAACGTTATATATCCTAACCTAAGGGAACCTAACATCTCGCATGTATTATTTTCCAACGTTCCTGGCGGGCCTGCCCCTACTTCTCGGTGGGCACATTATATACGTCTATATCGTAATATAACCTAACCTAATCCATCTAGACCCTCGCTGGTAATGTTTTACAAAATCCCGGTCGTGTCTGCCCGTACTTCTCGGTGGGGACATTATATACGTCTATAACGTTATATATCCTAACCTAAGGGAACCTAACATGTCGGATGTAGTATTTTCCAACATTCCTGGCGGGTCGGCCCCTACTTCTCGGTGGTCACATTATATACGTCTATATCGTAATATAACCCAACCTAACCCATCTAGAACCTCGCTGGTAATGTTTTACAAAATCCCGGTCGTGTCGACCCGTACTTCTCGGTGGGGACATTATATACGTCTATAACGTAATATATCCTAACCTAAGGGAACCTAACATGTCGGATGTAGTATTTTCCAACATTCCTGGCGGGTCCGCCCCTACTTCTCGATGGGCACATTATATTTGTCTATATCGCAATATAACCTAACCTAACCCATCTAGACCCTCGCTGGTAATGTTTTACAAAATCCCGGTCGTGTCGGCCCGTACTTCTCGGTGTGGACATTATATACGTCTATAACGTTATATATCCTAACCTAAGGGAACCTAACATCTCGCATGTATTATTTTCCAACGTTCCTGGCGGGCCTGCCCCTACTTCTCGGTGGGCACATTATATACGTCGATATCGTAATATAACCTAACCTAATCCATCTAGACCCTCGCTGGTAATGTTTTACAAAATCCCGGTCGTGTCTGCCCGTACTTCTCGGTGGGGACATTATATACGTCTATAACGTGATATATCCTAACCTAAGGGAACCTAACATGTCGGATGTAGTATTTTCCAACATTCCTGGCGGGTCGGCCCCTACTTCTCGGTGGTCACATTATATACGTCTATATCGTAATATAACCTAACCTAACCCATCTAGACCGTCGCTGGTAATGTTTTACAAAATCCCGGTCGTGTCGGCCCATACTTCTCGGTGTGGACATTATATACGTCTATATCGTTATATATCCTAACCTAAGGGAACCTAACATCTCGGATGTAGTATTTTCCAACATTCCTGGCGGTCCGGCCCCTACTTCTCGGTGGGCACATTATATACGTCCATATCGTAATATAATCTAACCTAACCCATCTAGAACCTCGCTGGTAATGTTTTACAAAATTCCGGTCGTGTCGGCCCGTACTTTGCCGTGGGGACATTATATACGTCTCTAACGTTATATATCCTAACCTAAGGGAACCTAACATCTCGGATGTAGTATTTTCCAACATTCCTGGCGGGTCGGCCCCTACTTTTCGGTGGGCACATTATATACGTCTATATCGTAATATAACCTAACCTAACCCATCTAGACCGTCGCTGGTAATGTTTTACAAAATCCCGGTCGTGTCGACCCGTACTTCTCGGTGGGGACATTATATACGTCTATAACGTTATATATCCTAACCTAAGGGAACCTAACTTCTCGGATGTAGTATTTTCCAACATTCCTGGCGGGTCGGCCCCTACTTCCCGGTGGGCACATTATATACGTCTATATCGTAATATAACATAACCTAATCCATCTAGACCCTCGCTGGTAATGTTTTACAAAATCCCGGTCGTGTCTGCCCGTACTTCTCGGTGGGGACATTATATACGTCTATAACGTTATATATCCTAACCTAAGGGAACCTAACTTCTCGGATGTAGTATTTTCCAACATTCCTGGCGGATCGGCCCCTACTTCTCGGTGGGCACATTATATACGTCTATATCGTAATATACCCTAACCTAACCCATCTAGACCCTCGCTGGTAATGTTTTACAAAATCCCGGTCGTGTCGGCCCGTACTTCTCGGTGTGGACATTATATACGTCGCTAACGTTATATATCCTAACCTAAGGGAACCTAACATCTCGGATGTAGTATTTTCCAACATTCCTGGCGGGTCGGCCCCTACTTCTCGGTGGGCACATTATATACGTCTATATCGTAATATAACCTAACCTAATCCATCTAGACCCTCGCTGGTAATGTTTTACAAAATCCCGGTCATATCGGCCCGTACTTCTCGGTGTGGACATTATATACGTCTATAACGTTATATATCCTAACCTAAGGGAACCTAACATCTCGCATGTATTATTTTCCAACGTTCCTGGCGGGCCAGCCCCTACTTCTCGGTGGGCACATTATATACGTCCATATCGTGATATAACCTAACCTAACCCATCTAGACCCTCGCTGGTAATGTTTTACAAAATTCCGGTCGTGTCGGCCCGTACTTTGCCGTGGGGACATTTTATACGTCTATAACGTTATATAACCTAACCTAAGGGAACCTAACATCTCGGATGTAGTATTTTCCAACATTCCTGGCGGGTCGGCCCCTACTTCTCGGTGGGCACATTATATACGTCTATATCGTAATATAACCTAACCTAACCCATCTAGACCCTCGCTGGTAATGTTTTACAAAATCCCGGTCGTGTCGGCCCGTACTTCTCGGTGTGGACATTATATACGTCTATAACGTTATATATCCTAACCTAAGGGAACCTAACATCTCGCATGTATTATTTTCCAACGCTCCTGGCGGGCCTGCCCCTACTTCTCGGTGGGCACATTATATACGTCGATATCTTAATATAACCTAACCTAATCCATCTAGACCCTCGCTGGTAATGTTTTACAAAATCCCGGTCGTGTCTGCCCGTACTTCTCGGTGGGGACATTATATACGTCTATAACGTTATATATCCTAACCTAAGGGAACCTAACATGTCGGATGTAGTATTTTCCAACATTCCTGGCGGGTCGGCCCCTACTTCTCGGTGGTCACATTATATACGTCTATATCGTAATATAACCTAATCTAACCCATCTAGACCGTCGCTGGTAATGTTTTACAAAATCCCGGTCGTGTCGGCCCATACTTCTCGGTGTGGACATTATATACGTCTATATCGTTATATATCCTAACCTAAGGGAACCTAACATCTCGGATGTAGTATTTTCCAACATTCCTGGCGGGCCGGCCCCTACTTCTCGGTGGGCACATTATATACGTCCATATCGTAATATAATCTAACCTAACCCATCTAGAACCTCGCTGGTAATGTTTTACAAAATTCCGGTCGTGTCGGCCCGTACTTTGCCGTGGGGACATTATATACGTCGCTAACGTTATATATCCTAACCTAAGGGAACCTAACATCTCGGATGTAGTATTTTCCAACATTCCTGGCGGGTCGGCCCCTACTTCTCGGTGGGCACATTATATACGTCTATATCGTAATATAACCTAACCTAATCCATCTAGACCCTCGCTGGTAATGTTTTACAAAATCCCGGTCATATCGGCCCGTACTTCTCGGTGTGGACATTATATACGTCTATAACGTTATATATCCTAACCTAAGGGAACCTAACATCTCGCATGTATTATTTTCCAACGTTCATGGCGGGCCAGCCCCTACCTCTCGGTGGGCACATTATATACGTCCATATCGTGATATAACCTAACCTAACCCATCTAGACCCTCGCTGGTAATGTTTTAGAAAATTCCGGTCGTGTCGTCCCGTACTTTGCCGTGGGGACATTTTATACGTCTATAACGTTATATATCCTAACCTAAGGGAACCTAACATCTCGGATGTAGTATTTTCCAACATTCCTGGCGGGTCGGCCCCTACTTCTCGGTGGGCACATTATATACGTCTATATCGTAATATAACCTAACCTAACCCATCTAGACCGTCGCTGGTAATGTTTTACAAAATCCCGGTCGTGTCGACCCGTACTTCTCGGTGGGGACATTATATACGTCTATAACGTTATATATCCTAACCTAAGGGAACCTAACTTCTCGGATGTAGTATTTTCCAACATTCCTGGCGGGTCGGCCCCTACTTCCCGGTGGGCACATTATATACGTCTATATCGTAATATAACATAACCTAATCCATCTAGACCCTCGCTGGTAATGTTTTACAAAATCCCGGTCGTGTCTGCCCGTACTTCTCGGTGGGGACATTATATACGTCCATAACGTTATATATCCTAACCTAAGGGAACCTAACTTCTCGGATGTAGTATTTTCCAACATTCCTGGCGGGTCGGCCCCTACTTCTCGGCGGGCACATTATATACGTCTATATCGTAATATACCCTAACCTAACCCATCTAGACCCTCGCTGGTAATGTTTTACAAAATCCCGGTCGTGTCGGCCCGTACTTCTCGGTGTGGACATTATATACGCCTATAACGTTATATATCCTAACCTAAGGGAACCTAACATCTCGCATGTATTATTTTCCAACGTTCCTGGCGGGCCAGGGCCTACTTCTCGGTGGGCACATTATATACGTCCATATCGTGATATAACCTAACCTAACCCATCTAGACCCTCGCTGGTAATGTTTTACAAAATTCCGGTCGTGTCGGCCCGTACTTTGCCGTGGGGACATTTTATACGTCAATAACGTTATATATCCTAACCTAAGGGAAACTAACATCTCGGATGTAGTATTTTCCAACATTCTTGGCGGGTCGGCCCCTACTTCTCGGTGGGCACATTATATACGTCTATATCGTAATATAACCTAACCTAACCCATCTAGACCGTCGCTGGTAATGTTTTACAAAATCCCGGTCGTGTCGACCCGTACTTCTCGGTGGGGACATTATATACGTCTATAACGTTATATATCCTAACCTAAGGGAACCTAACTTCTCGGATGTAGTATTTTCCAACATTCCTGGCGGGTCAGCCCCTTCTTCCCGGTGGGCACATTATATACGTCTGTATCGTAATATAACATAACCTAATCCATCTAGACCCTCGCTGGTAATGTTTTACAAAATCCCGGTCGTGTCTGCCCGTACTTCTCGGTGGGGACATTATATACGTCTATAACGTTATATATCCTAACCTAAGGGAACCTAACTTCTCGGATGTAGTATCTTCCAACATTCCTGGCGGGTCGGCCCCTACTTCTCGGTGGGCACATTATATACGTCTATATCGTAATATACCCTAACCTAACCCATCTAGACCCTCGCTGGTAATGTTTTACAAAATCCCGGTCGTGTCGGCCCGTACTTCTCGGTGTGGACATTATATACGCCTATAACGTTATATATCCTAACCTAAGGGAACCTAACATCTCGCATGTATTATTTTCCAACGTTCCTGGCGGGCCAGCCCCTACTTCTCGGTGGGCACATTATATACGTCCATATCGTAATATAATCTAACCTAACCCATCTAGACCCTCGCTGGTAATGTTTTACAAAATTCCGGTCGTGTCGGCCCGTACTTTACCGTGGGGACATTATATACGTCTATAACGTTATATATCCTAACCTAAGGGAACCTAACCTGACGGATGTAGTATTTTCCAACATTCCTGGCGGATCGGCCCCTACTTCTCGGTGGGCACATTATATACGTCTATATCGTAATATAACCTAACCTAACCCATCTAGACCGTCGCTGGTAATGTTTTACAAAATCCCGGTCGTGTCGACCCGTACTTCTCGGTGGGGACATTATATACGTCTATAACGTTATATATCCTAACCTAAGGGAACCTAACTTCTCGGATGTAGTATTTTCCAACATTCCTGGCGGGTCGGCCCCTACTTCTTGGTGGGCACATTATATACGTCTATATCGTAATATACCCTAACCTAACCCACCTAGACCCTCGCTGGTAATGTTTCACAGAATCCCGCTCATGTCTTCCCGTACGTCTCGGTGCGTACATTATATACGTCTAAAAATTTATATATACTAACCTAAGGGAACCTAACATCTCGGATGTAGTATTTTCCAACATTCCTGGCGGGTCGGCCCCTACTTCTCGGTGGGCACATTATATACGTCTATATCGTAATATAACCCAACCTAACCCATCTAGACCGTCGCTGGTAATGTTTTACAAAATCCCGGTCGTGTCGACCCGTACTTCTCGGTGGGGACATTATATACGTCTATAACGTTATATATCCTAACCTAAGGGAACCTAACATGTCGGATGTAGTATTTTCCAACATTCCTGGCGGGCCGGCCCCTACTTCTCGGTGGGCACATTATATACGTCCATATCGTAATATAATGTAACCTAACCCATCTAGACCCTCGCTGGTAATGTTTTACAAAATTCCGGTCGTGTCGGCCCGTACTTTGCCGTGGGGACATTATATACGTCTATAACGTTATATATCCTAACCTAAGGGAACCTAACATCTCGGATGTAGTATTTTCCAACATTCCTGGCGGATCGGCCCCTACTTCTCGGTGGGCACATTATATACGTCTATATCGTAATATAACCTAACCTAACCCATCTAGACCGTCGCTGGTAATGATTTACAAAATCCCGGTCGTGTCGACCCGTACTTCTCGGTGGGGACATTATATACGTCTATAACGTTATATATCCTAACCTAAGGGAACCTAACTTCTCGGATGTAGTATTTTCCAACATTCCTGGCGGGTCGGCCCCTACTTCTCGGTGGGCACATTATATACGTCTATATCGTAATATACCCTAACCTAACCCACCTAGACCCTCGCTGGTAATGTTTCACAGAATCCCGCTCATGTCTTCCCGTACGTCTCGGTGCGTACATTATATACGTCTAAAAATTTATATATACTAACCTAAGGGAACATAACATCTCGGATGTAGTATTTTCCAACATTCCTGGCGGGTCGGCCCCTACATCTCGGTGGGCACATTATATACGTCTATATCGTAATATAACCCAACCTAACCCATCTAGACCGTCGCTGGTAATGTTTTACAAAATCCCGGTCGTGTCGACCCGTACTTCTCGGTGGGGACATTATATACGTCTATAACGTTATATATCCTAACCTAAGGGAACCTAACATGTCGGATGTAGTATTTTCCAACATTCCTGGCGAGTCGGCCCCTACTTCTCGATGGGCACATTATATTTGTCTATATCGCAATATAACCTAACCTAACCCATCTAGATCCTCGCTGGTAATGTTTTACAAAATCCCGGTCGTGTCGGCCCGTACTTCTCGGTGTGGACGTTATATACGTCTATAACGTTATATATCCTAACCTAAGGGAACCTAACATCTCGCATGTATTATTTTCCAACGTTCCTGGCGGGCCAGCCCCTACTTCTCGGTGGGCACATTATATACGTCCATATCGTAATATAATCTAACCTAACCCATGTAGACCCTCGCTGGTAATGTTTTACAAAATTCCGGTCGTGTCGGCCCGTACTTTGCCGTGGGGACATTATATACGTCTCTAACGTTATATATCCTAACCTAAGGGAACCTAACACCTCGGATGTAGTATTTTCCAACATTCCTGGCGGGTCGGCCCCTACTTCTCGATGGGCACATTATATTTGTCTATATCGCAATATAACCTAACCTAACCCATCTAGACCCTCGCTGGTAATGTTTTACAAAATCCCGGTCGTGTCGGCCCGTACTTCTCGGTGTGGACATTATATACGTCTATAACGTTATATATCCTAACCTAAGGGAACCTAACATCTCGCATGTATTATTTTCCAATGTTCCTGGCGGGCCAGCCCCTACTTCTCGGTGGGCACATTATATACGTCCATATCGTAATATAACCTAACCTAACCCATCTAGACCGTCGCTGGTAATGTTTTACAAAATCCCGGTCGTGTCGGCCCATACTTCTCGGTGTGGACATTATATACGTCTATATCGTTATATATCCTAACCTAAGGGAACCTATCATCTCGGATGTAGTATTTTCCAACATTCCTGGCGGGTCGGCCCCTACTTTTCGGTGGGCACATTATATACTTCTATATCGTAATATAACCTAACCTAACCCATCTAGACCGTCGCTGGTAATGTTTTACAAAATCCCGGTCGTGTCGACCCGTACTTCTCGGTGGGGACATTATATACGTCTATAACGTTATATATCCTAACCTAAGGGAACCTAACTTCTCGGATGTAGTATTTTCCAACATTCCTCGCGGGTCGGCCCCTACTTCTCGGTTGGCACATTAGATACGTCTATATCGTAATATAACCTAACCTAATCCATGTAGACCCTCGCTGGTAATGTTTTACAAAATCCCGGTCGTGTCTGCCCGTACTTCTCGGTGGGGACATTATATACGTCTATAACGTTATATATCCTAACCTAAGGGAACCTAACATGTCGGATGTAGTATTTTCCAACATTCCTAGCGGGTCGGCCCCTACTTCTCGATGGGCACATTATATATGTCTATATCGCAATATAACCTAACCTAACCCATCTAGACCCTCGCTGGTAATGTTTTACAAAATCCCGGTCGTGTCGGGCCGTACATCTCGGTGTGGACATTATATACGTCTATAACGTTATATATCCTAACCTAAGGGAACCTAATATCTCGCATGTATTATTTTCCAACGTTCCTGGCGGGCCAGCCCCTACATCTCGGTGGGCACATTATATACGTCCATATCGTAATATAATCTAACCTAACCCATCTAGACCCTTGCTGGTAATGTTTTACAAAATTCCGGTCGTGTCGGCCCGTACTTTGCCGTGGGGACATTATATACGTCTATAACGTTATATATCCTAACCTAAGGGAACCTAACATCTCGGATGTAGTATTTTCCAACATTCCTCGCGGGTCGGCCCCTACTTCTCGGTGGGCACATTATGTACGTCTATATCGTAATATAACCTAACCTAACCCATCTAGACCGTCGCTGGTAATGTTTTACAAAATCCCGGTCGTGTCTGCCCGTACTTCTCGGTGGGGACATTATATACGTCTATAACGTTATATATCCTAACCTAAGGGAACCTAACATCTCGGATGTAGTATTTTCCAGCATTCCTGGCGGGTCGGCCCCTACTTCTCGGTGGGCACATTATGTACGTCTATATCGTAATATAACCTAACCTAACCCATCTAGACCCTCGCTGGTAATGTTTTACAAAATCCCGGTCGTGTCGACCCGTACTTCTCGGTGGGGACATTATATACGTCTATAACGTTATATATCCTAACCTAAGGGAACCTAACATCTCGCATGTATTATTTTCCAACGTTCCTGGCGTGCCAGGCCCTACTTCTCGGTGGGCACATTATATACTTCCATATCGTAATATAACCTAACCTAACCTATCTAGACCCTCGCTGGTAATGTTTAACAAAATTCCGGTCGTGTCGGCATGTACTTTGCCGTGGGGACATTATATACGTCTATAACGTTATATATCCTAACCTAAGGGAACCTAACTTCTCGGATGTAGTATTTTCCAACATTCCTGGCGGGTCGGCCCCTACTTCTCGGTGGGCACATTATATACGCCTATATCGTAATATAACCCAACCTAACCCATCTAGACCGTCGCTGGTAATGTTTTACAAAATCCTGGTCGTGTCGACCCGTACTTCTCGGTCGGGACATTATATACGTCTATAACGTTATATATCCTAACCTAAGGGAACCTAACATGTCGGATGTAGTATTTTCCAACATTCCTGGCGGGTCGGCACCTACTTCTCGATGGGCACAATATATTTGTCTATATCGCAATATAACCTAACATAACCCATCTAGACCGCCGCTGGTAATGTTTTACAAAATCCCGGTCGTGTCGACCCGTACTTCTCGGTGGGGACATTATATACGTCTATAACGTTATATATCCTAACCTAAGGGAACCTAACTTCTCGGATGTAGTATTTTCCAACATTCCTGGCGGGTCGGCCCCTACTTCTCGGCGGGCACATTATATACGTCTATATCGTAATATACCCTAACCTAATCCATCTAGACCCTCGCTGGTAATGTTTTACAAAATCCCGGTCGTGTCTGCCCGTACTTCTCGTTGGGGACATTATATACGTCTATAACGTTATATATCCTAACCTAAGGGAACCTAACTTCTCGGATGTAGTATTTTCCAACATTCCTGGCGGGTCGGCCCCTACTTCTCGGCGGGCACATTATATACGTCTATATCGTAATATACCCTAACCTAACCCATCTAGACCCTCGCTGGTAATGTTTTACAAAATCCCGGTCGTGTCGGCCCGTACTTCTCGGTGTGGACATTATATACGCCTATAACGTTATATATCCTAACCTAAGGGAACCTAACATCTCGGATGTAGTATTTTCCAACATTCCTGGCGGGTCGGCCCCTACTTCTCGGTGGGCACATTATATACGTCTATATCGTAATATAACCTAACCTAACCCATCTAGACCCTCGCTGGTAATGTTTTACAAAATCCCGGTCGTGTCGGCCCGTACTTCTCGGTGTGGACATTATATACGCCTATAACGTTATATATCCTAACCTAAGGGAACCTAACATCTCGCATGTATTATTTTCCAACGTTCCTGGCGGGCTAGCCCCTACTTCTCGGTGGGCACATTATATACGTCCATATCGTAATATAATCTAACCTAACCCATCTAGACCCTCGCTGGTAATGTTTTACAAAATTCCGGTCGTGTCGGCCCGTACTTTGCCGTGGGGACATTATATACGTCTATAACGTTATATATCCTAACCTAAGGGAACCTAACCTGACGGATGTAGTATTTTCCAACATTCCTGTCGGGTCGGCCCCTACTTCTCGATGGGCACAATATATTTGTCTATATCGCAATATAACCTAACCTAACCCATCTAGACCGTCGCTGGTAATGTTTTACAAAATCCCGGTCGTGTCGACCCGTACTTCTCGGTGGGGACATTATATACGTCTATAACGTTATATATCCTAACCTAAGGGAACCTAACATCTCGCATGTATTATTTTCCAACGTTCCTGGCGGGCCAGCCCCTACTTCTCGGTGGGCACATTATATACGTCCATATCGTGATATAACCTAACCTAACCCATCTAGACCCTCGCTGGTAATGTTTTACAAAATTCCGGTCGTGTCGGCCCGTACTTTGCCGTGGGGACATTTTATACGTCTATAACGTTATATATCCTAACCTAAGGGAACCTAACATCTCGGATGTAGTATTTTCCAACATTCCTGGCGGGTCGGCCCCTACTTCTCGGTGGGCACATTATATACGTCTATATCGTAATATAACCTAACCTAACCCATCTAGACCGTCGCTGGTAATGTTTTACAAAATCCCGGTCGTGTCGACCCGTACTTCTCGGTGGGGACATTATATACGTCTATAACGTTATATATCCTAACCTAAGGGAACCTAACTTCTCGGATGTAGTATTTTCCAACATTCCTGGCGGGTCGGCCCCTACTTCCCGGTGGGCACATTATATACGTCTATATCGTAATATAACCTAACCTAATCCATGTAGACCCTCGCTGGTAATGTTTTACAAAATCCCGGTCGTGTCTGCCCGTACTTCTCGGTGGGGACATTATATACGTCTATAACGTTATATATCCTAACCTAAGGGAACCTAACATGTCGGATGTAGTATTTTCCAACATTCCTAGCGGGTCGGCCCCTACTTCTCGATGGGCACATTATATATGTCTATATCGCAATATAACCTAACCTAACCCATCTAGACCCTCGCTGGTAATGTTTTACAAAATCCCGGTCGTGTCGGGCCGTACATCTCGGTGTGGACATTATATACGTCTATAACGTTATATATCCTAACCTAAGGGAACCTAATATCTCGCATGTATTATTTTCCAACGTTCCTGGCGGGCCAGCCCCTACATCTCGGTGGGCACATTATATACGTCCATATCGTAATATAATCTAACCTAACCCATCTAGACCCTTGCTGGTAATGTTTTACAAAATTCCGGTCGTGTCGGCCCGTACTTTGCCGTGGGGACATTATATACGTCTATAACGTTATATATCCTAACCTAAGGGAACCTAACATCTCGGATGTAGTATTTTCCAACATTCCTCGCGGGTCGGCCCCTACTTCTCGGTGGGCACATTATGTACGTCTATATCGTAATATAACCTAACCTAACCCATCTAGACCGTCGCTGGTAATGTTTTACAAAATCCCGGTCGTGTCTGCCCGTACTTCTCGGTGGGGACATTATATACGTCTATAACGTTATATATCCTAACCTAAGGGAACCTAACATCTCGGATGTAGTATTTTCCAGCATTCCTGGCGGGTCGGCCCCTACTTCTCGGTGGGCACATTATGTACGTCTATATCGTAATATAACCTAACCTAACCCATCTAGACCCTCGCTGGTAATGTTTTACAAAATCCCGGTCGTGTCGACCCGTACTTCTCGGTGGGGACATTATATACGTCTATAACGTTATATATCCTAACCTAAGGGAACCTAACATCTCGCATGTATTATTTTCCAACGTTCCTGGCGTGCCAGGCCCTACTTCTCGGTGGGCACATTATATACTTCCATATCGTAATATAACCTAACCTAACCTATCTAGACCCTCGCTGGTAATGTTTAACAAAATTCCGGTCGTGTCGGCATGTACTTTGCCGTGGGGACATTATATACGTCTATAACGTTATATATCCTAACCTAAGGGAACCTAACTTCTCGGATGTAGTATTTTCCAACATTCCTGGCGGGTCGGCCCCTACTTCTCGGTGGGCACATTATATACGCCTATATCGTAATATAACCCAACCTAACCCATCTAGACCGTCGCTGGTAATGTTTTACAAAATCCTGGTCGTGTCGACCCGTACTTCTCGGTCGGGACATTATATACGTCTATAACGTTATATATCCTAACCTAAGGGAACCTAACATGTCGGATGTAGTATTTTCCAACATTCCTGGCGGGTCGGCACCTACTTCTCGATGGGCACAATATATTTGTCTATATCGCAATATAACCTAACATAACCCATCTAGACCGCCGCTGGTAATGTTTTACAAAATCCCGGTCGTGTCGACCCGTACTTCTCGGTGGGGACATTATATACGTCTATAACGTTATATATCCTAACCTAAGGGAACCTAACTTCTCGGATGTAGTATTTTCCAACATTCCTGGCGGGTCGGCCCCTACTTCTCGGCGGGCACATTATATACGTCTATATCGTAATATACCCTAACCTAATCCATCTAGACCCTCGCTGGTAATGTTTTACAAAATCCCGGTCGTGTCTGCCCGTACTTCTCGTTGGGGACATTATATACGTCTATAACGTTATATATCCTAACCTAAGGGAACCTAACTTCTCGGATGTAGTATTTTCCAACATTCCTGGCGGGTCGGCCCCTACTTCTCGGCGGGCACATTATATACGTCTATATCGTAATATACCCTAACCTAACCCATCTAGACCCTCGCTGGTAATGTTTTACAAAATCCCGGTCGTGTCGGCCCGTACTTCTCGGTGTGGACATTATATACGCCTATAACGTTATATATCCTAACCTAAGGGAACCTAACATCTCGGATGTAGTATTTTCCAACATTCCTGGCGGGTCGGCCCCTACTTCTCGGTGGGCACATTATATACGTCTATATCGTAATATAACCTAACCTAACCCATCTAGACCCTCGCTGGTAATGTTTTACAAAATCCCGGTCGTGTCGGCCCGTACTTCTCGGTGTGGACATTATATACGCCTATAACGTTATATATCCTAACCTAAGGGAACCTAACATCTCGCATGTATTATTTTCCAACGTTCCTGGCGGGCTAGCCCCTACTTCTCGGTGGGCACATTATATACGTCCATATCGTAATATAATCTAACCTAACCCATCTAGACCCTCGCTGGTAATGTTTTACAAAATTCCGGTCGTGTCGGCCCGTACTTTTCCGTGGGGACATTATATACGTCTATAACGTTATATATCCTAACCTAAGGGAACCTAACCTGACGGATGTAGTATTTTCCAACATTCCTGTCGGGTCGGCCCCTACTTCTCGATGGGCACAATATATTTGTCTATATCGCAATATAACCTAACCTAACCCATCTAGACCGTCGCTGGTAATGTTTTACAAAATCCCGGTCGTGTCGACCCGTACTTCTCGGTGGGGACATTATATACGTCTATAACGTTATATATCCTAACCTAAGGGAACCTAACATCTCGCATGTATTATTTTCCAACGTTCCTGGCGGGCCAGCCCCTACTTCTCGGTGGGCACATTATATACGTCCATATCGTGATATAACCTAACCTAACCCATCTAGACCCTCGCTGGTAATGTTTTACAAAATTCCGGTCGTGTCGGCCCGTACTTTGCCGTGGGGACATTTTATACGTCTATAACGTTATATATCCTAACCTAAGGGAACCTAACATCTCGGATGTAGTATTTTCCAACATTCCTGGCGGGTCGGCCCCTACTTCTCGGTGGGCACATTATATACGTCTATATCGTAATATAACCTAACCTAACCCATCTAGACCGTCGCTGGTAATGTTTTACAAAATCCCGGTCGTGTCGACCCGTACTTCTCGGTGGGGACATTATATACGTCTATAACGTTATATATCCTAACCTAAGGGAACCTAACTTCTCGGATGTAGTATTTTCCAACATTCCTGGCGGGTCGGCCCCTACTTCCCGGTGGGCACATTATATACGTCTATATCGTAATATAACATAACCTAATCCATCTAGACCCTCGCTGGTAATGTTTTACAAAATCCCGGTCGTGTCTGCCCGTACTTCTCGGTGGGGACATTATATACGTCTATAACGTTATATATCCTAACCTAAGGGAACCTAACTTCTCGGATGTAGTATTTTCCAACATTCCTGGCGGGTCGGCCCCTACTTCTCGGCGGGCACATTATATACGTCTATATCGTAATATACCCTAACCTAACCCATCTAGACCCTCGCTGGTAATGTTTTACAAAATCCCGGTCGTGTCGGCCCGTACTTCTCGGTGTGGACATTATATACGCCTATAACGTTATATATCCTAACCTAAGGGAACCTAACATCTCGCATGTATTATTTTCCAACGTTCCTGGCGGGCTAGCCCCTACTTCTCGGTGGGCACATTATATACGTCCATATCGTAATATAATCTAACCTAACCCATCTAGACCCTCGCTGGTAATGTTTTACAAAATTCCGGTCGTGTCGGCCCGTACTTTGCCGTGGGGACATTATATACGTCGCTAACGTTATATATCCTAACCTAAGGGAACCTAACATCTCGGATGTAGTATTTTCCAACATTCCTGGCGGGTCGGCCCCTACTTCTCGGTGGGCACATTATATACGTCTATATCGTAATATAACCTAACCTAATCCATCTAGACCCTCGCTGGTAATGTTTTACAAAATCCCGGTCGTGTCTGCCCGTACTTCTCGGTGGGGACATTATATACGTCTATAACGTTATATATCCTAACCTAAGGGAACCTAACCTGACGGATGTAGTATTTTCCAACATTCCTGGCGGGTCGGCCCCTACTTCTCGATGGGCACATTATATATGTCTATGTCGCAATATAACCTAACCTAACCCATCTAGACCCTCGCTGGTAATGTTTTACAAAATCCCGGTCATATCGGCCCGTACTTCTCGGTGTGGACATTATATACGCCTATAACGTTATATATCCTAACCTAAGGGAACCTAACATCTCGGATGTAGTATTTTCCAACATTCCTGGCGGGTCGGCCCCTACTTCTCGGTGGGCACATTATATACGTCTATATCGTAATATAACCTAACCTAATCCATCTAGACCCTCGCTGGTAATGTTTTACAAAATCCCGGTCGTGTCTGCCCGTACTTCTCGGTGGGGACATTATATACGTCTATAACGTTATATATCCTAACCTAAGGGAACCTAACCTGACGGATGTAGTATTTTCCAACATTCCTGGCGGGTCGGCCCCTACTTCTCGATGGGCACAATATATTTGTCTATATCGCAATATAACCTAACCTAACCCATCTAGACCGTCGCTGGTAATGTTTTACAAAATCCCGGTCGTGTCGACCCGTACTTCTCGGTGGGGACATTATATACGTCTATAACGTTATATATCCTAACCTAAGGGAACCTAACATCTCGCATGTATTATTTTCCAACGTTCCTGGCGGGCCAGCCCCTACTTCTCGGTGGGCACATTATATACGTCCATATCGTGATATAACCTAACCTAACCCATCTAGACCCTCGCTGGTAATGTTTTACAAAATTCCGGTCGTGTCGGCCCGTACTTTGCCGTGGGGACATTTTATACGTCTATAACGTTATATATCCTAACCTAAGGGAACCTAACATCTCGGATGTAGTATTTTCCAACATTCCTGGCGGGTCGGCCCCTACTTCTCGGTGGGCACATTATATACGTCTATATCGTAATATAACCTAACCTAACCCATCTAGACCGTCGCTGGTAATGTTTTACAAAATCCCGGTCGTGTCGACCCGTACTTCTCGGTGTGGACATTATATACGCCTATAACGTTATATATCCTAACCTAAGGGAACCTAACATCTCGGATGTAGTATTTTCCAACATTCCTGGCGGGTCGGCCCCTACTTCTCGGTGGGCACATTATATACGTCTATATCGTAATATAACCTAACCTAATCCATCTAGACCCTCGCTGGTAATGTTTTACAAAATCCCGGTCGTGTCTGCCCGTACTTCTCGGTGGGGACATTATATACGTCTATAACGTTATATATCCTAACCTAAGGGAACCTAACCTGACGGATGTAGTATTTTCCAACATTCCTGGCGGGTCGGCCCCTACTTCTCGATGGGCACAATATATTTGTCTATATCGCAATATAACCTAACCTAACCCATCTAGACCGTCGCTGGTAATGTTTTACAAAATCCCGGTCGTGTCGACCCGTACTTCTCGGTGGGGACATTATATACGTCTATAACGTTATATATCCTAACCTAAGGGAACCTAACATCTCGCATGTATTATTTTCCAACGTTCCTGGCGGGCCAGCCCCTACTTCTCGGTGGGCACATTATATACGTCCATATCGTGATATAACCCAACCTAACCCATCTAGACCCTCGCTGGTAATGTTTTACAAAATTCCGGTCGTGTCGGCCCGTACTTTGCCGTGGGGACATTTTATACGTCTATAACGTTATATATCCTAACCTAAGGGAACCTAACATCTCGGATGTAGTATTTTCCAACATTCCTGGCGGGTCGGCCCCTACTTCTCGGTGGGCACATTATATACGTCTATATCGTAATATAACCTAACCTAACCCATCTAGACCGTCGCTGGTAATGTTTTACAAAATCCCGGTCGTGTCGACCCGTACTTCTCGGTGGGGACATTATATACGTCTATAACGTTATATATCCTAACCTAAGGGAACCTAACTTCTCGGATGTAGTATTTTCCAACATTCCTGGCGGGTCGGCCCCTACTTCCCGGTGGGCACATTATATACGTCTATATCGTAATATAACATAACCTAATCCATCTAGACCCTCGCTGGTAATGTTTTACAAAATCCCGGTCGTGTCTGCCCGTACTTCTCGGTGGGGACATTATATACGTCTATAACGTTATATATCCTAACCTAAGGGAACCTAACATGTCGGATGTAGTATTTTCCAACATTCCTGGCGGGTCGGCCCCTACTTCTCGGCGGGCACATTATATACGTCTATATCGTAATATACCCTAACCTAACCCATCTAGACCCTCGCTGGTAATGTTTTACAAAATCCCGGTCGTGTCGGCCCGTACTTCTCGGTGTGGACATTATATACGCCTATAACGTTATATATCCTAACCTAAGGGAACCTAACATCTCGCATGTATTATTTTCCAACGTTCCTGGCGGGCTAGCCCCTACTTCTCGGTGGGCACATTATATACGTCCATATCGTAATATAATCTAACCTAACCCATCTAGACCCTCGCTGGTAATGTTTTACAAAATTCCGGTCGTGTCGGCCCGTACTTTGCCGTGGGGACATTATATACGTCGCTAACGTTATATATCCTAACCTAAGGGAACCTAACATCTCGGATGTAGTATTTTCCAACATTCCTGGCGGGTCGGCCCCTACTTCTCGGTGGGCACATTATATACGTCTATATCGTAATATAACCTAACCTAATCCATCTAGACCCTCGCTGGTAATGTTTTACAAAATCCCGGTCGTGTCTGCCCGTACTTCTCGGTGGGGACATTATATACGTCTATAACGTTATATATCCTAACCTAAGGGAACCTAACCTGACGGATGTAGTATTTTCCAACATTCCTGGCGGGTCGGCCCCTACTTCTCGATGGGCACAATATATTTGTCTATATCGCAATATAACCTAACCTAACCCATCTAGACCGTCGCTGGTAATGTTTTACAAAATCCCGGTCGTGTCGACCCGTACTTCTCGGTGGGGACATTATATACGTCTATAACGTTATATATCCTAACCTAAGGGAACCTAACATCTCGCATGTATTATTTTCCAACGTTCCTGGCGGGCCAGCCCCTACTTCTCGGTGGGCACATTATATACGTCCATATCGTGATATAACCTAACCTAACCCATCTAGACCCTCGCTGGTAATGTTTTACAAAATTCCGGTCGTGTCGGCCCGTACTTTGCCGTGGGGACATTTTATACGTCTATAACGTTATATATCCTAACCTAAGGGAACCTAACATCTCGGATGTAGTATTTTCCAACATTCCTGGCGGGTCGGCCCCTACTTCTCGGTGGGCACATTATATACGTCTATATCGTAATATAACCTAACCTAACCCATCTAGACCGTCGCTGGTAATGTTTTACAAAATCCCGGTCGTGTCGACCCGTACTTCTCGGTGGGGACATTATATACGTCTATAACGTTATATATCCTAACCTAAGGGAACCTAACTTCTCGGATGTAGTATTTTCCAACATTCCTGGCGGGTCGGCCCCTACTTCCCGGTGGGCACATTATATACGTCTATATCGTAATATAACATAACCTAATCCATCTAGACCCTCGCTGGTAATGTTTTACAAAATCCCGGTCGTGTCTGCCCGTACTTCTCGGTGGGGACATTATATACGTCTATAACGTTATATATCCTAACCTAAGGGAACCTAACATGTCGGATGTAGTATTTTCCAACATTCCTGGCGGGTCGGCCCCTACTTCTCGGCGGGCACATTATATACGTCTATATCGTAATATACCCTAACCTAACCCATCTAGACCCTCGCTGGTAATGTTTTACAAAATCCCGGTCGTGTCGGCCCGTACTTCTCGGTGTGGACATTATATACGCCTATAACGTTATATATCCTAACCTAAGGGAACCTAACATCTCGCATGTATTATTTTCCAACGTTCCTGGCGGGCTAGCCCCTACTTCTCGGTGGGCACATTATATACGTCCATATCGTAATATAATCTAACCTAACCCATCTAGACCCTCGCTGGTAATGTTTTACAAAATTCCGGTCGTGTCGGCCCGTACTTTGCCGTGGGGACATTATATACGTCGCTAACGTTATATATCCTAACCTAAGGGAACCTAACATCTCGGATGTAGTATTTTCCAACATTCCTGGCGGGTCGGCCCCTACTTCTCGGTGGGCACATTATATACGTCTATATCGTAATATAACCTAACCTAATCCATCTAGACCCTCGCTGGTAATGTTTTACAAAATCCCGGTCGTATCTGCCCGTACTTCTCGGTGTGGACATTATATACGCCTATAACGTTATATATCCTAACCTAAGGGAACCTAACATCTCGCATGTATTATTTTCCAACGTTCCTGGCGGGCTAGCCCCTACTTCTCGGTGGGCACATTATATACGTCCATATCGTAATATAATCTAACCTAACCCATCTAGACCCTCGCAGGTAATGTTTTACAAAATCCCGGTCATATCGGCCCGTACTTCTCGGTGTGGACATTATATACGTCTATAACGTTATATATCCTAACCTAAGGGAACCTAACATCTCGCATGTATTATTTTCCAACGTTCCTGGCTGGCCAGGCCCTACTTCTCGGTGGGCACATTATATACGTCCATATCGTGATATAACCTAACCTAACCCATCTAGACCCTCGCTTGTAATGTTTTACAAAATTCCGGTCGTGTCGGCCCGTACTTTGCCGTGGGGACATTTTATACGTCAATAACGTTATATATCCTAACCTAAGGGAAACTAACATCTCGGATGTAGTATTTTCCAACATTCCTGGCGGGTCGGCCCCTACTTCTCGGTGGGCACATTATATACGTCTATATCGTAATATAACCTAACCTAACCCATCTAGACCGTCGCTGGTAATGTTTTACAAAATCCCGGTCGTGTCGACCCGTACTTCTCGGTGGGGACATTATATACGTCTATAACGTTATATATCCTAACCTAAGGGAACCTAACTTCTCGGATGTAGTATTTTCCAACATTCCTGGCGGGTCGGCCCCTTCTTCCCGGTGGGCACATTATATACGTCTGTATCGTAATATAACATAACCTAATCCATCTAGACCCTCGCTGGTAATGTTTTACAAAATCCCGGTCGTGTCTGCCCGTACTTCTCGGT
Source organism: Xylocopa violacea (assembly GCA_963969225.1). Taxonomy (NCBI): domain Eukaryota; kingdom Metazoa; phylum Arthropoda; class Insecta; order Hymenoptera; family Apidae; genus Xylocopa; species Xylocopa violacea. Next base: position 7,835,842 of record CAXAJV010000011.1, on the reverse strand, counting down.
GGGGACATTATATACGTCTATAACGTTATATATCCTAACCTAAGGGAACCTAACTTCTCGGATGTAGTATTTTCCAACATTCCTGGCGGGTCGGCCCCTACTTCTCGGTGGGCACATTATATACGTCTATATCGTAATATACCCTAACCTAACCCATCTAGACCCTCGCTGGTAATGTTTTACAAAATCCCGGTCGTGTCGGCCCGTACTTCTCGGTGTGGACATTATATACGCCTATAACGTTATATATCCTAACCTAAGGGAACCTAACATCTCGCATGTATTATTTTCCAACGTTCCTGGCGGGCCAGCCCCTACTTCTCGGTGGGCACATTATATACGTCCATATCGTAATATAATCTAACCTAACCCATCTAGACCCTCGCTGGTAATGTTTTACAAAATTCCGGTCGTGTCGGCCCGTACTTTGCCGTGGGGACATTATATACGTCTATAACGTTATATATCCTAACCTAAGGGAACCTAACATCTCGGATGTAGTATTTTCCAACATTCCTGGGGGATCGGCCCCTACTTCTCGGTGGGCACATTATATACGTCTATATCGTAATATAACCTAACCTAACCCATCTAGACCGTCGCTGGTAATGTTTTACAAAATCCCGGTCGTGTCGACCCGTACTTCTCGGTGGGGACATTATATACGTCTATAACGTTATATATCCTAACCTAAGGGAACCTAACTTCTCGGATGTAGTATTTTCCAACATTCCTGGCGGGTCGGCCCCTACTTCTCGGTGGGCACATTATATACGTCTATATCGTAATATACCCTAACCTAACCCACCTAGACCCTCGCTGGTAATGTTTCACAGAATCCCGCTCATGTCTTCCCGTACGTCTCGGTGCGTACATTATATACGTCTAAAAATTTATATATACTAACCTAAGGGAACCTAACATCTCGGATGTAGTATTTTCCAACATTCCTGGCGGGTCGGCCCCTACTTCTCGGTGGGCACATTATATACGTCTATATCGTAATATAACCCAACCTAACCCATCTAGACCGTCGCTGGTAATGTTTTACAAAATCCCGGTCGTGTCGACCCGTACTTCTCGGTGGGGACATTATATACGTCTATAACGTTATATATCCTAACCTAAGGGAACCTAACATGTCGGATGTAGTATTTTCCAACATTCCTGGCGGGCCGGCCCCTACTTCTCGGTGGGCACATTATATACGTCCATATCGTAATATAATGTAACCTAACCCATCTAGACCCTCGCTGGTAATGTTTTACAAAATTCCGGTCGTGTCGGCCCGTACTTTGCCGTGGGGACATTATATACGTCTATAACGTAATATATCCTAACCTAAGGGAACCTAACATCTCGGATGTAGTATTTTCCAACATTCCTGGCGGATCGGCCCCTACTTCTCGGTGGGCACATTATATACGTCTATATCGTAATATAACCTAACCTAACCCATCTAGACCGTCGCTGGTAATGATTTACAAAATCCCGGTCGTGTCGACCCGTACTTCTCGGTGGGGACATTATATACGTCTATAACGTTATATATCCTAACCTAAGGGAACCTAACTTCTCGGATGTAGTATTTTCCAACATTCCTGGCGGGTCGGCCCCTACTTCTCGGTGGGCACATTATATACGTCTATATCGTAATATACCCTAACCTAACCCACCTAGACCCTCGCTGGTAATGTTTCACAGAATCCCGCTCATGTCTTCCCGTACGTCTCGGTGCGTACATTATATACGTCTAAAAATTTATATATACTAACCTAAGGGAACATAACATCTCGGATGTAGTATTTTCCAACATTCCTGGCGGGTCGGCCCCTACATCTCGGTGGGCACATTATATACGTCTATATCGTAATATAACCCAACCTAACCCATCTAGACCGTCGCTGGTAATGTTTTACAAAATCCCGGTCGTGACGACCCGTACTTCTCGGTGGGGACATTATATACGTCTATAACGTTATATATCCTAACCTAAGGGAACCTAACTTCTCGGATGTAGTATTTTCCAACATTCCTGGCGGGTCGGCCCCTACTTCTCGGTGGGCACATTATATACGTCTATATCGTAATATACCCTAACCTAACCCACCTAGACCCTCGCTGGTAATGTTTCACAGAATCCCGCTCATGTCTTCCCGTACGTCTCGGTGCGTACATTATATACGTCTAAAAATTTATATATACTAACCTAAGGGAACATAACATCTCGGATGTAGTATTTTCCAACATTCCTGGCGGGTCGGCCCCTACATCTCGGTGGGCACATTATATACGTCTATATCGTAATATAACCCAACCTAACCCATCTAGACCGTCGCTGGTAATGTTTTACAAAATCCCGGTCGTGACGACCCGTACTTCTCGGTGGGGACATTATATACGTCTATAACGTTATATATCCTAACCTAAGGGAACCTAACATGTCGGATGTAGTATTTTCCAACATTCCTGGCGGGCCGGCCCCTACTTCTCGGTGGGCACATTATATACGTCCATATCGTAATATAATGTAACCTAACCCATCTAGACCCTCGCTGGTAATGTTTTACAAAATTCCGGTCGTGTCGGCCCGTACTTTGCCGTGGGGACATTATATACGTCTATAACGTTATATATCCTAACCTAAGGGAACCTAACATCTCGGATGTAGTATTTTCCAACATTCCTGGCGGATCGGCCCCTACTTCTCGGTGGGCACATTATATACGTCTATATCGTAATATAACCTAACCTAACCCATCTAGACCGTCGCTGGTAATGATTTACAAAATCCCGGTCGTGTCGACCCGTACTTCTCGGTGGGGACATTATATACGTCTATAACGTTATATATCCTAACCTAAGGGAACCTAACTTCTCGGATGTAGTATTTTCCAACATTCCTGGCGGGTCGGCCCCTACTTCTCGGTGGGCACATTATATACGTCTATATCGTAATATACCCTAACCTAACCCACCTAGACCCTCGCTGGTAATGTTTCACAGAATCCCGCTCATGTCTTCCCGTACGTCTCGGTGCGTACATTATATACGTCTAAAAATTTATATATACTAACCTAAGGGAACATAACATCTCGGATGTAGTATTTTCCAACATTCCTGGCGGGTCGGCCCCTACATCTCGGTGGGCACATTATATACGTCTATATCGTAATATAACCCAACCTAACCCATCTAGACCGTCGCTGGTAATGTTTTACAAAATCCCGGTCGTGACGACCCGTACTTCTCGGTGGGGACATTATATACGTCTATAACGTTATATATCCTAACCTAAGGGAACCTAACATGTCGGATGTAGTATTTTCCAACATTCCTGGCGAGTCGGCCCCTACTTCTCGATGGGCACATTATATTTGTCTATATCGCAATATAACCTAACCTAACCCATCTAGACCCTCGGTGGTAATGTTTTACAAAATCCCGGTCGTGTCGGCCCGTACTTCTCGGCGGGGACATTATATACGTCTTTAACGTTATATATCCTAACCTAAGGGAACCTAACATCTCGCATGTATTATTTTCCAACGATCCTGGCGGGCCAGCCCCTACTTCTCGGTGGGCACATTATATACGTCCATATCGTAATATAATCTAACCTAACCCATGTAGACCCTCGCTGGTAATGTTTTACAAAATTCCGGTCGTGTCGGCCCGTACTTTGCCGTGGGGACATTATATACGTCTCTAACGTTATATATCCTAACCTAAGGGAACCTAACACCTCGGATGTAGTATTTTCCAACATTCCTGGCGGGTCGGCCCCTACTTCTCGATGGGCACATTATATTTGTCTATATCGCAATATAACCTAACCTAACCCATCTAGACCCTCGCTGGTAATGTTTTACAAAATCCCGGTCGTGTCGGCCCGTACTTCTCGGTGTGGACATTATATACGTCTATAACGTTATATATCCTAACCTAAGGGAACCTAACATCTCGCATGTATTATTTTCCAACGTTCCTGGCGGGCCAGCCCCTACTTCTCGGTGGGCACATTATATACGTCCATATCGTAATATAACCTAACCTAACCCATCTAGACCGTCGCTGGTAATGTTTTACAAAATCCCGGTCGTGTCGGCCCATACTTCTCGGTGTGGACATTATATACGTCTATATCGTTATATATCCTAACCTAAGGGAACCTATCATCTCGGATGTAGTATTTTCCAACATTCCTGGCGGGTCGGCCCCTACTTTTCGGTGGGCACATTATATACTTCTATATCGTAATATAACCTAACCTAACCCATCTAGACCGTCGCTGGTAATGTTTTACAAAATCCCGGTCGTGTCGACCCGTACTTCTCGGTGGGGACATTATATACGTCTATAACGTTATATATCCTAACCTAAGGGAACCTAACTTCTCGGATGTAGTATTTTCCAACATTCCTCGCGGGTCGGCCCCTACTTCTCGGTGGGCACATTAGATACGTCTATATCGTAATATAACCTAACCTAATCCATGTAGACCCTCGCTGGTAATGTTTTACAAAATCCCGGTCGTGTCTGCCCGTACTTCTCGGTGGGGACATTATATACGTCTATAACGTTATATATCCTAACCTAAGGGAACCTAACATGTCGGATGTAGTATTTTCCAACATTCCTAGCGGGTCGGCCCCTACTTCTCGGTGGGCACATTATGTACGTCTATATCGTAATATAACCTAACCTAACCCATCTAGACCCTCGCTGGTAATGTTTTACAAAATCCCGGTCGTGTCGACCCGTACTTCTCGGTGGGGACATTATATACGTCTATAACGTTATATATCCTAACCTAAGGGAACCTAACATCTCGCATGTATTATTTTCCAACGTTCCTGGCGTGCCAGGCCCTACTTCTCGGTGGGCACATTATATACTTCCATATCGTAATATAACCTAACCTAACCTATCTAGACCCTCGCTGGTAATGTTTAACAAAATTCCGGTCGTGTCGGCATGTACTTTGCCGTGGGGACATTATATACGTCTATAACGTTATATATCCTAACCTAAGGGAACCTAACTTCTCGGATGTAGTATTTTCCAACATTCCTGGCGGGTCGGCCCCTACTTCTCGGTGGGCACATTATATACGCCTATATCGTAATATAACCCAACCTAACCCATCTAGACCGTCGCTGGTAATGTTTTACAAAATCCTGGTCGTGTCGACCCGTACTTCTCGGTGGGGACATTATATACGTCTATAACGTTATATATCCTAACCTAAGGGAACCTAACATGTCGGATGTAGTATTTTCCAACATTCCTGGCGGGTCGGCACCTACTTCTCGATGGGCACAATATATTTGTCTATATCGCAATATAACCTAACCTAACCCATCTAGACCGTCGCTGGTAATGTTTTACAAAATCCCGGTCGTGTCGACCCGTACTTCTCGGTGGGGACATTATATACGTCTATAACGTTATATATCCTAACCTAAGGGAACCTAACATCTCGCATGTATTATTTTCCAACGTTCCTGGCGGGCCAGCCCCTACTTCTCGGTGGGCACATTATATACGTCCATATCGTAATATAACCTAACCTAACCCATCTAGACCGTCGCTGGTAATGTTTTACAAAATCCCGGTCGTGTCGGCCCATACTTCTCGGTGTGGACATTATATACGTCTATATCGTTATATATCCTAACCTAAGGGAACCTATCATCTCGGATGTAGTATTTGCCAACATTCCTGGCGGGTCGGCCCCTACTTTTCGGTGGGCACATTATATACTTCTATATCGTAATATAACCTAACCTAACCCATCTAGACCGTCGCTGGTAATGTTTTACAAAATCCCGGTCGTGTCGACCCGTACGTCTCGGTGGGGACATTATATACGTCTATAACGTTATATATCCTAACCTAAGGGAAACTAACTTCTCGGATGTAGTATTTTCCAACATTCCTCGCGGGTCGGCCCCTACTTCTCGGTGGGCACATTAGATACGTCTATATCGTAATATAACCTAACCTAATCCATGTAGACCCTCGCTGGTAATGTTTTACAAAATCCCGGTCGTGTCTGCCCGTACTTCTCGGTGGGGACATTATATACGTCTATAACGTTATATATCCTAACCTAAGGGAACCTAACATCTCGGATGTAGTATTTTCCAACATTCCTGGCCGGTCGGCCCCTACTTCTCGGTGGGCACATTATATACGTCTATATCGTAATATAACCTAACCTAACCCATCTAGACAGTCGCTGGTAATGTTTTACAAAATCCCGGTCGTGTCGACCCGTACTTCTCGGTGGGGACATTATATACGTCTATAACGTTATATATCCTAACCTAAGGGAACCTAACTTCTCGGATGTAGTATTTTCCAACATTCCTCGCGGGTCGGCCCCTACTTCTCGGTGGGCACATTATATACGCCTATATCGTAATATAACCCAACCTAACCCATCTAGACCGTCGCTGGTAATGTTTTACAAAATCCCGGTCGTGTCGACCCGTACTTCTCGGTGGGGACATTATATACGTCTATAACGTAATATATCCTAACCTAAGGGAACCTAACATGTCGGATGTAGTATTTTCCAACATTCCTGGCGGGTCGGCCCCTACTTCTCGATGGGCACATTATATTTGTCTATATCGCAATATAACCTAACCTAACCCATCTAGACCCTCGCTGGTAATGTTTTACAAAATCCCGGTCGTGTCTGCCCGTACTTCTCGGTGGGGACATTATATACGTCTATAACGTTATATATCCTAACCTAAGGGAACCTAACATGTCGGATGTAGTATTTTCCAACATTCCTGGCGGGTCGGCCCCTACTTCTCGATGGGCACATTATATATGTCTATATCGCAATATAACCTAACCTAACCCATCTAGACCCTCGCTGGTAATGTTTTACAAAATCCCGGTCGTGTCGGCCCGTACTTCTCGGTGTGGACATTATATACGTCTATAACGTTATATATCCTAACCTAAGGGAACCTAACATCTCGCATGTATTATTTTCCAACGTTCCTGGCGGGCCAGCCCCTACTTCTCGGTGGGCACATTATGTACGTCTATATCGTAATATAACCTAACCTAACCCATCTAGACCGTCGCTGGTAATGTTTTACAAAATCCCGGTCGTGTCGACCCGTACTTCTCGGTGGGTACATTATATACGTCTATAACGTTATATATCCTAACCTAAGGGAACCTAACTTCTCGGATGTAGTATTTTCCAACATTCCTCGCGGGTCGGCCCCTACTTCTCGGTGGGCACATTATATACGTCTATATCGTAATATAACCTAACCTAATCCATGTAGACCCTCGCTGGTAATGTTTTACAAAATCCCGGTCGTGTCTGCCCGTACTTCTCGGTGGGGACATTATATACGTCTATAACGTTATATATCCTAACCTAAGGGAACCTAGCATGTCGGATGTAGTATTTTCCAACATTCCTTGCGGGTCGGCCCCTACTTCTCGATGGGCGCATTATATATGTCTATATCGCAATATAACCTAACCTAACCCATCTAGACCCTCGCTGGTAATGTTTTACAAAATCCCGGTCGTGTCGGCCCGTACTTCTCGGGGTAGACATTATATACGTCTATAACGTTATATATCCTAACATAAGGGAACCTAACATCTCGCATGTATTATTTTCCAACGTTCCTGGCGTGCCAGGCCCTACTTCTCGGTGGGCACATTATATACTTCCATATCGTAATATAACCTAACCTAACCTATCTAGACCCTCGCTGGTAATGTTTAACAAAATTCCGGTCGTGTCGGCATGTACTTTGCCGTGGGGACATTATATACGTCTATAACGTTATATATCCTAACCTAAGGGAACCTAACTTCTCGGATGTAGTATTTTCCAACATTCCTGGCGGGTCGGCCCCTACTTCTCGGTGGGCACATTATATACCCCTATATCGTAATATAACCCAACCTAACCCATCTAGACCGTCGCTGGTAATGTTTTACAAAATCCCGGTCGTGTTGACCCGTACTTCTCGGTGGGGACATTATATACGTCTATAACGTTATATATCCTAACCTAAGGGAACCTAACATGTCGGATGTAGTATTTTCCAACATTCCTGGCGGGTCGGCACCTACTTCTCGATGGGCACAATATATTTGTCTATATCGCAATATAACCTAACCTAACCCATCTAGAACGTCGCTGGTAATGTTTTACAAAATCCCGGTCGTGTCGACCCGTACTTCTCGGTGGGGACATTATATACGTCTATAACGTTATATATCCTAACCTAAGGGAACCTAACTTCTCGGATGTAGTATTTTCCAACATTCCTCGCGGGTCGGCCTCTACTTCTCGGTGGGCACATTATATACGTCTATATCGTAATATAACCTAACCTAACCCATGTAGACCCTCGCTGGTAATGTTTTACAAAATTCCGGTCGTGTCGGCCCGTACTTTGCCGTGGGGACATTATATACGTCTCTAACGTTATATATCCTAACCTAAGGGAACCTAACACCTCGGATGTAGTATTTTCCAACATTCCTGGCGGGTCGGCCCCTACTTCTCGATGGGCACATTATATTTGTCTATATCGCAATATAACCTAACCTAACCCATCTAGACCCTCGCTGGTAATGTTTTACAAAATTCCGGTCGTGTCGGCCCGTACTTTGCCGTGGGGACATTATATACGTCTATAACGTTATATACCCTAACCTAAGGGAACCTAACATCTCGGATGTAGTATTTTCCAACATTCCTAGCGGGTCGGCCCCTACTTCTCGATGGGCACATTATATATGTCTATATCGCAATATAACCTAACCTAACCCATCTAGACCCTCGCTGGTAATGTTTTACAAAATCCCGGTCGTGTCGGCCCGTACTTCTCGGTGTGGACATTATATACGTCTATAACGTTATATATCCTAACCTAAGGGAACCTAACATGTCGGATGTAGTATTTTCCAACATTCCTGGCGGGTCGGCCCCTACTTCTCGATGGGCACATTATATTTGTCTATATCGCAATATAACCTAACCTAACCCATCTAGACCCTCGCTGGTAATGTTTTACAAAATCCCGGTCGTGTCGGCCCGTACTTCTCGGTGTGGACATTATATACGTCTATAACGTTATATATCCTAACCTAAGGGAACCTAACATCTCGCACGTATTATTTTCCAACGTTCCTGGCGGGCCAGCCCCTACTTCTCGGTGGGCACATTATATACGTCGATATCGTAATATAACCTAACCTAATCCATCTAGACCCTCGCTGGTAATGTTTTACAAAATCCCGGTCGTGTCTGCCCGTACTTCTCGGTGGGGACATTATATACGTCTATAACGTTATATATCCTAACCTAAGGGAACCTAACATCTCGCATGTATTATTTTCCAACGTTCCTGGCGGGCCAGCCCCTACTTCTCGGTGGGCACATTATATACGTCGATATCGTAATATAACCTAACCTAATCCATCTAGACCCTCGCTGGTAATGTTTTACAAAATCCCGGTCGTGTCTGCCCGTACTTCTCGGTGGGGACATTATATACGTCTATAACGTTATATATCCTAACCTAAGGGAACCTAACTTCTCGGATGTAGTATTTTCCAACATTCCTCGCGGGTCGGCCTCTACTTCTCGGTGGGCACATTATATACGTCTATATCGTAATATAACCTAACCTAACCCATCTAGACCGTCGCTGGTAATGTTTTACAAAATCCCGGTCGTGTCGACCCGTACTTCTCGGTGGGGACATTATATACGTCTATAACGTTATATATCCTAACCTAAAGGAACCTAACTTCTCGGATGTAGTATTTTCCAACATTCCTCGCGGGTCGGCCCCTACTTCTCGGTGGGCACATTAGATACGTCTATATCGTAATATAACCTAACCTAATCCATGTAGACCCTCGCTGGTAATGTTTTACAAAATCCCGGTCGTGTCTGCCCGTACTTCTCGGTGGGGACATTATATACGTCTATAACGTTATATATCCTAACCTAAGGGAACCTAACATGTCGGATGTAGTATTTTCCAACATTCCTAGCGGGTCGGCCCCTACTTCTCGGTGGGCACATTATGTACGTCTATATCGTAATATAACCTAACCTAACCCATCTAGACCCTCGCTGGTAATGTTTTACAAAATCCCGGTCGTGTCGACCCGTACTTCTCGGTGGGGACATTATATACGTCTATAACGTTATATATCCTAACCTAAGGGAACCTAACATCTCGCATGTATTATTTTCCAACGTTCCTGGCGTGCCAGGCCCTACTTCTCGGTGGGCACATTATATACTTCCATATCGTAATATAACCTAACCTAACCTATCTAGACCCTCGCTGGTAATGTTTAACAAAATTCCGGTCGTGTCGGCATGTACTTTGCCGTGGGGACATTATATACGTCTATAACGTTATATATCCTAACCTAAGGGAACCTAACTTCTCGGATGTAGTATTTTCCAACATTCCTGGCGGGTCGGCCCCTACTTCTCGGTGGGCACATTATATACGCCTATATCGTAATATAACCCAACCTAACCCATCTAGACCGTCGCTGGTAATGTTTTACAAAATCCTGGTCGTGTCGACCCGTACTTCTCGGTGGGGACATTATATACGTCTATAACGTTATATATCCTAACCTAAGGGAACCTAACATGTCGGATGTAGTATTTTCCAACATTCCTGGCGGGTCGGCACCTACTTCTCGATGGGCACAATATATTTGTCTATATCGCAATATAACCTAACCTAACCCATCTAGACCGTCGCTGGTAATGTTTTACAAAATCCCGGTCGTGTCGACCCGTACTTCTCGGTGGGGACATTATATACGTCTATAACGTTATATATCCTAACCTAAGGGAACCTAACATCTCGCATGTATTATTTTCCAACGTTCCTGGCGGGCCAGCCCCTACTTCTCGGTGGGCACATTATATACGTCCATATCGTAATATAACCTAACCTAACCCATCTAGACCGTCGCTGGTAATGTTTTACAAAATCCCGGTCGTGTCGGCCCATACTTCTCGGTGTGGACATTATATACGTCTATATCGTTATATATCCTAACCTAAGGGAACCTATCATCTCGGATGTAGTATTTGCCAACATTCCTGGCGGGTCGGCCCCTACTTTTCGGTGGGCACATTATATACTTCTATATCGTAATATAACCTAACCTAACCCATCTAGACCGTCGCTGGTAATGTTTTACAAAATCCCGGTCGTGTCGACCCGTACTTCTCGGTGGGGACATTATATACGTCTATAACGTTATATATCCTAACCTAAGGGAAACTAACTTCTCGGATGTAGTATTTTCCAACATTCCTCGCGGGTCGGCCCCTACTTCTCGGTGGGCACATTAGATACGTCTATATCGTAATATAACCTAACCTAATCCATGTAGACCCTCGCTGGTAATGTTTTACAAAATCCCGGTCGTGTCTGCCCGTACTTCTCGGTGGGGACATTATATACGTCTATAACGTTATATATCCTAACCTAAGGGAACCTAACATCTCGGATGTAGTATTTTCCAACATTCCTGGCCGGTCGGCCCCTACTTCTCGGTGGGCACATTATATACGTCTATATCGTAATATAACCTAACCTAACCCATCTAGACAGTCGCTGGTAATGTTTTACAAAATCCCGGTCGTGTCGACCCGTACTTCTCGGTGGGGACATTATATACGTCTATAACGTTATATATCCTAACCTAAGGGAACCTAACTTCTCGGATGTAGTATTTTCCAACATTCCTCGCGGGTCGGCCCCTACTTCTCGGTGGGCACATTATATACGCCTATATCGTAATATAACCCAACCTAACCCATCTAGACCGTCGCTGGTAATGTTTTACAAAATCCCGGTCGTGTCGACCCGTACTTCTCGGTAGGGACATTATATACGTCTATAACGTAATATATCCTAACCTAAGGGAACCTAACATGTCGGATGTAGTATTTTCCAACATTCCTGGCGGGTCGGCCCCTACTTCTCGATGGGCACATTATATTTGTCTATATCGCAATATAACCTAACCTAACCCATCTAGACCCTCGCTGGTAATGTTTTACAAAATCCCGGTCGTGTCTGCCCGTACTTCTCGGTGGGGACATTATATACGTCTATAACGTTATATATCCTAACCTAAGGGAACCTAACATGTCGGATGTAGTATTTTCCAACATTCCTGGCGGGTCGGCCCCTACTTCTCGATGGGCACATTATATATGTCTATATCGCAATATAACCTAACCTAACCCATCTAGACCCTCGCTGGTAATGTTTTACAAAATCCCGGTCGTGTCGGCCCGTACTTCTCGGTGTGGACATTATATACGTCTATAACGTTATATATCCTAACCTAAGGGAACCTAACATCTCGCATGTATTATTTTCCAACGTTCCTGGCGGGCCAGCCCCTACTTCTCGGTGGGCACATTATGTACGTCTATATCGTAATATAACCTAACCTAACCCATCTAGACCGTCGCTGGTAATGTTTTACAAAATCCCGGTCGTGTCGACCCGTACTTCTCGGTGGGTGCATTATATACGTCTATAACGTTATATATCCTAACCTAAGGGAACCTAACTTCTCGGATGTAGTATTTTCCAACATTCCTCGCGGGTCGGCCCCTACTTCTCGGTGGGCACATTATATACGTCTATATCGTAATATAACCTAACCTAATCCATGTAGACCCTCGCTGGTAATGTTTTACAAAATCCCGGTCGTGTCTGCCCGTACTTCTCGGTGGGGACATTATATACGTCTATAACGTTATATATCCTAACCTAAGGGAACCTAGCATGTCGGATGTAGTATTTTCCAACATTCCTAGCGGGTCGGCCCCTACTTCTCGATGGGCACATTATATATGTCTATATCGCAATATAACCTAACCTAACCCATCTAGACCCTCGCTGGTAATGTTTTACAAAATCCCGGTCGTGTCGGCCCGTACTTCTCGGTGTGGACATTATATACGTCTATAACGTTATATATCCTAACCTAAGGGAACCTAACTTCTCGGATGTAGTATTTTCCAACATTCCTCGCGGGTCGGCCCCTACTTCTCGGTGGGCACATTATATACGCCTATATCGTAATATAACCCAACCTAACCCATCTAGACCGTCGCTGGTAATGTTTTACAAAATCCCGGTCGTGTCGACCCGTACTTCTCGGTGGGGACATTATATACGTCTATAACGTAATATATCCTAACCTAAGGGAACCTAACATGTCGGATGTAGTATTTTCCAACATTCCTGGCGGGTCGGCCCCTACTTCTCGATGGGCACATTATATTTGTCTATATCGCAATATAACCTAACCTAACCCATCTAGACCCTCGCTGGTAATGTTTTACAAAACCCCGGTCGTGTCTGCCCGTACTTCTCGGTGGGGACATTATATACGTCTATAACGTTATATATCCTAACCTAAGGGAACCTAACATGTCGGATGTAGTATTTTCCAACATTCCTGGCGGGTCGGCCCCTACTTCTCGATGGGCACATTATATATGTCTATATCGCAATATAACCTAACCTAACCCATCTAGACCCTCGCTGGTAATGTTTTACAAAATCCCGGTCGTGTCGGCCCGTACTTCTCGGTGTGGACATTATATACGTCTATAACGTTATATATCCTAACCTAAGGGAACCTAACATCTCGCATGTATTATTTTCCAACGTTCCTGGCGGGCCAGCCCCTACTTCTCGGTGGGCACATTATGTACGTCTATATCGTAATATAACCTAACCTAACCCATCTAGACCGTCGCTGGTAATGTTTTACAAAATCCCGGTCGTGTCGACCCGTACTTCTCGGTGGGTACATTATATACGTCTATAACGTTATATATCCTAACCTAAGGGAACCTAACTTCTCGGATGTAGTATTTTCCAACATTCCTCGCGGGTCGGCCCCTACTTCTCGGTGGGCACATTATATACGTCTATATCGTAATATAACCTAACCTAATCCATGTAGACCCTCGCTGGTAATGTTTTACAAAATCCCGGTCGTGTCTGCCCGTACTTCTCGGTGGGGACATTATATACGTCTATAACGTTATATATCCTAACCTAAGGGAACCTAGCATGTCGGATGTAGTATTTTCCAACATTCCTTGCGGGTCGGCCCCTACTTCTCGATGGGCGCATTATATATGTCTATATCGCAATATAACCTAACCTAACCCATCTAGACCCTCGCTGGTAATGTTTTACAAAATCCCGGTCGTGTCGGCCCGTACTTCTCGGGGTAGACATTATATACGTCTATAACGTTATATATCCTAACATAAGGGAACCTAACATCTCGCATGTATTATTTTCCAACGTTCCTGGCGTGCCAGGCCCTACTTCTCGGTGGGCACATTATATACTTCCATATCGTAATATAACCTAACCTAACCTATCTAGACCCTCGCTGGTAATGTTTAACAAAATTCCGGTCGTGTCGGCATGTACTTTGCCGTGGGGACATTATATACGTCTATAACATTATATATCCTAACCTAAGGGAACCTAACTTCTCGGATGTAGTATTTTCCAACATTCCTGGCGGGTCGGCCCCTACTTCTCGGTGGGCACATTATATACGCCTATATCGTAATATAACCCAACCTAACCCATCTAGACCGTCGCTGGTAATGTTTTACAAAATCCCGGTCGTGTTGACCCGTACTTCTCGGTGGGGACATTATATACGTCTATAACGTTATATATCCTAACCTAAGGGAACCTAACATGTCGGATGTAGTATTTTCCAACATTCCTGGCGGGTCGGCACCTACTTCTCGATGGGCACAATATATTTGTCTATATCGCAATATAACCTAACCTAACCCATCTAGAACGTCGCTGGTAATGTTTTACAAAATCCCGGTCGTGTCGACCCGTACTTCTCGGTGGGGACATTATATACGTCTATAACGTTATATATCCTAACCTAAGGGAACCTAACTTCTCGGATGTAGTATTTTCCAACATTCCTCGCGGGTCGGCCTCTACTTCTCGGTGGGCACATTATATACGTCTATATCGTAATATAACCTAACCTAACCCATGTAGACCCTCGCTGGTAATGTTTTACAAAATTCCGGTCGTGTCGGCCCGTACTTTGCCGTGGGGACATTATATACGTCTCTAACGTTATATATCCTAACCTAAGGGAACCTAACACCTCGGATGTAGTATTTTCCAACATTCCTGGCGGGTCGGCCCCTACTTCTCGATGGGCACATTATATTTGTCTATATCGCAATATAACCTAACCTAACCCATCTAGACCCTCGCTGGTAATGTTTTACAAAATCCCGGTCGTGTCGGCCCGTACTTCTCGGTGTGGACATTATATACGTCTATAACGTTATATATCCTAACCTAAGGGAACCTAACATGTCGGATGTAGTATTTTCCAACATTCCTGGCGGGTCGGCCCCTACTTCTCGATGGGCACATTATATTTGTCTATATCGCAATATAACCTAACCTAACCCATCTAGACCCTCGCTGGTAATGTTTTACAAAATCCCGGTCGTGTCGGCCCGTACTTCTCGGTGTGGACATTATATACGTCTATAACGTTATATATCCCTACCTAAGGGAACCTAACATCTCGCACGTATTATTTTCCAACGTTCCTGGCGGGCCTGCCCCTACTTCTCGGTGGGCACATTATATACGTCGATATCGTAATATAACCTAACCTAACCCATCTAGACCGTCGCTGGTAATGTTTTACAAAATCCCGGTCGTGTCGACCCGTACTTCTCGGAGGGTACATTATATACGTCTATAACGTTATATATCCTAACCTAAGGGAACCTAACTTCTCGGATGTAGTATTTTCCAACATTCCTCGCGGGTCGGCCCCTACTTCTCGGTGGGCACATTATATACGTCTATATCGTAATATAACCTAACCTAATCCATGTAGACCCTCGCTGGTAATGTTTTACAAAATCCCGGTCGTGTCTGCCCGTACTTCTCGGTGGGGACATTATATACGTCTATAACGTTATATATCCTAACCTAAGGGAACCTAGCATGTCGGATGTAGTATTTTCCAACATTCCTTGCGGGTCGGCCCCTACTTCTCGATGGGCGCATTATATATGTCTATATCGCAATATAACCTAACCTAACCCATCTAGACCCTCGCTGGTAATGTTTTACAAAATCCCGGTCGTGTCGGCCCGTACTTCTCGGGGTAGACATTATATACGTCTATAACGTTATATATCCTAACCTAAGGGAACCTAACATCTCGCATGTATTATTTTCCAACGTTCCTGGCGGGCCAGCCCCTACTTCTCGGTGGGCACATTATATACGTCGATATCGTAATATAACCTAACCTAATCCATCTAGACCCTCGCTGGTAATGTTTTACAAAATCCCGGTCGTGTCTGCCCGTACTTCTCGGTGGGGACATTATATACGTCTATAACGTTATATATCCTAACCTAAGGGAACCTAACATCTCGCATGTATTATTTTCCAACGTTCCTGGCGGGCCAGCCCCTACTTCTCGGTGGGCACATTATATACGTCGATATCGTAATATAACCTAACCTAATCCATCTAGACCCTCGCTGGTAATGTTTTACAAAATCCCGGTCGTGTCTGCCCGTACTTCTCGGTGGGGACATTATATACGTCTATAACGTTATATATCCTAACCTAAGGGAACCTAACATCTCGGATGTAGTATTTTCCAACATTCCTGGCCGGTCGGCCCCTACTTCTCGGTGGGCACATTATATACGTCTATATCGTAATATAACCTAACCTAACCCATCTAGACAGTCGCTGGTAATGTTTTACAAAATCCCGGTCGTGTCGACCCGTACTTCTCGGTGGGGACATTATATACGTCTATAACGTTATATATCCTAACCTAAGGGAACCTAACTTCTCGGATGTAGTATTTTCCAACATTCCTCGCGGGTCGGCCCCTACTTCTCGGTGGGCACATTATATACGCCTATATCGTAATATAACCCAACCTAACCCATCTAGACCGTCGCTGGTAATGTTTTACAAAATCCCGGTCGTGTCGACCCGTACTTCTCGGTGGGGACATTATATACGTCTATAACGTAATATATCCTAACCTAAGGGAACCTAACATGTCGGATGTAGTATTTTCCAACATTCCTGGCGGGTCGGCCCCTACTTCTCGATGGGCACATTATATTTGTCTATATCGCAATATAACCTAACCTAACCCATCTAGACCCTCGCTGGTAATGTTTTACAAAATCCCGGTCGTGTCTGCCCGTACTTCTCGGTGGGGACATTATATACGTCTATAACGTTATATATCCTAACCTAAGGGAACCTAACATGTCGGATGTAGTATTTTCCAACATTCCTGGCGGGTCGGCCCCTACTTCTCGATGGGCACATTATATATGTCTATATCGCAATATAACCTAATCTAACCCATCTAGACCCTCGCTGGTAATGTTTTACAAAATCCCGGTCGTGTCGGCCCGTACTTCTCGGTGTGGACATTATATACGTCTATAACGTTATATATCCTAACCTAAGGGAACCTAACATGTCGGATGTAGTATTTTCCAACATTCCTGGCGGGTCGGCCCCTACTTCTCGGTGGTCACATTATATACGTCTATATCGTAATATAACCCAACCTAACCCATCTAGACCGTCGCTGGTAATGTTTTACAAAATCCCGGTCGTGTCGACCCGTACTTCTCGGTGGGGACATTATATACGTCTATAACGTAATATATCCTAACCTAAGGGAAACTAACATGTCGGATGTAGTATTTTCCAACATTCCTGGCGGGTCGGCCCCTACTTCTCGATGGGCACGTTATATATGTCTATATCGCAATATAACCTAACCTAACCCATCTAGACCTTCGCTGGTAATGTTTTACAAAATCCCGGTCGTGTCGGCCCGTACTTCTCGGGGTAGACATTATGTACGTCTATAACGTTATATATCCTAACCTAAGGGAACCTAGCATCTCGCATGTATTATTTTCCAACGTTCCTGGCGGGCCAGCCCCTACTTCTCGGTGGGCACATTATATACGTCGATATCGTAATATAACCTAACCTAATCCATCTAGACCCTCGCTGGTAATGTTTTACAAAATCCCGGTCGTGTCTGCCCGTACTTCTCGGTGGGGACATTATAGACGTCTATAACGTTATATATCCTAACCTAAGGGAACCTAACATCTCGCATGTATTATTTTCCAACGTTCCTGGCGGGCCAGCCCCTACTTCTCGGTGGGCACATTATATACGTCGATATCGTAATATAACCTAACCTAATCCATCTAGACCCTCGCTGGTAATGTTTTACAAAATCCCGGTCGTGTCTGCCCGTACTTCTCGGTGGGGTCATTATATACGTCTATAACGTTATATATCCTAACCTAAGGGAACCTAACATCTCGGATGTAGTATTTTCCAACATTCCTGGCCGGTCGGCCCCTACTTCTCGGTGGGCACATTATATACGTCTATATCGTAATATAACCTAACCTAACCCATCTAGACAGTCGCTGGTAATGTTTTACAAAATCCCGGTCGTGTCGACCCGTACTTCTCGGTGGGGACATTATATACGTCTATAACGTTATATATCCTAACCTAAGGGAACCTAACTTCTCGGATGTAGTATTTTCCAACATTCCTCGCGGGTCGGCCCCTACTTCTCGGTGGGCACATTATATACGCCTATATCGTAATATAACCCAACCTAACCCATCTAGACCGTCGCTGGTAATGTTTTACAAAATCCCGGTCCTGTCGACCCGTACTTCTCGGTGGGGACATTATATACGTCTATAACGTAATATATCCTAACCTAAGGGAACCTAACATGTCGGATGTAGTATTTTCCAACATTCCTGGCGGGTCGGCCCCTACTTCTCGATGGGCACATTATATTTGTCTATATCGCAATATAACCTAACCTAACCCATCTAGACCCTCGCTGGTAATGTTTTACAAAATCCCGGTCGTGTCTGCCCGTACTTCTCGGTGGGGACATTATATACGTCTATAACGTTATATATCCTAACCTAAGGGAACCTAACATGTCGGATGTAGTATTTTCCAACATTCCTGGCGGGTCGGCCCCTACTTCTCGATGGGCACATTATATATGACTATATCGCAATATAACCTAATCTAACCCATCTAGACCCTCGCTGGTAATGTTTTACAAAATCCCGGTCGTGTCGGCCCGTACTTCTCGGTGTGGACATTATATACGTCTATAACGTTATATATCCTAACCTAAGGGAACCTAACATGTCGGATGTAGTATTTTCCAACATTCTTGGCGGGTCGGCCCCTACTTCTCGGTGGTCACATTATATACGTCTATATCGTAATATAACCCAACCTAACCCATCTAGACCGTCGCTGGTAATGTTTTACAAAATCCCGGTCGTGTCGACCCGTACTTCTCGGTGGGGACATTATATACGTCTATAACGTAATATATCCTAACCTAAGGGAAACTAACATGTCGGATGTAGTATTTTCCAACATTCCTGGCGGGTCGGCCCCTACTTCTCGATGGGCACGTTATATATGTCTATATCGCAATATAACCTAACCTAACCCATCTAGACCCTCGCTGGTAATGTTTTACAAAATCCCGGTCGTGTCGGCCCGTACTTCTCGGGGTAGACATTATATACGTCTATAACGTTATATATCCTAACCTAAGGGATCCTAACATGTCGGATGTAGTATTTTCCAACATTCCTGGCGGGTCGGCCCCTACTTCTCGATGGGCACATTATATATGTCTATATCGCAATATAACCTAACCTAACCCATCTAGACCCTCGCTGGTAATGTTTTACAAAATCCCGGTCGTGTCGGCCCGTACTTCTCGGTGTGGACATTATATACGTCTATAGCGTTATATATCCTAACCTAAGGGAACCTAACATCTCGCATGTATTATTTTCCAACGTTCCTGGGGGGCCAGCCCCTACTTCTCGGTGGGCACATTATGTACGTCTATATCGTAATATAACCTAACCTAACCCATCTAGACCGTCGCTGGTAATGTTTTACAAAATCCCGGTCGTGTCGACCCGTACTTCTCGGTGGGTACATTATATACGTCTATAACGTTATATATCCTAACCTAAGGGAACCTAACTTCTCGGATGTAGTATTTTCCAACATTCCTCGCGGGTCGGCCCCTACTTCTCGGTGGGCACATTATATACGTCTATATCGTAATATAACCTAACCTAATCCATGTAGACCCTCGCTGGTAATGTTTTACAAAATCCCGGTCGTGTCTGCCCGTACTTCTCGGTGGGGACATTATATACGTCTATAACGTTATATATCCTAACCTAAGGGAACCTAGCATGTCGGATGTAGTATTTTCCAACATTCCTTGCGGGTCGGCCCCTACTTCTCGATGGGCGCATTATATATGTCTATATCGCAATATAACCTAACCTAACCCATCTAGACCCTCGCTGGTAATGTTTTACAAAATCCCGGTCGTGTCGGCCCGTACTTCTCGGGGTAGACATTATATACGTCTATAACGTTATATATCCTAACCTAAGGGAACCTAACATCTCGCATGTATTATTTTCCAACGTTCCTGGCGGGCCAGCCCCTACTTCTCGGTGGGCACATTATATACGTCGATATCGTAATATAACCTAACCTAATCCATCTAGACCCTCGCTGGTAATGTTTTACAAAATCCCGGTCGTGTCTGCCCGTACTTCTCGGTGGGGACATTATATACGTCTATAACGTTATATATCCTAACCTAAGGGAACCTAACATCTCGGATGTAGTATTTTCCAACATTCCTGGCCGGTCGGCCCCTACTTCTCGGTGGGCACATTATATACGTCTATATCGTAATATAACCTAACCTAACCCATCTAGACAGTCGCTGGTAATGTTTTACAAAATCCCGGTCGTGTCGACCCGTACTTCTCGGTGGGGACATTATATACGTCTATAACGTTATATATCCTAACCTAAGGGAACCTAACTTCTCGGATGTAGTATTTTCCAACATTCCTCGCGGGTCGGCCCCTACTTCTCGGTGGGCACATTATATACGCCTATATCGTAATATAACCCAACCTAACCCATCTAGACCGTCGCTGGTAATGTTTTACAAAATCCCGGTCGTGTCGACCCGTACTTCTCGGTGGGGACATTATATACGTCTATAACGTAATATATCCTAACCTAAGGGAACCTAACATGTCGGATGTAGTATTTTCCAACATTCCTGGCGGGTCGGCCCCTACTTCTCGATGGGCACATTATATTTGTCTATATCGCAATATAACCTAACCTAACCCATCTAGACCCTCGCTGGTAATGTTTTACAAAATCCCGGTCGTGTCTGCCCGTACTTCTCGGTGGGGACATTATATACGTCTATAACGTTATATATCCTAACCTAAGGGAACCTAACATGTCGGATGTAGTATTTTCCAACATTCCTGGCGGGTCGGCCCCTACTTCTCGATGGGCACATTATATATGTCTATATCGCAATATAACCTAATCTAACCCATCTAGACCCTCGCTGGTAATGTTTTACAAAATCCCGGTCGTGTCGGCCCGTACTTCTCGGTGTGGACATTATATACGTCTATAACGTTATATATCCTAACCTAAGGGAACCTAACATGTCGGATGTAGTATTTTCCAACATTCCTGGCGGGTCGGCCCCTACTTCTCGGTGGTCACATTGTATACGTCTATATCGTAATATAACCCAACCTAACCCATCTAGACCGTCGCTGGTAATGTTTTACAAAATCCCGGTCGTGTCGACCCGTACTTCTCGGTGGGGACATTATATACGTCTATAACGTAATATATCCTAACCTAAGGGAAACTAACATGTCGGATGTAGTATTTTCCAACATTCCTGGCGGGTCGGCCCCTACTTCTCGATGGGCACGTTATATATGTCTATGTCGCAATATAACCTAACCTAACCCATCTAGACCCTCGCTGGTAATGTTTTACAAAATCCCGGTCGTGTCGGCCCGTACTTCTCGGGGTAGACATTATGTACGTCTATAACGTTATATATCCTAACCTAAGGGAACCTAGCATCTCGCATGTATTATTTTCCAACGTTCCTGGCGGGCCAGCCCCTACTTCTCGGTGGGCACATTATATACGTCGATATCGTAATATAACCTAACCTAATCCATCTAGACCCTCGCTGGTAATGTTTTACAAAATCCCGGTCGTGTCTGCCCGTACTTCTCGGTGGGGACATTATATACGTCTATAACGTTATATATCCTAACCTAAGGGAACCTAACATCTCGCATGTATTATTTTCCAACGTTCCTGGCGGGCCAGCCCCTACTTCTCGGTGGGCACATTATATACGTCGATATCGTAATATAACCTAACCTAATCCATCTAGACCCTCGCTGGTAATGTTTTACAAAATCCCGGTCGTGTCTGCCCGTACTTCTCGGTGGGGACATTATATACGTCTATAACGTTATATATCCTAACCTAAGGGAACCTAACATCTCGGATGTAGTATTTTCCAACATTCCTGGCCGGTCGGCCCCTACTTCTCGGTGGGCACATTATATACGTCTATATCGTAATATAACCTAACCTAACCCATCTAGACAGTCGCTGGTAATGTTTTACAAAATCCCGGTCGTGTCGACCCGTACTTCTCGGTGGGGACATTATATACGTCTATAACGTTATATATCCTAACCTAAGGGAACCTAACTTCTCGGATGTAGTATTTTCCAACATTCCTCGCGGGTCGGCCCCTACTTCTCGGTGGGCACATTATATACGCCTATATCGTAATATAACCCAACCTAACCCATCTAGACCGTCGCTGGTAATGTTTTACAAAATCCCGGTCCTGTCGACCCGTACTTCTCGGTGGGGACATTATATACGTCTATAACGTAATATATCCTAACCTAAGGGAACCTAACATGTCGGATGTAGTATTTTCCAACATTCCTGGCGGGTCGGCCCCTACTTCTCGATGGGCACATTATATTTGTCTATATCGCAATATAACCTAACCTAACCCATCTAGACCCTCGCTGGTAATGTTTTACAAAATCCCGGTCGTGTCTGCCCGTACTTCTCGGTGGGGACATTATATACGTCTATAACGTTATATATCCTAACCTAAGGGAACCTAACATGTCGGATGTAGTATTTTCCAACATTCCTGGCGGGTCGGCCCCTACTTCTCGATGGGCACATTATATATGACTATATCGCAATATAACCTAATCTAACCCATCTAGACCCTCGCTGGTAATGTTTTACAAAATCCCGGTCGTGTCGGCCCGTACTTCTCGGTGTGGACATTATATACGTCTATAACGTTATATATCCTAACCTAAGGGAACCTAACATGTCGGATGTAGTATTTTCCAACATTCTTGGCGGGTCGGCCCCTACTTCTCGGTGGTCACATTATATACGTCTATATCGTAATATAACCCAACCTAACCCATCTAGACCGTCGCTGGTAATGTTTTACAAAATCCCGGTCGTGTCGACCCGTACTTCTCGGTGGGGACATTATATACGTCTATAACGTAATATATCCTAACCTAAGGGAAACTAACATGTCGGATGTAGTATTTTCCAACATTCCTGGCGGGTCGGCCCCTACTTCTCGATGGGCACGTTATATATGTCTATATCGCAATATAACCTAACCTAACCCATCTAGACCGTCGCTGGTAATGTTTTACAAAATCCCGGTCGTGTCGACCCGTACTTCTCGGTGGGTACATTATATACGTCTATAACGTTATATATCCTAACCTAAGGGAACCTAACTTCTCGGATGTAGTATTTTCCAACATTCCTCGCGGGTCGGCCCCTACTTCTCGGTGGGCACATTATATACGTCTACATCGTAATATAACCTAACCTAATCCATGTAGACCCTCGCTGGTAATGTTTTACAAAATCCCGGTCGTGTCTGCCCGTACTTCTCGGTGGGGACATTATATACGTCTATAACGTTATATATCCTAACCTAAGGGAACCTAGCATGTCGGATGTAGTATTTTCCAACATTCCTCGCGGGTCGGCCCCTACTTCTCGGTGGGCACATTATATACGCCTATATCGTAATATAACCCAACCTAACCCATCTAGACCGTCGCTGGTAATGTTTTACAAAATCCCGGTCGTGTCGACCCGTACTTCTCGGTGGGGACATTATATACGTCTATAACGTAATATATCCTAACCTAAGGGAACCTAACATGTCGGATGTAGTATTTTCCAACATTCCTGGCGGGTCGGCCCCTACTTCTCGATGGGCACATTATATTTGTCTATATCGCAATATAACCTAACCTAACCCATCTAGACCCTCGCTGGTAATGTTTTACAAAATCCCGGTCGTGTCTGCCCGTACTTCTCGGTGGGGACATTATATACGTCTATAACGTTATATATCCTAACCTAAGGGAACCTAACATGTCGGATGTAGTATTTTCCAACATTCCTGGCGGGTCGGCCCCTACTTCTCGATGGGCACATTATATATGTCTATATCGCAATATAACCTAACCTAACCCATCTAGACCCTCGCTGGTAATGTTTTACAAAATCCCGGTCGTGTCGGCCCGTACTTCTCGGTGTGGACATTATATACGTCTATAACGTTATATATCCTAACCTAAGGGAACCTAACATGTCGGATGTAGTATTTTCCAACATTCCTGGCGGGTCGGCCCCTACTTCTCGGTGGGCACATTATATACGCCTATATCGTAATATAACCCAACCTAACCCATCTAGACCGTCGCTGGTAATGTTTTACAAAATCCCGGTCGTGTCGACCCGTACTTCTCGGTGGGGACATTATATACGTCTATAACGTAATATATCCTAACCTAAGGGAACCTAACATGTCGGATGTAGTATTTTCCAACATTCCTGGCGTGTCGGCCCCTACTTCTCGATGGGCACATTATATTTGTCTATATCGCAATATAACCTAACCTAACCCATCTAGACCCTCGCTGGTAATGTTTTACAAAATCCCGGTCGTGTCTGCCCGTACTTCTCGGTGGGGACATTATATACGTCTATAACGTTATATATCCTAACCCAAGGGAACCTAACATGTCGGATGTAGTATTTTCCAACATTCCTGGCGGGTCGGCCCCTACTTCTCGATGGGCACATTATATATGTCTATATCGCAATATAACCTAACCTAACCCATCTAGACCCTCGCTGGTAATGTTTTACAAAATCCCGGTCGTGTCGGCCCGTACTTCTCGGTGTGGACATTATATACGTCTATAACGTTATATATCCTAACCTAAGGGAACCTAACATGTCGGATGTAGTATTTTCCAACATTCCTGGCGGGTCGGCCCCTACTTCTCGGTGGTCACATTATATACGTCTATATCGTAATATAACCCAACCTAACCCATCTAGAACGTCGCTGGTAATGTTTTACAAAATCCCGGTCGTTTCGACCCGTACTTCTCGGTGGGGACATTATATACGTCTATAACGTAATATATCCTAACCTAAGGGAACCTAACATGTCGGATGTAGTATTTTCCAACATTCCTGGCGGGTCGGCCCCTACTTCTCGATGGGCACATTATATTTGTCTATATCGCAATATAACCTAACCTAACCCATCTAGACCCTCGCTGGTAATGTTTTACAAAATCCCGGTCGTGTCTGCCCGTACTTCTCGGTGGGGACATTATATACGTCTATAACGTTATATATCCTAACCTAAGGGAACCTAACATGTCGGATGTAGTATTTTCCAACATTCCTGGCGGGTCGGCCCCTACTTCTCGATGGGCACATTATATATGTCTATATCGCAATATAACCTAACCTAACCCATCTAGACCCTCGCTGGTAATGTTTTACAAAATCCCGGTCGTGTCGGCCCGTACTTCACGGTGTGGACATTATATACGTCTATAACTTTATATATCCTAACCTAAGGGAACCTAACATGTCGGATGTAGTATTTTCCAACATTCCTGGCGGATCGGCCCCTACTTCTCGATGGGCACATTATATTTGTCTATATCGCAATATAACCTAACCTAACCCATCTAGACCCTCGCTGGTAATGTTTTACAAAATCCCGGTCGTGTCTGCCCGTACTTCTCGGTGGGGACATTATATACGTCTATAACGTTATATATCCTAACCTAAGGGTACCCAACATGTCGGATGTAGTATTTTCCAACATTCCTGGCGGGTCGGCCCCTACTTCTCGATGGGCACATTATATATGTCTATATCGCAATATAACCTAACCTAACCGATCTAGACCCTCGCTGGTAATGTTTTACAAAATCCCGGTCGTGTCGGCCCGTACTTCTCGGTGTGGACATTATATACGTCTATAACGTTATATATCCTAACCTAAGGGAACCTAACATCTCGCATGTATTAATCTCCAACGTTCCTGGCGGGCCAGCCCCTACTTCTCGGTGGGCACATTATGTACGTCTATATCGTAATATAACCTAACCTAACCCATCTAGACCGTCGCTGGTAATGTTTTACAAAATCCCGGTCGTGTCGACCCGTACTTCTCGGTGGGTACATTATATACGTCTATAACGTTATATATCCTAACCTAAGGGAACCTAACTTCTCGGATGTAGTATTTTCCAACATTCCTCGCGGGTCGGCCCCTACTTCTCGGTGGGCACATTATATACGTCTATATCGTAATATAACCTAACCTAATCCATGTAGACCCTCGCTGGTAATGTTTTACAAAATCCCGGTCGTGTCTGCCCGTACTTCTCGGTGGGGACATTATTTACGTCTATAACGTAATATATCCTAACCTAAGGGAACCTAACATGTCGGATGTAGTATTTTCCAACATTCCTGGCGGGTCGGCCCCTACTTCTCGATGGGCACATTATATTTGTCTATATCGCAATATAACCTAACCTAACCCATCTAGACCCTCGCTGGTAATGTTTTACAAAATCCCGGTCGTGTCTGCCCGTACTTCTCGGTGGGGACATTATATACGTCTATAACGTTATATATCCTAACCTAAGGGAACCTAACATGTCGGATGTAGTATTTTCCAACATTCCTGGCGGGTCGGCCCCTACTTCTCGATGGGCACATTATATATGTCTATATCGCAATATAACCTAACCTAACCCATCTAGTCCCTCGCTGGTAATGTTTTACAAAATCCCGGTCGTGTCGGCCCGTACTTCTCGGTGTGGACATTATATACGTCTATAACGTTATATATCCTAACCTAAGGGAACCTAACATGTCGGATGTAGTATTTTCCAACATTCCTGGCGGGTCGGCCCCTACTTCTCGATGGGCACATTATATATGTCCATATCGCAATATAACCTAACCTAACCCATCTAGACCCTCGCTGGTAATGTTTTACAAAATCCCGGTCGTGTCGGCCCGTACTTCTCGGTGTGGACATTATATAAGTCTATAACGTTATATATCCTAACCTAAGGGAACCTAACATCTCGCATGTATTATTTTCCAACGTTCCTGGCGGGCCAGCCCCTACTCCTCGGTGGGCACATTATGTACGTCTATATCGTAATATAACCTAACCTAACCCATCTAGACCGTCGCTGGTAATGTTTTACAAAATCCCGGTCGTGTCGACCCGTACTTCTCGGTGGGTACATTATATACGTCTATAACGTTATATATCCTAACCTAAGGGAACCTAACTTCTCGGATGTAGTATTTTCCAACATTCCTCGCGGGTCGGCCCCTACTTCTCGGTGGGCACATTATATACGTCTATATCGTAATATAACCTAACCTAATCCATGTAGACCCTCGCTGGTAATGTTTTACAAAATCCCGGTCGTGTCTGCCCGTACTTCTCGGTGGGGACATTATATACGTCTATAACGTTATATATCCTAACCTAAGGGAATCTAGCATGTCGGATGTAGTATTTTCCAACATTCCTTGCGGGTCGGCCCCTAATTCTGGATGGGCGCATTATATATGTCTATATCGCAATATAACCTAACCTAACCCATCTAGACCCTCGCTGGTAATGTTTTACAAAATCACGGTCGTGTCGGCCCGTACTTCTCGGGGTAGACATTATATACGTCTATAACGTTATATATCCTAACCTAAGGGAACCTAGCATCTCGCATGTATTATTTTCCAACGTTCCTGGCGGGCCAGCCCCTACTTCTCGGTGGGCACATTATATACGTCGATATCGTAATATAACCTAACCTAATCCATCTAGACCCTCGCTGGTAATGTTTTACAAAATCCCGGTCGTGTCTGCCCGTACTTCTCGGTGGGGACATTATATACGTCTATAACGTTATATATCCTAACCTAAGGGAACCTAACTTCTCGGATGTAGTATTTTCCAACATTCCTCGCGGGTCGGCCCCTACTTCTCGGTGGGCACATTATATACGCCTATATCGTAATATAACCCAACCTAACCCATCTAGACCGTCGCTGGTAATGTTTTACAAAATCCCGGTCGTGTCGACCCGTACTTCTCGGTGGGGACATTATATACGTCTATAACGTAATATATCCTAACCTAAGGGAACCTAACATGTCGGATGTAGTATTTTCCAACATTCCTGGCGGGTCGGCCCCTACTTCTCGATGGGCACATTATATTTGTCTATATCGCAATATAACCTAACCTAACCCATCTAGACCCTCGCTGGTAATGTTTTACAAAATCCCGGTCGTGTCTGCCCGTACTTCTCGGTGGGGACATTATATACGTCTATAACGTTATATATCCTAACCTAAGGGAACCTAACATGTCGGATGTAGTATTTTCCAACATTCCTGGCGGGTCGGCCCCTACTTCTCGATGGGCACATTATATTTGTCTATATCGCAATATAACCTAACCTAACCCATCTAGACCCTCGCTGGTAATGTTTTACAAAATCCCGGTCGTGTCTGCCCGTACTTCTCGGTGGGGACATTATATACGTCTATAACGTTATATATCCTAACCTAAGGGAACCTAACATGTCGGATGTAGTATTTTCCAACATTCCTGGCGGGTCGGCCCCTACTTCTCGATGGGCACATTATATATGTCTATATCGCAATATAACCTAACCTAACCCATCTAGACCCTCGCTGGTAATGTTTTACAAAATCCCGGTCGTGTCGGCCCGTACTTCTCGGTGTGGACATTATATACGTCTATAACGTTATATATCCTAACCTAAGGGAACCTAACATGTCGGATGTAGTATTTTCCAACATTCCTGGCGGGTCGGCCTCTACTTCTCGATGGGCACATTATATTTGTCTATATCGCAATATAACCTAACCTAACCCATCTAGACCCTCGCTGGTAATGTTTTACAAAATCCCGGTCGTGTCTGCCCGTACTTCTCGGTGGGGACATTATATACGTCTATAACGTTATATATCCTAACCTAAGGGAACCTAACTTCTCGGATGTAGTATTTTCCAACATTCCTGGCGGGTCGGCCCCTACTTCTCGATGGGCACATTATATATGTCTATATCGCAATATAACCTAACCTAACCCATCTAGACCCTCGCTGGTAATGTTTTACAAAATCCCGGTCGTGTCGGCCCGTACTTCTCGGTGTGGACATTATATACGTCTATAACGTTATATATCCTAACCTAAGGGAACCTAACATGTCGGATGTAGTATTTTCCAACATTCCTGGCGGGTCGGCCCCTACTTCTCGGTGGTCACATTATATACGTCTATATCGTAATATAACCCAACCTAACCCATCTAGAACGTCGCTGGTAATGTTTTACAAAATCCCGGTCGTTTCGACCCGTACTTCTCGGTGGGGACATTATATACGTCTATAACGTAATATATCCTAACCTAAGGGAACCTAACATGTCGGATGTAGTATTTTCCAACATTCCTGGCGGGTCGGCCCCTACTTCTCGAAGGGGACATTATATATGTCTATATCGCAATATAACCTAACCTAACCCATCTAGACCCTCGCTGGTAATGTTTTACAAAATCCCGGTCGTGTCGGCCCGTACTTCTCGGTGTGGACATTATATACGTCTATAACTTTATATATCCTAACCTAAGGGAACCTAACATGTCGGATGTAGTATTTTCCAACATTCCTGGCGGATCGGCCCCTACTTCTCGATGGGCACATTATATTTGTCTATATCGCAATATAACCTAACCTAACCCATCTAGACCCTCGCTGGTAATGTTTTACAAAATCCCGGTCGTGTCTGCCCGTACTTCTCGGTGGGGACATTATATACGTCTATAACGTTATATATCCTAACCTAAGGGTACCCAACATGTCGGATGTAGTATTTTCCAACATTCCTGGCGGGTCGGCCCCTACTTCTCGATGGGCACATTATATATGTCTATATCGCAATATAACCTAACCTAACCGATCTAGACCCTCGCTGGTAATGTTTTACAAAATCCCGTTCGTGTCGGCCCGTACTTCTCGGTGGGGACATTATTTACGTCTATAACGTAATATATCCTAACCTAAGGGAACCTAACATGTCGGATGTAGTATTTTCCAACATTCCTGGCGGGTCGGCCCCTACTTCTCGATGGGCACATTATATTTGTCTATATCGCAATATAACCTAACCTAACCCATCTAGACCCTCGCTGGTAATGTTTTACAAAATCCCGGTCGTGTCGACCCGTACTTCTCGGTGGGTACATTATATACGTCTATAACGTTATATATCCTAACCTAAGGGAACCTAACTTCTCGGATGTAGTATTTTCCAACATTCCTCGCGGGTCGGCCCCTACTTCTCGGTGGGCACATTATATACGTCTATATCGTAATATAACCTAACCTAATCCATGTAGACCCTCGCTGGTAATGTTTTACAAAATCCCGGTCGTGTCTGCCCGTACTTCTCGGTGGGGACATTATTTACGTCTATAACGTAATATATCCTAACCTAAGGGAACCTAACATGTCGGATGTAGTATTTTCCAACATTCCTGGCGGGTCGGCCCCTACTTCTCGATGGGCACATTATATTTGTCTATATCGCAATATAACCTAACCTAACCCATCTAGACCCTCGCTGGTAATGTTTTACAAAATCCCGGTCGTGTCTGCCCGTACTTCTCGGTGGGGACATTATATACGTCTATAACGTTATATATCCTAACCTAAGGGAACCTAACATGTCGGATGTAGTATTTTCCAACATTCCTGGCGGGTCGGCCCCTACTTCTCGATGGGCACATTATATATGTCTATATCGCAATATAACCTAACCTAACCCATCTAGACCCTCGCTGGTAATGTTTTACAAAATCCCGGTCGTGTCGGCCCGTACTTCTCGGTGTGGACATTATATACGTCTATATCGTTATATATCCTAACCTAAGGGAACCTAACATGTCGGATGTAGTATTTTCCAACATTCCTGGCGGGTCGGCCCCTACTTCTCGATGGGCACATTATATATGTCCATATCGCAATATAACCTAACCTAACCCATCTAGACCCTCGCTGGTAATGTTTTACAAAATCCCGGTCGTGTCTGCCCGTACTTCTCGGTGGGGACATTATATACGTCTATAACGTTATATATCCTAACCTAAGGGAACCTAACATGTCGGATGTAGTATTTTCCAACATTCCTGGCGGGTCGGCCCCTACTTCTCGATGGGCACATTATATATGTCTATATCGCAATATAACCTAACCTAACCCATCTAGACCCTCGCTGGTAATGTTTTACAAAATCCCGGTCGTGTCGGCCCGTACTTCTCGGTGTGGACATTATATACGTCTATATCGTTATATATCCTAACCTAAGGGAACCTAACATGTCGGATGTAGTATTTTCCAACATTCCTGGCGGGTCGGCCCCTACTTCTCGATGGGCACATTATATATGTCCATATCGCAATATAACCTAACCTAACCCATCTAGACCCTCGCTGGTAATGTTTTACAAAATCCCGGTCGTGTCGGCCCGTACTTCTCGGTGTGGACATTATATAAGTCTATAACGTTATATATCCTAACCTAAGGGAACCTAACATCTCGCATGTATTATTTTCCAACGTTCCTGGCGGGCCAGCCCCTACTCCTCGGTGGGCACATTATGTACGTCTATATCGTAATATAACCTAACCTAACCCATCTAGACCGTCGCTGGTAATGTTTTACAAAATCCCGGTCGTGTCGACCCGTACTTCTCGGTGGGTACATTATATACGTCTATAACGTTATATATCCTAACCTAAGGGAACCTAACTTCTCGGATGTAGTATTTTCCAACATTCCTCGCGGGTCGGCCCCTACTTCTCGGTGGGCACATTATATACGTCTATATCGTAATATAACCTAACCTAATCCATGTAGACCCTCGCTGGTAATGTTTTACAAAATCCCGGTCGTGTCTGCCCGTACTTCTCGGTGGGGACATTATATACGTCTATAACGTTATATATCCTAACCTAAGGGAATCTAGCATGTCGGATGTAGTATTTTCCAACATTCCTTGCGGGTCGGCCCCTAGTTCTGGATGGGCGCATTATATATGTCTATATCGCAATATAACCTAACCTAACCCATCTAGACCCTCGCTGGTAATGTTTTACAAAATCACGGTCGTGTCGGCCCGTACTTCTCGGGGTAGACATTATATACGTCTATAACGTTATATATCCTAACCTAAGGGAACCTAGCATCTCGCATGTATTATTTTCCAACGTTCCTGGCGGGCCAGCCCCTACTTCTCGGTGGGCACATTATATACGTCGATATCGTAATATAACCTAACCTAATCCATCTAGACCCTCGCTGGTAATGTTTTACAAAATCCCCGTCGTGTCTGCCCGTACTTCTCGGTGGGGACATTATATACGTCTATAACGTTATATATCCTAACCTAAGGGAATCTAGCATGTCGGATGTAGTATTTTCCAACATTCCTTGCGGGTCGGCCCCTACTTCTGGATGGGCGCATTATATATGTCTATATCGCAATATAACCTAACCTAACCCATCTAGACCCTCGCTGGTAATGTTTTACAAAATCACGGTCGTGTCGGCCCGTACTTCTCGGGGTAGACATTATATACGTCTATAACGTTATATATCCTAACCTAAGGGAACCTAGCATCTCGCATGTATTATTTTCCAACGTTCCTGGCGGGCCAGCCCCTACTTCTCGGTGGGCACATTATATACGTCGATATCGTAATATAACCTAACCTAATCCATCTAGACCCTCGCTGGTAATGTTTTACAAAATCCCGGTCGTGTCTGCCCGTACTTCTCGGTGGGGACATTATATACGTCTATAACGTTATATATCCTAACCTAAGGGAACCTAACTTCTCGGATGTAGTATTTTCCAACATTCCTCGCGGGTCGGCCCCTACTTCTCGGTGGGCACATTATATACGCCTATATCGTAATATAACCCAACCTAACCCATCTAGACCGTCGCTGGTAATGTTTTACAAAATCCCGGTCGTGTCGACCCGTACTTCTCGGTGGGGACATTATATACGTCTATAACGTAATATATCCTAACCTAAGGGAACCTAACATGTCGGATGTAGTATTTTCCAACATTCCTGGCGGGTCGGCCCCTACTTCTCGATGGGCACACTATATT
Organism: Xylocopa violacea; assembly: GCA_963969225.1. Taxonomy (NCBI): domain Eukaryota; kingdom Metazoa; phylum Arthropoda; class Insecta; order Hymenoptera; family Apidae; genus Xylocopa; species Xylocopa violacea. Next base: position 7,802,084 of record CAXAJV010000011.1, on the reverse strand, counting down.
TGTCTATATCGCAATATAACCTAACCTAACCCATCTAGACCCTCGCTGGTAATGTTTTACAAAATCCCGGTCGTGTCTGCCCGTACTTCTCGGTGGGGACATTATATACGTCTATAACGTTATATATCCTAACCTAAGGGAACCTAACATGTCGGATGTAGTATTTTCCAACATTCCTGGCGGGTCGGCCCCTACTTCTCGATGGGCACATTATATTTGTCTATATCGCAATATAACCTAACCTAACCCATCTAGACCCTCGCTGGTAATGTTTTACAAAATCCCGGTCGTGTCTGCCCGTACTTCTCGGTGGGGACATTATATACGTCTATAACGTTATATATCCTAACCTAAGGGAACCTAACATGTCGGATGTAGTATTTTCCAACATTCCTGGCGGGTCGGCCCCTACTTCTCGATGGGCACATTATATATGTCTATATCGCAATATAACCTAACCTAACCCATCTAGACCCTCGCTGGTAATGTTTTACAAAATCCCGGTCGTGTCGGCCCGTACTTCTCGGTGTGGACATTATATACGTCTATAACGTTATATATCCTAACCTAAGGGAACCTAACATGTCGGATGTAGTATTTTCCAACATTCCTGGCGGGTCGGCCTCTACTTCTCGATGGGCACATTATATTTGTCTATATCGCAATATAACCTAACCTAACCCATCTAGACCCTCGCTGGTAATGTTTTACAAAATCCCGGTCGTGTCTGCCCGTACTTCTCGGTGGGGACATTATATACGTCTATAACGTTATATATCCTAACCTAAGGGAACCTAACTTCTCGGATGTAGTATTTTCCAACATTCCTCGCGGGTCGGCCCCTACTTCTCGGTGGGCACATTATATACGTCTACATCGTAATATAACCTAACCTAATCCATGTAGACCCTCGCTGGTAATGTTTTACAAAATCCCGGTCGTGTCTGCCCGTACTTCTCGGTGGGGACATTATATACGTCTGTAACGTTATATATCCTAACCTAAGGGAACCTAGCATGTCGGATGTAGTATTTTCCAACATTCCTCGCGGGTCGGCCCCTACTTCTCGGTGGGCACATTATATACGCCTATATCGTAATATAACCCAACCTAACCCATCTAGACCGTCGCTGGTAATGTTTTACAAAATCCCGGTCGTGTCGACCCGTACTTCTCGGTGGGGACATTATATACGTCTATAACGTAATATATCCTACCCTAAGGGAACCTAACATGTCGGATGTAGTATTTTCCAACATTCCTGGCGGGTCGGCCCCTACTTCTCGATGGGCACATTATATTTGTCTATATCGCAATATAACCTAACCTAACCCATCTAGACCCTCGCTGGTAATGTTTTACAAAATCCCGGTCGTGTCGGCCCGTACTTCTCGGTGTGGACATTATATACGTCTATAACGTTATATATCCTAACCTAAGGGAACCTAACATGTCGGATGTAGTATTTTCCAACATTCCTGGCGGGTCGGCCCCTACTTCTCGATGGGCACATTATATTTGTCTATATCGCAATATAACCTAACCTAACCCATCTAGACCCTCGCTGGTAATGTTTTACAAAATCCCGGTCGTGTCTGCCCGTACTTCTCGGTGGGGACATTATATACGTCTATAACGTTATATATCCTAACCTAAGGGTACCCAACATGTCGGATGTAGTATTTTCCAACATTCCTGGCGGGTCGGCCCCTACTTCTTGATGGGCACATTATATATGTCTATATCGCAATATAACCTAACCTAACCCATCTAGACCCTCGCTGGTAATGTTTTACAAAATCCCGGTCGTGTCGGCCCGTACTTCTCGGTGTGGACATTATATACGTCTATAACGTTATATATCCTAACCTAAGGGAACCTAACATCTCGCATGTATTATTTTCCAACGTTCCTGGCGGGCCAGCCCCTACTTCTCGGTGGGCACATTATGTACGTCTATATCGTAATATAACCTAACCTAACCCATCTAGACCGTCGCTGGTAATGTTTTGCAAAATCCCGGTCGTGTCGACCCGTACTTCTCGGTGGGTACATTATATACGTCTATAACGTTATATATCCTAACCTAAGGGAACCTAACTTCTCGGATGTAGTATTTTCCAACATTCCTCGCGGGTCGGCCCCTACTTCTCGGTGGGCACATTATATACGTCTATATCGTAATATAACCTAACCTAATCCATGTAGACCCTCGCTGGTAATGTTTTACAAAATCCCGGTCGTGTCTGCCCGTACTTCTCGGTGGGGACATTATTTACGTCTATAACGTAATATATCCTAACCTAAGGGAACCTAACATGTCGGATGTAGTATTTTCCAACATTCCTGGCGGGTCGGCCCCTACTTCTCGATGGGCACATTATATTTGTCTATATCGCAATATAACCTAACCTAACCCATCTAGACCCTCGCTGGTAATGTTTTACAAAATCCCGGTCTTGTCTGCCCGTACTTCTCGGTGGGGACATTATATACGTCTATAACGTTATATATCCTAACCTAAGGGAACCTAACATGTCGGATGTAGTATTTTCCAACATTCCTGGCGGGTCGGCCCCTACTTCTCGATGGGCACATTATATATGTCTATATCGCAATATAACCTAACCTAACCCATCTAGACCCTCGCTGGTAATGTTTTACAAAATCCCGGTCGTGTCGGCCCGTACTTCTCGGTGTGGACATTATATACGTCTATAACGTTATATATCCTAACCTAAGGGAACCTAACATGTCGGATGTAGTATTTTCCAACATTCCTGGCGGGTCGGCCCCTACTTCTCGATGGGCACATTATATTTGTCTATATCGCAATATAACCTAACCTAACCCATCTAGACCCTCGCTGGTAATGTTTTACAAAATCCCGGTCGTGTCGGCCCGTACTTCTCGGTGTGGACATTATATACGTCTATAACGTTATATATCCTAACCTAAGGGAACCTAACATGTCGGATGTAGTATTTTCCAACATTCCTGGCGGGTCGGCCCCTACTTCTCGATGGGCACATTATATTTGTCTATATCGCAATATAACCTAACCTAACCCATCTAGACCCTCGCTGGTAATGTTTTACAAAATCCCGGTCGTGTCTGCCCGTACTTCTCGGTGGGGACATTATATACGTCTATAACGTTATATATCCTAACCTAAGGGAACCTAACATGTCGGATGTAGTATTTTCCAACATTCCTGGCGGATCGGCCCCTACTTCTCGGTGGGCACATTATATACGTCTATATCGTAATATAACCTAACCTAACCCATCTAGACCGTCGCTGGTAATGATTTACAAAATCCCGGTCGTGTCGGCCCGTACTTCTCGGTGTGGACATTATATACGTCTATAACGTTATATATCCTAACCTAAGGGAACCTAGCATCTCGCATGTATTATTTTCCAACGTTCCTGGCGGGCCAGCCCCTACTTCTCGGTGGGCACATTATATACGTCGATATCGTAATATAACCTAACCTAATCCATCTAGACCCTCGCTGGTAATGTTTTACAAAATCCCGGTCGTGTCTGCCCATACTTCTCGGTGGGGACATTATATACGTCTATAACGTTATATATCCTAACCTAAGGGAACCTAACATGTCGGATGTAGTATTTTCCAACATTCCTGGCGGGTCGGCCCCTACTTCTCGATGGGCACATTATATATGTCTATATCGCAATATAACCTAACCTAACCCATCTAGACCCTCGCTGGTAATGTTTTACAAAATCCCGGTCGTGTCGGCCCGTACTTCTCGGTGTGGACATTATATACGTCTATAACGTTATATATCCTAACCTAAGGGAACCTAACATGTCGGATGTAGTATTTTCCAACATTCCTGGCGGGTCGGCCCCTACTTCTCGGTGGTCACATTATATACGTCTATATCGTAATATAACCCAACCTAACCCATCTAGACCGTCGCTGGTAATGTTTTACAAAATCCCGGTCGTGTCGACCCGTACTTCTCGGTGGGGACATTATATACGTCTATAGCGTAATATATCCTAACCTAAGGGAACCTAACATGTCGGATGTAGTATTTTCCAACATTCCTGGCGGGTCGGCCCCTACTTCTCGATGGGCACATTATATTTGTCTATATCGCAATATAACCTAACCTAACCCATCTAGACCCTCGCTGGTAATGTTTTACAAAATCCCGGTCGTGTCTGCCCGTACTTCTCGGTGGGGACATTATATACGTCTATAACGTTATATATCCTAACCTAAGGGATCCTAACATGTCGGATGTAGTATTTTCCAACATTCCTGGCGGGTCGGCCCCTACTTCTCGATGGGCACATTATATATGTCTATATCGCAATATAACCTAACCTAACCCATCTAGACCCTCGCTGGTAATGTTTTACAAAATCCCGGTCGTGTCGGCCCGTACTTCTCGGTGTGGACATTATATACGTCTATAACGTTATATATCCTAACCTAAGGGAACCTAACATGTCGGATGTAGTATTTTCCAACATTCCTGGCGGGTCGGCCCCTACTTCTCGATGGGCACATTATATTTGTCTATATCGCAATATAACCTAACCTAACCCATCTAGACCCTCGCTGGTAATGTTTTACAAAATCCCGGTCGTGTCTGCCCGTACTTCTCGGTGGGGACATTATATACGTCTATAACGTTATATATCCTAACCTAAGGGTACCCAACATGTCGGATGTAGTATTTTCCAACATTCCTGGCGGGTCGGCCCCTACTTCTTGATGGGCACATTATATATGTCTATATCGCAATATAACCTAACCTAACCCATCTAGACCCTCGCTGGTAATGTTTTACAAAATCCCGGTCGTGTCGGCCCGTACTTCTCGGTGTGGACATTATATACGTCTATAACGTTATATATCCTAACCTAAGGGAACCTAACATCTCGCATGTATTATTTTCCAACGTTCCTGGCGGGCCAGCCCCTACTTCTCGGTGGGCACATTATGTACGTCTATATCGTAATATAACCTAACCTAACCCATCTAGACCGTCGCTGGTAATGTTTTGCAAAATCCCGGTCGTGTCGACCCGTACTTCTCGGTGGGTACATTATATACGTCTATAACGTTATATATCCTAACCTAAGGGAACCTAACTTCTCGGATGTAGTATTTTCCAACATTCCTCGCGGGTCGGCCCCTACTTCTCGGTGGGCACATTATATACGTCTATATCGTAATATAACCTAACCTAATCCATGTAGACCCTCGCTGGTAATGTTTTACAAAATCCCGGTCGTGTCGGCCCGTACTTCTCGGTGTGGACATTATATACGTCTATAACGTTATATATCCTAACCTAAGGGAACCTAACATGTCGGATGTAGTATTTTCCAACATTCCTGGCGGGTCGGCCTCTACTTCTCGATGGGCACATTATATTTGTCTATATCGCAATATAACCTAACCTAACCCATCTAGACCCTCGCTGGTAATGTTTTACAAAATCCCGGTCGTGTCTGCCCGTACTTCTCGGTGGGGACATTATATACGTCTATAACGTTATATATCCTAACCTAAGGGAACCTAACTTCTCGGATGTAGTATTTTCCAACATTCCTCGCGGGTCGGCCCCTACTTCTCGGTGGGCACATTATATACGTCTACATCGTAATATAACCTAACCTAATCCATGTAGACCCTCGCTGGTAATGTTTTACAAAATCCCGGTCGTGTCTGCCCGTACTTCTCGGTGGGGACATTATATACGTCTGTAACGTTATATATCCTAACCTAAGGGAACCTAGCATGTCGGATGTAGTATTTTCCAACATTCCTCGCGGGTCGGCCCCTACTTCTCGGTGGGCACATTATATACGCCTATATCGTAATATAACCCAACCTAACCCATCTAGACCGTCGCTGGTAATGTTTTACAAAATCCCGGTCGTGTCGACCCGTACTTCTCGGTGGGGACATTATATACGTCTATAACGTAATATATCCTACCCTAAGGGAACCTAACATGTCGGATGTAGTATTTTCCAACATTCCTGGCGGGTCGGCCCCTACTTCTCGATGGGCACATTATATTTGTCTATATCGCAATATAACCTAACCTAACCCATCTAGACCCTCGCTGGTAATGTTTTACAAAATCCCGGTCGTGTCGGCCCGTACTTCTCGGTGTGGACATTATATACGTCTATAACGTTATATATCCTAACCTAAGGGAACCTAACATGTCGGATGTAGTATTTTCCAACATTCCTGGCGGGTCGGCCCCTACTTCTCGATGGGCACATTATATTTGTCTATATCGCAATATAACCTAACCTAACCCATCTAGACCCTCGCTGGTAATGTTTTACAAAATCCCGGTCGTGTCTGCCCGTACTTCTCGGTGGGGACATTATATACGTCTATAACGTTATATATCCTAACCTAAGGGTACCCAACATGTCGGATGTAGTATTTTCCAACATTCCTGGCGGGTCGGCCCCTACTTCTTGATGGGCACATTATATATGTCTATATCGCAATATAACCTAACCTAACCCATCTAGACCCTCGCTGGTAATGTTTTACAAAATCCCGGTCGTGTCGGCCCGTACTTCTCGGTGTGGACATTATATACGTCTATAACGTTATATATCCTAACCTAAGGGAACCTAACATCTCGCATGTATTATTTTCCAACGTTCCTGGCGGGCCAGCCCCTACTTCTCGGTGGGCACATTATGTACGTCTATATCGTAATATAACCTAACCTAACCCATCTAGACCGTCGCTGGTAATGTTTTGCAAAATCCCGGTCGTGTCGACCCGTACTTCTCGGTGGGTACATTATATACGTCTATAACGTTATATATCCTAACCTAAGGGAACCTAACTTCTCGGATGTAGTATTTTCCAACATTCCTCGCGGGTCGGCCCCTACTTCTCGGTGGGCACATTATATACGTCTATATCGTAATATAACCTAACCTAATCCATGTAGACCCTCGCTGGTAATGTTTTACAAAATCCCGGTCGTGTCTGCCCGTACTTCTCGGTGGGGACATTATTTACGTCTATAACGTAATATATCCTAACCTAAGGGAACCTAACATGTCGGATGTAGTATTTTCCAACATTCCTGGCGGGTCGGCCCCTACTTCTCGATGGGCACATTATATTTGTCTATATCGCAATATAACCTAACCTAACCCATCTAGACCCTCGCTGGTAATGTTTTACAAAATCCCGGTCTTGTCTGCCCGTACTTCTCGGTGGGGACATTATATACGTCTATAACGTTATATATCCTAACCTAAGGGAACCTAACATGTCGGATGTAGTATTTTCCAACATTCCTGGCGGGTCGGCCCCTACTTCTCGATGGGCACATTATATATGTCTATATCGCAATATAACCTAACCTAACCCATCTAGACCCTTGCTGGTAATGTTTTACAAAATCCCGGTCGTGTCGGCCCGTACTTCTCGGTGTGGACATTATATACGTCTATAACGTTATATATCCTAACCTAAGGGAACCTAACATGTCGGATGTAGTATTTTCCAACATTCCTGGCGGGTCGGCCCCTACTTCTCGATGGGCACATTATATTTGTCTATATCGCAATATAACCTAACCTAACCCATCTAGACCCTCGCTGGTAATGTTTTACAAAATCCCGGTCGTGTCGGCCCGTACTTCTCGGTGTGGACATTATATACGTCTATAACGTTATATATCCTAACCTAAGGGAACCTAACATGTCGGATGTAGTATTTTCCAACATTCCTGGCGGGTCGGCCCCTACTTCTCGATGGGCACATTATATTTGTCTATATCGCAATATAACCTAACCTAACCCATCTAGACCCTCGCTGGTAATGTTTTACAAAATCCCGGTCGTGTCTGCCCGTACTTCTCGGTGGGGACATTATATACGTCTATAACGTTATATATCCTAACCTAAGGGAACCTAACATGTCGGATGTAGTATTTTCCAACATTCCTGGCGGATCGGCCCCTACTTCTCGGTGGGCACATTATATACGTCTATATCGTAATATAACCTAACCTAACCCATCTAGACCGTCGCTGGTAATGATTTACAAAATCCCGGTCGTGTCGGCCCGTACTTCTCGGTGTGGACATTATATACGTCTATAACGTTATATATCCTAACCTAAGGGAACCTAGCATCTCGCATGTATTATTTTCCAACGTTCCTGGCGGGCCAGCCCCTACTTCTCGGTGGGCACATTATATACGTCGATATCGTAATATAACCTAACCTAATCCATCTAGACCCTCGCTGGTAATGTTTTACAAAATCCCGGTCGTGTCTGCCCGTACTTCTCGGTGGGGACATTATATACGTCTATAACGTTATATATCCTAACCTAAGGGAACCTAACATGTCGGATGTAGTATTTTCCAACATTCCTGGCGGGTCGGCCCCTACTTCTCGATGGGCACATTATATATGTCTATATCGCAATATAACCTAACCTAACCCATCTAGACCCTCGCTGGTAATGTTTTACAAAATCCCGGTCGTGTCGGCCCGTACTTCTCGGTGTGGACATTATATACGTCTATAAGGTTATATATCCTAACCTAAGGGAACCTAACATGTCGGATGTAGTATTTTCCAACATTCCTGGCGGGTCGGCCCCTACTTCTCGGTGGTCACATTATATACGTCTATATCGTAATATAACCCAACCTAACCCATCTAGACCGTCGCTGGTAATGTTTTACAAAATCCCGGTCGTGTCGACCCGTACTTCTCGGTGGGGACATTATATACGTCTATAACGTAATATATCCTAACCTAAGGGAACCTAACATGTCGGATGTAGTATTTTCCAACATTCCTGGCGGGTCGGCCCCTACTTCTCGATGGGCACATTATATTTGTCTATATCGCAATATAACCTAACCTAACCCATCTAGACCCTCGCTGGTAATGTTTTACAAAATCCCGGTCGTGTCTGCCCGTACTTCTCGGTGGGGACATTATATACGTCTATAACGTTATATATCCTAACCTAAGGGATCCTAACATGTCGGATGTAGTATTTTCCAACATTCCTGGCGGGTCGGCCCCTACTTCTCGATGGGCACATTATATATGTCTATATCGCAATATAACCTAACCTAACCCATCTAGACCCTCGCTGGTAATGTTTTACAAAATCCCGGTCGTGTCGGCCCGTACTTCTCGGTGTGGACATTATATACGTCTATAACGTTATATATCCTAACCTAAGGGAACCTAACATGTCGGATGTAGTATTTTCCAACATTCCTGGCGGGTCGGCCCCTACTTCTCGATGGGCACATTATATATGTCTATATCGCAATATAACCTAACCTAACCCATCTAGACCCTCGCTGGTAATGTTTTACAAAATCCCGGTCGTGTCGGCCCGTACTTCTCGGTGTGGACATTATATACGTCTATAACGTTATATATCCTAACCTAAGGGAACCTAACATGTCGGATGTAGTATTTTCCAACATTCCTGGCGGGTCGGCCCCTACTTCTCGATGGGCACATTATATTTGTCTATATCGCAATATAACCTAACCTAACCCATCTAGACCCTCGCTGGTAATGTTTTACAAAATCCCGGTCGTGTCGGCCCGTACTTCTCGGTGTGGACATTATATACGTCTATAACGTTATATATCCTAACCTAAGGGAACCTAACATGTCGGATGTAGTATTTTCCAACATTCCTGGCGGGTCGGCCCCTACTTCTCGATGGGCACATTATATTTGTCTATATCGCAATATAACCTAACCTAACCCATCTAGACCCTCGCTGGTAATGTTTTACAAAATCCCGGTCGTGTCTGCCCGTACTTCTCGGTGGGGACATTATATACGTCTATAACGTTATATATCCTAACCTAAGGGAACCTAACATGTCGGATGTAGTATTTTCCAACATTCCTGGCGGATCGGCCCCTACTTCTCGGTGGGCACATTATATACGTCTATATCGTAATATAACCTAACCTAACCCATCTAGACCGTCGCTGGTAATGATTTACAAAATCCCGGTCGTGTCGGCCCGTACTTCTCGGTGTGGACATTATATACGTCTATAACGTTATATATCCTAACCTAAGGGAACCTAGCATCTCGCATGTATTATTTTCCAACGTTCCTGGCGGGCCAGCCCCTACTTCTCGGTGGGCACATTATATACGTCGATATCGTAATATAACCTAACCTAATCCATCTAGACCCTCGCTGGTAATGTTTTACAAAATCCCGGTCGTGTCTGCCCGTACTTCTCGGTGGGGACATTATATACGTCTATAACGTTATATATCCTAACCTAAGGGAACCTAACTTCTCGGATGTAGTATTTTCCAACATTCCTCGCGGGTCGGCCCCTACTTCTCGGTGGGCACATTATATACGCCTATATCGTAATATAACCCAACCTAACCCATCTAGACCGTCGCTGGTAATGTTTTACAAAATCCCGGTCGTGTCGACCCGTACTTCTCGGTGGGGACATTATATACGTCTATAACGTAATATATCCTAACCTAAGGGAACCTAACATGTCGGATGTAGTATTTTCCAACATTCCTGGCGGGTCGGCCCCTACTTCTCGATGGGCACATTATATTTGTCTATATCGCAATATAACCTAACCTAACCCATCTAGACCCTCGCTGGTAATGTTTTACAAAATCCCGGTCGTGTCTGCCCGTACTTCTCGGTGGGGACATTATATACGTCTATAACGTTATATATCCTAACCTAAGGGAACCTAACATGTCGGATGTAGTATTTTCCAACATTCCTGGCGGGTCGGCCCCTACTTCTCGATGGGCACATTATATTTGTCTATATCGCAATATAACCTAACCTAACCCATCTAGACCCTCGCTGGTAATGTTTTACAAAATCCCGGTCGTGTCTGCCCGTACTTCTCGGTGGGGACATTATATACGTCTATAACGTTATATATCCTAACCTAAGGGAACCTAACATGTCGGATGTAGTATTTTCCAACATTCCTGGCGGATCGGCCCCTACTTCTCGGTGGGCACATTATATACGTCTATATCGTAATATAACCTAACCTAACCCATCTAGACCGTCGCTGGTAATGATTTACAAAATCCCGGTCGTGTCGGCCCGTACTTCTCGGTGTGGACATTATATACGTCTATAACGTTATATATCCTAACCTAAGGGAACCTAGCATCTCGCATGTATTATTTTCCAACGTTCCTGGCGGGCCAGCCCCTACTTCTCGGTGGGCACATTATATACGTCGATATCGTAATATAACCTAACCTAATCCATCTAGACCCTCGCTGGTAATGTTTTACAAAATCCCGGTCGTGTCTGCCCGTACTTCTCGGTGGGGACATTATATACGTCTATAACGTTATATATCCTAACCTAAGGGAACCTAACTTCTCGGATGTAGTATTTTCCAACATTCCTCGCGGGTCGGCCCCTACTTCTCGGTGGGCACATTATATACGCCTATATCGTAATATAACCCAACCTAACCCATCTAGACCGTCGCTGGTAATGTTTTACAAAATCCCGGTCGTGTCGACCCGTACTTCTCGGTGGGGACATTATATACGTCTATAACGTAATATATCCTAACCTAAGGGAACCTAACATGTCGGATGTAGTATTTTCCAACATTCCTGGCGGGTCGGCACCTACTTCTCGATGGGCACATTATATTTGTCTATATCGCAATATAACCTAACCTAACCCATCTAGACCCTCGCTGGTAATGTTTTACAAAATCCCGGTCGTGTCTGCCCGTACTTCTCGGTGGGGACATTATATACGTCTATAACGTTATATATCCTAACCTAAGGGAACCTAACATGTCGGATGTAGTATTTTCCAACATTCCTGGGGGGTCGGCCCCTACTTCTCGATGGGCACATTATATACGCCTATATCGTAATATAACCCAACCTAACCCATCTAGACCGTCGCTGGTAATGTTTTACAAAATCCCGGTCGTGTCGACCCGTACTTCTCGGTGTGGACATTATATACGTCTATAACGTTATATATCCTAACCTAAGGGAACCTAGCATCTCGCATGTATTATTTTCCAACGTTCCTGGCGGGCCAGCCCCTACTTCTCGGTGGGCACATTATATACGTCGATATCGTAATATAACCTAACCTAATCCATCTAGACCCTCGCTGGTAATGTTTTACAAAATCCCGGTCGTGTCTGCCCGTACATCTCGGTGGGGACATTATATACGTCTATAACGTTATATATCCTAACCTAAGGGAACCTAACTTCTCGGATGTAGTATTTTCCAACATTCCTCGCGGGTCGGCCCCTACTTCTCGGTGGGCACATTATATACGCCTATATCGTAATATAACCCAACCTAACCCATCTAGACCCTCGCTGGTAATGTTTTACAAAATCCCGGTCGTGTCGACCCGTACTTCTCGGTGGGGACATTATATACGTCTATAACGTAATATATCCTAACCGAAGGGAACCTAACATGTCGGATGTAGTATTTTCCAACATTCCTGGCGGGTCGGCCCCTACTTCTCGATGGGCACATTATATTTGTCTATATCGCAATATAACCTAACCTAACCCATCTAGACCCTCGCTGGTAATGTTTTACAAAATCCCGGTCGTGTCTGCCCGTACTTCTCGGTGGGGACATTATATACGTCTATAACGTTATATATCCTAACCTAAGGGAACCTAACATGTCGGATGTAGTATTTTCCAACATTCCTGGCGGGTCGGCCCCTACTTCTCGATGGGCACATTATATATGTCTATATCGCAATATAACCTAACCTAACCCATCTAGACCCTCGCTGGTAATGTTTTACAAAATCCCGGTCGTGTCGGCCCGTACTTCTCGGTGTGGACATTATATACGTCTATAACGTTATATATCCTAACCTAAGGGAACCTAACATGTCGGATGTAGTATTTTCCAACATTCCTGGCGGGTCGGCCCCTACTTCTCGATGGGCACATTATATTTGTCTATATCGCAATATAACCTAACCTAACCCATCTAGACCCTCGCTGGTAATGTTTTACAAAATCCCGGTCGTGTCTGCCCGTACTTCTCGGTGGGGACATTATATACGTCTATAACGTTATATATCCTAACCTAAGGGAACCTAACATGTCGGATGTAGTATTTTCCAACATTCCTGGCGGGTCGGCCCCTACTTCTCGATGGGCACATTATATATGTCTATATCGCAATATAACCTAACCTAACCCATCTAGACCCTCGCTGGTACTGTTTTACAAAATCCCGGTCGTGTCGGCCCGTACTTCTCGGTGTGGACATTATATACGTCTATAACGTTATATATCCTAACCTAAGGGAACCTAACATATCGCATGTATTATTTTCCAACGTTCCTGGCGGGCCAGCCCCTACTTCTCGGTGGGCACATTATGTACGTCTATATCGTAATATAACCTAACCTAACCCATCTAGACCGTCGCTGGTAATGTTTTACAAAATCCCGGTCGTGTCGACCCGTACTTCTCGGTGGGTACATTATATACGTCTATAACGTTATATATCCTAACCTAAGGGAACCTAACTTCTCGGATGTAGTATTTTCCAACATTCCTCGCGGGTCGGCCCCTACTTCTCGGTGGGCACATTATATACGTCTATATCGTAATATAATCTAACCTAATCCATCTAGACCCTCGCTGGTAATGTTTTACAAAATCCCGGTCGTGTCTGCCCGTACTTCTCGGTGGGGACATTATATACGTCTATAACGTTATATATCCTAACCTAAGGGAACCTAACTTCTCGGATGTAGTATTTTCCAACATTCCTCGCGGGTCGGCCCCTACTTCTCGGTGGGCACATTATATACGCCTATATCGTAATATAACCCAACCTAACCCATCTAGACCGTCGCTGGTAATGTTTTACAAAATCCCGGTCGTGTCGACCCGTACTTCTCGGTGGGGACATTATATACGTCTATAACGTTATATATCCTAACCTAAGGGAACCTAACATGTCGGATGTAGTATTTTCCAACATTCCTGGCGGGTCGGCCCCTACTTCTCGATGGGCACATTATATTTGTCTATATCGCAATATAACCTAACCTAACCCATCTAGACCCTCGCTGGTAATGTTTTACAAAATCCCGGTCGTGTCTGCCCGTACTTCTCGGTGGGGACATTATATACGTCTATAACGTTATATATCCTAACCTAAGGGAACCTAACATGTCGGATGTAGTATTTTCCAACATTCCTGGCGGGTCGGCCCCTACTTCTCGGTGGGCACATTATATATGTCTATATCGCAATATAACCTAACCTAACCCATCTAGACCCTCGCTGGTAATGTTTTACAAAATCCCGGTCGTGTCGGCCCGTACTTCTCGGTGTGGACATTATATACGTCTATAACGTTATATATCCTAACCTAAGGGAACCTAACATGTCGGATGTAGTATTTTCCAACATTCCTGGCGGGTCGGCCCCTACTTCTCGATGGGCACATTATATTTGTCTATATCGCAATATAACCTAACCTAACCCATCTAGACCCTCGCTGGTAATGTTTTACAAAATCCCGGTCGTGTCTGCCCGTACTTCTCGGTGGGGACATTATATACGTCTATAACGTTATGTATCCTAACCTAAGGGAACCTAACATGTCGGATGTAGTATTTTCCAACATTCCTGGCGGGTCGGCCCCTACTTCTCGATGGGCACATTATATATGTCTATATCGCAATATAACCTAACCTAACCCATCTAGACCCTCGCTGGTAATGTTTTGCAAAATCCCGGTCGTGTCGGCCCGTACTTCTCGGTGTGGACATTATATACGTCTATAACGTTATATATCCTAACCTAAGGGAACCTAACATCTCGCATGTATTATTTTCCAACGTTCCTGGCGGGCCAGCCCCTACTTCTCGGTGGGCACATTATGTACGTCTATATCGTAATATAACCTAACCTAACCCATCTAGACCGTCGCTGGTAATGTTTTACAAAATCCCGGTCGTGTCGACCCGTACTTCTCGGTGGGTACATTATATACGTCTATAACGTTATATATCCTAACCTAAGGGAACCTAACTTCTCGGATGTAGTATTTTCCAACATTCCTCGCGGGTCGGCCCCTACTTCTCGGTGGTCACATTATATACGTCTATATCGTAATATAACCCAACCTAACCCATCTAGACCGTCGCTGGTAATGTTTTACAAAATCCCGGTCGTGTCGACCCGTACTTCTCGGTGGGGACATTATATACGTCTATAACGTAATATATCCTAACCTAAGGGAACCTAACATGTCGGATGTAGTATTTTCCAACATTCCTGGCGGGTCGGCCCCTACTTCTCGATGGGCACATTATATTTGTCTATATCGCAATATAACCTAACCTAACCCATCTAGACCCTCGCTGGTAATGTTTTACAAAATCCCGGTCGTGTCTGCCCGTACTTCACGGTGGGGACATTATATACGTCTATAACGTTATATATCCTAACCTAAGGGAACCTAACATGTCGGATGTAGTATTTTCCAACATTCCTGGCGGGTCGGCCCCTACTTCTCGATGGGCACATTATATATGTCTATATCGCAATATAACCTAACCTAACCCATCTAGACCCTCGCTGGTAATGTTTTACAAAATCCCGGTCGTGTCGGCCCGTACTTCTCGGTGTGGACATAATATACGTCTATAACGTTATATATCCTAACCTAAGGGAACCTAACATCTCGCATGTATTATTTTCCAACGTTCCTGGCGGGCCAGCCCCTACTTCTCGGTGGGCACATTATGTACGTCTATATCGTAATATAACCTAACCTAACCCATCTAGACCGTCGCTGGTAATGTTTTACAAAATCCCGGTCGTGTCGACCCGTACTTCTCGGTGGGTACATTATATACGTCTATAACGTTATATATCCTAACCTAAAGGAACCTAACTTCTCGGATGTAGTATTTTCCAACATTCCTCGCGGGTCGGCCCCTACTTCTCGGTGGGCACATTATATACGTCTATATCGTAATATAACCTAACCTAATCCATGTAGACCCTCGCTGGTGATGTTTTACAAAATCCCGGTCGTGTCTGCCCGTACTTCTCGGTGGGGACATTATATACGTCTATAACGTTATATATCCTAACCTAAGGGAACCTAACATGTCGGATGTAGTATTTTCCAACATTCCTCGCGGGTCGGCCCCTACTTCTCGATGGGCACAATATATTTGTCTATATCGCAATATAACCTAACCTAACCCATCTAGACCGTCGCTGGTAATGTTTTACAAAATCCCGGTCGTGTCGGCCCGTACTTCTCGGTGGGGACATTATATACGTCTATAACGTTATATATCCTAACCTAAGGGAACCTAACTTCTCGGATGTAGTATTTTTCAACATTCCACGCGGGTCGGCCCCTACTTCTCGGTGGGCACATTATATACGTCTATATCGTAATATAACCTAACCTAATCCATGTAGACCCTCGCTGGTAATGTTTTACAAAATCCCGGTCGTGTCTGCCCGTACTTCTCGGTGGGGACATTATATACGTCTATAACGTTATATATCCTAACCTAAGGGAACCTAACATCTCGCATGTAATATTTTTCAACGTTCCTGGCGGGCCAGCCCCTACTTCTCGGTGGGCACATTATATACGTCCATATCGTAATATAACCTAACCTAACCCATCTAGACCCTCGCTGGTAATGTTTTACAAAATCCCGGTCGTGTCTGCCCGTACTTCTCGGTGGGGACATTATATACGTCTATAACGTTATATATCCTAACCTAAGGGAACCTAACATGTCGGATGTAGTATTTTCCAACATTCCTGGCGGGTCGGCCCCTACTTCTCGATGGGCACATTATATACGTCTATATCGCAATATAACCTAACCTAACCCATCTAGACCCTCGCTGGTAATGTTTCACAGAATCCCGTTCATGTCTTCCCGTACGTCTCGGTGCGTACATTATATACGTCTATAAACTTATATATACTAACCTAAGGGAACCTAACTTCTCGGATGTAGTATTTTCCAACATTCCTGGCGGGTCGGCCCGTACTTCTCGGTGGGGACATTATATACGTCTATAACGTTATATATCCTAACCTAAGGGAACCTAACACCTCGGATGTAGTATTTTCCAACATTCCTGGCGGGTCGGCCCCCACTTCTCGGTGGACACATTATATACGTCTATATCGTAATATAACCTAACCTAACCCATCTAGACCCTCGCTGGTGATGTTTTACAAAATCCCGGTCGTGTCTGCCCGTACTTCTCGGTGGGGACATTATATACGTCTATAACGTTATATATCCTAACCCAAGGAAACCCTACATCTCGGATGTAGTATTTTCCAACATTCCTGGCGGGTCGGCCCCTACTTCTCGGTGGGCACATTATATACGTCCATATCGTAATATATCCTAACCTAACCCATCTAGACCCCCGCTGGTAATGTTTTACAAAATTCCTGTCGTGTCGGCCCGTACTTTGCCGTGGGGACAAAATATACGTCTAGAACGTTATATATCCTAACCTAAGGGAACCTAACATCTCGGATGTAGTATTTTCCAACATTCCTGGCGGGTCGGCCCCTACTTCTCGGTGGGCACATTATATACGCCTATATCGTAATATAAACCAACCTAACCCATCTAGACCGTCGCTGGTAATGTTTTACAAAATCCCGGTCGTGTCGACCCGTACTTCTCGGTGGGGACATTATATACGTCTATAACGTTATATATCCTAACCTAAGGGAACCTAACTTCTCGGATGTAGTATTTTCCAACATTCCTCGCGGGTCGGCCCCTACTTCTCGGTGGGCACATTATATACGTCTATATCGTAATATAACCTAAGCTAATCCATGTAGACCCTCGCTGGTAATGTTTTACAAAATCCCGGTCGTGTCTGCCCGTACTTCTCGGTGGGGACATTATATACGTCTATAACGTTATATATCCTAACCTAAGGGAACATAACATGTCGGATGTAGTATTTTCCAACATTCCTGGCGGGTCGGCCCCTACTTCTCGATGGGCACATTATATATGTCTATATCGCAATATAACCTAACCTAACCCATCTAGACCCTCGCTGGTAATGTTTTACAAAATTCCGGTCGTGTCGGCCCGTACTTTGCCGTGGGGACATTATATACGTCTATAACGTTATATATCCTAACCTAAGGGAACCTAACATCTCGGATGTAGTATTTTCCAACATTCCTGGCGGGTCGGCCCCTACTTCTCGGTGGGCACATTATATTCGTCTATATCGTAATATAACCTAACCTAACCCATCTAGACAGTCGCTGGTAATGTTTTACAAAATCCCGGTCGTGTCGACCCGTACTTCTCGGTGGGGACATTATATACGTCTATAACGTTATATATCCTAACCTAAGGGAACCTAACATGTCGGATGTAGTATTTTCCAACATTCCTCGCGGGTCGGCCCCTACTTCTCGATGGGCACAATATATTTGTCTATATCGCAATATAACCTAACCTAACCCATCTAGACCGTCGCTGGTAATGTTTTACAAAATCCCGGTCGTGTCGGCCCGTACTTCTCGGTGGGGACATTATATACGTCTATAACGTTATATATCCTAACCTAAGGGAACCTAACTTCTCGGATGTAGTATTTTTCAACATTCCACGCGGGTCGGCCCCTACTTCTCGGTGGGCACATTATATACGTCTATATCGTAATATAACCTAACCTAATCCATGTAGACCCTCGCTGGTAATGTTTTACAAAATCCCGGTCGTGTCTGCCCGTACTTCTCGGTGGGGACATTATATACGTCTATAACGTTATATATCCTAACCTAAGGGAACCTAACATCTCGCATGTAATATTTTTCAACGTTCCTGGCGGGCCAGCCCCTACTTCTCGGTGGGCACATTATATACGTCCATATCGTAATATAACCTAACCTAACCCATCTAGACCCTCGCTGGTAATGTTTTACAAAATCCCGGTCGTGTCTGCCCGTACTTCTCGGTGGGGACATTATATACGTCTATAACGTTATATATCCTAACCTAAGGGAACCTAACATGTCGGATGTAGTATTTTCCAACATTCCTGGCGGGTCGGCCCCTACTTCTCGATGGGCACATTATATACGTCTATATCGCAATATAACCTAACCTAACCCATCTAGACCCTCGCTGGTAATGTTTCACAGAATCCCGTTCATGTCTTCCCGTACGTCTCGGTGCGTACATTATATACGTCTATAAACTTATATATACTAACCTAAGGGAACCTAACTTCTCGGATGTAGTATTTTCCAACATTCCTGGCGGGTCGGCCCGTACTTCTCGGTGGGGACATTATATACGTCTATAACGTTATATATCCTAACCTAAGGGAACCTAACATCTCGGATGTAGTATTTTCCAACATTCCTGGCGGGTCGGCCCCCACTTCTCGGTGGACACATTATATACGTCTATATCGTAATATAACCTAACCTAACCCATCTAGACCCTCGCTGGTGATGTTTTACAAAATCCCGGTCGTGTCTGCCCGTACTTCTCGGTGGGGACATTATATACGTCTATAACGTTATATATCCTAACCCAAGGAAACCCTACATCTCGGATGTAGTATTTTCCAACATTCCTGGCGGGTCGGCCCCTACTTCTCGGTGGGCACATTATATACGTCCATATCGTAATATATCCTAACCTAACCCATCTAGACCCCCGCTGGTAATGTTTTACAAAATTCCTGTCGTGTCGGCCCGTACTTTGCCGTGGGGACATAATATACGTCTAGAACGTTATATATCCTAACCTAAGGGAACCTAACATCTCGGATGTAGTATTTTCCAACATTCCTGGCGGGTCGGCCCCTACTTCTCGGTGGGCACATTATATACGCCTATATCGTAATATAAACCAACCTAACCCATCTAGACCGTCGCTGGTAATGTTTTACAAAATCCCGGTCGTGTCGACCCGTACTTCTCGGTGGGGACATTATATACGTCTATAACGTTATATATCCTAACCTAAGGGAACCTAACTTCTCGGATGTAGTATTTTCCAACATTCCTCGCGGGTCGGCCCCTACTTCTCGGTGGGCACATTATATACGTCTATATCGTAATATAACCTAAGCTAATCCATGTAGACCCTCGCTGGTAATGTTTTACAAAATCCCGGTCGTGTCTGCCCGTACTTCTCGGTGGGGACATTATATACGTCTATAACGTTATATATCCTAACCTAAGGGAACATAACATGTCGGATGTAGTATTTTCCAACATTCCTGGCGGGTCGGCCCCTACTTCTCGATGGGCACATTATATATGTCTATATCGCAATATAACCTAACCTAACCCATCTAGACCCTCGCTGGTAATGTTTTACAAAATTCCGGTCGTGTCGGCCCGTACTTTGCCGTGGGGACATTATATACGTCTATAACGTTATATATCCTAACCTAAGGGAACCTAACATCTCGGATGTAGTATTTTCCAACATTCCTGGCGGGTCGGCCCCTACTTCTCGGTGGGCACATTATATTCGTCTATATCGTAATATAACCTAACCTAACCCATCTAGACAGTCGCTGGTAATGTTTTACAAAATCCCGGTCGTGTCGACCCGTACTTCTAGGTGGGGACATTATATACGTCTATAACGTTATATATCCTAACCTAAGGGAACCTAACTTCTCGGATGTAGTATTTTCCAACATTCCTCGCGGGTCGTCCCCTACTTCTCGGTGGGCACATTATATACGCCTATATCGTAATATAACCCAACCTAACCCATCTAGACCGTCGCTGGTAATGTTTTACAAAATCCCGGTCGTGTCGACCCGTACTTCTCGGTGGGGACATTATATACGTCTATAACGTTATATATCCTAACCTAAGGGAACCTAACTTCTCGGATGTAGTATTTTTCAACATTCCACGCGGGTCGGCCCCTACTTTTCGGTGGGCACATTATATACGTCTATATCGTAATATAACCTAACCTAATCCATGTAGACCCTCGCTGGTAATGTTTTACAAAATCCCGGTCGTGTCTGCCCGTACTTCTCGGTGGGGACATTATATACGTCCATATCGTAATATAACCTAACCTAACCCATCTAGACCCTCGCTGGTAATGTTTTACAAAATTCCGGTCGTGTCGGCCCGTACTTTGCCGTGGGGACATTTTATACGTCTATAACGTTATATATCCTAACCTAAGGGAACCTAACACCTCGGATGTAGTATTTTCCAACATTTCTGGCGGGTCGGCCCCTACTTCTCGGTGGGAACTTTATATACGTCTATAACGTAATATAACCTAACCTAACCCACCTAGACCCTCGCTGGTAATGTTTCACTGAATCCCGTTCATGTGTTCCCGTACGTCTCGGTGCGTACATTATATACGTCTATAAATTTATTTATCCTAACCTAAGGGAACCTAACATGTCGGATGTAGTATTTTCCAACATTCCTGGCGTGTCGGCCCCTACTTCTCGGTGGGCACATTATATACGTCTATATCGTAATATAACCTAACCTAACCCATCTAGACCGTCGCTGGTAATGTTTTACAAAATCCCGGTCGTGTCGGCCCGTACTTCTCGGTGGGGACATTATATACGTCTATAACGTTATATATCCTAACCTAAGGGAACCTAACATGTCGGATGTAGTATTTTCCAACATTCCTGGCGGGTCGGCCCCCACTTCTCGGTGGACACATTATATACGTCTATATCGTAATATAACCTAACCTAACCCATCTAGACCCTCGCTGGTGATGTTTTACAAAATCCCGGTCGTGTCTGCCCGTACTTCTCGGTGGGGACATTATATACGTCTATAACGTTATATATCCTAACCCAAGGGAACCCTACATCTCGGATGTAGTATTTTCCAACATTCCTGGCGGGTCGGCCCCTACTTCTCGGTGGGCACATTATATACGTCCATATCGTAATATATCCTAACCTAACCCATCTAGACCCCCGCTGGTAATGTTTTACAAAATTCCTGTCGTGTCGGCCCGTACTTTGCCGTGGGGACATAATATACGTCTAGAACGTTATATATCCTAACCTAAGGGAACCTAACATCTCGGATGTAGTATTTTCCAACATTCCTGGCGGGACGGCCCCTACTTCTCGGTGGGCACATTATAGACGTCTATATCGTAATATAACCTAACCTAACCCATCTAGACCGTCGCTGGTAATGTTTTACAAAATCCCGGTCGTGTCGGCCCGTACTTCTCGGTGGGGACATTATATACGTCTATAACGTTATATATCCTAACCTAAGGGAACCTAACATGTCGGATGTAGTATTTTCCAACATTCCTGGCGGGTCGGCCCCTACTTCTCGATGGGCACATTATATACGTCTATATCGCAATATAACCTAACCTAACCCATCTAGACCCTCGCTGGTAATGTTTTACAAAATCCCGGTCGTGTCGGCCCGTACTTCTCGGTGTGGACATTATATACGTCTATAACGTTATATATCCTAACCTAAGGGAACCTAACATCTCGCATGTATTATTTTCCAACGTTCCTGGCGGGCCAGCCCCTACTTCTCGGTGGGCACATTATATACGTCCATATCGTAATATAACCTAACCTAACCCACCTAGACCCTCGCTGGTAATGTTTCACAGAATCCCGTTCATGTCTTCCCGTACGTCTCGGTGCGTACATTATATACGTCTATAAACTTATATATACTAACCTAAGAGAACCTAACTTCTCGGATGTAGTATTTTCCAACATTCCTGGCGGGTCGGCCCGTACTTCTCGGTGGGGACATTATATACGTCTATAACGTTATATATCCTAACCTAAGGGAACCTAACATCTCGGATGTAGTATTTTCCAACATTCCTGGCGGGTCGGCCCCCACTTCTCGGTGGACACATTATATACGTCTATATCGTAATATAACCTAACCTAACCCATCTAGACCCTCGCTGGTGATGTTTTACAAAATCCCGGTCGTGTCTGCCCGTACTTCTCGGTGGGGACATTATATACGTCTATAACGTTATATATCCTAACCCAAGGGAACCCTACATCTCGGATGTAGTATTTTCCAACATTCCTGGCGGGTCGGCCCCTACTTCTCGGTGGGCACATTATATACGTCCATATCGTAATATATCCTAACCTAACCCATCTAGACCCCCGCTGGTAATGTTTTACAAAATTCCTGTCGTGTCGGCCCGTACTTTGCCGTGGGGACATAATATACGTCTAGAACGTTATATATCCTAACCTAAGGGAACCTAACATCTCGGATGTAGTATTTTCCAACATTCCTGGCGGGACGGCCCCTACTTCTCGGTGGGCACATTATAGACGTCTATATCGTAATATAACCTAACCTAACCCATCTAGACCGTCGCTGGTAATGTTTTACAAAATCCCGGTCGTGTCGACCCGTACTTCTCGGCGGGGATATTATATACGTCTATAACGTTATATATCCTAACCTAAGGGAACCTAACATGTCGGATGTAGTATTTTCCAACATTCCTGGCGGGTCGGCCCCTACTTCTCGATGGGCACATTATATTTGTCTATATCGCAATATAACCTAACCTAACCCATCTAGATCCTCGCTGGTAATGTTTTACAAAATTCCGGTCGTGTCGGCCCGTACTTTGCCGTGGGGACATTTTATACGTCTATAACGTTATATATCCTAACCTAAGGGAACCTAACACCTCGGATGTAGTATTTTCCAACATTTCTGGCGGGTCGGCCCCTACTTCTCGGTGGGAACTTTATATACGTCTATAACGTAATATAACCTAACCTAACCCACCTAGACCCTCGCTGGTAATGTTTCACTGAATCCCGTTCATGTGTTCCCGTACGTCTCGGTGCGTACATTATATACGTCTATAAATTTATTTATCCTAACCTAAGGGAACCTAACATGTCGGATGTAGTATTTTCCAACATTCCTGGCGGGTCGGCCCCTACTTCTCGGTGGGCACATTATATACGTCTATATCGTAATATAACCTAACCTAACCCATCTAGACCGTCGCTGGTAATGTTTTACAAAATCCCGGTCGTGTCGGCCCGTACTTCTCGGTGGGGACATTATATACGTCTATAACGTTATATATCCTAACCTAAGGGAACCTAACATGTCGGATGTAGTATTTTCCAACAGTCCTGGCGGGACGGCCCCTACTTCTCGGTGGGTACATTATATACGTCTATAAAGTAATATAACCTAACCTAACCCATCTAGACCCTCGCTGGTATTGTTTTACAAAATCCCCGACGCGTCGGCCCGTACTTCTCGGTGGGGACATTATATACGTCTATAACGTTATATATCCTAACCTAAGGGAACCTAACTTCTCGGATGTAGTATTTTCCAACATTCCTGGCGGGTCGGCCCCTACTTCTCGGTGGGCACATTATATACGCCTATATCGTAATATAAACCAACCTAACCCATCTAGAACGTCGCTGGTAATGTTTTACAAAATCCCGGTCGTGTCGACCCGTACTTCTCGGCGGGGACATTATATACGTCTATAACGTTATATATCCTAACCTAAGGGAACCTAACATGTCGGATGTAGTATTTTCCAACATTCCTGGCGGGTCGGCCCCTACTTCTCGATGGGCACATTATATTTGTCTATATCGCAATATAACCTAACCTAACCCATCTAAATCCTCGCTGGTAATGTTTTACAAAATCCCGGTCGTGTCGGCCCGTACTTCTCGGTGTGGACATTATATACGTCTATAACGTTATATATCCTAACCTAAGGGAACCTAACATCTCGCATGTATTATTTTCCAACGTTCCTGGCGGGCCAGCCCCTACTTCTCGGTGGGCACATTATATACGTCCATATCGTAATATAACCTAACCTAACCCATCTAGACCCTCGCTGGTAATGTTTTACAAAATTCCGGTCGTGTCGGCCCGTACTTTGCCGTGGGGACATTTTATACGTCTATAACGTTATATATCCTAACCTAAGGGAACCTAACACCTCGGATGTAGTATTTTCCAACATTTCTGGCGGGTCGGCCCCTACTTCTCGGTGGGAACTTTATATACGTCTATAACGTAATATAACCTAACCTAACCCACCTAGACCCTCGCTGGTAATGTTTCACTGAATCCCGTTCATGTGTTCCCGTACGTCTCGGTGCGTACATTATATACGTCTATAAATTTATTTATCCTAACCTAAGGGAACCTAACATGTCGGATGTAGTATTTTCCAACATTCCTGGCGGGTCGGCCCCTACTTCTCGATGGGCACATTATATATGTCTATATCGCAATATAACCTAACCTAACCCATCTAGACCCTCGCTGGTATTGTTTTACAAAATCCCCGTCGTGTCGGCCCGTACTTCTCGGTGGGGACATTATATACGTCTATAACGTTATATATCCTAACCTAAGGGAACCTAACTTCTCGGATGTAGTATTTTCCAACATTCCTGGCGGGTCGGCCCCTACTTCTCGGTGGGCACATTATATACGCCTATATCGTAATATAAACCAACCTAACGCATCTAGACCGTCGCTGGCAATGTTTTACAAAATCCCGGTCGTGTCGACCCGTACTTCTCGGTGGGGACATTATATACGTCTATAACGTTATATATCCTAACCTAAGGGAACCTAACATGTCGGATTTAGTATTTTCCAACATTCCTGGCGGGTCGGCCCCTACTTCTCGATGGGCACATTATATTTGTCTATATCGCAATATAACCTAACCTAACCCATCTAGATCCTCGCTGGTAATGTTTTACAAAATCCCGGTCGTGTCGGCCCGTACTTCTCGGTGTGGACATTATATACGTCTATAACGTTATATATCCTAACCTAAGGGAACCTAACATCTCGCATGTATTATTTTCCAACGTTCCTGGCGGGCCAGCCCCTACTTCTCGGTGGGCACATTATATAC
Source organism: Xylocopa violacea (assembly GCA_963969225.1). NCBI lineage: Eukaryota > Metazoa > Arthropoda > Insecta > Hymenoptera > Apidae > Xylocopa > Xylocopa violacea. The sequence continues at coordinate 7,776,042 of CAXAJV010000011.1, read as the reverse complement.
GTCCATATCGTAATATAACCTAACCTAACCCATCTAGACCCTCGCTGGTAATGTTTTACAAAATTCCGGTCGTGTCGGCCCGTACTTTGCCGTGGGGACATTTTATACGTCTATAACGTTATATATCCTAACCTAAGGGAACCTAACACCTCGGATGTAGTATTTTCCAACATTTCTGGCGGGTCGGCCCCTACTTCTCGGTGGGAACTCTATATACGTCTATAACGTAATATAACCGAACCTAACCCACCTAGACCCTCGCTGGTAATGTTTCACTGAATCCCGTTCATGTGTTCCCGTACGCCTCGGTGCGTACATTATATACGTCTATAAATTTATTTATCCTAACCTAAGGGAACCTAACATCCCGGATGTAGTATTTTCCAACATTCCTGGCGGGTCGGCCCCTACTTCACGGTGGGCACATTATATACGTCTATATCGTAATATAACCTAACCTAACCCATCTAGACCGTCGCTGGTAATGTTTTACAAAATCCCGGTCGTGTCGGCCCGTACTTCTCGGTGGGGACATTATATACGTCTATAACGTTATATATCCTAACCTAAGGGAACCTAACTTCTCGGATGTAGTATTTTCCAACATTCCTCGCGGGTCGGCGCCTACTTCTCGGTGGGCACATTATATACGTCTATATCGTAATATAACCTAAACCTAATCCATGTAGACCCCCGCTGGTAATGTTTTACAAAATCCCGGTCGTGTCTGCCCGTACTTCTCGGTGGGGACATTATATACGTCTATAACGTTATATATCCTAACCTAAGGGAACCTAACATGTCGGATGTAGTATTTTCCAACATTCCTGGCGGGTCGGCCCCTACTTCTCGATGGGCACATTATATATGTCTATATCGCAATATAACCTAACCTAACCCATCTAGACCCTCGCTGGTAATGTTTTACAAAATCCCGGTCGTGTCGGCCCGTACTTCTCGGTGTAGACATTATATACGTCTATAACGTTATATATCCTAACCTAAGGGAACCTAACATCTCGGATGTAGTATTTTCCAACATTCCTGGCGGGCCAGCCCCTACTTCTCGGTGGGCACATTATATACGTCCATATCGTAATATAACCTAACCTAACCCACCTAGACCCTCGCTGGTAATGTTTCACAGAATCCCGTTCATGTCTTCCCGTACGTCTCGGTGCGTACATTATATACGTCTATAAACTTATATATACTAACCTAAGGGAACCTAACTTCTCGGATGTAGTATTTTCCAACATTCCAGGCGGGTCGGCCCCTACTTCTCGGTGGGTACATTATATACGTCTATAAAGTAATATAACCTAACCTAACCCATCTAGAACCTCGCTGGTATTGTTTTACAAAATCCCGGACGTGTCGGCCCGTACTTCTCGGTGGGGACATTATATACGTCTATAACGTTATATATCCTAACCTAAGGGAACCTAACATCTCGCATGTATTATTTTCCAACGTTCCTGGCGGGCCAGGCCCTGCTTCTCGGTGGGCACATTATATACTTCCATATCGTAATATAACCTAACCTAACCTATCTAGACCCTCGCTGGTAATGTTTAACAAAATTCCGGTCGTGTCGGCATGTACATTGCCGTGGGGACATTATATACGTCTATAACGTTATATATCCTAACCTAAGGGAACCTAACATCTCGGATGTAGTATTTTCCAACATTCCTGGCGGGCCAGCCCCTACTTCTCGGTGGGCACATTATATACGTCCATATCGTAATATAACCTAACCTAACCCACCTAGACCCTCGCTGGTAATGTTTCACAGAATCCCGTTCATGTGTTCCCGTACGTCTCGGTGCGTACATTATATACGTCTATAAACTTATATATACTAACCTAAGGGAACCTAACATCCCGGATGTAGTATTTTCCAACATTCCTGGCGGGTCGGCCCCTACTTCTCGGTGGGCACATTATATACGTCTATATCGTAATATAACCTAACCTAATCCATGTAGACCCCCGCTGGTAATGTTTTACAAAATCCCGGTCGTGTCTGCCCGTACTTCTCGGTGGGGACATTATATACGTCTATAACGTTATATATCCTAACCTAAGGGAACCTAACATGTCGGATGTAGTATTTTCCAACATTCCTGGCGGGTCGGCCCCTACTTCTCGATGGGCACATTATATATGTCTATATCGCAATATAACCTAACCTAACCCATCTAGACCCTCGCTGGTAATGTTTTACAAAATCCCGGTCGTGTCGGCCCGTACTTCTCGGTGTAGACGTTATATACGTCTATAACGTTATATATCCTAAAATAAGGGAACCTAACATCTCGCATGTATTATTTTCCAACGTTCCTGGCGGGCCAGGCCCTACTTCTCGGTGGGCACATTATATACTTCCATATCGTAATATAACCTAACCTAACCTATCTAGACCCTCGCTGGTAATGTTTAACAAAATTCCGGTGGTGTCGGCATGTACTTTGCCGTGGGGACATTATATACGTCTATAACGTTATATATCCTAACCTAAGGGAACCTAACATCTCGGATGTAGTATTTTCCAACATTCCTGGCGGGCCAGCCCCTACTTCTCGGTGGGCACATTATATACGTCCATATCGTAATATAACCTAACCTAACCCACCTAGACCCTCGCTGGTAATGTTTCACAGAATCCCGTTCATGTCTTCCCGTACGTCTCGGTGCGTACATTATATACGTCTATAAACTTATATATACTAACCTAAGGGAACCTAACTTCTCGGATGTAGTATTTTCCAACATTCCAGGCGGGTCGGCCCCTACTTCTCGGTGGGTACATTATATACGTCTATAAAGTAATATAACCTAACCTAACCCATTTAGACCCTCGCTGGTATTGTTTTACAAAATCCCGGTCGTGTCGGCCCGTACTTCTCGGTGGGGACATTATATACGTCTATAACGTTATATATCCTAACCTAAGGGAACCTAACTTCTCGGATGTAGTATTTTCCAACATTCCTGGCGGGTCGGCCCCTACTTCTCGGTGGGCACATTATATACGTCTATATCGTAATATAACCCAACCTAACCCATCTAGACCGTCGCTGGTAATGTTTTACAAAATCCCGGTCGTGTCGACCCGTACTTCTCGGTGGGCACATTATATACGTCTATAACGTTATATATCCTAACCTAAGGGAACATAACATGTCGGATGTAGTATTTTCCAACATTCCTGGCGGGTCGGCCCCTACTTCTCGATGGGCACATTATATTTGTCTATATCGCAATATAACCTAACCAAACCCATCTAGACCCTCGCTGGTAATGTTTTACAAAATCCCGGTCGTGTCGGCCCGTACTTCTCGGTGTGGACATTATATACGTCTATAACGTTATATATCCTAACCTAAGGGAACCTAACATCTCGCATGTATTATTTTCCAACGTTCCTGGCGGGCCAGCCCCTACTTCTCGGTGGGCACATTATATACGTCCATATCGTAATATAACCTAACCTAACCCATCTAGACCCTCGCTGGTAATGTTTTACAAAATTCCGGTCGTGTCGGCCCGTACTTTGCCGTGGGGACATTTTATACGTCTATAACGTTATATATCCTAACCTAAGGGAACCTAACATCCCGGATGTAGTATTTTCCAACATTCCTGGCGGGTCGGCCCCTACTTCTCGGTGGGCACATTATATACGTCCATATCGTAATATAACCTAACCTAACCCACCTAGACCCTCGCTGGTAATGTTTCACTGAATCCCGTTCATGTGTTCCCGTACGTCTCGGTGCGTACATTATATACGTCTATAAACTTATATATACTAACCTAAGGGAACCTAACATCCCGGATGTAGTATTTTCCAACATTCCTGGCGGGTCGGCCCCTACTTCTCGGTGGGCACATTATATACGTCTATATCGTAATATAACCTAACCTAATCCATGTAGACCCCCGCTGGTAATGTTTTACAAAATCCCGGTCGTGTCTGCCCGTACTTCTCGGTGGGGACATTATATACGTCTATAACGTTATATATCCTAACCTAAGGGAACCTAACTTCTCGGATGTAGTATTTTCCAACATTCCTGGCGGGTCGGCCCCTACTTCTCGGTGGGCACATTATATACGTCTATATCGTAATATAACCCAACCTAACCCATCTAGACCGTCGCTGGTAATGTTTTACAAAATCCCGGTCGTGTCGACCCGTACTTCTCGGTGGGCACATTATATACGTCTATAACGTTATATATCCTAACCTAAGGGAACCTAACATGTCGGATGTAGTATTTTCCAACATTCCTGGCGGGTCGGCCCCTACTTCTCGATGGGCACATTATATTTGTCTATATCGCAATATAACCTAACCAAACCCATCTAGACCCTCGCTGGTAATGTTTTACAAAATCCCGGTCGTGTCGGCCCGTACTTCTCGGTGTGGACATTATATACGTCTATAACGTTATATATCCTAACCTAAGGGAACCTAACATCTCGCATGTATTATTTTCCAACGTTCCTGGCGGGCCAGCCCCTACTTCTCGGTGGGCACATTATATACGTCCATATCGTAATATAACCTAACCTAACCCATCTAGACCCTCGCTGGTAATGTTTTACAAAATTCCGGTCGTGTCGGCCCGTACTTTGCCGTGGGGACATTTTATACGTCTATAACGTTATATATCCTAACCTAAGGGAACCTAACATCCCGGATGTAGTATTTTCCAACATTCCTGGCGGGTCGGCCCCTACTTCTCGGTGGGCACATTATATACGTCTATATCGTAATATAACCTAACCTAACACATCTAGACCGTCGCTGGTAATGTTTTACAAAATCCCGGTCGTGTCGGCCCATACTTCTCGGTGGGGACATTATATACGTCTATAACGTTATATATCCTAACCTAAGGGAACCTAACTTCTCGGATGTAGTATTTTCCAACATTCCTGGCGGGTCGGCCCCTACTTCTCGGTGGGCACATTATATACGTCTATATCGTAATATAACCCAACCTAACCCATCTAGACCGTCGCTGGTAATGTTTTACAAAATCCCGGTCGTGTCGACCCGTACTTCTCGGTGGGCACATTATATACGTCTATAACGTTATATATCCTAACCTAAGGGAACCTAACATGTCGGATGTAGTATTTTCCAACATTCCTGGCGGGTCGGCCCCTACTTCTCGATGGGCACATTATATTTGTCTATATCGCAATATAACCTAACCAAACCCATCTAGACCCTCGCTGGTAATGTTTTACAAAATCCCGGTCGTGTCGGCCCGTACTTCTCGGTGTGGACATTATATACGTCTATAACGTTATATATCCTAACCTAAGGGAACCTAACATCTCGCATGTATTATTTTCCAACGTTCCTGGCGGGCCAGCCCCTACTTCTCGGTGGGCACATTATATACGTCCATATCGTAATATAACCTAACCTAACCCATCTAGACCCTCGCTGGTAATGTTTTACAAAATTCCGGTCGTGTCGGCCCGTACTTCTCGGTGGGGACATTATATACGTCTATAACGTTATATATCCTAACCTAAGGGAACCTAACATGTCGGATGTAGTATTTTCCAACATTCCTGGCGGGTCGGCCCCTACTTCTCGATGGGCACATTATATACGTCTATATCGTAATATAACGTAACCTAATCCATGTAGACCCTCGCTGGTAATGTTTTACAAAATCCCGGTCGTGTCTACCCGTACTTCTCGGTGGGGACATGATATACGTCTATAACGTTATATATCCTAACCTAAGGGAACCTAACATGTCGGATGTAGTATTTTCCAACATTCCTGGCGGGTCGGCCCCTACTTCTCGATGGGCACATTATATATGTCTATATCGCAATATAACCTAACCTAACCCATCTAGACCCTCGCTGGTAATGTTTTACAAAATCCCGGTCGTGTCGGCCCGTACTTCTCGCTGTGGACATTATATACGTCTATAACGTTATATATCCTAACCTAAGGGAACCTAACATCTCGCATGTATTATTTTCCAACGTTCCTGGCGGGCCAGGCCCTGCTTCTCGGTGGGCACATTATATACTTCCATATCGTAATATAACCTAACCTAACCTATCTAGACCCTCGCTGGTAATGTTTAACAAAATTCCGGTCGTGTCGGCATGTACATTGCCGTGGGGACATTATATACGTCTATAACGTTATATATCCTAATCTAAGGGAACCTAACATCTCGGATGTAGTATTTTCCAACATTCTTGGCGGGCCAGCCCCTACTTCTCGGTGGGCACATTATATACGTCCATATCGTAATATAACCTAACCTAACCCACCTAGACCCTCGCTGGTAATGTTTCACAGAATCCCGTTCCTGTCTTCCCGTACGTCTCGGTGCGTACATTATATACGTCTATAAACTTATATATACTAACCTAAGGGAACCTAACTTCTCGGATGTAGTATTTTCCAACATTCCTGGCGGGTCGGCCCGTACTTCTCGGTGGGGACATTATATACGTCTATAACGTTATATATCCTAACCTAAGGGAACCTAACATCTCGGATGTAGTATTTTCCAACATTCCTGGCGGGTCGGCCCCCACTTCTCGGTGGACACATTATATACGTCTATATCGTAATATAACCTAACCTAACCCATCTAGACCCTCGCTGGTGATGTTTTACAAAATCCCGGTCGTGTCTTCCCGTACGTCTCGGTGCGTACATTATATACGTCTATAGACTTATATATACTAACCTAAGGGAACCTAACTTCTCGGATGTAGTATGTTCCAACAGTCCTGGCGGGTCGGCCCCTACTTCTCGGTGGGTACATTATATACGCCTATAAAGTAATATAACCTAACCTAACCCATCTAGACCCTCGCTGGTATTGTTTTACAAAATCCCCGTCGTGTCGGCCCGTACTTCTCGGTGGGGACATTATATACGTCTATAACGTTATATATCCTAACCTAAGGGAACCTAACATGTCGGATGTAGTATTTTCCAACATTCCTGGCGGGTCGGCCCCTACTTCTCGATGGGCACATTATATTTGTCTATATCGCAATATAACCTAACCTAACCCATCTAGACCCTCGCTGGTAATGTTTTACAAAATCCCGGTCGTGTCGGCCCGTACTTCTCGCTGTGGACATTATATACGTCTATAACGTTATATATCCTAACCTAAGGGAACCTAACATCTCGCATGTATTATTTTCCAACGTTCCTGGCGGGCCAGGCCCTGGTTCTCGGTGGGCACATTATATACTTCCATATCGTAATATAACCTAACCTAACCTATCTAGACCCTCGCTGGTAATGTTTAACAAAATTCCGGTCGTGTCGGCATGTACATTGCCGTGGGGACATTATATACGTCTATAACGTTATATATCCTAACCTAAGGGAACCTAACATCTCGGATGTAGTATTTTCCAACATTCTTGGCGGGCCAGCCCCTACTTCTCGGTGGGCACATTATATACGTCCATATCGTAATATATCCTAACCTAACCCATCTAGACCCCCGCTGGTAATGTTTTACAAAATTCCTGTCGTGTCGGCCCGTACTTTGCCGTGGGGACATAATATACGTCTATAACGTTATATATCCTAACCTAAGGGAACCTAACATCTCGGATGTAGTATTTTCCAACATTCCTGGCGGGACGGCCCCTACTTCTCGGTGGGCACATTATATACGTCTATTTCGTAATATAACCTAACCTAACCCATCTAGACCGTCGCTGGTAATGTTTTACAAAATCCCGGTCGTGTCGACCCGTACTTCTCGGTGGGGACATTATATACGTCTATAACGTTATATATCCTAACCTAAGGGAACCTAACATGTCGGATGTAGTATTTTCCAACATTCCTGGCGGGTCGGCCCCTACTTCTCGATGGGCACATTATATTTGTCTATATCGCAATATAACCTAACCTAACCCATCTAGACCCTCGCTAGTAATGTTTTACAAAATCCCGGTCTTGTCGGCCCGTACTTCTCGGTGTGGACATTATATACGTCCATAACGTTATATATCCCAACCTAAGGGAACCTAACATCTCGCATGTATTATTTTCCAACGTTCCTGGCGGGCCAGCCCCTACTTCTAGGTGGGCACATTATATACGTCCATATCGTAATATAACCTAACCTAACCCATCTAGACCCTCGCTGGTAATGTTTTACAAAATCCCGGTCGTGTCTGCCCGTACTTCTCGGTGGGGACATTATATACGTCTATAAAGTTATATATCCTAACCTAAGGGAAACTAACATGTCGGATGTAGTATTTTCCAACATTCCTGGCGGGTCGGCCCCTACTTCTCGATGGGCACATTATATACGTCTATATCGCAATATAACCTAACCTAACCCATCTAGAACCTCGCTGGTAATGTTTTACAAAATCCCTGTCGTGTCTGCCCGTACTTCTCGTTGGGGACATTATATACGTCTATAACGTTATATATCCTAACCTAAGGGAACCTAACTTCTCGGATGTAGTATTTTCCAACATTCCTGGCGGGTCGGCCCCTACTTCTCGGTGGGCACATTATATACGTCTGTATCGTAATATAACCTAACCTAATCCATGTAGTCCCTCGCTGGTAATGTTTTACAAAATCCCGGTCGTGTCTGCCCGTACTTCTCGGTGGGGACATTATATACGTCTATAACGTTATATATCCTAACCTAAGGGAACCTAACATGTCGGATGTAGTATTTTCCAACATTCCTGGCGGGTCGGCCCCTACTTCTCGATGGGCACATTATATACGTCTATATCGCAATATAACCTAACCTAACACATCTAGACCCTCGCTGGTAATGTTTTACAAAATCCCGGTCGTGTCGGCCCGTACTTCTCGGTGTGGAAATTATATACGTCTATAACGTTATATATCCTAACCTAAGGGAACCTAACATCTCGCATGTATTATTTTCCAACGTTCCTGGCGGGCCAGGCCCTACTTCTCGGTGGGCACATTATATACGTCTATATCGTAATATAACCTAACCTAACCCATCTAGACCCTCGCTGGTAATGTTTTACAAAATCCCTGTCGTGTCTGCCCGTACTTCTCGGTGGGGACATTATATACGTCTATAACGTTATATATCCTAACCTAAGGGAACCTAACTTCTCGGATGTAGTATTTTCCAACATTCCTGGCGGGTCGGCCCCTACTTCTCGGTGGGCACATTATATACGTCTATATCGTAATATAACCTAACCTAACCCATCTAGAACCTCGCTGGTAATGTTTTACAAAATCCCTGTCGTGTCTGCCCGTACTTCTCGGTGGGGACATTATATACGTCTATAACGTTATATATCCTAACCTAAGGGAACCTAACTTCTCGGATGTAGTATTTTCCAACATTCCTGGCGGGTCGGCCCCTACTTCTCGGTGGGCACATTATATACGTCTATATCGTAATATAACCCACTCTAACCCATCTAGACCGTCGCTGGTAATGTTTTACAAAATCCCGGTCGTGTCGACCCGTACTTCTCGGTGGGCACATTATATACGTCTATAACGTTATATATCCTAACCTAAGGGAACCTAACATGTCGGATGTAGTATTTTCCAACATTCCTCGCGGGTCGGCCCCTACTTCTCGATGGGCACATTATATTTGTCTATATCGCAATATAACCTAACCAAACCCATCTAGACCCTCGCTGGTAATGTTTTACAAAATCCCGGTCGTGTCGGCCCGTACTTCTCGGTGTGGACATTATATACGTCTATAACGTTATATATCCTAACCTAAGGGAACCTAACATCTCGCATGTATTATTTTCCAACGTTCCTGGCGGGCCAGCCCCTACTTCTCGGTGGGCACATTATATACGTCCATATCGTAATATAACCTAACCTAACCCATCTAGACCCTCGCTGGTAATGTTTTACAAAATTCCGGTCGTGTCGGTACGCACTTTGCCGTGGGGACATTTTATACGTCTATAACGTTATATATCCTAACCTAAGGGAACCTAACATCCCGGATGTAGTATTTTCCAACATTCCTGGCGGGTCGGCCCCTACTTCTCGGTGGGCACATTATATACGTCCATATCGTAATATAACCTAACCTAACCCACCTAGACCCTCGCTGGTAATGTTTCACTGAATCCCGTTCATGTGTTCCCGTACGTCTCGGTGCGTACATTATATACGTCTATAAACTTATATATACTAACCTAAGGGAACCTAACATCCCGGATGTAGTATTTTCCAACATTCCTGGCGGGTCGGCCCCTACTTCTCGGTGGGCACATTATATACGTCTATATCGTAATATAACCTAACCTAATCCATGTAGACCCCCGCTGGTAATGTTTTACAAAATCCCGGTCGTGTCTGCCCGTACTTCTCGGTGGGGACATTATATACGTCTATAACGTTATATATCCTAACCTAAGGGAACCTAACATGTCGGATGTAGTATTTTCCAACATTCCTGGCGGGTCGGCCCCTACTTCTCGATGGGCACATTATATATGTCTATATCGCAATATAACCTAACCTAACCCATCTAGACCCTCGCTGGTAATGTTTTACAAAATCCCGATCGTGTCGGCCCGTACTTCTCGGTGTAGACATTATATACGTCTATAACGTTATATATCCTAAAATAAGGGAACCTAACATCTCGCATGTATTATTTTCCAACGTTCCTGGCGGGCCAGGCCCTACTTCTCGGTGGGCACATTATATACTTCCATATCGTAATATAACCTAACCTAACCTATCTAGACCCTCGCTGGTAATGTTTAACAAAATTCCGGTGGTGTCGGCATGTACTTTGCCGTGGGGACATTATATACGTCTATAACGTTATATATCCTAACCTAAGGGAACCTAACATCTCGGATGTAGTATTTTCCAACATTCCTGGCGGGCCAGCCCCTACTTCTCGGTGGGCACATTATATACGTCCATATCGTAATATAACCTAACCTAACCCACCTAGACCCTCGCTGGTAATGTTTCACAGAATCCCGTTCATGTCTTCCCGTACGTCTCGGTGCGTACATTATATACGTCTATAAACTTATATATACTAACCTAAGGGAACCTAACTTCTCGGATGTAGTATTTTCCAACATTCCAGGCGGGTCGGCCCCTACTTCTCGGTGGGTACATTATATACGTCTATAAAGTAATATAACCTAACCTAACCCATCTAGACCCTCGCTGGTATTGTTTTACAAAATCCCGGTCGTGTCGGCCCGTACTTCTCGGTGGGGACATTATATACGTCTATAACGTTATATATCCTAACCTAAGGGAACCTAACTTCTCGGATGTAGTATTTTCCAACATTCCTGGCGGGTCGGCCCCTACTTCTCGGTGGGCACATTATATACGTCTATATCGTAATATAACCCAACCTAACCCATCTAGACCGTCGCTGGTAATGTTTTACAAAATCCCGGTCGTGTCGACCCGTACTTCTCGGTGGGCACATTATATACGTCTATAACGTTATATATCCTAACCTAAGGGAACCTAACATGTCGGATGTAGTATTTTCCAACATTCCTGGCGGGTCGGCCCCTACTTCTCGATGGGCACATTATATTTGTCTATATCGCAATATAACCTAACCAAACCCATCTAGACCCTCGCTGGTAATGTTTTACAAAATCCCGGTCGTGTCGGCCCGTACTTCTCGGTGTGGACATTATATACGTCTATAACGTTATATATCCTAACCTAAGGGAACCTAACATCTCGCATGTATTATTTTCCAACGTTCCTGGCGGGCCAGCCCCTACTTCTCGGTGGGCACATTATATACGTCCATATCGTAATATAACCTAACCTAACCCATCTAGACCCTCGCTGGTAATGTTTTACAAAATTCCGGTCGTGTCGGCCCGTACTCTGCCGTGGGGACATTTTATACGTCTATAACGTTATATATCCTAACCTAAGGGAACCTAACATCCCGGATGTAGTATTTTCCAACATTCCTGGCGGGTCGGCCCCTACTTCTCGGTGGGCACATTATATACGTCTATATCGTAATATAACCTAACCTAACACATCTAGACCGTCGCTGGTAATGTTTTACAAAATCCCGGTCTTATCGGCCCGTACTTCTCGGTGTGGACATTATATACGTCTATATCGTTATATATCCTAACCTAAGGGAACCTAACATCTCGGATGTAGTATTTTCCAGCACTCCTGACGGGCCGGCCCCTACTTCTCGGTGGGCACATTATATACGTGCATATCGTAATATAATCTAACCTAACCCATCTAGACCCTCGCTGGGAATGTTTTACAAAATTCCGGTCGTGTCGGCCCGTACTTCTCGGTGGGGACATTATATACGTCTATAACGTTATATATTCTAACCTAAGGGAACCTAACATCTCGCATGTATTATTTTCCAACGTTCCTGGCGGGCCAGCCCCTACTTCTCGGTGGGCACATTATATACGTCCATATCGTAATATAACCTAACCTAACCCATCTAGACCCTCGCTGGTAATGTTTTACAAAATCCCGGTCGTGTCTGCCCGTACTTCTCGGTGGGGACATTATATACGTCTATAACGTTATATATCCTAACCTAAGGGAACCTAGCATGTCGGATGTAGTATTTTCCAACATTCCTGGCGGGTCGGCCCCTACTTCTCGATGGGCACATTATATACGTCTATATCGTAATATAACGTAACCTAATCCATGTAGACCCTCGCTGGTAATGTTTTACAAAATCCCGGTCGTGTCTGCCCGTACTTCTCGGTGGGGACATTATATACGTCTATAACGTTATATATCCTAACCTAAGGGAACCTAACATGTCGGATGTAGTATTTTCCAACATTCCTGGCGGGTCGGCCCCTACTTCTCGATGGGCACATTATATATGTCTATATCGCAATATAACCTAACCTAACCCATCTAGACCCTCGCTGGTAATGTTTTACAAAATCCCGGTCGTGTCGGCCCGTACTTCTCGGTGTAGACATTATATACGTCTATAACGTTATATATCCTAAAATAAGGGAACCTAACATCTCGCATGTATTATTTTCCAACGTTCCTGGCGGGCCAGGCCCTACTTCTCGGTGGGCACATTATATACTTCCATATCGTAATATAACCTAACCTAACCTATCTAGACCCTCGCTGGTAATGTTTAACAAAATTCCGGTGGTGTCGGCATGTACTTTGCCGTGGGGACATTATATACGTCTATAACGTTATATATCCTAACCTAAGGGAACCTAACATCTCGGATGTAGTATTTTCCAACATTCCTGGCGGGCCAGCCCCTACTTCTCGGTGGGCACATTATATACGTCCATATCGTAATATAACCTAACCTAACCCATCTAGACCCTCGCTGGTATTGTTTTACAAAATCCCGGTCGTGTCGGCCCGTACTTCTCGGTGGGGACATTATATACGTCTATAACGTTATATATCCTAACCTAAGGGAACCTAACTTCTCGGATGTAGTATTTTCCAACATTCCTGGCGGGTCGGCCCCTACTTCTCGGTGGGCACATTATATACGTCTATATCGTAATATAACCCAACCTAACCCATCTAGACCGTCGCTGGTAATGTTTTACAAAATCCCGGTCGTGTCGACCCGTACTTCTCGGTGGGCACATTATATACGTCTATAACGTTATATATCCTAACCTAAGGGAACCTAACATGTCGGATGTAGTATTTTCCAACATTCCTGGCGGGTCGGCCCCTACTTCTCGATGGGCACATTATATTTGTCTATATCGCAATATAACCTAACCAAACCCATCTAGACCCTCGCTGGTAATGTTTTACAAAATCCCGGTCGTGTCGGCCCGTACTTCTCGGTGTGGACATTATATACGTCTATAACGTTATATATCCTAACCTAAGGGAACCTAACATCTTGCATGTATTATTTTCCAACGTTCCTGGCGGGCCAGCCCCTACTTCTCGGTGGGCACATTATATACGTCCATATCGTAATATAACCTAACCTAACCCATCTAGACCCTCGCTGGTAATGTTTTACAAAATTCCGGTCGTGTCGGCCCGTACTCTGCCGTGGGGACATTTTATACGTCTATAACGTTATATATCCTAACCTAAGGGAACCTAACATCCCGGATGTAGTATTTTCCAACATTCCTGGCGGGTCGGCCCCTACTTCTCGGTGGGCACATTATATACGTCTATATCGTAATATAACCTAACCTAACACATCTAGACCGTCGCTGGTAATGTTTTACAAAATCCCGGTCTTATCGGCCCGTACTTCTCGGTGTGGACATTATATACGTCTATATCGTTATATATCCTAACCTAAGGGAACCTAACATCTCGGATGTAGTATTTTCCAGCATTCCTGACGGGCCGGCCCCTACTTCTCGGTGGGCACATTATATACGTCCATATCGTAATATAATCTAACCTAACCCATCTAGACCCTCGCTGGGAATGTTTTACAAAATTCCGGTCGTGTCGGCCCGTACTTCTCGGTGGGGACATTATATACGTCTATAACGTTATATATTCTAACCTAAGGGAACCTAACATCTCGCATGTATTATTTTCCAACGTTCCTGGCGGGCCAGCCCCTACTTCTCGGTGGGCACATTATATACGTCCATATCGTAATATAACCTAACCTAACCCATCTAGACCCTCGCTGGTAATGTTTTACAAAATCCCGGTCGTGTCTGCCCGTAGTTCTCGGTGGGGACATTATATACGTCTATAACGTTATATATCCTAACCTAAGGGAACCTAGCATGTCGGATGTAGTATTTTCCAACATTCCTGGCGGGTCGGCCCCTACTTCTCGATGGGCACATTATATACGTCTATATCGTAATATAACGTAACCTAATCCATGTAGACCCTCGCTGGTAATGTTTTACAAAATCCCGGTCGTGTCTGCCCGTACTTCTCGGTGGGGACATTATATATGTCTATAACGTTATATATCCTAACCTAAGGGAACCTAACATGTCGGATGTAGTATTTTCCAACATTCCTGGCGGGTCGGCCCCTACTTCTCGATGGGCACATTATATATGTCTATATCGCAATATAACCTAACCTAACCCATCTAGACCCTCGCTGGTAATGTTTTACAAAATCCCGGTAGTGTCGGCCCGTACTTCTCGCTGTGGACATTATATACGTCTATAACGTTATATATCCTAACCTAAGGGAACCTAACATCTCGCATGTATTATTTTCCAACGTTCCTGGCGGGCCAGCCCCTACTTCTCGGTGGGCACATTATATACGTCCATATCGTAATATAACCTAACCTAACCCATCTAGACCCTCGCTGGTAATGTTTTACAAAATTCCGGTCGTGTCGGCCCGTACTTTGCCGTGGGGACATTTTATACGTCTATAACGTTATATATCCTAACCTAAGGGAACCTAACATCCCGGATGTAGTATTTTCCAACATTCCTGGCGGGTCGGCCCCTACTTCTCGGTGGGCACATTATATACGTCTATATCGTAATATAACCTAACCTAACACATCTAGACCGTCGCTGGTAATGTTTTACAAAATCCCGGTCTTATCGGCCCGTACTTCTCGGTGTGGACATTATATACGTCTATATCGTTATATATCCTAACCTAAGGGAACCTAACATGTCGGATGTAGTATTTTCCAACATTCCTGGCGGGCCAGCCCCTACTTCTCGGTGGGCACATTATATACGTCCATATCGTAATATAACCTAACCTAACCCATCTAGACCCTCGCTGGTAATGTTTTACAAAATTCCGGTCGTGTCGGCCCGTACTTTGCCGTGGGGACATTTTATACGTCCATAACGTTATATATCCCAACCTAAGGGAACCTAACATCTCGCATGTATTATTTTCCAACGTTCCTGGCGGGCCAGCCCCTACTTCTCGGTGGGCACATTATATACGTCCATATCGTAATATAACCTAACCTAACCCATCTAGACCGTCGCTGGTAATGTTTTACAAAATCCCGGTCTTATCGGCCCGTACTTCTCGGTGTGGACATTATATACGTCTATATCGTTATATATCCTAACCTAAGGGAACCTAACATGTCGGATGTAGTATTTTCCAACATTCCTGGCGGGTCGGCCCCTACTTCTCGATGGGCACATTATATACGTCTATATCGCAATATAACCTAACCTAACCCATCTAGACCCTCGCTGGTAATGTTTTACAAAATCCCTGTCGTGTCTGCCCGTACTTCTCGCTGTGGACATTATATACGTCTATAACGTTATATATCCTAACCTAAGGGAACCTAACTTCTCGGATGTAGTATTTTCCAACATTCCTGGCGGGTCGGCCCCTACTTCTCGGTGGGCACATTATATACGTCTGTATCGTAATATAACCTAACCTAATCCATGTAGTCCCTCGCTGGTAATGTTTTACAAAATCCCGGTCGTGTCTGCCCGTACTTCTCGGTGGGGACATTATATACGTCTATAACGTTATATATCCTAACCTAAGGGAACCTAACATGTCGGATGTAGTATTTTCCAACATTCCTGGCGGGTCGGCCCCTACTTCTCGATGGGCACATTATATACGTCTATATCGCAATATAACCTAACCTAACACATCTAGACCCTCGCTGGTAATGTTTTACAAAATCCCGGTCGTGTCGGCCCGTACTTCTCGGTGTGGACATTATATACGTCTATAACGTTATATATCCTAACCTAAGGGAACCTAACATCTCGCATGTATTATTTTCCAACGTTCCTGGCGGGCCAGGCCCTACTTCTCGGTGGGCACATTATATACGTCTATATCGTAATATAACCTAACCTAACCCATCTAGACCCTCGCTGGTAATGTTTTACAAAATCCCTGTCGTGTCTGCCCGTACTTCTCGGTGGGGACATTATATACGTCTATAACGTTATATATCCTAACCTAAGGGAACCTAACTTCTCGGATGTAGTATTTTCCAACATTCCTGGCGGGTCGGCCCCTACTTCTCGGTGGGCACATTATATACGTCTATATCGTAATATAACCTAACCTAATCCATGTAGACCCTCGCTGGTAATGTTTTACAAAATCCCGGTCGTGTCTGCCCGTACTTCTCGGTGGGGACATTATATACGTCTATAACGTTATATATCCTAACCTAAGGGAACCTAACATGTCGGATGTAGTATTTTCCAAAATTCCTGGCGGGTCGGCCCCTACTTCTCGATGGGCACATTATATATGTCTATATCGCAATATAACCTAACCTAACCCATCTAGACCCTCGCTGGTAATGTTTTACAAAATCCCGGTCGTGTCGGCCCGTACTTCTCGGTGTGGACATTATATACGTCTATAACGTTATATATCCTAACCTAAGGGAACCTAACATCTCGCATGTATTATTTTCCAACGTTCCTGGCGGGCCAGGCCCTACTTCTCGGTGGGCACATTATATACTTCCATATCGTAATATAACCTAACCTAACCTATCTAGACCCTCGCTGGTAATGTTTAACAAAATTCCGGTCGTGTCGGCATGTACATTGCCGTGGTGACATTATATACGTCTATAACGTTATATATCCTAACCTAAGGGAACCTAACATCTCGGATGTAGTATTTTCCAACATTCTTGGCGGGCCAGCCCCTACTTCTCGGTGGGCACATTATATACGTCCATATCGTAATATAACCTAACCTAACCCACCTAGACCCTCGCTGGTAATGTTTCACAGAATCCCGTTCATGTCTTCCCGTACGTCTCGGTGCGTACATTATATACGTCTATAAACTTATATATACTAACCTAAGGGAACCTAACTTCTCGGATGTAGTATTTTCCAACATTCCTGGCGGGTCGGCCCGTACTTCTCGGTGGGGACATTATATATGTCTATAACATTATATATCCTAACCTAAGGGAACCTAACATCTCGGATGTAGTATTTTCCAACATTCCTGGCGGGTCGGCCCCCACTTCTCGGTGGACACATTATATACGTCTATATAGTAATATAACCTAACCTAACCCATCTAGACCCTCGCTGGTGATGTTTTACAAAATCCCGGTCGTGTCTGCCCGTACTTCTCGGTGGGGACATTATATACGTCTATAACGTTATATATCCTAACCCAAGGGAACCCTACATCTCGGATGTAGTATTTTCCAACATTCCTGGCGGGTCGGCCCCTACTTCTCGGTGGGCACATTATATACGTCCATATCGTAATATATCCTAACCTAACCCATCTAGACCCCCGCTGGTAATGTTTTACAAAATTCCTGTCGTGTCGGCCCGTACTTTGCCGTGGGGACATAATATACGTCTATAACGTTATATATCCTAACCTAAGGGAACCTAACTTCTCGGATGTAGTATTTTCCAACATTCCTGGCGGGTCGGCACCTACTTCTCGGTGGGCACATTATATACGTCTATATCGCAATATAACCTAACCTAACACATCTAGACCCTCGCTGGTAATGTTTTACAAAATCCCGGTCGTGTCGGCCCGTACTTCTCGGTGTGGACATTATATACGTCTATAACGTTATATATCCTAACCTAAGGGAACCTAACATCTCGCATGTATTATTTTCCAACGTTCCTGGCGGGCCAGGCCCTACTTCTCGGTGGGCACATTATATACGTCTATATCGTAATATAACCTAACCTAACCCATCTAGACCCTCGCTGGTAATGTTTTACAAAATCCCTGTCGTGTCTGCCCGTACTTCTCGGTGGGGACATTATATACGTCTATAACGTTATATATCCTAACCTAAGGGAACCTAACTTCTCGGATGTAGTATTTTCCAACATTCCTGGCGGGTCGGCCCCTACTTCTCGGTGGGCACATTATATACGTCTATATCGTAATATAACCTAACCTAATCCATGTAGACCCTCGCTGGTAATGTTTTACAAAATCCCGGTCGTGTCTGCCCGTACTTCTCGGTGGGGACATTATATACGTCTATAACGTTATATATCCTAACCTAAGGGAACCTAACATGTCGGATGTAGTATTTTCCAACATTCCTGGCGGGTCGGCCCCTACTTCTCGATGGGCACATTATATATGTCTATATCGCAATATAACCTAACCTAACCCATCTAGACCCTCGCTGGTAATGTTTTACAAAATCCCGGTCGTGTCGGCCCGTACTTCTCGCTGTGGACATTATATACGTCTATAACGTTATATATCCTAACCTAAGGGAACCTAACTTCTCGCATGTATTACTTTCCATCGTTCCTGGCGGGCCAGGCCCTGCTTCTCGGTGGGCACATTATACACTTCCATATCGTAATATAACCTAACCTAACCTATCTAGACCCTCGCTGGTAATGTTTAACAAAATTCCGGTCGTGTCGGCATGTACATTGCCGTGGGGACATTATATACGTCTATAACGTTATATATCCTAACCTAAGGGAACCTAACATCTCGGATGTAGTATTTTCCAACATTCTTGGCGGGCCAGCCCCTACTTCTCGGTGGGCACATTATATACGTCCATATCGTAATATAACCTAACCTAACCCACCTAGACCCTCGCTGGTAATGTTTCACAGAATCCCGTTCATGTCTTCCCGTACGTCTCGGTGCGTACATTATATACGTCTATAAACTTATATATACTAACCTAAGGGAACCTAACTTCTCGGATGTAGTATTTTCCAACATTCCTGGCGGGTCGGCCCGTACTTCTCGGTGGGGACATTATATACGTCTATAACGTTATATATCCTAACCTAAGGGAACCTAACATCTCGGATGTAGTATTTTCCAACATTCCTGGCGGGTCGGCCCCCACTTCTCGGTGGACACATTATATACGTCTATATCGTAATATAACCGAACCTAACCCATCTAGACCCTCGCTGGTGATGTTTTACAAAATCCCGGCCGTGTCTGCTCGTACTTCTCGGTGGGGACATTATATACGTCTATAACGTTATATATCCTAACCCAAGGGAACCCTACATCTCGGATGTAGTATTTTCCAACATTCCTGGCGGGTCGGCCCCTACTTCTCGTTGGGCACATTATATACGTCCATATCGTAATATATCCTAACCTAACCCATCTAGACCCCCGCTGGTAATGTTTTACAAAATTCCTGTCGTGTCGGCCCGTACTTTGCCGTGGGGACATAATATACGTCTATAACGTTATATATCCTAACCTAAGGGAACCTAACATCTCGGATGTAGTATTTTCCAACATTCCTGGCGGGACGGCCCCTACTTCTCGGTGGGCACATTATATACGTCTATATCGTAATATAACCTAACCTAACCCATCTAGACCGTCGCTGGTAATGTTTTACAAAATCCCGGTCGTGTCGACCCGTACTTCTCGGTGGGGAAATTATATACGTCTATAACGTTATATATCCTAACCTAAGGGAACCTAACATGTCGGATGTAGTATTTTCCAACATTCCTGGCGGGTCGGCCCCTACTTCTCGATGGGCACATTATATTTGTCTATATCGCAATATAACCTAACCTAACCCATCTAGACCCTCGCTGGTAATGTTTTACAAAATCCCGGTCTTGTCGGCCCGTACTTCTCGGTGTGGACATTATATACGTCCATAACGTTATATATCCCAACCTAAGGGAACCTAACATCTCGCATGTATTATTTTCCAACGTTCCTGGCGGGCCAGGCCCTACTTCTCGGTGGGCACATTATATACGTCCATATCGTAATATAACCTAACCTAACCCATCTAGACCCTCGCTGGTAATGTTTTACAAAATTCCGGTCGTGTCGGTCCGTACTTTGCCGTGGGGACATTTTATACGTCTATAACGTTATATATCCTAACCTAAGGGAACCTAACATCTCGGATGTAGTATTTTCCAACATTTCTGGCGGGTCGGCCCCAACTTCTCGGTGGGCACATTATATACGTCTATATCGTAATATAACCTAACCTAACCCATCTAGACCCTCGCTGGTAATGTTTTACAAAATTCCGGTCGTGTCGGCCCGTACTTCTCGGTGGGGACATTATATACGTCTATAACGTTATATATCCTAACCTAAGGGAACCTAACATCTCGCATGTATTATTTTCCAACGTTCCTGGCGGGCCAGCCCCTACTTCTCGGTGGGCACATTATATACGTCCATATCGTAATATAACCTAACCTAACCCATCTAGACCCTCGCTGGTAATGTTTTACAAAATTCCGGTCGTGTCGGTCCGTACTTTGCCGTGGGGACATTTTATACGTCTATAACGTTATATATCCTAACCTAAGGGAACCTAACATCTCGGATGTAGTATTTTCCAACATTTCTGGCGGGTCGGCCCCAACTTCTCGGTGGGCACATTATATACGTCTATATCGTAATATAACCTAACCTAACCCATCTAGACCCTCGCTGGTAATGTTTTACAAAATTCCGGTCGTGTCGGCCCGTACTTCTCGGTGGGGACATTATATACGTCTATAACGTTATATATCCTAACCTAAGGGAACCTAACATCTCGCATGTATTATTTTCCAACGTTCCTGGCGGGCCAGCCCCTACTTCTCGGTGGGCACATTATATACGTCCATATCGTAATATAACCTAACCTAACCCATCTAGACCCTCGCTGGTAATGTTTTACAAAATCCCGGTCGTGTCGACCCGTACTTCTCGGTGGGGACATTATATACGTCTATAACGTTATATATCCTAACCTAAGGGAACCTAACATGTCGGATGTAGTATTTTCCAACATTCCTGGCGGGTCGGCCCCTACTTCTCGATGGGCCCATTATATTTGTCTATATCGCAATATAACCTAACCTAACCCATCTAGACCCTCGCTGGTAATGTTTTACAAAATCCCGGTCGTGTCGGCCCGTACTTCTCGGTGTGGACATTATATACGTCCATAACGTTATATATCCTAACCTAAGGGAACCTAACATCTCGCATGTATTATTTTCCAACATTCCTGGCGGGTCGGCCCCTACTTCTCGGTGGGCACATTATATACGTCCATATCGTAATATATCCTAACCTAACCCATCTAGACCCCCGCTGGTAATGTTTTACAAAATTCCTGTTGTGTCGGCCCGTACTTTGCCGTGGGGACATAATATACGTCTATAACGTTATATATCCTAACCTAAGGGAACCTAACATCTCGGATGTAGTATTTTCCAACATTCCTGGCGGGACGGCCCCTACTTCTCGATGGGCACATTATATACGTCTATATCGTAATATAACCTAACCTAATCCATGTAGACCCTCGCTGGTAATGTTTTACACAATCCCGGTCGTGTCTGCCCGTACTTCTCGGTGGGGACATTATATACGTCTATAACGTTATATATCCTAACCTAAGGGAACCTAACATGTCGGATGTAGTATTTTCCAACATTCCTGGCGGGTCGGCCCCTACTTCTCGATGGGCACATTATATATGTCTATATCGCAATATAACCTAACCTAACCCATCTAGACCCTCGCTGGTAATGTTTTACAAAATCCCGGTCATGTCGGCCCGTACTTCTCGCTGTGGACATTATATACGTCTATAACGTTATATATCCTAACCTAAGGGAACCTAACATCTCGCATGTATTATTTTCCAACGTTCCTGGCGGGCCAGGCCCTGCTTCTCGGTGGGCACATTATATACTTCCATATCGTAATATAACCTAACCTAACCTATCTAGACCCTCGCTGGTAATGTTTAACAAAATTCCGGTCGTGTCGGCATGTACATTGCCGTGGGGACATTATATACGTCTATAACGTTATATATCCTAACCTAAGGGAACCTAACATCTCGCATGTATTATTTTCCAACGTTCCTGGCGGGCCAGGCCCTACTTCTCGGTGGGCACATTATATACGTCTATATCGTAATATAACCTAACCTAACCCATCTAGACCCTCGCTGGTAATGTTTTACAAAATCCCTGTCGTGTCTGCCCGTACTTCTCGGTGGGGACATTATATACGTCTATAACGTTATATATCCTAACCTAAGGGAACCTAACTTCTCGGATGTAGTATTTTCCAACATTCCTGGCGGGTCGGCCCCTACTTCTCGGTGGGCACATTATATACGTCTATATCGTAATATAACCTAACCTAATCCATGTAGACCCTCGCTGGTAATGTTTTACAAAATCCCGGTCGTGTCTGCCCGTACTTCTCGGTGGGGACATTATATACGTCTATAACGTTATATATCCTAACCTAAGGGAACCTAACATGTCGGATGTAGTATTTTCCAATATTCCTGGCGGGTCGGCCCCTACTTCTCGATGGGCACATTATATATGTCTATATCGCAATATAACCTAACCTAACCCATCTAGACCCTCGCTGGTAATGTTTTACAAAATCCCGGTCGTGTCGGCCCGTACTTCTCGGTGTGGACATTATATACGTCTATAACGTTATATATCCTAACCTAAGGGAACCTAACATCTCGCATGTATTATTTTCCAACGTTCCTGGCGGGCCAGGCCCTACTTCTCGGTGGGCACATTATATACTTCCATATCGTAATATAACCTAACCTAACCTATCTAGACCCTCGCTGGTAATGTTTAACAAAATTCCGGTCGTGTCGGCATGTACATTGCCGTGGGGACATTATATACGTCTATAACGTTATATATCCTAACCTAAGGGAACCTAACATCTCGGATGTAGTATTTTCCTACATTCTTGGCGGGCCAGCACCTACTTCTCGGTGGGCACATTATATACGTCCATATCGTAATATAACCTAACCTAACCCACCTAGACCCTCGCTGGTAATGTTTCACAGAATCCCGTTCATGTCTTCCCGTACGTCTCGGTGCGTACATTATATACGTCTATAAACTTATATATACTAACCTAAGGCAACCTAACTTCTCGGATGTAGTATTTTCCAACATTCCTGGCGGGTCGGTCCGTACTTCACGGTGGGGACATTATATACGTCTATAACGTTATATATCCTAACCTAAGGGAACCTAACATCTCGGATGTAGTATTTTCCAACATTCCTGGCGGGTCGGCTCCCACTTCTCGGTGGACACATTATATACGTCTATATCGTAATATAACCTAACCTAACCCATCTAGACCCTCGCTGGTAATGTTTTACAAAATCCCGGTCGTGTCTGCTCGTACTTCTTGGTGGGGACATTATATACGTCTATAACGTTATATATCCTAACCCAAGGGAACCCTACATCTCGGATGTAGTATTTTCCAACATTCCTGGCGGGTCGGCCCCTACTTCTCGATGGGCACATTATATTTGTCTATATCGCAATATAACCTAACCTAACCCATCTAGACCCTCGCTGGTAATGTTTTACAAAATCCCGGTCTTGTCGGCCCGTACTTCTCGGTGTGGACATTATATACGTCCATAACGTTATATATCCCAACCTAAGGGAACCTAACATCTCGCATGTATTATTTTCCAACGTTCCTGGCGGGCCAGGCCCTACTTCTCGGTGGGCACATTATATACGTCCATATCGTAATATAACCTAACCTAACCCATCTAGACCCTCGCTGGTAATGTTTTACAAAATTCCGGTCGTGTCGGTCCGTACTTTGCCGTGGGGACATTTTATACGTCTATAACGTTATATATCCTAACCTAAGGGAACCTAACATCTCGGATGTAGTATTTTCCAACATTTCTGGCGGGTCGGCCCCAACTTCTCGGTGGGCACATTATATACGTCTATATCGTAATATAACCTAACCTAACCCATCTAGACCCTCGCTGGTAATGTTTTACAAAATTCCGGTCGTGTCGGCCCGTACTTCTCGGTGGGGACATTATATACGTCTATAACGTTATATATCCTAACCTAAGGGAACCTAACATCTCGCATGTATTATTTTCCAACGTTCCTGGCGGGCCAGCCCCTACTTCTCGGTGGGCACATTATATACGTCCATATCGTAATATAACCTAACCTAACCCATCTAGACCCTCGCTGGTAATGTTTTACAAAATCCCGGTCGTGTCGACCCGTACTTCTCGGTGGGGACATTATATACGTCTATAACGTTATATATCCTAACCTAAGGGAACCTAACATGTCGGATGTAGTATTTTCCAACATTCCTGGCGGGTCGACCCCTACTTCTCGATGGGCACATTATATTTGTCTATATCGCAATATAACCTAACCTAACCTATCTAGACCCTCGCTGGTAATGTTTAACAAAATTCCGGTCGTGTCGGCATGTACATTGCCGTGGGGACATTATATACGTCTATAACGTTATATATCCTAACCTAAGGGAACCTAACATCTCGGATGTAGTATTTTCCAACATTCTTGGCGGGCCAGCCCCTACTTCTCGGTGGGCACATTATATACGTCTATATCGTAATATAACCTAACCTAACCCACCTAGACCCTCGCTGGTAATGTTTCACAGAATCCCGTTCATGTCTTCCCGTACGTCTCGGTGCGTACATTATATACGTCTATAAACTTATATATACTAACCTAAGGGAACCTAACTTCTCGGATGTAGTATTTTCCAACATTCCTGGCGGGTCGGCCCGTACTTCTCGGTGGGGACATTATATACGTCTATAACGTTATATATCCTAACCTAAGGGAACCTAACATCTCGGATGTAGTATTTTCCAACATTCCTGGCGGGTCGGCCCCCACTTCTCGGTGGACACATTATATACGTCTATATCGTAATATAACCTAACCTAATCCATGTAGACCCTCGCTGGTAATGTTTTACAAAATCCCGGTCGTGTCTGCCCGTACTTCTCGGTGGGGACATTATATACGTCTATAACATGTCGGATGTAGTATTTTCCAACATTCCTGGCGGGTCGGCCCCTACTTCTCGATGGGCACATTATATATGTCTATATCGCAATATAACCTAACCTAACCCATCTAGACCCTCGCTGGTAATGTTTTACAAAATCCCGGTCGTGTCGGCCCGTACTTCTCGGTGGGGACATTATATACGTCTATAACGTTATATATCCTAACCCAAGGGAACCCTACATCTCGGATGTAGTATTTTCCAACATTCCTGGCGGGTCGGCCCCTACTTCTTGGTGGGCACATTATATACGTCCATATCGTAATATATCCTAACCTAACCCATCTAGACCCCCGCTGGTAATGTTTTACAAAATTCCTGTCGTGTCGGCCCGTACTTTGCCGTGGGGACATAATATACGTCTATAACGTTATATATCCTAACCTAAGGGAACCTAACATCTCGGATGTAGTATTTTCCAACATTCCTGGCGGGACGGCCCCTACTTCTCGGTGGGCACATTATATACGTCCATATCGTAATATATCCTAACCTAACCCATCTAGACCCCCGCTGGTAATGTTTTACAAAATCCCTGTCGTGTCTGCCCGTACTTCTCGGTGGGGACATTATATACGTCTATAAAGTTATATATCCTAACCTAAGGGAACCTAACTTCTCGGATGTAGTATTTTCCAACATTCCTGGCGGGTCGGCCCCTACTTCTCGGTGGGCACATTATATACGTCTATATCGTAATATAACCTAACCTAATCCATGTAGACCCTCGCTGGTAATGTTTTACAAAATCCCGGTCGTGTCTGCCCGTACTTCTCGGTGGGGACATTATATACGTCTATAACGTTATATATCCTAACCTAAGGGAACCTAACATGTCGGATGTAGTATTTTCCAACATTCCTGGCGGGTCGGCCCCTACTTCTCGATGGGCACATTATATATGTCTATATCGCAATATAACCTAACCTAACCCATCTAGACCCTCGCTGGTAATGTTTTACAAAATCCCGGTCGTGTCGGCCCGTACTTCTCGGTGTGGACATTATATACGTCTATAACGTTATATATCCTAACCTAAGGGAACCTAACATTTCGCATGTATTATTTTCCAACGTTCCTGGCGGGCCACGCCCTACTTCTCGGTGGGCACATTATATACTTCCATATCATAATATAACCTAACCTAACCTATCTAGACCCTCGCTGGTAATGTTTAACAAAATTCCGGTCGTGTCGGCATGTACATTGCCGTGGGGACATTATATACGTCTATAACGTTATATATCCTAACCTAAGGGAACCTAACATCTCGGATGTAGTATTTTCCAACATTCTTGGCGGGCCAGCCCCTACTTCTCGGTGGGTACATTATATACGTCCATATCGTAATATAACCTAACCTAACCCACCTAGACCCTCGCTGGTAATGTTTCACAGAATCCCGTTCATGTCTTCCCGTACGTCTCGGTGCGTACATTATATACGTCTATAAACTTATAAATACTAACCTAAGGGAACCTGACTTCTCGGATGTAGTATTTTCCAACATTCCTGGCGGGTCGGCCCGTACTTCTCGGTGGGGACATTATATACGTCTATAACGTTATATATCCTAACCTAACCCATCTAGACCCTCGCTGGTAATGTTTTACAAAATTCCGGTCGTGTCGGTCCGTACTTTGCCGTGCGGACATTTTATACGTCTATAACGTTATATATCCTAACCTAAGGGAACCTAACATGTCGGATGTAGTATTTTCCAACATTCCTGGCGGGTCGGCCCCTACTTCTCGATGGGCACATTATATATGTCTATATCGCAATATAACCTAACCTAACCCATCTAGACCCTCGCTGGTAATGTTTTAGAAAATCCCGGTCGTGTCGACCCGTACTTCTCGGTGGGGACATTATATACGTCTATAACGTTATATATCCTAACCTAAGGGAACCTAACATGTCGGATGTAGTATTTTCCAACATTCCTGGCGGGTCGACCCCTACTTCTCGATGGGCACATTATATTTGTCTATATCGCAATATAACCTAACCTAACCTATCTAGACCCTCGCTGGTAATGTTTAACAAAATTCCGGTCGTGTCGGCATGTACATTGCCGTGGGGACATTATATACGTCTATAACGTTATATATCCTAACCTAAGGGAACCTAACATCTCGGATGTAGTATTTTCCAACATTCTTGGCGGGCCAGCCCCTACTTCTCGGTGGGCACATTATATACGTCTATATCGTAATATAACCTAACCTAACCCACCTAGACCCTCGCTGGTAATGTTTCACAGAATCCCGTTCATGTCTTCCCGTACGTCTCGGTGCGTACATTATATACGTCTATAAACTTATATATACTAACCTAAGGGAACCTAACTTCTCGGATGTAGTATTTTCCAACATTCCTGGCGGGTCGGCCCGTACTTCTCGGTGGGGACATTATATACGTCTATAACGTTATATATCCTAACCTAAGGGAACCTAACATCTCGAATGTAGTATTTTCCAACATTCCTGGCGGGTCGGCCCCCACTTCTCGGTGGACACATTATATACGTCTATATCGTAATATAACCTAACCTAATCCATGTAGACCCTCGCTGGTAATGTTTTACAAAATCCCGGTCGTGTCTGCCCGTACTTCTCGGTGGGGACATTATATACGTCTATAACATGTCGGATGTAGTATTTTCCAACATTCCTGGCGGGTCGGCCCCTACTTCTCGATGGGCACATTATATATGTCTATATCGCAATATAACCTAACCTAACCCATCTAGACCCTCGCTGGTAATGTTTTACAAAATCCCGGTCGTGTCGGCCCGTACTTCTCGGTGGGGACATTATATACGTCTATAACGTTATATATCCTAACCCAAGGGAACCCTACATCTCGGATGTAGTATTTTCCAACATTCCTGGCGGGTCGGCCCCTACTTCTCGGTGGGCACATTATATACGTCCATATCGTAATATATCCTAACCTAACCCATCTAGACCCCCGCTGGTAATGTTTTACAAAATTCCTGTCGTGTCGGCCCGTACTTTGCCGTGGGGACATAATATACGTCTATAACGTTATATATCCTAACCTAAGGGAACCTAACATCTCGGATGTGGTATTTTCCAACATTCCTGGCGGGACGGCCCCTACTTCTCGGTGGGCACATTATATACGTCTATATCGTAATATAACCTAACCTAACCCATCTAGACCGTCGCTGGTAATGTTTTACAAAATCCCGGTCGTGTCGACCCGTACTTCTCGGTGGGGACATTATATACGTCTATAACGTTATATATCCTAACCTAAGGGAACCTAACATGTCGGATGTAGTATTTTCCAACATTCCTGGCGGGTCGGCCCCTACTTCTCGATGGGCACATTATATTTGTCTATATCGCAATATAACCTAACCTAACCCATCTAGACCCTCGCTGGTAATGTTTTACAAAATCCCGGTCTTGTCGGCCCGTACTTCTCGGTGTGGACATTATATACGTCCATAACGTTATATATCCCAACCTAAGGGAACCTAACATCTCGCATGTATTATTTTCCAACGTTCCTGGCGGGCCAGCCCCTACTTCTCGGTGGGCACATTATATACGTCCATATCGTAATATAACCTAACCTAACCCATCTAGACCCTCGCTGGTAATGTTTTACAAAATTCCGGTCGTGTCGGTCCGTACTTTGCCGTGGGGACATTTTATACGTCTATAACGTTATATATCCTAACCTAAGGGAACTTAACATCTCGGATGTAGTATTTTCCAACATTCCTGGCGGGTCGGCCCCAACTTCTCGGTGGGCACATTATATACGTCCATATCGTAATATAACATAACCTAACCCATCTAGACCCTCGCTGGTAATGTTTTAGAAAATCCCGGTCGTGTCGACCCGTACTTCTCGGTGGGGACATTATATACGTCTATAACGTTATATATCCTAACCTAAGGGAACCTAACATGTCGGATGTAGTATTTTCCAACATTCCTGGCGGGTCGACCCCTACTTCTCGATGGGCACATTATATTTGTCTATATCGCAATATAACCTAACCTAACCCATCTAGACCCTCGCTGGTAATGTTTTACAAAATCCCGGTCGTGTCGGCCCGTACTTCTCGGTGTGGACATTATATACGTCCATAACGTTATATATCCTAACCTAAGGGAACCTAACATCTCGCATGTATTATTTTCCAACATTCCTGGCGGGTCGGCCCCTACTTCTCGGTGGGCACATTATATACGTCCATATCGTAATATATCCTAACCTAACCCATCTAGACCCCCGCTGGTAATGTTTTACAAAATTCCTGTCGTGTCGGCCCGTACTTTGCCGTGGGGACATAATATACGTCTATAACGTTATATATCCTAACCTAAGGGAACCTAACATGTCGGATGTAGTATTTTCCAACATTCCTGGCGGGTGGGCCCCTACTTCTCGATGGGCACATTATATTTGTCTATATCGCAATATAACCTAACCTAACCCATCTAGACCCTCGCTGGTAATGTTTTACAAAATCCCGGTCGTGTCGGCCCGTACTTCTCGGTGTGGACATTATATACGTCCATAACGTTATATATCCTAACCTAAGGGAACCTAACATCTCGCATGTATTATTTTCCAACATTCCTGGCGGGTCGGCCCCTACTTCTCGGTGGGCACATTATATACGTCCATATCGTAATATATCCTAACCTAACCCATCTAGACCCCCGCTGGTAATGTTTTACAAAATTCCTGTCGTGTCGGCCCGTACTTTGCCGTGGGGACATAATATACGTCTATAACGTTATATATCCTAACCTAAGGGAACCTAACATGTCGGATGTAGTATTTTCCAACATTCCTGGCGGGTGGGCCCCTACTTCTCGATGGGCACATTATATTTGTCTATATCGCAATATAACCTAACCTAACCCATCTAGACCCTCGCTGGTAATGTTTTACAAAATCCCGGTCGCGTCGGCCCGTACTTCTCGGTGTGGACATTATATACGTCCATAACGTTATATATCCTAACCTAAGGGAACATAACATCTCGCATGTATTATTTTCCAACGTTCCTGGGGGGCCAGCCCCTACTTCTCGGTGGGCACATTATATACGTCCATATCGTAATATAACCTAACCTAATCCATGTAGACCCTCGCTGGTAATGTTTTACAAAATCCCGGTCGTGTCTGCCCGTACTTCTCGGTGGGGACATTATATACGTCTATAACGTTATATATCCTAACCTAAGGGAACCTAACATGTCGGATGTAGTATTTTCCAACATTCCTGGCGGGTCGGCCCCTACTTCTCGATGGGCACATTATATACGTCTATATCGCAATATAACCTAACCTAACCCATCTAGACCCTCGCTGGTAATGTTTTACAAAATCCCGGTCGTGTCGGCCCGTACTTCTCGGTGTGGACATTATATACGTCTATAACGTTATATATCCTAACCTAAGCGAACCTAACATCTCGCATGTATTATTTTCCAACGTTCCTGGCGGGCCAGGCCCTACTTCTCGGTGGGCACATTATATACGTCTATATCGTAATATAACCTAACCCAACCCATCTAGACCCTCGCTGGTAATGTTTTACAAAATCACTGTCGTGTCTGCCCGTACTTTGCCGTGGGGACATAATATACGTCTATAAAGTTATATATCCTAACCTAAGGGAACCTAACTTCTCGGATGTAGTATTTTCCAACATTCCTGGCGGGTCGGCCCCTACTTCTCGGTGGGCACATTATATACGTCTATATCGTAATATAACCTAACCTAATCCATGTAGACCCTCGCTGGTAATGTTTTACAAAATCCCGGTCGTGTCTGCCCGTACTTCTCGGTGGGGACATTATATACGTCTATAACGTTATATATCCTAACCTAAGGGAACCTGACATGTCGGATGTAGTATTTTCCAACATTCCTGGCGGGTCGGCCCCTACTTCTCGATGGGCACATTATATATGTCTATATCGCAATATAACCTAACCTAACCCATCTAGACCCTCGCTGGTAATGTTTTACAAAATCCCGGTCGTGTCGGCCCGTACTTCTCGGTGTGGACATTATATACGTCTATAACGTTATATATCCTAACCTAAGGGAACCTAACATTTCGCATGTATTATTTTCCAACGTTCCTGGCGGGCCACGCCCTACTTCTCGGTGGGCACATTATATACTTCCATATCATAATATAACCTAACCTAACCTATCTAGACCCTCGCTGGTTATGTTTAACAAAATTCCGGTCGTGTCGGCATGTACATTGCCGTGGGGACATTATATACGTCTATAACGTTATATATCCTAACCTAAGGGAACCTAACATCTCGGATGTAGTATTTTCCAACATTCTTGGCGGGCCAGCCCCTACTTCTCGGTGGGCACATTATATACGTCCATATCGTAATATAACCTAACCTAACCCACCTAGACCCTCGCTGGTAATGTTTCACAGAATCCCGTTCATGTCTTCCCGTACGTCTCGGTGCGTACATTATATACGTCTATAAACTTATAAATACTAACCTAAGGGAACCTAACTTCTCGGATGTAGTATTTTCCAACATTCCTGGCGGGTCGGCCCGTACTTCTCGGTGGGGACATTATATACGTCTATAACGTTATATATCCTAACCTAAGGGAACCTAACATCTCGGATGTAGTATTTTCCAACATTCCTGGCGGGTCGGCCCCCACTTCTCGGTGGACACATTATATACGTCTATATCGTAATATAACCTAACCTAACCCATTTAGAACCTCGCTGGTGATGTTTTACAAAATCCCGGTCGTGTCTGCCCGTAGTTCTCGGTGGGGACATTATATACGTCTATAACGTTATATATCCTAACCCAAGGGAACCCTACATCTCGGATGTAGTATTTTCCAACATTCCTGGCGGGTCGGCCCCTACTTCTCGGTGGGCACATTATATACGTCCATATCGTAATATAACCTAACCTAACCCATCTAGACCGTCGCTGGTAATGTTTTACAAAATCCCGGTCGTGTCGACCCGT
Organism: Xylocopa violacea; assembly: GCA_963969225.1. Taxonomy (NCBI): domain Eukaryota; kingdom Metazoa; phylum Arthropoda; class Insecta; order Hymenoptera; family Apidae; genus Xylocopa; species Xylocopa violacea. The sequence continues at coordinate 7,743,139 of CAXAJV010000011.1, read as the reverse complement.
ACTTCTCGGTGGGGACATTATATACGTCTATAACGTTATATATCCTAACCTAAGGGAACCTAACATGTCGGATGTAGTATTTTCCAACATTCCTGGCGGGTCGGCCCCTACTTCTCGATGGGCACATTATATTTGTCTATATCGCAATATAACCTAACCTAACCCATCTAGACCCTCGCTGGTAATGTTTTACAAAATCCCGGTCGTGTCGGCCCGTACTTCTCGGTGCGTACATTATATACGTCTATAAATTTATTTATCCTAACCTAAGGGAACCTAACATGTCGGATGTAGTATTTTCCAACATTCCTGGCGGGTCGGCCCCTACTTCTCGATGGGCACATTATATATGTCTATATCGCAATATAACCTAACCTAACCCATCTAGACCCTCGCTGGTAATGTTTTACAAAATCCCGGTCGTGTCGGCCCGTACTTCTCGGTGTGGACATTATATACGTCTATAACGTTATATATCCTAACCTAAGGGAACCTAACATCTCGCATGTATTATTTTCCAACGTTCCTGGCGGGCCAGGCCCTACTTCTCGGTGGGCACATTATATACTTCCATATCGTAATATAACCTAACCTAACCTAACCCACCTAGACCCTCGCTGGTAATGTTTCACAGAATCCCGTACATGTCTTCCCGTACGTCTCGGTGCGTACATTATATACGTCTATAAACTTATATATACTAACCTAAGGGAACCTAACATCTCGGATGTAGTGTTTTCCAACATTCCTGGCGGGACGGCCCCTACTTCTCGGTGGGCACATTATATACGTCTATATCGTAATATAACATAACCTAACCCATCTAGACCGTCGCTGGTAATGTTTTACAAAATCCCGGTCGTGTCGACCCGTACTTCTCGATGGGCACATTATATTTGTCTATATCGCAATATAACCTAACCTAACCCATCTAGACCCTCGCTGGTAATGTTTTACAAAATCCCGGTCGTGTCGGCCCGTACTTCTCGGTGTGGACATTATATACGTCCATAACGATATATATCCTAACCTAAGGGAACCTAACATCTCGCATGTATTATTTTCCAACGTTCCTGGCGGGCCAGCCCCTACTTCTCGGTGGGCACATTATATACGTCCATATCGTAATATAACCTAACCTAACCCATCTAGACCCTCGCTGGTAATGTTTCACTGAATCCCGTTCATGTCTTCCCGTACGTCTCGGTGCGTACATTATATACGTCTATAAATTTATTTATCCTAACCTAAGGGAACCTAACATCCCGGATGTAGTATTTTCCAACATTCCTGGCGGGTCGGCCCCTACTTCTCGGTGGGCACATTATATACGTCTATATCGTAATATAACCTAACCTAACCCATCTAGACCGTCGCTGGTAATGTTTTACAAAATCCCGGTCGTGTCGGCCCGTACTTCTCGGTGTGGACATTATATACGTCTATATCGTTATATATCCTAACCTAAGGGAACATAACATCTCGGATGTAGTATTTTCCAACATTCCTGGCGGGCCGGCCCCTACTTCTCGGTGGGCACATTATATACGTCCATATCGTAATATAATCTAACCTAGCCCATCTAGACCCTCGCTCGTAATGTTTTACAAAATTCCGGTCGTGTCGGCCTGTACTTCTCGGTGGGGACATTATATACGTCTATAACGTTATATATCCTAACCTAAGGGAACCTAACATCTCGCATGTATTATTTTCCAACGTTCCTGGCGGGCCAGCCCCTACTTCTCGGTGGGCACATTATATACGTCTATATCGTAATATAACCTAACCTAATCCATGTAGACCCTCGCTGGTAATGTTTTACAAAATCCCGGTCGTGTCTGCCCGTACTTCTCGGTGGGGACATTATATACGTCTATAACGTTATATATCCTAACCTAAGGGAACCTAACATGTCGGATGTAGTATTTTCCAACATTCCTGGCGGGTCGGCCCCAACTTCTCGGTGGGCACATTATATACGTTTATATCGTAATATAACCTAACCTAACCTATCTAGACCCTCGCTGGTAATGTTTTACATAATCCCGGTCGTGTCGGCACGAGCTTCTCGGTGGGGACATTATATACGTCTATAACGTTATATGTTCTAACCTAAGGGAACCTAACATCTCGGATGTAGTATTTCCCAACATTCCTGGCGGGTCGGCCCAAACTTCTCGGTGGGCACATTGTGTACGTCTATGTCGTAATATAACCTAACCTAACCCATTTTGCCCCTCGGTGATAATGTTTTACAGAATCCCGGCCGTGTCGTCCCGTAAGTCTCGGTAGGGACATTGTATGCATCTGTAACGTAATATATCCTAACCTAAGGCAACCTAACATCTCGAATGTAGTATTTCACAACATTCCTGGCGGGTCCGCCCCACTTCTCGGTGGGAACATTATATACGTCTATAACGTAATATAACCTAACCTAACCCATCTAGCCCCTAGCTGGGAATGTTTTACAGAATCTCTATCGTGTCGTCCCGTACGTCTCGGTGCGGACATTATATACCTCTATATCGTTATATATCCTAACCTAAGGGAACCTAACATCTCGGATGTCGTATTTTCCAACATTCCTAGCGGGACGGCCCCTACTTCTCGGTGTGCACATTATATACGTCTATATCGTAATATAACCTACCCTAATCCATCTAGACCCTCGCTGGTAATGTTTTACAAAATCCCGGTCGTGTCGGACCGTACTTCTCGGTGCGGACGTTATATACGTCTATAACGTTTTATATCCTAACCTAAGGCAACCTAACATCTCGAATGTAGTATTTCACATCATTCCTGGCGGGTCCGCCCCACTTCTCGGTGGGAACATTATATACGTCTATAACGTAATATAACCTAACCTAACCCATCTAGACCCTCGCTGGTAATGTTTTACAAAATCCCGGTCGTGTCGGCCCGTACTTCTCGGTGCGGTCATTATATACGTCTATAACGTTTTATATCCTAACCTAAGGCAACCTAACATCTCGGATGTAGTATTTTCCAACTTTCCAGGCGTGACGGCCCCTACTTCTCGGTGGGGACATTATATACGTCTATATCGTAATATAACCTAACCTAACCCATTTTGCCCCTCGGTGATAATGTTTTACAGAATCCCGGCCGTGTCGTCCCGTACGTCTCGGTAGGGACATTGTATGCATCTGTAACGTTATATACCCTATCCTAAGGCAACCTAACATCTCGAATGTAGTATTTCACAACATTCCTGGCTGGTCCGCCCCACTTCTCTGTGGGAACATTATATACGTCTATAACGTAATATAACATAACCTAACCCATCTAGCCCCTCGCTGGTAATGTTTTACAGAATCTCGGTCGTGTCGTCCCGTATGTCTCGGTGCGGACGTTATATACGTCTATAACGTTATATATCCTAACCTAAGGCAACTTAACATCTCGGATGTAGTATTTTCCATCATTCCTGGCGGGTCGGCCCCAACTTCTCGGTGGGCACATTATATACGTCTATAACGTTTTATATCCTAACCTAAGGCAACTTAACATCTAGGATGTAGTATTTTCCAACATTCCTGGCGGGTCGGCCCCAACTTCTCGGTGGGCACATTATATACGTCTATATCGTAATATGACCTAACCTAACCCATCTAGACCGTCGCTGGTAATGTTTTACAAAATCCCGGTCGTGTCGGCCCGTACTTCTCGGTGGGGATATTATATACGTCTATAACGTTATATATCCTAACCTAAGGCAACCTAATATCTGGGATGTAGTATTTTCCAACATTCCTGGCGGGTCGGCCCCAACTTCTCGGTGGGCACATTATATACGTCTATATCGTAATATAACCTAACCTAACCCATCTAGACCCTCGCTGGTGATGTTTTACAAAATCCCGGTCGTGTCAGCCCGTACTTCTCGGTGGGGATATTATATACGTCTATAAAGTTATATATCCTAACCTAAGGCAACTTAACATCTCGGATGTAGTATTTTCCAACATTCCTGTCGGGTCGGCCCCTACTTCTCGGTGTGCACATTATATACGTCTATATCGTAATATAACCTAACATAATCCATCTAGACCCTCGCTGGTAATGTTTTACAAAATCCCGGTCGTGTCGGCCCGTACTTCTCAGTGCGGACATTATATACGTCTATAACGTTTTATATCCTAACCTAAGGCAACCTAACATCTCTAATGTAGTATTTCACATCATTCCTGGCGGGTCTGCCCCACTTCTCGGTGGGAACATTATATACGTCTATAACGTAATATAACCTAACCTAACCCATCTAGACCCTCGCTGGTAATGTTTTACAAAATCCCGGACGTTTCGGTCCGTACTTCTCGGTGCGAACATTATATACGTCTATAACGTTTTATATCCTAACCTAAGGCAACTTAACATCTAGGATGTAGTATTTTCCAACATTCCTGGCGGGTCGGCCCCAACTTCTCGGTGGGCACATTATATACGTCTATATCGTAATATGACCTAACCTAACCCATCTAGACCCTCGCTGGTAATGTTTTACAAAATCCCGGTCGTGTCGGCCCGTACTTCACGGTGGGGACATTATATACGTCTATAACGTTATATATCCTAACCTAAGGGAACCTAACATCGCGGATGTAGTATTTTCCAACATTCCAGGCGTGACGGCATCTACTTCTCGGTGGGGACATTATATACGTCTATATCGTAATATAACCTAACCTAACCCATCTAGACCCTCGCTGGTAATGTTTTACAGAATCTCGGTCGTGTCGTCCCGTATGTCTCGGTGCGGACATTATATACGTCTATAACGTTATATATCCTAACCTAAGGCAACTAAACATCTCGGATGTAATATTTTCCAACATTCCTGGCGGGTCGGCCCCAACTTCTCGGTGGGCACATTATATACGTTTATATCGTAATATAACCTGACCTAACCCATCGAGACCCTTGCTGGTAATGTTTTACAAAATTCCGGTCGTGTCGGCCCGTACTTCTCGGTGGGGAAGTTATATACGTCTAAAACGTTATATATCCTAACCTAAGGGAACCTAACCTCTCGGATGTAGTATTTTCCAACATTCCTGGCGGGTCCGCCCCACTTCTCGGTGGGAACATTATATACGTCTATAACGTAATATAACCTAACCTAACCCATCCAGCCCCTCGCTGGTAATGTTTTACAGAATCTCGGTCGTGTCGTCCCGTATGTCTCGGTGCGGACATTATATACGTCTATAACGTTATATATCCTAACCTAAGGCAACTTAACATCTCGGATGTAGTATTTTCCAACATTCCTGGCGGGTCGGCCCCAACTTCTCGGTGGGCACATTATATATGTCTATATCGTAATATAACCTAACCTAACCCATCTAGACCCTCGCTGGTGATGTTTTACAAAATCCCGGTCGTGTCAGCCCGTACTTCTCGGTGGGGATATTATATACGTCTATAAAGTTATATATCCTAACCTAAGGCAACTTAACATCTCGGATGTAGTATTTTCCAACATTCCTGTCGGGTCGGCCCCTACTTCTCGGTGTGCACATTATATACGTCTATATCGTAATATAACCTAACATAATCCATCTAGACCCTCGCTGGTAATGTTTTACAAAATCCCGGTCGTGTCGGCCCGTACTTCTCAGTGCGGACATTATATACGTCTATAACGTTTTATATCCTAACCTAAGGCAACCTAACATCTCTAATGTAGTATTTCACATCATTCCTGGCGGGTCTGCCCCACTTCTCGGTGGGAACATTATATACGTCTATAACGTAATATAACCTAACCTAACCCATCTAGACCCTCGCTGGTAATGTTTTACAAAATCCCGGACGTTTCGGTCCGTACTTCTCGGTGCGAACATTATATACGTCTATAACGTTTTATATCCTAACCTAAGGCAACTTAACATCTAGGATGTAGTATTTTCCAACATTCCTGGCGGGTCGGCCCCAACTTCTCGGTGGGCACATTATATACGTCTATATCGTAATATGACCTAACCTAACCCATCTAGACCCTCGCTGGTAATGTTTTACAAAATCCCGGTCGTGTCGGCCCGTACTTCACGGTGGGGACATTATATACGTCTATAACGTTATATATCCTAACCTAAGGGCACCTAACATCGCGGATGTAGTATTTTCCAACATTCCAGGCGTGACGGCATCTACTTCTCGGTGGGGACATTATATACGTCTATATCGTAATATAACCTAACCTAACCCATCTAGACCCTCGCTGGTAATGTTTTACAGAATCTCGGTCGTGTCGTCCCGTATGTCTCGGTGCGGACATTATATACGTCTATAACGTTATATATCCTAACCTAAGGCAACTAAACATCTCGGATGTAATATTTTCCAACATTCCTGGCGGGTCGGCCCCAACTTCTCGGTGGGCACATTATATACGTTTATATCGTAATATAACCTGACCTAACCCATCTAGACCCTCGCTGGTAATGTTTTACAAAATCCCGGTCGTGTCGGCCCGTACTTCTCGGTGCGGTCATTATATACGTCTATAACGTTTTATATCCTAACCTAAGGCAACCTAACATCTCGGATGTAGTATTTTCCAACTTTCCAGGCGTGACGGCCCCTACTTCTCGGTGGGGACATTATATACGTCTATATCGTAATATAACCTAACCTAACCCATTTTGCCCCTCGGTGATAATGTTTTACAGAATCCCGGCCGTGTCGTCCCGTACGTCTCGGTAGGGACATTGTATGCATCTGTAACGTTATATACCCTATCCTAAGGCAACCTAACATCTCGAATGTAGTATTTCACAACATTCCTGGCTGGTCCGCCCCACTTCTCTGTGGGAACATTATATACGTCTATAACGTAATATAACATAACCTAACCCATCTAGCCCCTCGCTGGTAATGTTTTACAGAATCTCGGTCGTGTCGTCCCGTATGTCTCGGTGCGGACGTTATATACGTCTATAACGTTATATATCCTAACCTAAGGCAACTTAACATCTCGGATGTAGTATTTTCCATCATTCCTGGCGGGTCGGCCCCAACTTCTCGGTGGGCACATTATATACGTCTATAACGTTTTATATCCTAACCTAAGGCAACTTAACATCTAGGATGTAGTATTTTCCAACATTCCTGGCGGGTCGGCCCCAACTTCTCGGTGGGCACATTATATACGTCTATATCGTAATATGACCTAACCTAACCCATCTAGACCGTCGCTGGTAATGTTTTACAAAATCCCGGTCGTGTCGGCCCGTACTTCTCGGTGGGGATATTATATACGTCTATAACGTTATATATCCTAACCTAAGGCAACCTAATATCTGGGATGTAGTATTTTCCAACATTCCTGGCGGGTCGGCCCCAACTTCTCGGTGGGCACATTATATACGTCTATATCGTAATATAACCTAACCTAACCCATCTAGACCCTCGCTGGTGATGTTTTACAAAATCCCGGTCGTGTCAGCCCGTACTTCTCGGTGGGGATATTATATACGTCTATAAAGTTATATATCCTAACCTAAGGCAACTTAACATCTCGGATGTAGTATTTTCCAACATTCCTGTCGGGTCGGCCCCTACTTCTCGGTGTGCACATTATATACGTCTATATCGTAATATAACCTAACATAATCCATCTAGACCCTCGCTGGTAATGTTTTACAAAATCCCGGTCGTGTCGGCCCGTACTTCTCAGTGCGGACATTATATACGTCTATAACGTTTTATATCCTAACCTAAGGCAACCTAACATCTCTAATGTAGTATTTCACATCATTCCTGGCGGGTCTGCCCCACTTCTCGGTGGGAACATTATATACGTCTATAACGTAATATAACCTAACCTAACCCATCTAGACCCTCGCTGGTAATGTTTTACAAAATCCCGGACGTTTCGGTCCGTACTTCTCGGTGCGAACATTATATACGTCTATAACGTTTTATATCCTAACCTAAGGCAACTTAACATCTAGGATGTAGTATTTTCCAACATTCCTGGCGGGTCGGCCCCAACTTCTCGGTGGGCACATTATATACGTCTATATCGTAATATGACCTAACCTAACCCATCTAGACCCTCGCTGGTAATGTTTTACAAAATCCCGGTCGTGTCGGCCCGTACTTCACGGTGGGGACATTATATACGTCTATAACGTTATATATCCTAACCTAAGGGAACCTAACATCGCGGATGTAGTATTTTCCAACATTCCAGGCGTGACGGCATCTACTTCTCGGTGGGGACATTATATACGTCTATATCGTAATATAACCTAACCTAACCCATCTAGACCCTCGCTGGTAATGTTTTACAGAATCTCGGTCGTGTCGTCCCGTATGTCTCGGTGCGGACATTATATACGTCTATAACGTTATATATCCTAACCTAAGGCAACTAAACATCTCGGATGTAATATTTTCCAACATTCCTGGCGGGTCGGCCCCAACTTCTCGGTGGGCACATTATATACGTTTATATCGTAATATAACCTGACCTAACCCATCGAGACCCTTGCTGGTAATGTTTTACAAAATTCCGGTCGTGTCGGCCCGTACTTCTCGGTGGGGAAGTTATATACGTCTAAAACGTTATATATCCTAACCTAAGGGAACCTAACCTCTCGGATGTAGTATTTTCCAACATTCCTGGCGGGTCCGCCCCACTTCTCGGTGGGAACATTATATACGTCTATAACGTAATATAACCTAACCTAACCCATCCAGCCCCTCGCTGGTAATGTTTTACAGAATCTCGGTCGTGTCGTCCCGTATGTCTCGGTGCGGACATTATATACGTCTATAACGTTATATATCCTAACCTAAGGCAACTTAACATCTCGGATGTAGTATTTTCCAACATTCCTGGCGGGTCGGCCCCAACTTCTCGGTGGGCACATTATATATGTCTATATCGTAATATAACCTAACCTAACCCATCTAGACCCTCGCTGGTGATGTTTTACAAAATCCCGGTCGTGTCAGCCCGTACTTCTCGGTGGGGATATTATATACGTCTATAAAGTTATATATCCTAACCTAAGGCAACTTAACATCTCGGATGTAGTATTTTCCAACATTCCTGTCGGGTCGGCCCCTACTTCTCGGTGTGCACATTATATACGTCTATATCGTAATATAACCTAACATAATCCATCTAGACCCTCGCTGGTAATGTTTTACAAAATCCCGGTCGTGTCGGCCCGTACTTCTCAGTGCGGACATTATATACGTCTATAACGTTTTATATCCTAACCTAAGGCAACCTAACATCTCTAATGTAGTATTTCACATCATTCCTGGCGGGTCTGCCCCACTTCTCGGTGGGAACATTATATACGTCTATAACGTAATATAACCTAACCTAACCCATCTAGACCCTCGCTGGTAATGTTTTACAAAATCCCGGACGTTTCGGTCCGTACTTCTCGGTGCGAACATTATATACGTCTATAACGTTTTATATCCTAACCTAAGGCAACTTAACATCTAGGATGTAGTATTTTCCAACATTCCTGGCGGGTCGGCCCCAACTTCTCGGTGGGCACATTATATACGTCTATATCGTAATATGACCTAACCTAACCCATCTAGACCCTCGCTGGTAATGTTTTACAAAATCCCGGTCGTGTCGGCCCGTACTTCACGGTGGGGACATTATATACGTCTATAACGTTATATATCCTAACCTAAGGGCACCTAACATCGCGGATGTAGTATTTTCCAACATTCCAGGCGTGACGGCATCTACTTCTCGGTGGGGACATTATATACGTCTATATCGTAATATAACCTAACCTAACCCATCTAGACCCTCGCTGGTAATGTTTTACAGAATCTCGGTCGTGTCGTCCCGTATGTCTCGGTGCGGACATTATATACGTCTATAACGTTATATATCCTAACCTAAGGCAACTAAACATCTCGGATGTAATATTTTCCAACATTCCTGGCGGGTCGGCCCCAACTTCTCGGTGGGCACATTATATACGTTTATATCGTAATATAACCTGACCTAACCCATCTAGACCCTTGCTGGTAATGTTTTACAAAATTCCGGTCGTGTCGGCCCGTACTTCTCGGTGGGGAAGTTATATACGTCTAAAACGTTATATATCCTAACCTAAGGGAACCTAACCTCTCGGATGTAGTATTTTCCAACATTCCTGGCGGGTCCGCCCCACTTCTCGGTGGGAACATTATATACGTCTATAACGTAATATAACCTAACCTAACCCATCCAGCCCCTCGCTGGTAATGTTTTACAGAATCTCGGTCGTGTCGTCCCGTATGTCTCGGTGCGGACATTATATACGTCTATAACGTTATATATCCTAACCTAAGGCAACTTAACATCTCGGATGTAGTATTTTCCAACATTCCTGGCGGGTCGGCCCCAACTTCTCGGTGGGCACATTATATACGTCTATATCGTAATATAACCTAACCTAACCCATCTAGACCCTCGCTGATAATGTTTTACAAAATCCCGGTCGTGTCGGCCCGTACTTCTCGGTGTGGACATTATATACGTCTATAACGTTATATATACTAACCTAAGGGAAGCTAACATCTCGGATGTAGTATTTTCCAACATTCCAGGCGTCACGGCCCCTACTTCTCGGTGGGGACATTATATACGTCTATATCGTAATATAACCTAACCTGACCCATTTTGCCCCTCGGTGATAATGTTTTACAGAATCCCGGCCGTGTCGTCCCGTAAGTCTAGGTAGGGACATTGTATGCATCTGTAACGTAATATACCCTAACCTAAGGCAACCTAACATCTCGAATGTAGTATTTCACAACATTCCTGGCGGGTCCGCCCCACTTCTCGGTGGGAGCATTATATACGTCTATATCGTAATATAACCTAACCTAACCCATCTAGACCCTCGCTGGTAATGTTTTACAAAATCCCGGTCGTGTCGGCCCGTACTTCTCGGTGGGGACATTATATACGTCTATAACGTTATATATCATAACCTAAGGGAACCTAACATCTCAGTTGTAGTATTTTCCAACATTCCAGGCGTCACGGCCCCTACTTCTCGGTGGGGACATTATATACGTCTATATTGTAATATAACCTAACCTATCCCATTTTGCCCCTCGGTGATAATGTTTTACAGAATCCCGGCCGTGTCGTCCCGTAAGTCTCGGTAGGGACATTGTATGCATCTGTATCGTAATATACCCTAACCTAAGGCAACCTAACATCTCGAATGTAGTATTTCACAACATTCCTGACGGGTCCGCCCCACTTCTCGGTGGGAACATTATATACGTCTATAACGTAATATAACCTAACCTAACCCATCTAGCCCCTAGCTGGGAATGTTTTACAGAATCTCGGTCGTGTCGTCCCGTATGTCTCGGTGCGGACGTTATATACGTCTATAACGTTATATATCCTAACCTAAGGCAACTTAACATCTCGGATGTAGTATTTTCCATCATTCCTGCCGGGTCGGCCCCAACTTCTCGGTGGGCACATTATATACGTCTATAACGTTTTATATCCTAACCTAAGGCAACTTAACATTTAGGATGTAGTATTTTCCAACATTCCTGGCGGGTCGGCCCCAACTTCTCGGTGGGCACATTATATACGTCTATATCGTAATATGACCTAACCTAACCCATCTAGACCGTCGCTGGTAATGTTTTACAAAATCCCGGTCGTGTTGGACCGTACTTCTCGGTGGGGATATTATATACGTCTATAACGTTATATATCCTAACCTAAGGCAACCTAATATCTGGGATGTAGTATTTTCCAACATTCCTGGCGGATCGGCCCCAACTTCTCGGTGGGCACATTATATACGTCTATATCGTAATATAACCTAACCTAACCCATCTAGACCCTCGCTGGTGATGTTTTACAAAATCCCGGTCGTGTCAGCCCGTACTTCTCGGTGGGCACATTGTATACGTCTATATCGTAATATAACCTAACCTAACCCATCTAGCCCCTCGCTGGTAATGTTTTACAAAATCCCGGTCGTGTCGGCCCTTACTTCTCGGTGGGGAAATTATATGCGTCTATAACGTTATATACTAACCTAAGGGAACATAACCTCTCGGATGTAGTATTTTCCAACATTCCTGGCGGGTCTTCCCCAACTTCTCGGTGGGCACATTATATACGTCTATATCGTAATATAACCTAACCTAACCCATCTAGACCCTTGCTGGTAATGTTTTACAAAATCCCGGTCGTGTCGTCCCGTACGTCTCGGTGCGGACATTATATACGTCTATATCGTAATATAACCTAACCTAACCCATTTAGACCCTCGCTGGTAATGTTTTACAAAATCCCGGTCGTGTCGGCCCGTACTTCTGGGTGGGGACATTATATACGTCTATAACGTTATATATCCTAACCTAAGGGAACCTAACATCTCGGATGTAGTATTTTCCAACATTCCTGGCGGGTCGGCCCCAACTTCTCGGTGGGGACATTATATACGTCTATATCGTAATATAACCTAACCTAACCCATTTTGCCCCTCCGTGATAATGTTTTACAGAATCCCGGCCGTGTCGTCCCGTACGTCTCGGTAGGGATATTGTATGCATCTGTAACGTAATATACCCTAACCTAAGGCAACCTAACATCTCGAATGTAGTATTTCACAACATTCCTGGCGGGTCCGCCCCACTTCTCGGTGGGAACATTATATACGTCTATAACGTAATATAACCTAACCTAACCCATCCAGCCCCTCGCTGGTAATGTTTTACAGAATCTCGGTCGTGTCGTCCCGTATGTCTCGGTGCGGACATTATATACGTCTATAACGTTATATATCCTAACTTCAGGGAACCTAACATCTCGGATGTCGTATTTTCCAACATTCCTGGCGGGTCGGCCCCAACTTCTCGGTGGGCACATTATATACGTCTATATCGTAATATAACCTAACCTAACCCATCTAGACCCTCGCTGGTAATGTTTTACAAAATCCCGGTCGTGTCGGCCCGTACTTCTCGGCGGGGACATTATATACGTCTATAAAGTTATATATCCTAACCTAAGGCAACTTATCATCTCGGATGTAGTATTTTCCAACATTCCTGTCGGGTCGGCCCCTACTTCTCGGTGTGCACATTATATACGTCTATATCGTAATATAACCTAACATAATCCATCTAGACCCTCGCTGGTAATGTTTTACAAAATCCCGGTCGTGTCGGCCCGTACTTCTCGGTGCGGACATTATATACGTCTATAACGTTTTATATCCTAACCTAAGGCAACCTAACATCTCGAATGTAGTATTTCACATCATTCCTGGCGGGTCTGCCCCACTTCTCGGTGGGAACATTATATACGTCTATAACGTAATATAACCTAACCTAACCCATCTAGACCCTCGCTGGTAATGTTTTACAAAATCCCGGACGTTTCGCTCCGTACTTCTCGGTGCGAACATTATATACGTCTATAACGTTTTATATCCTAACCTAAGGCAACTTAACATCTAGGATGTAGTATTTTCCAACAATCCTGGCGGGTCGGCCCCAACTTCTCGGTGGGCACATTATATACGTCTATATCGTAATATGACCTAACCTAACCCATCTAGACCCTCGCTGGTAATGTTTTACAAAATCCCGGTCGTGTCGGCCCGTACTTCACGGTGGGGACATTATATACGTCTATAACGTTATATATCCTAACCTAAGGGAACCTAACATCGCGGATGTAGTATTTCACAACATTCCTGGCGGGTCGGCGCCAATTCTCGGTGGGAACATTATATACGTCTATAACGTAATATAACCTAACATAACCCATCTAGACCCTCGCTGGTAATGTTTTACAAAATCCCGGTCGTGTCGGCACGTACTTCTCGGTGGGGACATTATATACGTCTATAACGTTATATATCCTAACATAAGGGAACCTAACATCTCGGATGTAGTATTTTCCAACATTCCAGGCGTGACGGAATCTACTTCTCGGTGGGGACATTATATACGTCTATATCGTAATATAACCTAACCTAACCCATTTTGCACATCGGTAATAATGTTTTACAGAATCCCGGCCGTGTCGTCCCGTAAGTCTCGGTAGGGACATTGTATGCATCTGTAACGTAATATACCCTAACCTAAGGCAACCTAACATCTCGAATATAGTATTTCACAACATTCCTGGCGTGTCCGCCCCACTTCTCGGTGGTAACATTATATACGTCTATAACGTAATATAACCTAACCTAACCCATCTAGCCCCTAGCTGGGAATGTTTTACAGAATCTCGTTCGTGTCGTCCCGTACGTCTCGGTGCGGACATTATATACGTCTATATCGTTATATATCCTAACCTAAGGGAACCTAACATCTCGGATGTCGTATTTTCGAACATTCCTAGCGGGACGGCCCCTACTTCTCGGTGGACACATTATATACGCCTATATCGTAATATAACCTAACCTAACCCATCTAGACCCTCGCTGGTAATGTTTCAAAAAATCCCGGTCGTGTCGGCCCTTACTTCTCGGTGGGGAAATTATATGCGTCTATAACGTTATATACTAACCTAAGGGAACATAACCTCTCGAATGTAGTATTTCACAACATTCCTGGCGGGTCCGCCCCACTTCTCGGTGGGAACATTATATACGTCTATAACGTAATATAACCTAACCTAACCCATCTAGCCCCTAGCTGGGAATGTTTTACAGAATCTCTATCGTGTCGTCCCGTACTTCTCGGTGCGGACATTATATACCTCTATATCGTTATATATCCTAACCTAAGGGAACCTAACATCTCGGATGTCGTATTTTCCAACATTCCTAGCGGGACGGCCCCTACTTCTCGGTGGACACATTATATACGCCTATATCGTAATATAACATAACCTAACCCATCTAGACCCTCGCTGGTAATGTTTCAAAAAATCCCGGTCGTGTCGGCCCTTACTTCTCGGTGGGGAAATTATATGCGTCTATAACGTTATATACTAACCTAAGGGAACATAACATCTCGGATGTAGTATTTTCCAACATTCCTGGCGGGTCTTCCCCAACTTCTCGGTGGGCACATTATGTACGTCTATATCGTAATATAACCTAACCTAATCCATCTAGACCCTTGCTGGTAATGTTTTACAAAATCCCGGTCGTGTGGTCCCGTACGTCTCGGTGCGGACATTATATACGTCTATATCGTAATATAACCTAACCTAACCCATTTAGACCCTCGCTGGTAATGTTTTACAAAATCCCGGTCGTGTCGGCCCGTACTTCTCGGTGGGGACATTATATACGTCTATAACGTTATATATCCTAACCTAAGGGAACCTAACATCTCGGATGTAGTATTTTCCAACATTCCTGGCGGGTAGGCCCCAACTTCTCGGTGGGGACATTATATACGTCTATATCGTAATATAACCTAACCTAACCCATTTTGCCTCTCCGTGATAATGTTTTACAGAATCCCGGCCGTGTCGTCCCGTACGTCCTCGGTATATTGTATGCATCTGTAACGTAATATACCCTAACCTAAGGCAACCTAACATCTCGAATGTAGTATTTCACAACATTCCTGGCGGGTCCGCCCCACTTCTCGGTGGGAACATTATATACGTCTATAACGTAATATAACCTAACCTAACCCATCCAGCCCCTCGCTGGTAATGTTTTACAGAATCTCGGTCGTGTCGTCCCGTATGTCTCGGTGCGGACATTATATACGTCTATAACGTTATATATCCTAACTTAAGGGAACCTAACATCTCGGATGTCGTATTTTCCAACATTCCTGGCGGGTCGGCCCCAACTTCTCGGTGGGCACATTATATACGTCTATATCGTAATATAACCTAACCTAACCCATCTAGACCCTCGCTGGTAATGTTTTACAAAATCCCGGTCGTGTCGGCCCGTACTTCTCGGTGGGGACATTATATACGTCTATAAAGTTATATATCCTAACCTAAGGCAACTTAACATCTCGGATGTAGTATTTTCCAACATTCCTGTCGGGTCGGCCCCTACTTCTCGGTGTGCACATTATATACGTCTATATCGTAATATAACCTAACATAATCCATCTAGACCCTCGCTGGTAATGTTTTACAAAATCCCGGTCGTGTCGGCCCGTACTTCTCGGTGCGGACATTATATACGTCTATAACGTTTTATATCTTAACCTAAGGCAACCTAACATCTCGAATGTAGTATTTCACATCATTCCTGGCGGGTCTGCCCCACTTCTCGGTGGGAACATTATATACGTCTATAACGTAATATAACCTAACCTAACCCATCTAGACCCTCGCTGGTAATGTTTTACAAAATCCCGGACGTTTCGGTCCGTACTTCTCGGTGCGAACATTATATACGTCTATAACGTTTTATATCCTAACCTAAGGCAACTTAACATCTAGGATGTAGTATTTTCCAACATTCCTGGCGGGTCGGCCCCAACTTCTCGGTGGGCACATTATATACGTCTATATCGTAATATGACCTAACCTAACCCATTTTGCCCATCGGTAATAATGTTTTACAGAATCCCGGCCGTGTCGTCCCGTAAGTCTCGGTAGGGACATTGTATGCATCTGTAACGTAATATACCCTAACCTAAGGCAACCTAACATCTCGAATGTAGTATTTCACAACATTCCTGGCGGGTCCGCCCCACTTCTCGGTGGGAACATTATATACGTCTATATCGTAATATAACCTAACCTAATCCATCTAGACCCTCGCTGGTAATGTTTTACAAATTCCCGGTCGTGTCGGCCCGTACGTCTCGGTGCGGACATTATATACCTCTATATCGTTATATATCCTAACCTAAGGGAACCTAACATCTCGGATGTCGTATTTTCCAACATTCCTAGCGGGACGGCCCCTACTTCTCGGTGTGCACATTATATACGTCTATATCGTAATATAACCTAACCTAATCCATCTAGACCCTCGCTGGTAATGTTTTACAAAATCCCGGTCGTGTCGGACCGTACTTCTCGGTGCGGACGTTATATACGTCTATAACGTTTTATATCCTAACCTAAGGCAACCTAACATCTCGAATGTATTATTTCACATCATTCCTGGCGGGTCCGCCCCACTTCTCGGTGGGAACATTATATACGTCTATAACGTAATATAACCTAACCTAACCCATCTAGACCCTCGCTGGTAATGTTTTACAAAATCCCGGTCGTGTCGTCCCGTACTTCTCGGTGCGGACATTATATACGTCTATATCGTAATATAACCTAACCTAACCCATTTTGCCCCTCGGTGATAATGTTTTACAGAATCCCGGCCGTGTCGTCCCGTAAGTCTCGGTAGGGACATTGTATGCATCTGTAACGTAATATACCCTAACCTAAGGCAACCTAACATCTCGAATGTAGTATTTCACAACATTCCTGGCGGGTCCGCCCCACTTCTCGGTGGGAACATTATATACGTCTATATCGTAATATAACCTAACCTAATCCATCTAGACCCTCGCTGGTAATGTTTTACAAATTCCCGGTCGTGTCGTCCCGTACGTCTCGGTGCGGACATTATATACGTCTATATCGTTATATAACCTAACCTAACCCATTTAGACCCTCGCTGGTAATGTTTTACAAAATCCCGGTCGTGTCGGCCCGTACTTCTCGGTGGGGACATTATATACGTCTATAACGTTATATATCCTAACCTAAGGGAACCTAACATCTCGGATGTAGTATTTTCCAACATTCCTGGCGGGTCGGCCCCAACTTCTCGGTGGGGACATTATATACGTCTATATCGTAATATAACCTAACCTAACCCATTTTGCCCCTCCGTGATAATGTTTTACAGAATCCCGGCCGTGTCGTCCCGTACGTCTCGGTAGGGATATTGTATGCATCTGTAACGTAATATACCCTAACCTAAGGCAACCTAACATCTCGAATGTAGTATTTCACAACATTCCTGGCGGGTCCGCCCCACTTCTCGGTGGGAACATTATATACGTCTATAACGTAATATAACCTAACCTAACCCATCCAGCCCCTCGCTGGTAATGTTTTACAAAATCCCGGTAGTGTCGGCCCTTACTTCTCGGTGGGGAAATTATATGCGTCTATAACGTTATATACTAACCTAAGGGAACCTAACCTCTCGGATGTAGTATTTTCCAACATTCCTGGCGGGTCGGCCCCAACTTCTCGGTGGGCACATTATATACGTCTATATCGTAATATAACCTAACCTAACCCATCTAGACCCTCGCTGGTAATGTTTTACAAAATCCCGGTCGTGTCGGCCCGTACTTCTCGGTGCGGACATTATATACGTCTATAACGTTTTATATCTTAACCTAAGGCAACCTAACATCTCGAATGTAGTATTTCACATCATTCCTGGCGGGTCTGCCCCACTTCTCGGTGGGAACATTATATACGTCTATAACGTAATATAACCTAACCTAACCCATCTAGACCCTCGCTGGTAATGTTTTACAAAATCCCGGACGTTTCGGTCCGTACTTCTCGGTGCGAACATTATATACGTCTATAACGTTTTATATCCTAACCTAAGGCAACTTAACATCTAGGATGTAGTATTTTCCAACATTCCTGGCGGGTCGGCCCCAACTTCTCGGTGGGCACATTATATACGTCTATATCGTAATATGACTTAACCTAACCCATTTTGCCCATCGGTAATAATGTTTTACAGAATCCCGGCCGTGTCGTCCCGTAAGTCTCGGTAGGGACATTGTATGCATCTGTAACGTAATATACCCTAACCTAAGGCAACCTAACATCTCGAATGTAGTATTTCACAACATTCCTGGCGGGTCCGCCCCACTTCTCGGTGGGAACATTATATACGTCTATATCGTAATATAACCTAACCTAATCCATCTAGACCCTCGCTGGTAATGTTTTACAAATTCCCGGTCGTGTCGGCCCGTACGTCTCGGTGCGGACATTATATACCTCTATATCGTTATATATCCTAACCTAAGGGAACCTAACATCTCGGATGTCGTATTTTCCAACATTCCTAGCGGGACGGCCCCTACTTCTCGGTGTGCACATTATATACGTCTATATCGTAATATAACCTAACCTAATCCATCTAGACCCTCGCTGGTAATGTTTTACAAAATCCCGGTCGTGTCGGACCGTACTTCTCGGTGCGGACGTTATATACGTCTATAACGTTTTATATCCCAACCTAAGGCAACCTAACATCTCGAATGTATTATTTCACATCATTCCTGGCGGGTCCGCCCCACTTCTCGGTGGGAACATTATATACGTCTATAACGTAATATAACCTAACCTAACCCATCTGAACCCTCGCTGGTAATGTTTTACAAAATCCCGGTCGTGTCGTCCCGTACTTCTCGGTGCGGACATTATATACGTCTATATCGTAATATAACCTAACCTAACTCATTTTGCCCCTCGGTGATAATGTTTTACAGAATCCCGGCCGTGTCGTCCCGTAAGTCTCGGTAGGGACATTGTATGCATCTGTAACGTAATATACCCTAACCTAAGGCAACCTAACATCTCGAATGTAGTATTTCACAACATTCCTGGCGGGTCCGCCCCACTTCTCGGTGGGAACATTATATACGTCTATAACGTAATATAACCTAACCTAACCCATCTAGACCCTCGCTGGTAATGTTTTACAAAATCCCGGTCGTGTCGGCCTGTACTTCTCGGTGCGGACATCATATACGTCTATAACGTTTTATATCCTAACCTAAGGCAACCTAACATCTCGGATGTAGTATTTTCCAACTTTCCAGGCGTGACGGCCCCTACTTCTCGGTGGGGACATTATATACGTCTATATCGTAATATAACCTACCCTAACCCATTTTGCCCCTCGGTGGTAATGTTTTACAGAATCCCGGCCGTGTCGTCCCGTACGTCTCGGTAGGGACATTGTATGCATCTGTAACGTTATATACCCTAACCTAAGACAACCTAACATCTCGAATGTAGTATTTCACAACATTCCTGGCTGGTCCGCCCCACTTGTCTGTGGGAACATTATATACGTCTATAACGTAATATAACATAACCTAACCCATATAGCCCCTCGCTGGTAATGTTTTACAGAATCTCGGTCGTGTCGTCCCGTATGTCTCGGTGCGCACGTTATATACGTCTATAACGTTATATATCCTAACCTAAGGCAACTTAACATCTCGGATGTAGTATTTTCCATCATTCCTGGCGGGTCGGCCCCAACTTCTCGGTGGGCACATTATATACGTCTATAACGTTTTATCTCCTAACCAAAGGCAACTTAACATCTAGGATGTAGTATTTTCCAACATTCCTGGCGGGTCGGCCCCAACTTCTCGGTGGGCACATTATATACGTCTATATCGTAATATGACCTAACCTAACCCACCTAGACCCTCGCTGGTAATGTTTTACAAAATCCCGGTCGTGTCGGCCCGTACTTCTCGGTGGGGATATTATATACGTCTATAACGTTATATATCCTAACCTAAGGCAACCTAACATCTCGGATGTAGTATTTTCCAACATTCCTGGCGGGTCGGCCCCAACTTCTCGGTGGGCACATTATATACGTCTATATCGTAATATAACCTAACCTAACCCATCTAGACCCTCGCTGGTGATGTTTTACAAAATCCCGGTCGTGTCAGCCCGTACTTCTCGGTGGGGATATTATATACGTCTATAAAGTTATATATCCTAACCTAAGGCAACTTAACATCTCGGATGTAGTATTTTCCAACATTCCTGTCGGGTCGGCCCCTACTTCTCGGTGTGCACATTATATACGCCTATATCGTAATATAACCTAACATAATCCATCTAGACCCTCGCTGGTAATGTTTTACAAAATCCCGGTCGTGTTGGCCCGTACTTCTCGGTGGGGATATTATATACGTCTATAACGTTATATATCCTAACCTAAGGCAACCTAACATCTCGGATGTAGTATTTTCCAACATTCCTGGCGGGTCGGCCCCAACTTCTCGGTGGGCACAATATATACGTCTATATCGTAATATAACCTAACCTAACCCATCTAGACCCTCGCTGGTGATGTTTCACAAAATCCCGGTCGTGTCAGCCCGTACTTGTCGGTGGGGATATTATATACGTCTATAAAGTTATATATCCTAACCTAAGGCAACTTAAGATCTCGGATGTAGTATTTTCCAACACTCCTGTCGGGTCGGCCCCTACTTCTCGGTGTGCACATTATATACGTCTATATCGTAATATAACCTAACATAATCCAGCTAGACCCTCGCTGGTAATGTTTTACAAAATCCCGGTCGTGTCGGCCCGTACTTCTCGGTGCGGACATTATATACGTCTATAACGTTTTATATCCTAACCTAAGGCAACCTAACATCTAGGATGTAGTATTTTCCTACATTCCTGGCGGGTCGGCCCCAACTTCTCGGTGGGCACATTATATACGTCTATATCGTAATATGACCTAACCTAACCCATCTAGACCCTCGCTGGTAATGTTTTACAAAATCCCGGTCGTGTCGGCCCGTACTTCTCGGTGTGGACATTATATACGTCTATAACGTTATATATACTAACCTAAGGGAAGCTAACATCTCGGATGTAGTATTTTCCAACATTCCAGGCGTCACGGCCCCTACTTCTCGGTGGGGACATTATATACGTCTATATCGTAATATAACCTAACATAACCCCTTTTGCCCCTCGGTGATAATGTTTTACAGAATCCCGGCCGTGTCGTCCCGTAAGTCTCGGTAGGGACATTGTATGCATCTGTAACGTAATATAACCTAACCTAAGGCAACCTAACATCTCGAATGTAGTATTTCACAACACTCCTGGCGGGTCCGCCCCACTTCTCGGTGGGAACATTATATACGTCTATAACGTAATATAACATAACCTAACCCATCTAGCCCCTAGCTGGGAATGTTTTACAGAATCTCTATCGTGTCGTCCCGTACGTCTCGGTGCGGACATTATATACGTCTATAACGTTATATATCCTAACCTAAGGCAACTTAACATCTCGGATGTAGTATTTTCCAACATTCCTGGTGGGTCGGCCCCAACTTCTCGGTGGGCACATTATATACGTCTATATCGTAATATAACCTAACATAACCCATCTAGACCCTCGCTGGTAATGTTTTACAAAATCCCGGTCGTGTCGGCCCGTACTTCTCGGTGGGGACATTATATAAGTCTATAACGTTATATATCCTAACCTAAGGGAACCTAACATCGCGGATGTAGTATTTCACAACATTCCTGGCGGGTCCGCCCCACTTCTCGGTGGGAACATTATATACGTCTATAACGTAATATAACCTAACCTAACCCATCCAGCCCCTCGCTGGTAATGTTTTACAGAATCTCGGTCGTGTCGTCCCGTATGTCTCGGTGCGGACATTATATACGTCTATAACGTTATATATCCTAACTTAAGGGAACCTAACATCTCGGATGTCGTATTTTCCAACATTCCTGGCGGGTCGGCCCCAACTTCTCGGTGGGCACATTATATACGTCTATATCGTAATATAACCTAACCTAACCCATCTAGACCCTCGCTGGTAATGTTTTACAAAATCCCGGTCGTGTCGGCCCGTACTTCTCGGTGGGGACATTATATACGTCTATAAAGTTATATATCCTAACCTAAGGCAACTTAACATCTCGGATGTAGTATTTTCCAACATTCCTGTCGGGTCGGCCCCTACTTCTCGGTGTGCACATTATATACGTCTATATCGTAATATAACCTAACATAATCCATCTAGACCCTCGCTGGTAATGTTTTACAAAATCCCGGTCGTGTCGGCCCGTACTTCTCGGTGCGGACATTATATACGTCTATAACGTTTTATATCTTAACCTAAGGCAACCTAACATCTCGAATGTAGTATTTCACATCATTCCTGGCGGGTCTGCCCCACTTCTCGGTGGGAACATTATATACGTCTATAACGTAATATAACCTAACCTAACCCATCTAGACCCTCGCTGGTAATGTTTTACAAAATCCCGGACGTTTCGGTCCGTACTTCTCGGTGCGAACATTATATACGTCTATAACGTTTTATATCCTAACCTAAGGCAACTTAACATCTAGGATGTAGTATTTTCCAACATTCCTGGCGGGTCGGCCCCAACTTCTCGGTGGGCACATTATATACGTCTTTATCGTAATATGACCTAACCTAACCCATTTTGCCCATCGGTAATAATGTTTTACAGAATCCCGGCCGTGTCGTCCCGTAAGTCTCGGTAGGGACATTGTATGCATCTGTAACGTAATATACCCTAACCTAAGGCAACCTAACATCTCGAATGTAGTATTTCACAACATTCCTGGCGGGTCCGCCCCACTTCTCGGTGGGAACATTATATACGTCTATATCGTAATATAACCTAACCTAACCCATCTAGACCCTCGCTGGTAATGTTTTACAAAATCCCGGTCGTGTCGGCCCGTACTTCTCGGTGGGGACATTATATACGTCTATAACGTTATATATCATAACCTAAGGGAACCTAACATCTCGGTTGTAGTATTTTCCAACATTCCAGGCGTCACGGCGCCTACTTCTCGGTGGGGACATTATATACGTCTATATCGTAATATAACCTAACCTAACCCATTTTGCCCCTCGGTGATAATGTTTTACAGAATCCCGGCCGTGTCGTCCCGTAAGTCTCGGTAGGGACATTGTATGCATCTGTAACGTAATATACCCTAACCTAAGGCAACCTAACATCTCGAATGTAGTATTTCACAACATTCCTGGCGTGTCCGCCCCACTTCTCGGTGGGAACATTATATACGTCTATAACGTAATATAACCTAACCTAACCCATCTAGCCCCTAGCTGGGAATGTTTTACAAATTCCCGGTCGTGTCGGCCCGTACGTCTCGGTGCGGACATTATATACCTCTATATCGTTATATATCCTAACCTAAGGGAACCTAACATCTCGGATGTCGTATTTTCCAACATTCCTAGCGGGACGGCCCCTACTTCTCGGTGTGCACATTATATACGTCTATATCGTAATATAACCTAACCTAATCCATCTAGACCCTGGCTGGTAATGTTTTACAAAATCCCGGTCGTGTCGGACCGTACTTCTCGGTGCGGACGTTATATACGTCTATAACGTTTTATATCCTAACCTAAGGCAACCTAACATCTCGAATGTATTATTTCACATCATTCCTGGCGGGTCCGCCCCACTTCTCGGTGGGAACATTATATACGTCTATAACGTAATATAACCTAACCTAACCCATCTAGACCCTCGCTGGTAATGTTTTACAAAATCCCGGTCGTGTCGGCCCGTACTTCTCGGTGCGGACATTATATACGTCTATATCGTAATATAACCTAACCTAACCCATTTTGCCCCTCGGTGATAATGTTTTACAGAATCCCGGCCGTGTCGTCCCGTAAGTCTCGGTAGGGACATTGTATGCATCTGTAACGTAATATACCCTAACCTAAGGCAACCTAACATCTCGAATGTAGTATTTCACAACATTCCTGGCGGGTCCGCCCCACTTCTCGGTGGGAACATTATATACGTCTATAACGTAATATAACCTAACCTAACCCATCTAGACCCTCGCTGGTAATGTTTTACAAAATCCCGGTCGTGTCGGCCTGTACTTCTCGGTGCGGACATTATATACGTCTATAACGTTTTATATCCTAACCTAAGGCAACCTAACATCTCGGATGTAGTATTTTCCAACTTTCCAGGCTTGACGGCCCCTACTTCTCGGTGGGGACATTATATACGTCTATATCGTAATATAACCTAGCCTAACCCATTTTGCCCCTCGGTGATAATGTTTTACAGAATCCCGGCCGTGTCGTCCCGTACGTCTCGGTAGGGACATTGTATGCATCTGTATCGTTATATACCCTAACCTAAGACAACCTAACATCTCGAATGTAGTATTTCACAACATTCCTGGCTGGTCCGCCCCACTTCTCTGTGGGAACATTATATACGTCTATAACGTCATATAACATAACCTAACCCATCTAGCCCCTCGCTGGTAATGTTTTACAGAATCTCGGTCGTGTCGTCCCGTATGTCTCCGTGCGGACGTTATATACGTCTATAACGTTATATATCCTAACCTAAGGCAACTTAACATCTCGGATCTAGTATTTTCCAACATTCCTGGCGGGTCGGCCCCAACTTCTCGGTGGGCACATTATATACGTCTATAACGTTTTATATCCTAACCTAAGGCAACTTAACATCTAGGATGTAGTATTTTCCAACAGTCCTGGCGGGTCGGCCCCAAATTCTCGGTGGGCACATTATATACGTCTATATCGTAATATGACCTAACCTAACCCATCTAGACCCTCGCTGGTAATGTTTTACAAAATCCCGGTCGTGTCGGCCCGTACTTCTCGGTGGGGATATTATATACGTCTATAACGTTATATATCCTAACCTAAGGCAACCTAACATCTCGGATGTAGTATTTTCCAACATTCCTGGCGGGTCGGCCCCAACTTCTCGGTGGGCACAATATATACGTCTATATCGTAATATAACCTAACCTAACCCATCTAGACCCTCGCTGGTAATGTTTTACAAAATCCCGGTCGTGTCGGCCCGTACTTCCCGGTTGGAACATTATATACGTCTATAACGTTATATATCCTAACCTAAGGGAACCTAACATCTCGGATGTACTATTTTCCAACATTCCTAGCGGGTCGGCCCCTCCTTCTCGGTGGGCACATTATATACGTCTATATCGTAATATATCCTAACCTAAACCATCTGGAACTTCGCTGGTAATGTTTTACAAAATCCCGGTCGTGTCGGCCCGTACTTCTCGGTGCGGACATTATATACGTCTATAACGTTTTATATCCTAACCTAAGGCAACTTAACATCTAGGATGTAGTATTTTCCTACATTCCTGGCGGGTCGGCCCCAACTTCTCGGTGGGCACATTATATACGTCTATATCGTAATATGACCTAACCTAACCCATCTAGACCCTCGCTGGTAATGTTTTACAAAATCCCGGTCGTGTCGGCCCGTACTTCTCGGTGGGGACATTATATACGTCTATAACGTTATATATCCTAACCTAAGGGAACCTAACATCGCGGATGTAGTATTTCACAACATTCCTGGCGGGTCGGCGCCAATTCTCGGTGGGAACATTATATACGTCTATAACGTAATATAACCTAACCTAACCCATCTAGCCCCTAGCTGGGAATGTTTTACAGAATCTCTATCGTGTCGTCCCGTACGTCTCGGTGCGGACATTATATACCTCTATATCGTTATATATCCTAACCTAAGGGAACCTAACACCTCGGATGTCGTATTTTCCAACATTCCTAGCGGGACGGCCCCTACTTCTCGGTGGGCACATTATATACCTCTATATCGTAATATAACCTAACCTAACCCATCCAGACCCTCGCTGGTAATGTTTTACAAAATCCCGGTAGTGTCGGCCCTTACTTCTCGGTGGGGAAATTATATGCGTCTATAACGTTATATACTAACCTAAGGGAACCTAACCTCTCGGATGTAGTATTTTCCAACATTCCTGGCGGGTCGGCCCCAACTTCTCGGTGGGCACATTATATACGTCTATATCGTAATATAACCTAACCTAACCCATCTAGACCCTCGCTGGTAATGTTTTACAAAATCCCGGTCGTGTCGTGCCGTACGTCTCGGTACGGACATTATATACGTCTATATCGTTATATATCCTAACCTAAGGCAACCTAACATCTCGAATATTGTATTTTACAACATTCCAGGCGTGACGGCCCCTACTTCTCGGTGGGGACATTATATACGTCTATATCGTAATATAATCTAACCTAACCCATTTTGCCCCTCCCTGGTAATGTTTTACAAAATCCCGATCGTGTCGGCCCGTACTTCTCGGTGGGGACATTATATACGTCTATAACGTTATGTATCCTAACCTAAGGGAACCTAACATCTCGGATGTAGTATTTTCCAACATTCCTGGCGGGTCGGCCCCAACTTCTCGGTGGGCACATTATATACGTTTATATCGTAATATAACCTAACCTAACCTATCTAGACCCTCGCTGGTAATGTTTTACAAAATCCCGGTCGTGTCGGCCCGTAAGTCTCGGTAGGGACATTGTATGCATCTGTAACGTAATATATCCGAACCTAAGGCAACCTAACATCTCGAATGTAGTATTTCACAACATTCCTGGCGGGTCCGCCCCACTTCTCGGTGGGAACATTATATACGTCAATAACGTAATATAACCTAACCTAACCCATCTAGCCTCTAGCTGGGAATGTTTTACAGAATCTCTATCGTGTCGTCCCGTACGTCTCGGTGCGGACGTTATATACGTCTATAACGTTTTATATCCTAACCTAAGGCAACCTAACATCTCGAATGTAGTATTTCACATCATTCCTGGCTGGTCCGCCCCACTTCTCGGTGGGAACATTATATACGTCTATAACGTAATATAACCTAACCAAACCCATCTAGACCCTCGCTGGTAATGTTTTACAAAATCCCGGTCGTGTCGGCCCGTACTTCTCGGTGCGGACATTATATACGTCTATAACGTTTTATATCCTAACCTAAGGCAACCTAACATCTCGGATGTAGTATTTTCCAACTTTCAAGGCGTGACGGCCCCTACTTCTCGGTGGGGACATTATATACGTCTATATCGTAATATAACCTAACCTAACCCATGTTGCCCCTCGGTGATAATGTTTTACAGAATCCCGGCCGTGTCGTCCCGTACGTCTCGGTAGGGACATTGTATGCATCTGTAACGTTATATACCCTAACCTAAGGCAACCTAACATCTCGAATGTAGTATTTCACAACATTCCTGGCTGGTCCGCCCCACTTGTCTGTGGGAACATTATATACGTCTATAACGTAATATAACATAACCTAACCCATATAGCCCCTCGCTGGTAATGTTTTACAAAGTCCCGGTCGTGTCGGCCCGTACATCTCGGTGGGGACATTATATACGTCTATAACGTCATACGTCCTAACATAAGGGAACCTAACATCTCGGATGTAGTATTCTCCAACATTCCTGGCGGGTCGGCCCCAACTTCTCGGTGGGCACATTATATACGTCTATATCGTAGTATAGCCTAACCTGACCCATCTAGACCCTCGCTGGTAATGTTTTACAAAATCCCGGTCGTGTCGGCCCGTACTTCTCGGTGGGGACATTATATACGTCTATAACGTTATATATCCTAACCTAAGGGAACCTAACCTCTCGGATGTAGTATTTTCCAACATTCCTGGCGGGTCGGCCCCAACTTCTCGGTGGGCACATTATATACGTTTATATCGTAATATAACCTAACCTAACCTATCTAGACCCTCGCTGGTAATGTTTTACAAAATCCCGGTCGTGTCGGCCCGTAAGTCTCGGTAGGGACATTGTATGCATCTGTAACGTAATATATCCGAACCTAAGGCAACCTAACATCTCGAATGTAGTATTTCACAACATTCCTGGCGGGTCCGCCCCACTTCTCGGTGGGAACATTATATACGTCAATAACGTAATATAACCTAACCTAACCCATCTAGCCTCTAGCTGGGAATGTTTTACAGAATCTCTATCGTGTCGTCCCGTACGTCTCGGTGCGGACGTTATATACGTCTATAACGTTTTATATCCTAACCTAAGGCAACCTAACATCTCGAATGTAGTATTTCACATCATTCCTGGCTGGTCCGCCCCACTTCTCGGTGGGAACATTATATACGTCTATAACGTAATATAACCTAACCAAACCCATCTAGACCCTCGCTGGTAATGTTTTACAAAATCCCGGTCGTGTCGGCCCGTACTTCTCGGTGCGGACATTATATACGTCTATAACGTTTTATATCCTAACCTAAGGCAACCTAACATCTCGGATGTAGTATTTTCCAACTTTCAAGGCGTGACGGCCCCTACTTCTCGGTGGGGACATTATATACGTCTATATCGTAATATAACCTAACCTAACCCATTTTGCCCCTCGGTGATAATGTTTTACAGAATCCCGGCCGTGTCGTCCCGTACGTCTCGGTAGGGACATTGTATGCATCTGTAACGTTATATACCCTAACCTAAGGCAACCTAACATCTCGAATGTAGTATTTCACAACATTCCTGGCTGGTCCGCCCCACTTGTCTGTGGGAACATTATATACGTCTATAACGTAATATAACATAACCTAACCCATATAGCCCCTCGCTGGTAATGTTTTACAGAATCTCGGTCGTGTCGTCCCGTATGTCTCGGTGCGGACGTTATATACGTCTATAACGTTATATATCCTAACCTAAGGCAACTTAACATGTCGGATGTAGTATTTTCCATCATTCCTGGCGGGTCGGCCCCAACTTCTCGGTGGGCACATTATATACGTCTATAACGTTTTATCTCCTAACCAAAGGCAACTTAACATCTAGGATGTAGTATTTTCCAACATTCCTGGCGGGTCGGCCCCAACTTCTCGGTGGGCACATTATATACGTCTATATCGTAATATGACCTAACCTAACCCATCTAGACCCTCGCTGGTAATGTTTTACAAAATCCCGGTCGTGTCGGCCCGTACTTCTCGGTGGGGATATTATATACGTCTATAACGTTATATATCCTAACCTAAGGGAACCTAACATCTCGGATGTACTATTTTCCAACATTCCTAGCGGGTCGGCCCCTCCTTCTCGGTGGGCACATTATATACGTCTATATCGTAATATATCCTAACCTAAACCATCTGGAACTTCGCTGGTAATGTTTTACAAAATCCCGGTCGTGTCGGCCCGTACTTCTCGGTGCGGACATTATATACGTCTATAACGTTTTATATCCTAACCTAAGGCAACTTAACATCTAGGATGTAGTATTTTCCTACATTCCTGGCGGGTCGGCCCCAACTTCTCGGTGGGCACATTATATACGTCTATATCGTAATATGACCTAACCTAACCCATCTAGACCCTCGCTGGTAATGTTTTACAAAATCCCGGTCGTGTCGGCCCGTACTTCTCGGTGGGGACATTATATACGTCTATAACGTTATATATCCTAACCTAAGGGAACCTAACATCGCGGATGTAGTATTTCACAACATTCCTGGCGGGTCGGCGCCAATTCTCGGTGGGAACATTATATACGTCTATAACGTAATATAACCTAACCTAACCCATCTAGCCCCTAGCTGGGAATGTTTTACAGAATCTCTATCGTGTCGTCCCGTACGTCTCGGTGCGGACATTATATACCTCTATATCGTTATATATCCTAACCTAAGGGAACCTAACACCTCGGATGTCGTATTTTCCAACATTCCTAGCGGGACGGCCCCTACTTCTCGGTGGGCACATTATATACCTCTATATCGTAATATAACCTAACCTAACCCATCCAGACCCTCGCTGGTAATGTTTTACAAAATCCCGGTAGTGTCGGCCCTTACTTCTCGGTGGGGAAATTATATGCGTCTATAACGTTATATACTAACCTAAGGGAACCTAACCTCTCGGATGTAGTATTTTCCAACATTCCTGGCGGGTCGGCCCCAACTTCTCGGTGGGCACATTATATACGTCTATATCGTAATATAACCTAACCTAACCCATCTAGACCCTCGCTGGTAATGTTTTACAAAATCCCGGTCGTGTCGTGCCGTACGTCTCGGTACGGACATTATATACGTCTATATCGTTATATATCCTAACCTAAGGCAACCTAACATCTCGAATATTGTATTTTACAACATTCCAGGCGTGACGGCCCCTACTTCTCGGTGGGGACATTATATACGTCTATATCGTAATATAATCTAACCTAACCCATTTTGCCCCTCCCTGGTAATGTTTTACAAAATCCCGATCGTGTCGGCCCGTACTTCTCGGTGGGGACATTATATACGTCTATAACGTTATGTATCCTAACCTAAGGGAACCTAACATCTCGGATGTAGTATTTTCCAACATTCCTGGCGGGTCGGCCCCAACTTCTCGGTGGGCACATTGTATACCTCTATATCGTAATATAACCTAACCTAACCCATCTAGCCCCTCGCTGGTAATGTTTTACAAAATCCCGGTCGTGTCGGCCCGTACTTCTGGGTGGGTACAGTATATACGTCTATAACGTTATATATACTAACCTAAGGGAAGCTAACCTCTCGGATGTAGTATTTTCCAACATTCCTGGCGGGTCGGCCCCAACTTCTCGGTGGGCACATTATATACGTTTATATCGTAATATAACCTAACCTAACCTATCTAGACCCTCGCTGGTAATGTTTTACAAAATCCCGGTCGTGTCGGCCCGTAAGTCTCGGTAGGGACATTGTATGCATCTGTAACGTAATATATCCGAACCTAAGGCAACCTAACATCTCGAATGTAGTATTTCACAACATTCCTGGCGGGTCCGCCCCACTTCTCGGTGGGAACATTATATACGTCAATAACGTAATATAACCTAACCTAACCCATCTAGCCTCTAGCTGGGAATGTTTTACAGAATCTCTATCGTGTCGTCCCGTACGTCTCGGTGCGGACGTTATATACGTCTATAACGTTTTATATCCTAACCTAAGGCAACCTAACATCTCGAATGTAGTATTTCACATCATTCCTGGCTGGTCCGCCCCACTTCTCGGTGGGAACATTATATACGTCTATAACGTAATATAACCTAACCAAACCCATCTAGACCCTCGCTGGTAATGTTTTACAAAATCCCGGTCGTGTCGGCCCGTACTTCTCGGTGCGGACATTATATACGTCTATAACGTTTTATATCCTAACCTAAGGCAACCTAACATCTCGGATGTAGTATTTTCCAACTTTCAAGGCGTGACGGCCCCTACTTCTCGGTGGGGACATTATATACGTCTATATCGTAATATAACCTAACCTAACCCATTTTGCCCCTCGGTGATAATGTTTTACAGAATCCCGGCCGTGTCGTCCCGTACGTCTCGGTAGGGACATTGTATGCATCTGTAACGTTATATACCCTAACCTAAGGCAACCTAACATCTCGAATGTAGTATTTCACAACATTCCTGGCTGGTCCGCCCCACTTGTCTGTGGGAACATTATATACGTCTATAACGTAATATAACATAACCTAACCCATATAGCCCCTCGCTGGTAATGTTTTACAGAATCTCGGTCGTGTCGTCCCGTATGTCTCGGTGCGGACGTTATATACGTCTATAACGTTATATATCCTAACCTAAGGCAACTTAACATCTCGGATGTAGTATTTTCCATCATTCCTGGCGGGTCGGCCCCAACTTCTCGGTGGGCACATTATATACGTCTATAACGTTTTATCTCCTAACCAAAGGCAACTTAACATCTAGGATGTAGTATTTTCCAACATTCCTGGCGGGTCGGCCCCAACTTCTCGGTGGGCACATCATATACGTCTATATCGTAATATGACCTAACCTAACCCATCTAGACCCTCGCTGGTAATGTTTTACAAAATCCCGGTCGTGTCGGCCCGTACTTCTCGGTGGGGATATTATATACGTCTATAACGTTATATATCCTAACCTAAGGCAACCTAACATCTCGGATGTAGTATTTTCCAACATTCCTGGCGGGTCGGCCCCAACTTCTCGGTGGGCACATTATATACGTCTATATCGTAATATAACCTAACCTAACCCATCTAGACCCTCGCTGGTGATGTTTTACAAAACCCGGTCGTGTCAGCCCGTACTTCTCGGTGGGGATATTATATACGTCTATAAAGTTATATATCCTAACCTAAGGCAACTTAACATCTCGGATGTAGTATTTTCCAACATTCCTGTCGGGTCGGCCCCTACTTCTCGGTGTGCACATTATATACGCCTATATCGTAATATAACCTAACATAATCCATCTAGACCCTCGCTGGTAATGTTTTACAAAATCCCGGTCGTGTTGGCCCGTACTTCTCGGTGGGGATATTATATACGTCTATAACGTTATATATCCTAACCTAAGGCAACCTAACATCTCGGATGTAGTATTTTCCAACATTCCTGGCGGGTCGGCCCCAACTTCTCGGTGGGCACAATATATACGTCTATATCGTAATATAACCTAACCTAACCCATCTAGACCCTCGCTGGTGATGTTTCACAAAATCCCGGTCGTGTCAGCCCGTACTTCTCGGTGGGGATATTATATACGTCTATAAAGTTATATATCCTAACCTAAGGCAACTTAACATCTCGGATGTAGTATTTTCCAACACTCCTGTCGGGTCGGCCCCTACTTCTCGGTGTGCACATTATATACGTCTATATCGTAATATAACCTAACATAATCCAGCTAGACCCTCGCTGGTAATGTTTTACAAAATCCCGGTCGTGTCGGCCCGTACTTCTCGGTGCGGACATTATATACGTCTATAACGTTTTATATCCTAACCTAAGGCAACTTAACATCTAGGATGTAGTATTTTCCTACATTCCTGGCGGGTCGGCCCCAACTTCTCGGTGGGCACATTATATACGTCTATATCGTAATATGACCTAACCTAACCCATCTAGACCCTCGCTGGTAATGTTTTACAAAATCCCGGTCGTGTCGGCCCGTACTTCTCGGTGTGGACATTATATACGTCTATAACGTTATATATACTAACCTAAGGGAAGCTAACATCTCGGATGTAGTATTTTCCAACATTCCAGGCGTCACGGCCCCTACTTCTCGGTGGGGACATTATATACGTCTATATCGTAATATAACCTAACATAACCCCTTTTGCCCCTCGGTGATAATGTTTTACAGAATCCCGGCCGTGTCGTCCCGTAAGTCTCGGTAGGGACATTGTATGCATCTGTAACGTAATATACCCTAACCTAAGGCAACCTAACATCTCGAATGTAGTATTTCACAACACTCCTGGCGGGTCCGCCCCACTTCTCGGTGGGAACATTATATACGTCTATAACGTAATATAACATAACCTAACCCATCTAGCCCCTAGCTGGGAATGTTTTACAGAATCTCTATCGTGTCGTCCCGTACGTCTCGGTGCGGACATTATATACGTCTATAACGTTATATATCCTAACCTAAGGCAACTCAACATCTCGGATGTAGTATTTTCCAACATTCCTGGTGGGTCGGCCCCAACTTCTCGGTGGGCACATTATATACGTCTATATCGTAATATAACCTAACATAACCCATCTAGACCCTCGCTGGTAATGTTTTACAAAATCCCGGTCGTGTCGGCCCGTACTTCTCGGTGGGGACATTATATAAGTCTATAACGTTATATATCCTAACCTAAGGGAACCTAACATCGCGGATGTAGTATTTCACAACATTCCTGGCGGGTCCGCCCCACTTCTCGGTGGGAACATTATATACGTCTATAACGTAATATAACCTAACCTAACCCATCCAGCCCCTCGCTGGTAATGTTTTACAGAATCTCGGTCGTGTCGTCCCGTATGTCTCGGTGCGGACATTATATACGTCTATAACGTTATATATCCTAACTTAAGGGAACCTAACATCTCGGATGTCGTATTTTCCAACATTCCTGGCGGGTCGGCCCCAACTTCTCGGTGGGCACATTATATACGTCTATATCGTAATATAACCTAACCTAACCCATCTAGACCCTCGCTGGTAATGTTTTACAAAATCCCGGTCGTGTCGGCCCGTACTTCTCGGTGGGGACATTATATACGTCTATAAAGTTATATATCCTAACCTAAGGCAACTTAACATCTCGGATGTAGTATTTTCCAACATTCCTGTCGGGTCGGCCCCTACTTCTCGGTGTGCACATTATATACGTCTATATCGTAATATAACCTAACATAATCCATCTAGACCCTCGCTGGTAAAGTTTTACAAAATCCCGGTCGTGTCGGCCCGTACTTCTCGGTGCGGACATTATATACGTCTATAACGTTTTATATCTTAACCTAAGGCAACCTAACATCTCGAATGTAGTATTTCACATCATTCCTGGCGGGTCTGCCCCACTTCTCGGTGGGAACATTATATACGTCTATAACGTAATATAACCTAACCTAACCCATCTAGACCCTCGCTGGTAATGTTTTACAAAATCCCGGACGTTTCGGTCCGTACTTCTCGGTGCGAACATTATATACGTCTATAACGTTTTATATCCTAACCTAAGGCAACTTAACATCTAGGATGTAGTATTTTCCAACATTCCTGGCGGGTCGGCCCCAACTTCTCGGTGGGCACATTATATACGTCTTTATCGTAATATGACCTAACCTAACCCATTTTGCCCATCGGTAATAATGTTTTACAGAATCCCGGCCGTGTCGTCCCGTAAGTCTCGGTAGGGACATTGTATGCATCTGTAACGTAATATACCCTAACCTAAGGCAACCTAACATCTCGAATGTAGTATTTCACAACATTCCTGGCGGGTCCGCCCCACTTCTCGGTGGGAACATTATATACGTCTATATCGTAATATAACCTAACCTAACCCATCTAGACCCTCGCTGGTAATGTTTTACAAAATCCCGGTCGTGTCGGCCCGTACTTCTCGGTGGGGACATTATATACGTCTATAACGTTATATATCATAACCTAAGGGAACCTAACATCTCGGTTGTAGTATTTTCCAACATTCCAGGCGTCACGGCGCCTACTTCTCGGTGGGGACATTATATACGTCTATATCGTAATATAACCTAACCTAACCCATTTTGCCCCTCGGTGATAATGTTTTACAGAATCCCGGCCGTGTCGTCCCGTAAGTCTCGGTAGGGACATTGTATGCATCTGTAACGTAATATACCCTAACCTAAGGCAACCTAACATCTCGAATGTAGTATTTCACAACATTCCTGGCGTGTCCGCCCCACTTCTCGGTGGGAACATTATATACGTCTATAACGTAATATAACCTAACCTAACCCATCTAGCCCCTAGCTGGGAATGTTTTACAAATTCCCGGTCGTGTCGGCCCGTACGTCTCGGTGCGGACATTATATACCTCTATATCGTTATATATCCTAACCTAAGGGAACCTAACATCTCGGATGTCGTATTTTCCAACATTCCTAGCGGGACGGCCCCTACTTCTCGGTGTGCACATTATATACGTCTATATCGTAATATAACCTAACCTAATCCATCTAGACCCTGGCTGGTAATGTTTTACAAAATCCCGGTCGTGTCGGACCGTACTTCTCGGTG
The DNA here is from genome assembly GCA_963969225.1 of Xylocopa violacea. Lineage (NCBI taxonomy): Eukaryota > Metazoa > Arthropoda > Insecta > Hymenoptera > Apidae > Xylocopa > Xylocopa violacea. The sequence continues at coordinate 7,706,845 of CAXAJV010000011.1, read as the reverse complement.
CGGACGTTATATACGTCTATAACGTTTTATATCCTAACCTAAGGCAACCTAACATCTCGAATGTATTATTTCACATCATTCCTGGCGGGTCCGCCCCACTTCTCGGTGGGAACATTATATACGTCTATAACGTAATATAACCTAACCTAACCCATCTAGACCCTCGCTGGTAATGTTTTACAAAATCCCGGTCGTGTCGGCCTGTACTTCTCGGTGCGGACATTATATACGTCTATAACGTTTTATATCCTAACCTAAGGCAACCTAACATCTCGGATGTAGTATTTTCCAACTTTCCAGGCTTGACGGCCCCTACTTCTCGGTGGGGACATTATATACGTCTATATCGTAATATAACCTAGCCTAACCCATTTTGCCCCTCGGTGATAATGTTTTACAGAATCCCGGCCGTGTCGTCCCGTACGTCTCGGTAGGGACATTGTATGCATCTGTATCGTTATATACCCTAACCTAAGACAACCTAACATCTCGAATGTAGTATTTCACAACATTCCTGGCTGGTCCGCCCCACTTCTCTGTGGGAACATTATATACGTCTATAACGTAATATAACATAACCTAACCCATCTAGCCCCTCGCTGGTAATGTTTTACAGAATCTCGGTCGTGTCGTCCCGTATGTCTCCGTGCGGACGTTATATACGTCTATAACGTTATATATCCTAACCTAAGGCAACTTAACATCTCGGATCTAGTATTTTCCAACATTCCTGGCGGGTCGGCCCCAACTTCTCGGTGGGCACATTATATACGTCTATAACGTTTTATATCCTAACCTAAGGCAACTTAACATCTAGGATGTAGTATTTTCCAACAGTCCTGGCGGGTCGGCCCCAACTTCTCGGTGGGCACATTATATACGTCTATATCGTAATATGACCTAACCTAACCCATCTAGACCCTCGCTGGTAATGTTTTACAAAATCCCGGTCGTGTCGGCCCGTACTTCTCGGTGGGGATATTATATACGTCTATAACGTTATATATCCTAACCTAAGGCAACCTAACATCTCGGATGTAGTATTTTCCAACATTCCTGGCGGGTCGGCCCCAACTTCTCGGTGGGCACAATATATACGTCTATATCGTAATATAACCTAACCTAACCCATCTAGACCCTCGCTGGTAATGTTTTACAAAATCCCGGTCGTGTCGGCCCGTACTTCCCGGTTGGAACATTATATACGTCTATAACGTTATATATCCTAACCTAAGGGAACCTAACATCTCGGATGTACTATTTTCCAACATTCCTAGCGGGTCGGCCCCTCCTTCTCGGTGGGCACATTATATACGTCTATATCGTAATATATCCTAACCTAAACCATCTGGAACTTCGCTGGTAATGTTTTACAAAATCCCGGTCGTGTCGGCCCGTACTTCTCGGTGCGGACATTATATACGTCTATAACGTTTTATATCCTAACCTAAGGCAACTTAACATCTAGGATGTAGTATTTTCCTACATTCCTGGCGGGTCGTCCCCAACTTCTCGGTGGGCACATTATATACGTCTATATCGTAATATGACCTAACCTAACCCATCTAGACCCTCGCTGGTAATGTTTTACAAAATCCCGGTCGTGTCGGCCCGTACTTCTCGGTGGGGACATTATATACGTCTATAACGTTATATATCCTAACCTAAGGGAACCTAACATCGCGGATGTAGTATTTCACAACATTCCTGGCGGGTCGGCGCCAATTCTCGGTGGGAACATTATATACGTCTATAACGTAATATAACCTAACCTAACCCATCTAGCCCCTAGCTGGGAATGTTTTACAGAATCTCTATCGTGTCGTCCCGTACGTCTCGGTGCGGACATTATATACCTCTATATCGTTATATATCCTAACCTAAGGGAACCTAACACCTCGGATGTCGTATTTTCCAACATTCCTAGCGGGACGGCCCCTACTTCTCGGTGGGCACATTATATACCTCTATATCGTAATATAACCTAACCTAACCCATCCAGACCCTCGCTGGTAATGTTTTACAAAATCCCGGTAGTGTCGGCCCGTACTTCTCGGTGGGGATATTATATACGTCTATAAAGTTATATATCCTAACCTAAGGCAACTTAACATCTCGGATGTAGTATTTTCCAACATTCCTGTCGGGTCGGCCCCTACTTCTCGGTGTGCACATTATATACGCCTATATCGTAATATAACCTAACATAATCCATCTAGACCCTCGCTGGTAATGTTTTACAAAATCCCGGTCGTGTTGGCCCGTACTTCTCGGTGGGGATATTATATACGTCTATAACGTTATATATCCTAACCTAAGGCAACCTAACATCTCGGATGTAGTATTTTCCAACATTCCTGGCGGGTCGGCCCCAACTTCTCGGTGGGCACAATATATACGTCTATATCGTAATATAACCTAACCTAACCCATCTAGACCCTCGCTGGTGATGTTTCACAAAATCCCGGTCGTGTCAGCCCGTACTTCTCGGTGGGGATATTATATACGTCTATAAAGTTATATATCCTAACCTAAGGCAACTTAACATCTCGGATGTAGTATTTTCCAACACTCCTGTCGGGTCGGCCCCTACTTCTCGGTGTGCACATTATATACGTCTATATCGTAATATAACCTAACATAATCCAGCTAGACCCTCGCTGGTAATGTTTTACAAAATCCCGGTCGTGTCGGCCCGTACTTCTCGGTGCGGACATTATATACGTCTATAACGTTTTATATCCTAACCTAAGGCAACTTAACATCTAGGATGTAGTATTTTCCTACATTCCTGGCGGGTCGGCCCCAACTTCTCGGTGGGCACATTATATACGTCTATATCGTAATATGACCTAACCTAACCCATCTAGACCCTCGCTGGTAATGTTTTACAAAATCCCGGTCGTGTCGGCCCGTACTTCTCGGTGGGGATATTATATACGTCTATAACGTTATATATCCTAACCTAAGGCAACCTAACATCTCGGATGTAGTATTTTCCAACATTCCTGGCGGGTCGGCCCCAACTTCTCGGTGGGCACATTATATACGTCTATATCGTAATATAACCTAACCTAACCCATCTAGACCCACGCTGGTGATGTTTTACAAAATCCCGGTCGTGTCAGCCCGTACTTCTCGGTGGGGATATTATATACGTCTATAAAGTTATATATCCTAACCTAAGGCAACTTAACATCTCGGATGTAGTATTTTCCAACATTCCTGTCGGGTCGGCCCCTACTTCTCGGTGTGCACATTATATACGCCTATATCGTAATGTAACCTAACATAATCCATCTAGACCCTCGCTGGTAATGTTTTACAAAATCCCGGTCGTGTTGGCCCGTACTTCTCGGTGCGGACATTATATACGTCTATAACGTTTTATATCCTAACCTAAGGCAACCTAACATCTCGAATGTAGTATTTCACATCATTCCTGGCGGGTCTGCCCCACTTCTCGGTGGGAACATTATATACGTCTATAACGTAATATAACCTAACCTAACCCATCTAGACCCTCGCTGGTAATGTTTTACAAAATCCCGGACGTTTCGGTCCGTACTTCTCGGTGCGAACATTATATACGTCTATAACGTTTTATATCCTAACCTAAGGCAACTTAACATCTAGGATGTAGTATTTTACAACATTCCTGGCGGGTCGGCCCCAACTTCTCGGTGGGCACATTATATACGTCTATATCGTAATATGACCTAACCTAACCCATCTAGACCCTCGCTGGTAATGTTTTACAAAATCCCGGTCGTGTCGGCCCGTACTTCTCGGTGTGGACATTATATACGTCTATATCGTTATATATACTAACCTAAGGGAAGCTAACATCTCGGATGTAGTATTTTCCAACATTCCAGGCGTCACGGCCCCTACTTCTCGGTGGGGACATTATATACGTCTATAACGTAATATAACCTAACCTAACCCATCTAGCCCCTAGCTGGGAATGTTTTACAGAATCTCTATCGTGTCGTCCCGTACGTCTCGGTGCGGACATTATATACCTCTATATCGTTATATATCCTAACCTAAGGGAACCTAACACCTCGGATGTCGTATTTTCCAACATTCCTAGCGGGACGGCCCCTACTTCTCGGTGGGCACATTATATACCTCTATATCGTAATATAACCTAACCTAACCCATCCAGACCCTCGCTGGTAATGTTTTACAAAATCCCGGTAGTGTCGGCCCGTACTTCTCGGTGGGGATATTATATACGTCTATAAAGTTATATATCCTAACCTAAGGCAACTTAACATCTCGGATGTAGTATTTTCCAACATTCCTGTCGGGTCGGCCCCTACTTCTCGGTGTGCACATTATATACGCCTATATCGTAATATAACCTAACATAATCCATCTAGACCCTCGCTGGTAATGTTTTACAAAATCCCGGTCGTGTTGGCCCGTACTTCTCGGTGGGGATATTATATACGTCTATAACGTTATATATCCTAACCTAAGGCAACCTAACATCTCGGATGTAGTATTTTCCAACATTCCTGGCGGGTCGGCCCCAACTTCTCGGTGGGCACAATATATACGTCTATATCGTAATATAACCTAACCTAACCCATCTAGACCCTCGCTGGTGATGTTTCACAAAATCCCGGTCGTGTCAGCCCGTACTTCTCGGTGGGGATATTATATACGTCTATAAAGTTATATATCCTAACCTAAGGCAACTTAACATCTCGGATGTAGTATTTTCCAACACTCCTGTCGGGTCGGCCCCTACTTCTCGGTGTGCACATTATATACGTCTATATCGTAATATAACCTAACATAATCCAGCTAGACCCTCGCTGGTAATGTTTTACAAAATCCCGGTCGTGTCGGCCCGTACTTCTCGGTGCGGACATTATATACGTCTATAACGTTTTATATCCTAACGTAAGGCAACTTAACATCTAGGATGTAGTATTTTCCTACATTCCTGGCGGGTCGGCCCCAACTTCTCGGTGGGCACATTATATACGTCTATATCGTAATATGACCTAACCTAACCCATCTAGACCCTCGCTGGTAATGTTTTACAAAATCCCGGTCGTGTCGGCCCGTACTTCTCGGTGGGGATATTATATACGTCTATAACGTTATATATCCTAACCTAAGGCAACCTAACATCTCGGATGTAGTATTTTCCAACATTCCTGGCGGGTCGGCCCCAACTTCTCGGTGGGCACATTATATACGTCTATATCGTAATATAACCTAACCTAACCCATCTAGACCCACGCTGGTGATGTTTTACAAAATCCCGGTCGTGTCAGCCCGTACTTCTCGGTGGGGATATTATATACGTCTATAAAGTTATATATCCTAACCTAAGGCAACTTAACATCTCGGATGTAGTATTTTCCAACATTCCTGTCGGGTCGGCCCCTACTTCTCGGTGTGCACATTATATACGCCTATATCGTAATATAACCTAACATAATCCATCTAGACCCTCGCTGGTAATGTTTTACAAAATCCCGGTCGTGTTGGCCCGTACTTCTCGGTGCGGACATTATATACGTCTATAACGTTTTATATCCTAACCTAAGGCAACCTAACATCTCGAATGTAGTATTTCACATCATTCCTGGCGGGTCTGCCCCACTTCTCGGTGGGAACATTATATACGTCTATAACGTAATATAACCTAACCTAACCCATCTAGACCCTCGCTGGTAATGTTTTACAAAATCCCGGACGTTTCGGTCCGTACTTCTCGGTGCGAACATTATATACGTCTATAACGTTTTATATCCTAACCTAAGGCAACTTAACATCTAGGATGTAGTATTTTACAACATTCCTGGCGGGTCGGCCCCAACTTCTCGGTGGGCACATTATATACGTCTATATCGTAATATGACCTAACCTAACCCATCTAGACCCTCGCTGGTAATGTTTTACAAAATCCCGGTCGTGTCGGCCCGTACTTCTCGGTGTGGACATTATATACGTCTATATCGTTATATATACTAACCTAAGGGAAGCTAACATCTCGGATGTAGTATTTTCCAACATTCCAGGCGTCACGGCCCCTACTTCTCGGTGGGGACATTATATACGTCTATAACGTAATATAACCTAACCTAACCCATCTAGCCCCTAGCTGGGAATGTTTTACAGAATCTCTATCGTGTCGTCCCGTACGTCTCGGTGCGGACATTATATACCTCTATATCGTTATATATCCTAACCTAAGGGAACCTAACACCTCGGATGTCGTATTTTCCAACATTCCTAGCGGGACGGCCCCTACTTCTCGGTGGGCACATTATATACCTCTATATCGTAATATAACCTAACCTAACCCATCCAGACCCTCGCTGGTAATGTTTTACAAAATCCCGGTAGTGTCGGCCCGTACTTCTCGGTGGGGATATTATATACGTCTATAAAGTTATATATCCTAACCTAAGGCAACTTAACATCTCGGATGTAGTATTTTCCAACATTCCTGTCGGGTCGGCCCCTACTTCTCGGTGTGCACATTATATACGCCTATATCGTAATATAACCTAACATAATCCATCTAGACCCTCGCTGGTAATGTTTTACAAAATCCCGGTCGTGTTGGCCCGTACTTCTCGGTGGGGATATTATATACGTCTATAACGTTATATATCCTAACCTAAGGCAACCTAACATGGCGGATGTAGTATTTCACAACATTCCTGGCGGGTCGGCCCCAACTTCTCGGTGGGCACATTATATACGTCTATATCGTAATATAACCTAACCTAACCCATCTAGACCCTCGCTGGTAATGTTTTACAAAATCCCGGTCGTGTTGGCCCGTACTTCTCGGTGCGGACATTATATACGTCTATAACGTTTTATATCCTAACCTAAGGCAACCTAACATCTCGAATGTAGTATTTCACATCATTCCTGGCGGGTCTGCCCCACTTCTCGGTGGGAACATTATATACGTCTATAACGTAATATAACCTAACCTCACCCATCTAGACCCTCGCTGGTAATGTTTTACAAAATCCCGGACGTTTCGGTCCGTACTTCTCGGTGCGAACATTATATACGTCTATAACGTTATATATCCTAACCTAAGGGAACCTAACATCGCGGATGTAGTATTTCACAACATTCCTGGCGGGTCGGCGCCAATTCTCGGTGGGAACATTATATACGTCTATAACGTAATATAACCTAACCTAACCCATCTAGACCCTCGCTGGTAATGTTTTACAAAATCCCAGTCGTGTCGGCCCGTACTTCTCGGTGTGGACATTATATACGTCTATAACGTTATATATACTAACCTAAGGGAAGCTAACATCTCGGATGTAGTATTTTCCAACATTCCAGGCGTCACGGCCCCTACTTCTCGGTGGGGACATTATATACGTCTATATCGTAATATAACCTAACCTAACCCATTTTGCCCCTCGGTGATAATGTTTTACAGAATCCCGGCCGTGTCGTCCCGTAAGTCTCGGTAGGGACATTGTATGCATCTGTAACGTAATATACCCTAACCTAAGGCAACCTAACATCTCGAATGTAGTATTTCACAACATTCCTGGCGGGTCCGCCCCACTTCTCGGTGGGAACATTATATACGTGTATATCGTAATATAACCTAACCTAACCCATCTAGACCCTCGCTGGTAATGTTTTACAAAATCCCGGTCGTGTCGGCCCGTACTTCTCGGTGGGGACATTGTATACGTCTATAACGTTATATATCATAACCTAAGGGAACCTAACATCTCGGTTGTAGTATTTTCCAACATTCCAGGCGTCACGGCCCCTACTTCTCGGTGGGGACATTATATACGTCTATATCGTAATATAACCTAACCTAACCCATTTTGCCCCTCGGTGATAATGTTTTACAGAATCCCGGCCGTGTCGTCCCGTAAGTCTCGGTAGGGACATTGTATGCATCTGTAACGTAATATACCCTAACCTAAGGCAACCTAACATCTCGAATGTAGTATTTCACAACATTCCTGGCGGGTCCGCCCCACTTCTCGGTGGGAACATTATATACGTCTATAACGTAATATAACATAACCTAACCCATCTAGCACCTAGCTGGGAATGTTTTACAGAATCTCTATCGTGTCGTCCCGTACGTCTCGGTGCGGACATTATATACGTCTATAACGTTATATATCCTAACCTAAGGCAACTTAACATCTCGGATGTAGTATTTTCCAACATTCCTGGTGGGTCGGCCCCAACTTCTCGGTGGGCACATTATATACGTCTATATCGTAATATAACCTAACATAACCCATCTAGACCCTCGCTGGTAATGTTTTACAAAATCCCGGTCGTGTCGGCCCGTACTTCTCGGTGGGGACATTATATAAGTCTATAACGTTATATATCCTAACCTAAGGGAACCTAACATCGCGGATGTAGTATTTCACAACATTCCTGGCGGGTCGGCCCCAACTTCTCGGTGGGCACATTATATACGTCTATATCGTAGTATAGCCTAACCTGACCCATCTAGACCCTCGCTGGTAATGTTTTACAAAATCCCGGTCGTGTCGGCCCGTACTTCTCGGTGGGGACATTATATACGTCTATAACGTTATATATCCTAACCTAAGGGAACCTAACCTCTCGGATGTAGTATTTTCCAACATTCCAGGCGTGACGGCCCCTACTTCTCGGTGGGGACATTATATACGTCTATATCGTAATATAACCTAACTTAACCCGTTTTGCCCCTCCTTGATAATGTTTTACAGAATCCCGGCCGTGTCGTCCCGTACGTCTCGGTAGGGACATTGTATGCATCTGTAACGTAATATACCCTAACCAAAGGCAACCTAACATCTCGAATGTAGTATTTCACAACATACCTGGAGGGTCCGCCCCACTTCTCGGTGGGAACATTATATACGTCTATAACGTAATATAACCTAACCTAACCCATCTGGCACCTCGCTGGTAATGTTTTACAGAATCTCTGTCGTGTCGTCCCGTATGTCTCGGTGCGGACATTATATACGTCTATATCGCAATATAACCTAACATAACCCATCTAGACCCTCGCTGGTAATGTTTTACAAACTCCCGGTCGTGTCGTCCCGTATGTCTCGGTGCGGACATTATATACGTCTATAACGTTATATATCCTAACCTAAGGCAACTTAACATCTCGGATGTAATATTTTCCAACATTCCTGGCGGGTCGGTCCCAACTTCTCGGTGGGCACATTATATACGTTTATATCGTAATATAACCTAACCTAACCCATCTAGACCCTTGCTGGTAATGTTTTACAAAATTCCGGTCGTGTCGGCACGTACTTCTCGGTGCGGACATTATATACGTCTATAACGTTATATATCCTAACCTAAGGGAACCTAACATCTCGGATGTAGTATTTTCCAACATTCCAGGCGTGACGGCATCTACTTCTCGGTGGGGACATTATATACGTCTATATCGTAATATAACCTAACATAACCCATCTAGACCCTCGCTGGTAATGTTTTACAGAATCTCGGTCGTGTCGTCCCGTATGTCTCGGTGCGGACATTATATACGTCTATAACGTTATATATCCTAACCTAAGGCAACTTAACACCTCGGATGTAATATTTTCCAACATTCCTGGCGGGTCGGCCCCAACTTCTCGGTGGGCACATTATATACGTTTATATCGTAATATAACCTAACCTAACCCATCTAGACCCTTGCTGGTAATGTTTTACAAAATTCCGGTCGTGTCGGCACGTACTTCTCGGTGCGGACATTATATACGTCTATAACGTTATATATCCTAACCTAAGGGAACCTAACATCTCGGATGTAGTATTTTCCAACATTCCTAGCTGGTCGGCCCCTACTTCTCGGTGGGCACATTATATACATCTATAACGTAATATAACCTAACATAACCCATCTAGACCCTCGCTGGTAATGTTTTACAAAATCCCGGTCGTGCCGGGAACCCGTATTTCTCGGTGGGGACATTATATACGTCTATATCGTTATATATCCTAAGCTAAGGCAACCTAACTTCTGGAATATTGTATTCTACAACATTCCAGGCGTGACGGACCCTACTTCTTGGTGGGGACATTATATACGTCTATATCGTAATATAACCTAACCTAACCCATCTAGACCCTCGCTGGTAATGTTTTACAAAATCCCGGTCGTGTCGGCCCGTACTTCTCGGTGGGGAAATTATATACGTCTATAACGTTATATATCCTAACCTAGGGGAAGCTAACATCTCGGATGTAGTATTTTCCAACATTCCTGGCGGGTCGGCCCCAACTTCTCGGTGGGCACATTATATACGTCTATATCTTAATATAGCCTAACCTAACCCATCTAGACCCTCGCTGGCAATGTTATACAAAATCCCGGTCGTGTCGGCACGTACTTCTCGGTGCGGACATTATATACGTCTATAACGTTATATATCCTAACCTAAGGGAACCTAACATCTCGGATGTAGTATTTTCCAACATTCCTAGCGGGTCGGCCCCCACTTCTCGGTGGGCACATTGTATACGTCTATATCGTAATATAACCTAACCCAACCAATCTAGAACCTCGCTGGTAATGTTTTACAAAGTCCCGGTCGTGTCGGCCCGTACATCTCGGTGGGGACATTATATACGTCTATAACGTTATACGTCCTAACATAAGGGAACCTAACATCTCGGATTTAGTATTGTCCAACATTCCTGGCGGGTCGGCCCCAACTTCTCGGTGGGCACATTATATACGTCTATATCGTAGTATAGCCTAACCTGACCCATCTAGACCCTCGCTGGTAATGTTTTACAAAATCCCGGTCGTGTCGGCCCGTACTTCTCGGTGGGGACATTATATACGTCTATAACGTTATATATCCTAACCTAAGGGAACCTAACCTCTTGGATGTAGTATTTTACAACATTCCTGGCGGGTCGGCCCCATCTTCTCGGTGGGCACATTATATACATCTATATCGTAATATAACCTAACCTGACCCATCTAGACCCTCGCTGGTAATGTTTTACAAAATCCCAGTCGTGTCGGCACGTACTTCTCGGTGGGGACATTATATACGTCTATAACGTTATATATACTAACCTAAGGAAACCTAACATCTCGGATGTAGTATTTTCCAACATTCCTAGCGGGTCGGCCCCTACTTCTCGGTGGGCACATTATATACGTCTATATCGTAATATAACCTAACCTAAACCATCTAGACCCTCGCGGGTAATGTTTTACAAAGTCCCGGTCGTGTCGGTCCGTACATCTCGGTGGGGACATTATATACGTCTATAACGTTATACGTCCTAACATAAGGGAACCTAACATCTCGGATGTAGTATTGTCCAACATTCCTGGCGGGTCGGCCCCAACATCTCGGTGGGCACATTATTAATGTCTATATCGTAATATAACCTAACCTAACAAATCTAGACCCGCGCTGGTAATGTTTTACAAAATCCCGGTCGTGTCGGCACGTACTTCTCGGAGGGGACATTATATACGTCTATAACGTTATGTATCCTAACCTAAGGGAACCTAACATCTCGGATGTAGTATTTTCCAACAATCCAGGCGTGACGGCCCCTACTTCTCGGTGGGGACATTATATACGTCTATATCGTAATATAACCTAACTTAACCCATCTAGACCCTCGCTGGTAATGTTTTACAAAATCCCGGTCGTGTCGGCCCGTACTTCTCGGTGGGGACATTACATACGTCTATAACGTTATATATCCTAACCTAAGGGAACCTAACATCTCGGATGTAGTATTTTCCAACATTCCAGGCGTGACGGCCCCTACTTCTCGGTGGGGACATTATATACGTCTATATCGTAATATAACCTAACTTAACCCGTTTTGCCCCTCCGTGATAATGTTTTACAGAATGCCGGCCGTGTCGTCCCGTACGTCTCGGTAGGGACATTATATACGTCTATAACATTATATATCCTAACCTAAAGGAACCTAACCTCTCGGATGTAGTATTTTCCAACATTCCTGGCGGGTCGGCCCCAACTTCTCGGTGGGCACATTATATACGTCTATATCGTAATATAACCTAACCTAACCCATCTAGACCCTCGCTGGTAATGTTTTACAAAATCCCGGTCGTGCCGGGAACCCGTATTTCTCGTTGGGGACATTATATACGTCTATATCGTTATATATCCCAAACTAAGGCAACCTAACTTCTCGAATATTGTATTTTACAACATTCCAGGCGTGACGGACCCTACTTCTCGGTGGGGACATTATATACGTCTATATCGTAATATAACCTAACCTAACCCATTTTGCCCCTCGCTGGTAATGTTTTACAAAATCCCGGTCGTGTCGGCCCGTACTTCTCGGTGGGGACATTATATACGTCTATATCGTAATATAACCTAATCTAACCCATCTAGACCCTCGCTGGTAATGATTTTCAAAATCCTGGTCGTGTCGGCACGTACTTCTCGGTGGGGACACTATATACGTCTATAACGTTATATATCCTAACCTAAGGGAACCTAACATCTCGGATGTCGTATTTTCCAACATTCCTAGCGGGTCGGCCCCTACTTCTCGGTGGGCACATTATATACGTCTATATCGTAATATAACCTAACCTAACCCATCTAGACCCTCGCTGGTAATGTTTTACAAAATCCCGGTCGTGTCGACCCGTACTTCTCGGTGGGGTCATTATATGCGTCTATAACGTTATATTCTAACCTAAGGGAATCTAACCTCTCGGATGTAGTATTTTCCAACATTCCTGGCGGGTCTGCCCCAACTTCTCGGTGGGCACATTATATACGTCTATATCGTAATATAACCTAACCTAACCCATCTAGAACCTCGCTGGTAATGTTTTACAAAATCCCGGTCGTGTCGACCCGTACTTCTCGGTGGGGATATTATATACGTCTATAACGTTATATATCCTAACCTAAGGGAACCTAACATCTCGGATGTAGTATTTTCCAACATTCCTAGCTGGTCGGCCCCTACTTCTCGGTGGGCACATTATATACATCTATAACGTAATATAACCTAACATAACCCATCTAGACCCTCGCTGGTAATGTTTTACAAAATCCCGGTCGTGCCGGGAACCCGTATTTCTCGGTGGGGACATTATATACGTCTATATCGTTATATATCCTAAGCTAAGGCAACCTAACTTCTCGAATATTGTATTTTACAACATTCCAGGCGTGACGGACCCTACTTCTCGGTGGGGACATTATATACGTCTATATCGTAATATAACCTAACCTAACCCATTTTGCCCCTCGCTGGTAATGTTTTACAAAATCCCGGTCGTGTCGGCCCGTACTTCTCGGTGGGGAAATTATATACGTCTATAACGTTATATATCCTAACCTAGGGGAAGCTAACATCTCGGATGTAGTATTTTCCAACATTCCTGGCGGGTCGGCCCCAACTTCTCGGTGGGCACATTATATACGTCTATATCTTAATATAGCCTAACCTAACCCATCTAGACCCTCGCTGGCAATGTTATACAAAATCCCGGTCGTGTCGGCACGTACTTCTCGGTGCGGACATTATATACGTCTATAACGTTATATATCCTAACCTAAGGGAACCTAACATCTCGGATGTAGTATTTTCCAACATTCCTAGCGGGTCGGCCCCCACTTCTCGGTGGGCACATTGTATACGTCTATATCGTAATATAACCTAACCCAACCAATCTAGAACCTCGCTGGTAATGTTTTACAAAGTCCCGGTCGTGTCGGCCCGTACATCTCGGTGGGGACATTATATACGTCTATAACGTTATACGTCCTAACATAAGGGAACCTAACATCTCGGATTTAGTATTGTCCAACATTCCTGGCGGGTCGGCCCCAACTTCTCGGTGGGCACATTATATACGTCTATATCGTAGTATAGCCTAACCTGACCCATCTAGACCCTCGCTGGTAATGTTTTACAAAATCCCGGTCGTGTCGGCCCGTACTTCTCGGTGGGGACATTATATACGTCTATAACGTTATATATCCTAACCTAAGGGAACCTAACCTCTCGGATGTAGTATTTTACAACATTCCTGGCGGGTCGGCCCCATCTTCTCGGTGGGCACATTATATACATCTATATCGTAATATAACCTAACCTGACCCATCTAGACCCTCGCTGGTAATGTTTTACAAAATCCCAGTCGTGTCGGCACGTACTTCTCGGTGGGGACATTATATACGTCTATAACGTTATATATACTAACCTAAGGAAACCTAACATCTCGGATGTAGTATTTTCCAACATTCCTAGCGGGTCGGCCCCTACTTCTCGGTGGGCACATTATATACGTCTATATCGTAATATAACCTAACCTAAACCATCTAGACCCTCGCGGGTAATGTTTTACAAAGTCCCGGTCGTGTCGGTCCGTACATCTCGGTGGGGACATTATATACGTCTATAACGTTATACGTCCTAACATAAGGGAACCTAACATCTCGGATGTAGTATTGTCCAACATTCCTGGCGGGTCGGCCCCAACATCTCGGTGGGCACATTATTAATGTCTATATCGTAATATAACCTAACCTAACAAATCTAGACCCGCGCTGGTAATGTTTTACAAAATCCCGGTCGTGTCGGCACGTACTTCTCGGAGGGGACATTATATACGTCTATAACGTTATGTATCCTAACCTAAGGGAACCTAACATCTCGGATGTAGTATTTTCCAACAATCCAGGCGTGACGGCCCCTACTTCTCGGTGGGGACATTATATACGTCTATATCGTAATATAACCTAACTTAACCCATCTAGACCCTCGCTGGTAATGTTTTACAAAATCCCGGTCGTGTCGGCCCGTACTTCTCGGTGGGGACATTACATACGTCTATAACGTTATATATCCTAACCTAAGGGAACCTAACATCTCGGATGTAGTATTTTCCAACATTCCAGGCGTGACGGCCCCTACTTCTCGGTGGGGACATTATATACGTCTATATCGTAATATAACCTAACTTAACCCGTTTTGCCCCTCCGTGATAATGTTTTACAGAATGCCGGCCGTGTCGTCCCGTACGTCTCGGTAGGGACATTATATACGTCTATAACATTATATATCCTAACCTAAAGGAACCTAACCTCTCGGATGTAGTATTTTCCAACATTCCTGGCGGGTCGGCCCCAACTTCTCGGTGGGCACATTATATACGTCTATATCGTAATATAACCTAACCTAACCCATCTAGACCCTCGCTGGTAATGTTTTACAAAATCCCGGTCGTGCCGGGAACCCGTATTTCTCGTTGGGGACATTATATACGTCTATATCGTTATATATCCCAAACTAAGGCAACCTAACTTCTCGAATATTGTATTTTACAACATTCCAGGCGTGACGGACCCTACTTCTCGGTGGGGACATTATATACGTCTATATCGTAATATAACCTAACCTAACCCATTTTGCCCCTCGCTGGTAATGTTTTACAAAATCCCGGTCGTGTCGGCCCGTACTTCTCGGTGGGGACATTATATACGTCTATATCGTAATATAACCTAATCTAACCCATCTAGACCCTCGCTGGTAATGATTTTCAAAATCCTGGTCGTGTCGGCACGTACTTCTCGGTGGGGACACTATATACGTCTATAACGTTATATATCCTAACCTAAGGGAACCTAACATCTCGGATGTCGTATTTTCCAACATTCCTAGCGGGTCGGCCCCTACTTCTCGGTGGGCACATTATATACGTCTATATCGTAATATAACCTAACCTAACCCATCTAGACCCTCGCTGGTAATGTTTTACAAAATCCCGGTCGTGTCGACCCGTACTTCTCGGTGGGGTCATTATATGCGTCTATAGCGTTATATTCTAACCTAAGGGAATCTAACCTCTCGGATGTAGTATTTTCCAACATTCCTGGCGGGTCTGCCCCAACTTCTCGGTGGGCACATTATATACGTCTATATCGTAATATAACCTAACCTAACCCATCTAGAACCTCGCTGGTAATGTTTTACAAAATCCCGGTCGTGTCGACCCGTACTTCTCGGTGGGGATATTATATACGTCTATAACGTTATATATCCTAACCTAAGGGAACCTAACATCTCGGATGTAGTATTTTCCAACATTCCTAGCTGGTCGGCCCCTACTTCTCGGTGGGCACATTATATACATCTATAACGTAATATAACCTAACATAACCCATCTAGACCCTCGCTGGTAATGTTTTACAAAATCCCGGTCGTGCCGGGAACCCGTATTTCTCGGTGGGGACATTATATACGTCTATATCGTTATATATCCTAAGCTAAGGCAACCTAACTTCTCGAATATTGTATTTTACAACATTCCAGGCGTGACGGACCCTACTTCTCGGTGGGGACATTATATACGTCTATATCGTAATATAACCTAACCTAACCCATTTTGCCCCTCGCTGGTAATGTTTTACAAAATCCCGGTCGTGTCGGCCCGTACTTCTCGGTGGGGAAATTATATACGTCTATAACGTTATATATCCTAACCTAGGGGAAGCTAACATCTCGGATGTAGTATTTTCCAACATTCCTGGCGGGTCGGCCCCAACTTCTCGGTGGGCACATTATATACGTCTATATCTTAATATAGCCTAACCTAACCCATCTAGACCCTCGCTGGCAATGTTATACAAAATCCCGGTCGTGTCGGCACGTACTTCTCGGTGCGGACATTATATACGTCTATAACGTTATATATCCTAACCTAAGGGAACCTAACATCTCGAATATTGTATTTTACAACATTTCAGGCGTGACGGACCCCACTTCTCGGTGGGCACATTGTATACGTCTATATCGTAATATAACCTAACCCAACCAATCTAGAACCTCGCTGGTAATGTTTTACAAAGTCCCGGTCGTGTCGGCCCGTACATCTCGGTGGGGACATTATATACGTCTATAACGTTATACGTCCTAACATAAGGGAACCTAACATCTCGGATGTAGTATTGTCCAACATTCCTGGCGGGTCGGCCCCAACTTCTCGGTGGGCACATTATATACGTCTATATCGTAGTATAGCCTAACCTGACCCATCTAGACCCTCGCTGGTAATGTTTTACAAAATCCCGGTCGTGTCGGCCCGTACTTCTCGGTGGGGACATTATATACGTCTATAACGTTATATATCCAACCTAAGGGAACCTAACATCTCGGATGTAGTATTTTCCAACATTCCTAGCGGGTCGGCCCCTACTTCTCGGTGGGCACATTATATACGTCTATATCGTAATATAACCTAACCTAAACCATCTAGACCCTCGCTGATAATGTTTTACAAAATCACGGTCGTGTCGGCCCGTACTTCTCGGTGGGGACATTATATACGTCTATAACGTTATATATCCTAACCTAAGGGAAGCTAACATCTCGGATGTAGTATTTTCCAACATTCCTGGCGGGTCGGCCCAAACTTCTCGGTGGGCTCATTATATACGTCTATATCGTAATGTAACCTAACCTAACCCATCTAGACCCTCGCTGGTAATGTTTTACAAAATTCCGGTCGTGTCGGCCCGTACATCTCGGTGGGGACATTATATACGTCTATAACGTTATATATCATATCCTAAGGGAACCTAACATCTCGGATGTAGTATTTTCCAACATTCCAGGCGTGACGGCCCCTACTTCTCGGTGGGGACATTATATACGTCTATATCGTAATATAACCTAACCTAACCCGTTTTGCCCCTCCGTGATAATGTTTTACAGAATCCCGGCCGTGTCGTACCGTACGTCTCGGTTGGGACATTGTATGCATCTGTAACGTAATATACCCTAACCAAAGGCAACCTAACATCTCGAATGTAGTATTTCACAACATTCCTGGCGGGTCCGCCCCACTTCTCAGTGGGAACATTATATACGTCTATAACGTAATATAACCTAACCTAACCCCACTAGCCCCTCGCTGGTAATGTTTTACAGAATCGCGGTCGCGTCGTCCCGTATGTCTCGGTGCGGAAATTATATACGTCTATAACGTTATATATCCTAACCTAAGGCAACTTAACATCTCGGATGTAGTATTTTCCAACATCCCTGGCGGGTCGGCCCCAACATCTCGGTGGGCACATTATATACGCCTATATCGTAATATAACCTAACATAACCCATCTAGACCCTCGCTGGTAATGTTTTACAAAATCACGGTCGTGTCGGCCGGTACTTCTCGGTGGGGACATTATATACGTCTATAACGTAATATAACCTAACCTAACCCCTCTAGCCCCTCGCTGGTAATGTTTTACAGAATCGCGGTCGTGTCGTCCCGTATGTCTCGGTGCGGACATTATATACGTCTATAACGTTATATATCCAACCTAAGGGAACCTAACATCTCGGATGTAGTATTTTCCAACATTCCTAGCGGGTCGGCCCCTACTTCTCGGTGGGCACATTATATACGTCTATATCGTAATATAACCTAACCTAAACCATCTAGACCCTCGCTGATAATGTTTTACAAAATCACGGTCGTGTCGGCCCGTACTTCTCGGTGGGGTCATTATATGCGTCTATAACGTTATATTCTAACCTAAGGGAATCTAACCTCTCGGATGTAGTATTTTCCAACATTCCTGGCGGGTCTGCCCCAACTTCTCGGTGGGCACATTATATACGTCTATATCGTAATATAACCTAACCTAACCCATCTAGAACCTCGCTGGTAATGTTTTACAAAATCCCGGTCGTGTCGACCCGTACTTCTCGGTGGGGATATTATATACGTCTATAACGTTATATATCCTAACCTAAGGGAACCTAACATCTCGGATGTAGTATTTTCCAACATTCCAGGCGTGACGGCCCCCACTTCTCGGTGGGGACATTATATACCTCTATATCGTAATGTAACCTAACCTAACCCATTTTGCCCCTCCGTGATAATGTTTTACAGAATCCCGGCTGTGTCGTCCCGTACGTCTCGGTAGGGACATTGTATGCATCTGTAACGTAATATACCCTAACCAAAGGAAACCTAACATCTCGAATGTAGTATTTCACAACATTCCTGGCGGGTCCGCCCCACTTCTGGGTGGGAACACAATATACGTCTATAACGTAATATAACCTAACCTAACCCATCTACCCCTCGCTGGTAATGTTTTACAGAATCTCGGTCGTGTCTTACCGTATGTCTCGGTGCCGACATTATATACGTCTATAACGTTACATATCCTAACCTAAGGCAACCTAACATCTCGGATGTAGTATTTTCCAACATTCCTGGCGGGTCGGCCCCAACTTCTCGGTGGGCACATTATATACGCCTATATCGTAATATAACCTAACCTAACCCATCTAGACCCTCGCTGGTAATGTTTTACAGAATCCCGGTCGTGTCGTCTCGTACGCCTCGGTGCGAAAATTATATACGGCTATAACGTTATATATCCTAACCTAAGGGAACCTAACATCTCGGATGTAGTATTTTCCAACATTCCTGGTGGGTCGGCCCCTACTTCTCGGTGGGCACATTATATACGTCTATATCGTAATATAACCTAACCTAAAGCATCTAGACCCTCGCGGGTAATGTTTTACAAAGTCCCGGTCGTGTCGGTCCGTACATCTCGGTGGGGACATTATATACGTCTATAACGTTATACGTCCTAACATAAGGGAACCTAACATCTCGGAAGTAGTATTGTCCAACATTCCTGGCGGGTCGGCCCCAACATCTCGGTGGGCACATTATTAATGTCTATATCGTAATATAACCTAACCTAACAAATCTAGACCCGCGCTGGTAATGTTTTACAAAATCCCGGTCGTGTCGGCACGTACTTCTCGGAGGGGACATTATATACGTCTATAACGTTATGTATCCTAACCTAAGGGAACCTAACATCTCGGATGTAGTATTTTCCAACAATCCAGGCGTGACGGCCCCTACTTCTCGGTGGGGACATTATATACGTCTATATCGTAATATAACCTAACTTAACCCATCTAGACCCTCGCTGGTAATGTTTTACAAAATCCCGGTCGTGTCGGCCCGTACTTCTCGGTGGGGACATTACATACGTCTATAACGTTATATATCCTAACCTAAGGGAACCTAACATCTCGGATGTAGTATTTTCCAACATTCCAGGCGTGACGGCCCCTACTTCTCGGTGGGGACATTATATACGTCTATATCGTAATATAACCTAACCTAACCCATCTAGACCCTCGCTGGTAATGTTTTACAAAATCCCGGTCGTGTCGACCCGTACTTCTCGGTGGGGTCATTATATGCGTCTATAACGTTATATTCTAACCTAAGGGAATCTAACCTCTCGGATGTAGTATTTTCCAACATTCCTGGCGGGTCTGCCCCAACTTCTCGGTGGGCACATTATATACGCCTATATCGTAATATAACCTAACCTAACCCATCTAGAACCTCGCTGGTAATGTTTTACAAAATCCCGGTCGTGTCGACCCGTACTTCTCGGTGGGGATATTATATACGTCTATAACGTTATATATCCTAACCTAAGGGAACCTAACATCTCGGATGTAGTATTTTCCAACATTCCAGGCGTGACGGTCCCCACTTCTCGGTGGGGACATTATATACCTCTATATCGTAATGTAACCTAACCTAACCCATCTAGACCCTCGCTGGTAATGTTTTACAGAATCCCGGCTGTGTCGTCTCGTACGCCTCGGTGCGGAAATTATATACGGCTATAACGTTATATATCCTAACCTAAGGGAACCTAACATCTCGGATGTAGTATTTTCCAACATTCCTGGTGGGTCGGCCCCTACTTCTCGGTGGGCACATTATATACGTCTATATCGTAATATAACCTAACCTAAACCATCTAGACCCTCGCGGGTAATGTTTTACAAAGTCCCGGTCGTGTCGGCCCGTACATCTCGGTGGGGACATTATATACGTCTATAACGTTATACGTCCTAACATAAGGGAACCTAACATCTCTGATGTAGTATTGTCCAACATTCCTGGCGGGTCGGCCCCAACATCTCGGTGGGCACATTATTAATGTCTATATCGTAATATAACCTAACCTAACCCATCTAGACCCTCGCTGGTAATGTTTTACAAAATCCCGGTCGTGTCGACCCGTACTTCTCGGTGGGGTCATTATATGCGTCTATAACGTTATATTCTAACCTAAGGGAATCTAACCTCTCGGATGTAGTATTTTCCAACATTCCTGGCGGGTCTGCCCCAACTTCTCGGTGGGCACATTATATACGCCTATATCGTAATATAACCTAACCTAACCCATCTAGAACCTCGCTGGTAATGTTTTACAAAATCCCGGTCGTGTCGACCCGTACTTCTCGGTGGGGATATTATATACGTCTATAACGTTATATATCCTAACCTAAGGGAACCTAACATCTCGGATGTAGTATTTTCCAACATTCCAGGCGTGACGGTCCCCACTTCTCGGTGGGGACATTATATACCTCTATATCGTAATGTAACCTAACCTAACCCATCTAGACCCTCGCTGGTAATGTTTTACAGAATCCCGGCTGTGTCGTCTCGTACGCCTCGGTGCGGAAATTATATACGGCTATAACGTTATATATCCTAACCTAAGGGAACCTAACATCTCGGATGTAGTATTTTCCAACATTCCTGGTGGGTCGGCCCCTACTTCTCGGTGGGCACATTATATACGTCTATATCGTAATATAACCTAACCTAAACCATCTAGACCCTCGCGGGTAATGTTTTACAAAGTCCCGGTCGTGTCGGCCCGTACATCTCGGTGGGGACATTATATACGTCTATAACGTTATACGTCCTAACATAAGGGAACCTAACATCTCTGATGTAGTATTGTCCAACATTCCTGGCGGGTCGGCCCCAACATCTCGGTGGGCACATTATTAATGTCTATATCGTAATATAACCTAACCTAACAAATCTAGACCCTCGCTGGTAATGTTTTACAAAATCCCGGTCGTGTCGGCACGTACTTCTCGGTGGGGACATTATATACGTCTATAATGTTATGTATCCTAACCTAAGGGAACCTAACATCTCGGATGTAGTATTTTCCAACATTCCTACCGGGTCGGCCCCTACTTCTCGGTGGGCACATTATATACGTCTATAACGTTATATATCCAACCTAAGGGAACCTAACATCTTGGATGTAGTATTTTCCAACTTTCCAGGCGTGACGGGCCCTACTTCTCGGTGGGGACATTATATACGTCTATATCGTAATATAACCTAACTTAACCCGTTTTGCCCTTGTGTGATAATGTTTTACAGAATCCCGGCAGTGTCGTCCCGTACGTCTCGGTAGGGACATTGTATGCATCTGTAACGTAATATACCCTAACCAAAGGCAACCTAACATCTCGAATGTAGTATTTCACAACATTCCTGGCGGGTCCGCCCCACTTCTCGGTGGGAACATTATATACGTCTATAACGTAATATAACCTAACCTATCCCCTCTAGCCCCTCGCTGGTAATGTTTTACAGAATCGCGGTCGTGTCGTCCCGTATGTCTCGGTGCGGACATTATATACGTCTATAACGTTATATATTCTAACCTAAGGGAACCTAACCTCTCGGATGTAGTATTTTCCAACATTCCTGGCTGGTCGGCCCCAACTTCTCGGTGGGCACATTATATACGTCTATATCGTAATATAACCTAACCTAACCCATCTAGACCCTCGCTGGTAATGTTTTACAAAATCCCGGTCGGGTCGGCCCGTACTTCTCGGTGGGGACATTATATACGTCTATAACGTTATATATCCTAACCTAAGGGAACCTAACCTCTCGGATGTAGTATTTTCCAACATTCCTGGCGGGTCGGCGCCAACTTCTCGGTGGGCACATTATATACATCTATATCGTAATATAACCTAACCTAACCCATCTAGACACTCGCTGGTAATGTTTTACAAAATCCCGGTCGTGTCGGCACGTACTTATCGGTGGGGACATTATATACGTCTATAACGTTATATATCCAAACCTAAGGCAACTTAACATCTCGGATGTAGTATTTTCCAACATTCCTGGCGGGTCGGCCCCAACTTCTCGGTGGGCACATTATATACGCCTATATCGTAATATAACCTAATATAACCCATCTAGACCCTCGCTGGTAATGTTTTACAAAATCACGGTCGTGTCGGACCGTACTTCTCGGTGGGGACATTATATACGTCTATAACGTTATATATCCTAACCTAAGGGAACCTAACCTCTCGGATGTAGTATTTTCCAACATTCTTGGCGGGTCGGCCCCAACTTCTCGGTGGGCACATTATATACATCTATATCGTAATATAACCTAACCTAACCCATCTAGAACCTCGCTGGTAATGTTTTACAAAATCCCGGTCGTGTCGGCACGTACTTCTCGGTGGGGACATTATATACGTCTATAACGTTATATATACTAACCTAAGGGAACCTAACATCTCGGATGTAGTATTTTCCAACATTCCTAGCGGGTCGGCCCCTACTTCTCGGTGGGCACATTACATACGTCTATATCGTAATATAACCTATCCTAAACCATCTAGACCCTCGCTGGTAATGTTTTACAAAATCCCGGTCGTGTCGGCCCGTACTTCTCGGTGGGGACATTATATACGTCTATAACGTTATATGTCCTAACCTAAGGGAACCTAACATCTCGGATGTAGTATTTTCCAACATTCCTAGCGGGTCGGCCCCTACTTCTCGGTGGGCACAATATATACGTCTATATCGTAATATAACCTAACCTAACCCATCTAGACCCTCGCTGGTAATGTTTTACAAAATCACGGTCGTGTCGGCCCGTACTTCTCGGTGGGGACATTATATACGTCTATAACGTTATATATCCTAACCTAAGGGAAGCTAACATCTCGGATGTAGTATTTTCCAACATTCCTGGCGGGTCGGCCCAAACTTCTCGGTGGGCTCATTATATACGTCTATAACGTAATGTAACCTAACCTAACCCAGCTAGACCCTCGCTGGTAATGTTTTACAAAATCCCGGTCGTGTCGGCCCCTACTTCTCGGTGGGGACGTTATATGCGTCTATAACGTTATATATCCTAACCTAAGGGAACCTAACATCTCGGATGTAGTATTTTCCAACATTCCTAGCGGGTCGGCACCTACTTCTCGGTGGGCACATTATATACGTCTATATCGTAATATAACCTAACCTAACCCATCTAGACCTTCGCTGGTAATGTTTTACAAAATCCCGGTCGTGTCGGCCCGTACTTCTCGGTGGGGACATTATATTCGTCTATAACGTTATATATCCTAACCTAAGGGAACCTAGCATCGCGGATGTAGTATTTCACAACATTCCTGGCGGGTCGGCCCCAACTTCTCGGTGGGCACATTATATACATCTATATCGTAATATAACCTAACCTAACCCATCTGGACCCTCGCTGGTAATGTTTTACAAAATCCCGGTCGTGTCGGCCCGTACTTCTCGGTGGGGACATTATATACGTCTATAACGTTATATATCCTAACCTAAGGGAACTTAACATCTCGGATGTACTATTTTCCAACATTCCTAGCGGGTCGGCCACTCCTTCTCGGTGGGCACATTATATACGTCTATATCGTAATATAACCTAACCTAACCCATCTAGACCCTCGCTTGTAATGTTTTACAAAATCCCGGTCGTGTCGGCACGTACTACTCGGTGGGGACATTATATGCGTCTATAACGTTATACACTAACCTAAGGGAACCTAACCTCTCGGATGTAGTATTTTCCAACATTCCTGGCGCCTCGGCCCCAACTTCTCGGTGGGCACATTATATACGTCTATATCGTAATATAACCTAACCTAAACCATCTAGACGCACGCTGGTAATGTTTTACAAAATCTCGGTCGTGTCGGACCGTACTTCTCGGTGGGGACATTATATACGTCTATAACGTTATATATCCTAACCGAAGAGAACCTAACATCGCGGATGCAGTATTTCACATCATTCCTGCTGGTCGGCCCCAACTTCTCGGTGGGAACATTATATACGTCTATATCGTAATATAACCTAACCTAACCCATCTAGACCCTCGCTGGTAATGTTTTACAAAATCCCGGTCGTGTCGGCACGTACTTCTCGGTGGGGACATTATATACGTCTATAACGTTATATGTCCTAACCTAAAGGAACCTAACATCTCGGATGTAGTATTTTCCAACATTCCTGGCGGGTCGGCCCCAACTTCTCGGTGGGCACATTATATACGTCTATATCGTAATATAACCTAACCTAACCCAACTATACCCTCGCTGGTAATGTTTTACAAAATCCCGGTCGTGTCGGCCCGTACTTCTCGGTGGGGACATTATATACGTCTATAACGTTATATATTCTAACCTAAGGGAACCTAACCTCTCGGATGTAGTATTTTCCAACATTCTTGGCGGGTCGGCCCCAACTTCTCGGTGGGCACATTATATACATCTATATCGTAATATAACCTAACCTAACCCATCTAGAACCTCGCTGGTAATGTTTTACAAAATCCCGGTCGTGTCGGCACGTACTTCTCGGTGGGGACATTATATACGTCTATAACGTTATGTATGCTAACCTAAGGGAACCTAACATCTCGGATGTAGTATTTTCCAACATTCCTAGCGGGTCGGCCCCTACTTCTCGGTGGGCACATTATATACGTCTATATCGTAATATAACCTAACCTAAACCATCTAGACCCTCGCTGATAATGTTTTACAAAATCACGGTCGTGTCGGCCCGTACTTCTCGGTGGGGACATTATATACGTCTATAACGTGATATATCCTAACCTAAGGGAAGCTAACATCTCGGATGTAGTATTTTCCAACATTCCTGGCGGGTCGGCCCAAACTTCTCGGTGGGCTCATTATATACGTCTATATCGTAATGTAACCTAACCTAACCCATCTAGACCCTCGCTGGTAATGTTTTACAAAATCCCGGCCGTGTCGGCCCGTACTTCTCGGTGGGGACATTATATACGTCTATAACGTTATATATCCTAACCTAAGGCAACTTAACATCTCGGATGTAGTATTTTCCAACATTCCTGGCGGGTCGGCCCCAACTTCTCGGTGGGCACATTATATACGCCTATATTGTAATATAATCTAACATAACCCATCTAGACCCTCGCTGGTAATGTTTTACAAAATCACGGTCGTGTCGGACCGTACTTCTCGGTGGGGACATTATATACGTCTATAACGTTATATATCCTAACCTAAGGGAACCTAACCTCTCGGATGTAGTATTTTCCAACATTCTTGGCGGGTCGGCCACAACTTCTCGGTGGGCACATTATATACATCTATATCGTAATATAACCCAACCTAACCCATCTAGACCCTCGCTGGTAATGTTTTACAAAATCCCGGTCGTGTCGGCCCCTACTTCTCGGTGGGGACGTTAAATACCTCTATAACGTTATATATCCTAACCTAAGGGAACCTAACATCTCGGATGTAGTATTTTCCATCATTCCTGGCGGGTCGGCCCCAACTTCTCGGTGGGCACATTATATACGTCTATATCGTAATATAACCTAACCTACCCTATCTAGTCCCTCGCTGGTAAAGTTTTACAAAATCCCGATCGTGTCGGCCCGTACTTCTCGGTGGGGACATTGTATACGTCTATAACGTTATATGTCCTAACGTAAGGGAACCTAACATCTCGGATGTAGTATTTTCCAACATTCCTGGCGGGTCGGCCCCAACTTCTCGGTGGGCACATTATATACGTCTATATCGTAATATATCCTAACCTAACCCATCTGGACCTTCGCTGGTAATGTTTTACAAAATCCCGGTCGTGTCGGCCCGTACTTCTCGGTGGGGACATTATATACGTCTATAACGTTATATATCCTAACCTAAGGGAACCTAACATCTCGGATGTAGTATTTTCCAACATTCCAGGCGTGACGGCCCCTACTTCTCGGTGGGGACATTATATACGTCTATATCGTAATATAACCTAACCTAACCCATTTTGCCCCTCCGTGATAATGTTTTACAGAATCCCGGCCGTGTCGTACCGTAGATCTCGGTTGGGACATTGTATGCATCTGTAACGTAATATACCCTAACCAAAGGCAACCTAACATCTCGAATGTAGTATTTCACAACATTCCTGGCGGGTCCGCCCCACTTCTCGGTAGGAACATTATATACGTCTATAACGTAATATAACCTAACCTAACCCATCTAGCCCCTCGCTGGTAATGTTTTACAAAATCCCGGTCGTGTCGGCCCGTACATCTCGGTGGGGACATTATATACGTCTATAACGTTATATATCCTAACCTAAGGGAAGCTAGCATCTCGAATGTAGTATTTTCCAGCATTCCTGGCGGGTCGGCCCAAACTTCTCGGCGGGCACATTATATACGTTTATATCGTCATATAACCTAACCTAACCCATCTAGACCCTCGCTGGTAATGTTTTACAAAATCCCGGTCGTGTCGGCCCGTGCTTCTCGGTGGGGACATTATATACGTCTATAACGTTATATGTCCTAACCTAAGGGAACCTAATATCTCGGATGTAGTATTTTCCAACATTCCTGGCGGGTCGGCCCCAACTTCTCGGTCCGCACATTATATACGTCTATATCGTAATATAACCCAACATAACCCATCTAGACCCTCGCTGGTAACGTTTTACAAAATCCGGGTCGTGTCGGCCCGTACTTCTCGGTGGGGACATTATATACGTCTATAACGTTATATGTCCTAACCTAAGGGAACCTAACATCGCGGATGTAGTATTTTCCAACATTCCTGGCGTGTCGGCCCCAACTTCTCGGTGGGCAAATTATATACGTCTACATCGGAATATAACCTAACCTAACCCATCTAGACCCTCGCTGGTAATGTTTTACAAAATCCCGGTCGTGTCGGCCCGTACTTCTCGGTGGGGTCATTATATACGCCTATAATGTTATATATCCTAACCTAAGGGAACCTGACACCTCGGATGTAGTATCTTCCAACATTCCTGGCGGGTCGGCCCCTACTTCTCGGTGGGCACATTATATACGTCTATATCGTAATATAACCTAACCTAACCCATCTAGACTCTCGCTGGTAATGTTTTACAACATCCCGGTCGTGTCGGCCCGTACTTCTCGGTGGGGACATTATATACGTCTATAACGTTATATATCCTAACCTAAGGGAAGCTAACATCTCGGATGTAGTATTTTCCAACATTCCTGGCGGGTCCGCCCAAACTTCACGGTGGGCACATTATATACATCTATATCGTAATATAACCCAACCTAACCCATCTTGACCCTCGCTGGTAATGTTTTACAAAATCCCGGTCGTGTCGGCCCCTACTTCTCGGTGGGGACGTTATATACGTCTATAACGTTATATATCCTAACCTAAGGGAACCTAACATCTCGGATGTAGTATTTTCCAACATTCCTGGCGGGTCGGCCCCAACTTCTCGGTGGGCACATTATATACGTCTATATTGTAATATAACACAACATAACCCATCTAGACCCTCGCTGGTAATGTTTTACAAAATCCCGGTCGTGTCGGCCCGTACTTCTCGGTGGGGTCATTATATACGTCTATAACGTTATATATCCTAACCTAAGGGAACCTGACACCTCGGATGTAGTATTTTCCAACATTCCTGGCGGGTCGGCCCCAACTTCTCGGTGGGTACATTATATACGTCTATAGCGTACTATAACCTAACCTAATCCATCTAGACCCTCGCTGGTAATGTTTTAAAAAATCCCGGTCGTGTCGGCACGTACATCTCGGTGGGGACATTATATCCGTCTATAACATTATATATCCTAACCTAAGGGAACCTAACATCTCGGATGTAGTATTTTCCAACATTCCTGGCGGGTCGGCCCCAACTTCTCGGTGGGCACATTATATACGTCTATAACGTAATATAACCTAACCTAACCCATCTAGCCCCTCGCTGGTAATGTTTTACAAAATCCCGGTCGTGTCGGCCCGTGCTTCTCGGTGGGGACATTATATACGTCTATAACGTTATATATCCTAACCTAAGGGAAGCTAGCATCTCGGATGTAGTATTTTCCAGCATTCCTGGCGGGTCGGCCCAAACTTCTCGGCGGGCACATTATATACGTCTATACCGTAATATAACCTAACCTAACCCATCTAGACCCTCGCTGGTAATGTTTTACAAAATCCCGGTCGTGTCGGCCCGTACTTCTCGGTGGGGACATTATATACGTCTATAACGTTATATATCCTAACCTAAGGAAACTTAACATCTCGGATGTACTATTTTCCAACATTCCTAGCGGGTCGGCCCCTACTTCTCGGTGGGCACATTATATACGTCAATATCGTAATATAACCTAACCTAACCCATCTAGACTCTCGCTGGTAATGTTTTACAACATCCCGGTCGTGTCGGCCCGTACTTCTCGGTGGGGACATTATATACGTCTATAACGTTATATATCCTAACCTAAGCGAAGCTAACATCTCGGATGTAGTATTTTCCAACATTCCTGGCGGGTCGGCCCAAACTTCTCGGTGGGCACATTATATACATCTATATCGTAATATAACCCAACCTAACCCATCTAGACCCTCGCTGGTAATGTTTTAGAAAATCCCGGTCGTGTCGGCCCCTACTTCTCGGTGGGGACGTTATATACGTCTATAACGTTATATATCCTAACCTAAGGGAACCTAACATCTCGGATGTAGTATTTTCCAACATTCCTGGCGGGTCGGCCCCAACTTCTCGGTGGGCACATTATATACGTCTATATTGTAATATAACACAACATAACCCATCTAGACCCTCGCTGGTAATGTTTTACAAAATCCCGGTCGTGTCGGCCCGTACTTCTCGGTGGGGTCATTATATACGTCTATAACGTTATATATCCTAACCTAAGGGAAGCTAGCATCTCGGATGTAGTATTTTCCAGCATTCCTGGCGGGTCGGCCCAAACTTCTCGGCGGGCACATTATATACGTTTATATCGTCATATAACCTAACCTAACCCATCTAGACCCTCGCTGGTAATGTTTTACAAAATCCCGGTCGTGTCTGCCCGTGCTTCTCGGTGGGGACATTATATACGTCTATAACGTTATATGTCCTAACCTAAGGGAACCTAATATCTCGGATGTAGTATTTTCCAACATTCCTGGCGGGTCGGCCCCAACTTCTCGGTGGGCACATTATATACGTTTATATCGTCATATAACCTAACCTAACCCATCTAGAGCCTCGCTGGTAATGTTTTACAAAATCCCGGTCGTGTCGGCCCGTGCTTCTCGGTGGGGACATTATATACGTCTATAACGTTATATGTCCTAACCTAAGGGAACCTAATATCTCGGATGTAGTATTTTCCAAGATTCCTGGCGGGTCGGCCCCAACTTCTCGGTCCGCACATTATATACGTCTATATCGTAATATAACCCAACATAACCCATCTAGACCCTCGCTGGTAACGTTTTACAAAATCCGGGTCGTGTCGGCCCGTACTTCTCGGTGGGGACATTATATACGTCTGTAACGTTATATGTCCTAACCTAAGGGAACCTAACATCGCGGATGTAGTATTTTCCAACATTCCTGGCGTGTCGGCCCCAACTTCTCGGTGGGCAAATTATATACGTCTATATCGGAATATAACCTAACCTAACCCATCTAGACCCTCGCTGGTAATGTTTTACAAAATCCCGGTCGTGTCGGCCCGTACTTCTCGGTGGGGTCATTATATACGCCTATAATGTTATATATCCTAACCTAAGGGAACCTGACACCTCGGATGTAGTATCTTCCAATATTCCTGGCGGGTCGGCCCCTACTTCTCGGTGGGCACATTATATACGTCTATATCGTAATATAACCTAACCTAACCCATCTAGACTCTCGCTGGTAATGTTTTACAACATCCCGGTCGTGTCGGCCCGTACTTCTCGGTGGGGACATTATATACGTCTATAACGTTATATATCCTAACCTAAGGGAAGCTAACATCTCGGATGTAGTATTTTCCAACATTCCTGGCGGGTCCGCCCAAACTTCACGGTGGGCACATTATATACATCTATATCGTAATATAACCCAACCTAACCCATCTTGACCCTCGCTGGTAATGTTTTACAAAATCCCGGTCGTGTCGGCCCCTACTTCTCGGTGGGGACGTTATATACGTCTATAACGTTATATATCCTAACCTAAGGGAACCTAACATCTCGGATGTAGTATTTTCCAACATTCCTGGCGGGTCGGCCCCAACTTCTCGGTGGGCACATTATATACGTCTATATTGTAATATAACACAACATAACCCATCTAGACCCTCGCTGGTAATGTTTTACAAAATCCCGGTCGTGTCGGCCCGTACTTCTCGGTGGGGTCATTATATACGTCTATAACGTTATATATCCTAACCTAAGGGAACCTGACACCTCGGATGTAGTATTTTCCAACATTCCTGGCGGGTCGGCCCCAACTTCTCGGTGGGTACATTATATACGTCTATAGCGTACTATAACCTAACCTAACCCATCTAGACCCTCGCTGGTAATGTTTTAAAAAATCCCGGTCGTGTCGGCACGTACATCTCGGTGGGGACATTATATCCGTCTATAACATTATATATCCTAACCTAAGGGAACCTAACATCTCGGATGTAGTATTTTCCAACATTCCTGGCGGGTCGGCCCCAACTTCTCGGTGGGCACATTATATACGTCTATAACGTAATATAACCTAACCTAACCCATCTAGCCCCTCGCTGGTAATGTTTTACAAAATGCCGGTCGTGTCGGCCCGTGCTTCTCGGTGGGGACATTATATACGTCTATAACGTTATATATCCTAACCTAAGGGAAGCTAGCATCTCGGATGTAGTATTTTCCAGCATTCCTGGCGGGTCGGCCCAAACTTCTCGGCGGGCACATTATATACGTCTATACCGTAATATAACCTAACCTAACCCATCTAGACCCTCGCTGGTAATGTTTTACAAAATCCCGGTCGTGTCGGCCCGTACTTCTCGGTGGGGACATTATATACGTCTATAACGTTATATATCCTAACCTAAGGAAACTTAACATCTCGGATGTACTATTTTCCAACATTCCTAGCGGGTCGGCCCCTACTTCTCGGTGGGCACATTATATACGTCAATATCGTAATATAACCTAACCTAACCCATCTAGACTCTCGCTGGTAATGTTTTACAACATCCCGGTCGTGTCGGCCCGTACTTCTCGGTGGGGACATTATATACGTCTATAACGTTATATATCCTAACCTAAGCGAAGCTAACATCTCGGATGTAGTATTTTCCAACATTCCTGGCGGGTCGGCCCAAACTTCTCGGTGGGCACATTATATACATCTATATCGTAATATAACCCAACCTAACCCATCTAGACCGTCGCTGGTAATGTTTTAGAAAATCCCGGTCGTGTCGGCCCGTACTTCTCGGTGGGGACATTATATACGTCTATAACGTTATATATCCTAACCTAAAGAAACTTAACATCTCGGATGTACTATTTTCCAACATTCCTAGCGGGTCGGCCCCTCCTTCTCGGTGGGCACATTATATACGTCTATATCGTAATATAACCTAACCTACCCTATCTAGTCCCTCGCTGGTAAAGTTTTACAAAATCCCGATCGTGTCGGCCCGTACTTCTCGGTGGGGACATTGTATACGTCTATAACGTTATATGTCCTAACGTAAGGGAACCTAACATCTCGGATGTAGTATTTTCCAACATTCCTGGCGGGTCGGCCCCAACTTCTCGGTGGGCACATTATATACGTCTATATCGTAATATATCCTAACCTAACCCATCTGGACCTTCGCTGGTAATGTTTTACAAAATCCCGGTCGTGTCGGCCCGTACTTCTCGGTGGGGACATTATATACGTCTATAACGTTATATATCCTAACCTAAGGGAACCTAACATCTCGGATGTAGTATTTTCCAACATTCCAGGCGTGACGGCCCCTACTTCTCGGTGGGGACATTATATACGTCTATATCGTAATATAACCTAACCTAACCCATTTTGCCCCTCCGTGATAATGTTTTACAGAATCCCGGCCGTGTCGTACCGTAGATCTCGGTTGGGACATTGTATGCATCTGTAACGTAATATACCCTAACCAAAGGCAACCTAACATCTCGAATGTAGTATTTCACAACATTCCTGGCGGGTCCGCCCCACTTCTCGGTAGGAACATTATATACGTCTATAACGTAATATAACCTAACCTAACCCATCTAGCCCCTCGCTGGTAATGTTTTACAAAATCCCGGTCGTGTCGGCCCGTACATCTCGGTGGGGACATTATATACGTCTATAACGTTATATATCCTAACCTAAGGGAAGCTAGCATCTCGAATGTAGTATTTTCCAGCATTCCTGGCGGGTCGGCCCAAACTTCTCGGCGGGCACATTATATACGTTTATATCGTCATATAACCTAACCTAACCCATCTAGACCCTCGCTGGTAATGTTTTACAAAATCCCGGTCGTGTCGGCCCGTGCTTCTCGGTGGGGACATTATATACGTCTATAACGTTATATGTCCTAACCTAAGGGAACCTAATATCTCGGATGTAGTATTTTCCAACATTCCTGGCGGGTCGGCCCCAACTTCTCGGTCCGCACATTATATACGTCTATATCGTAATATAACCCAACATAACCCATCTAGACCCTCGCTGGTAACGTTTTACAAAATCCGGGTCGTGTCGGCCCGTACTTCTCGGTGGGGACATTATATACGTCTATAACGTTATATGTCCTAACCTAAGGGAACCTAACATCGCGGATGTAGTATTTTCCAACATTCCTGGCGTGTCGGCCCCAACTTCTCGGTGGGCAAATTATATACGTCTATATCGGAATATAACCTAACCTAACCCATCTAGACCCTCGCTGGTAATGTTTTACAAAATCCCGGTCGTGTCGGCCCGTACTTCTCGGTGGGGTCATTATATACGCCTATAATGTTATATATCCTAACCTAAGGGAACCTGACACCTCGGATGTAGTATCTTCCAACATTCCTGGCGGGTCGGCCCCTACTTCTCGGTGGGCACATTATATACGTCTATATCGTAATATAACCTAACCTAACCCATCTAGACTCTCGCTGGTAATGTTTTACAACATCCCGGTCGTGTCGGCCCGTACTTCTCGGTGGGGACATTATATACGTCTATAACGTTATATATCCTAACCTAAGGGAAGCTAACATCTCGGATGTAGTATTTTCCAACATTCCTGGCGGGTCCGCCCAAACTTCACGGTGGGCACATTATATACATCTATATCGTAATATAACCCAACCTAACCCATCTTGACCCTCGCTGGTAATGTTTTACAAAATCCCGATCGTGTCGGCCCGTACTTCTCGGTGGGGACATTGTATACGTCTATAACGTTATATGTCCTAACGTAAGGGAACCTAACATCTCGGATGTAGTATTTTCCAACATTCCTGGCGGGTCGGCCCCAACTTCTCGGTGGGCACATTATATACGTCTATATCGTAATATATCCTAACCTAACCCATCTGGACCTTCGCTGGTAATGTTTTACAAAATCCCGGTCGTGTCGGCCCGTACTTCTCGGTGGGGACATTATATACGTCTATAACGTTATATATCCTAACCTAAGGGAACCTAACATCTCGGATGTAGTATTTTCCAACATTCCAGGCGTGACGGCCCCTACTTCTCGGTGGGGACATTATATACGTCTATATCGTAATATAACCTAACCTAACCCATTTTGCCCCTCCGTGATAATGTTTTACAGAATCCCGGCCGTGTCGTACCGTAGATCTCGGTTGGGACATTGTATGCATCTGTAACGTAATATACCCTAACCAAAGGCAACCTAACATCTCGAATGTAGTATTTCACAACATTCCTGGCGGGTCCGCCCCACTTCTCGGTAGGAACATTATATACGTCTATAACGTAATATAACCTAACCTAACCCATCTAGCCCCTCGCTGGTAATGTTTTACAAAATCCCGGTCGTGTCGGCCCGTACATCTCGGTGGGGACATTATATACGTCTATAACGTTATATATACTAACCTAAGGGAAGCTAGCATCTCGGATGTAGTATTTTCCAGCATTCCTGGCGAGTCGGCCCAAACTTCTCGGCGGGCACATTATATACGTTTATATCGTCATATAACCTAACCTAACCCATCTAGACCCTCGCTGGTAATGTTTTACAAAATCCCGGTCGTGTCGGCCCGTGCTTCTCGGTGGGGACATTATATACGTCTATAACGTTATATGTCCTAACCTAAGGGAACCTAATATCTCGGATGTAGTATTTTCCAACATTCCTGGCGGGTCGGCCCCAACTTCTCGGTGGGCACATTATATACGTTTATATCGTCATATAACCTAAGCTAACCCATCTAGACCCTCGCTGGTAATGTTTTACAAAATCCCGGTCGTGTCGGCCCGTGCTTCTCGGTGGGGACATTATATACGTCTATAACGTTATATGTCCTAACCTAAGGGAACCTAATATCTCGGATGTAGTATTTTCCAAGATTCCTGGCGGGTCGGCCCCAACTTCTCGGTCCGCACATTATATACGTCTATATCGTAATATAACCCAACATAACCCATCTAGACCCTCGCTGGTAACGTTTTACAAAATCCGGGTCGTGTCGGCCCGTACTTCTCGGTGGGGACATTATATACGTCTATAACGTTATATGTCCTAACCTAAGGGAACCTAACATCGCGGATGTAGTATTTTCCAACATTCCTGGCGTGTCGGCCCCAACTTCTCGGTGGGCAAATTATATACGTCTATATCGGAATATAACCTAACCTAACCCATCTAGACCCTCGCTGGTAATGTTTTACAAAATCCCGGTCGTGTCGGCCCGTACTTCTCGGTGGGGTCATTATATACGCCTATAATGTTATATATCCTAACCTAAGGGAACCTGACACCTCGGATGTAGTATCTTCCAACATTCCTGGCGGGTCGGCCCCTACTTCTCGGTGGGCACATTATATACGTCTATATCGTAATATAACCTAACCTAACCCATCTAGACTCTCGCTGGTAATGTTTTACAACATCCCGGTCGTGTCGGCCCGTACTTCTCGGTGGGGACATTATATACGTCTATAACGTTATATATCCTAACCTAAGGGAAGCTAACATCTCGGATGTAGTATTTTCCAACATTCCTGGCGGGTCCGCCCAAACTTCACGGTGGGCGCATTATATACATCTATATCGTAATATAACCCAACCTAACCCATCTTGACCCTCGCTGGTAATGTTTTACAAAATCCCGGTCGTGTCGGCCCCTACTTCTCGGTGGGGACGTTATATACGTCTATAACGTTATATATCCTAACCTAAGGGAACCTAACATCTCGGATGTAGTATTTTCCAACATTCCTGGCGGGTCGGCCCCAACTTCTCGGTGGGCACATTATATACGTCTATATTGTAATATAACACAACATAACCCATCTAGACCCTCGCTGGTAATGTTTTACAAAATCCCGGTCGTGTCGGCCCGTACTTCTCGGTGGGGTCATTATATACGTCTATAACGTTATATATCCTAACCTAAGGATACCTGACACCTCGGATGTAGTATTTTCCAACATTCCTGGCGGGTCGGCCCCAACTTCTCGGTGGGTACATTATATACGTCTATAGCGTACTATAACCTAACCTAACCCATCTAGACCCTCGCTGGTAATGTTTTAAAAAATCCCGGTCGTGTCGGCACGTACATCTCGGTGGGGACATTATATCCGTCTATAACGTTATATATCCTAACCTAAGGGAACCGAACATCTCGGATGTAGTATTTTCCAACATTCCTGGCGGGTCGGCCCCAACTTCTCGGTGGGTACATTATATACGTCTATAGCGTACTATAACCTAACCTAACCCATCTAGACCCTCGCTGGTAATGTTTTAAAAAATCCCGGTCGTGTCGGCACGTACATCTCGGTGGGGACATTATATCCGTCTATAACGTTATATATCCTAACCTAAGGGAACCGAACATCTCGGATGTAGTATTTTCCAACATTCCTGGCGGGTCGGCCCCAACTTCTCGGTGGGCACATTATATACGTCTATAACGTAATATAACCTAACCTAACCCATCTAGCCCCTCGCTGGTAATGTTTTACAAAATCCCGGTCGTGTCGGCCCGTGCTTCTCGGTGGGGACATTATATACGTCTATAACGTTATATATCCTAACCTAAGGGAAGCTAGCATCTCGGATGTAGTATTTTCCAGCATTCCTGGCGGGTCGGCCCAAACTTCTCGGCGGGCACATTATATACGTCTATACCGTAATATAACCTAACCTAACCCATCTAGACCCTCGCTGGTAATGTTTTACAAAATCCCGGTCGTGTCGGCCCGTACTTCTCGGTGGGGACATTATATACGTCTATAACGTTATATATCCTAACCTAAGGAAACTTAACATCTCGGATGTACTATTTTCCAACATTCCTAGCGGGTCGGCCCCTACTTCTCGGTGGGCACATTATATACGTCAATATCGTAATATAACCTAACCTAACCCATCTAGACTCTCGCTGGTAATGTTTTACAACATCCCGGTCGTGTCGGCCCGTACTTCTCGGTGGGGACATTATATACGTCTATAACGTTATATATCCTAACCTAAGCGAAGCTAACATCTCGGATGTAGTATTTTCCAACATTCCTGGCGGGTCGGCCCAAACTTCTCGGTGGGCACATTATATACATCTATATCGTAATATAACCCAACCTAACCCATCTAGACCCTCGCTGGTAATGTTTTAGAAAATCCCGGTCGTGTCGGCCCGTACTTCTCGGTGGGGACATTGTATACGTCTATAACGTTATATGTCCTAACGTAAGGGAACCTAACATCTCGGATGTAGTATTTTCCAACATTCCTGGCGGGTCGGCCCCAACTTCTCGGTGGGCACATTATATACATCTATATCGTAATATAACCCAACCTAACCCATCTAGACCCTCGCTGGTAATGTTTTACAAAATCCCGGTCGTGTCGGCCCCTACTTCTCGGTGGGGACGTTATATACGTCTATAACGTTATATATCCTAACCTAAGGGAACCTAACATCTCGGATGTAGTATTTTCCAACATTCCAGGCGTGACGGCCCCTACTTCTCGGTGGGGACATTATATACGTCTATATCGTAATATAACCTAACCTAACCCATTTTGCCCCTCCGTGATAATGTTTTACAGAATCCCGGCCGTGTCGTACCGTAGATCTCGGTTGGGACATTGTATGCATCTGTAACGTAATATACCCTAACCAAAGGCAACCTAACATCTCGAATGTAGTATTTCACAACATTCCTGGCGGGTCCGCCCCACTTCTCGGTAGGAACATTATATACGTCTATAACGTAATATAACCTAACCTAACCCATCTAGACCCTCGCTGGTAATGTTTTACAAAATCCCGGTCGTGTCTGCCCGTGCTTCTCGGTGGGGACATTATATACGTCTATAACGTTATATGTCCTAACCTAAGGGAACCTAATATCTCGGATGTAGTATTTTCCAAGATTCCTGGCGGGTCGGCCCCAACTTCTCGGTCCGCACATTATATACGTCTATATCGTAATATAACCCAACATAACCCATCTAGACCCTCGCTGGTAACGTTTTACAAAATCCGGGTCGTGTCGGCCCGTACTTCTCGGTGGGGACATTATATACGTCTATAACGTTATATGTCCTAACCTAAGGGAACCTAACATCGCGGATGTAGTATTTTCCAACATTCCTGGCGTGTCGGCCCCAACTTCTCGGTGGGCAAATTATATACGTCTATATCGGAATATAACCTAACCTAACCCATCTAGACCCTCGCTGGTAATGTTTTACAAAATCCCGGTCGTGTCGGCCCCTACTTCTCGGTGGGGACGTTATATACGTCTATAACGTTATATATCCTAACCTAAGGGAACCTAACATCTCGGATGTAGTATTTTCCAACATTCCTGGCGGGTCGGCCCCAACTTCTCGGTGGGCACATTATATACGTCTATATTGTAATATAACACAACATAACCCATCTAGACCCTCGCTGGTAATGTTTTACAAAATCCCGGTCGTGTCGGCCCGTACTTCTCGGTGGGGTCATTATATACGTCTATAACGTTATATATCCTAACCTAAGGGAACCTGACACCTCGGATGTAGTATTTTCCAACATTCCTGGCGGGTCGGCCCCAACTTCTCGGTGGGTACATTATATACGTCTATAGCGTACTATAACCTAACCTAACCCATCTAGACCCTCGCTGGTAATGTTTTAAAAAATCCCGGTCGTGTCGGCACGTACATCTCGGTGGGGACATTATATCCGTCTATAACGTTATATATCCTAACCTAAGGGAACCTAACATCTCGGATGTAGTATTTTCCAACATTCCTGGCGGGTCGGCCCCAACTTCTCGGTGGGCACATTATATACGTCTATAACGTAATATAACCTAACCTAACCCATCTAGCCCCTCGCTGGTAATGTTTTACAAAATCCCGGTCGTGTCGGCCCGTGCTTCTCGGTGGGGACATTATATACGTCTATAACGTTATATATCCTAACCTAAGGGAAGCTAGCATCTCGGATGTAGTATTTTCCAGCATTCCTGGCGGGTCGGCCCAAACTTCTCGGCGGGCACATTATATACGTCTATACCGTAATATAACCTAACCTAACCCATCTAGACCCTCGCTGGTAATGTTTTACAAAATCCCGGTCGTGTCGGCCCGTACTTCTCGGTGGGGACATTATATACGTCTATAACGTTATATATCCTAACCTAAGGAAACTTAACATCTCGGATGTACTATTTTCCAACATTCCTAGCGGGTCGGCCCCTACTTCTCGGTGGGCACATTATATACGTCAATATCGTAATATAACCTAACCTAACCCATCTAGACTCTCGCTGGTAATGTTTTACAACATCCCGGTCGTGTCGGCCCGTACTTCTCGGTGGGGACATTATATACGTCTATAACGTTATATATCCTAACCTAAGCGAAGCTAACATCTCGGATGTAGTATTTTCCAACATTCCTGGCGGGTCGGCCCAAACTTCTCGGTGGGCACATTATATACATCTATATCGTAATATAACGCAACCTAACCCATCTAGACCCTCGCTGGTAATGTTTTAGAAAATCCCGGTCGTGTCGGCCCGTACTTCTCGGTGGGGACATTATATACGTCTATAACGTTATATATCCTAACCTAAGGAAACTTAACATCTCGGATGTACTATTTTCCAACATTCCTAGCGGGTCGGCCCCTCCTTCTCGGTGGGCACATTATATACGTCTATATCGTAATATAACCTAACCTACCCTATCTAGTCCCTCGCTGGTAAAGTTTTACAAAATCCCGATCGTGTCGGCCCGTACTTCTCGGTGGGGATATTGTATACGTCTATAACGTTATATGTCCTAACGTAAGGGAACCTAACATCTCGGATGTAGTATTTTCCAACATTCCTGGCGGGTCGGCCCCAACTTCTCGGTGGGCACATTATATACATCTATATCGTAATATAACCCAACCTAACCCATCTAGACACTCGCTGGTAATGTTTTACAAAATCCCGGTCGTGTCGGCCCCTACTTCTCGGTGGGGACGTTATATACGTCTATAACGTTATATATCCTAACCTAAGGGAACCTAACATCTCGGATGTAGTATTTTCCAACATTCCAGGCGTGACGGCCCCTACTTCTCGGTGGGGACATTATATACGTCTATATCGTAATATAACCTAACCTAACCCATTTTGCCCCTCCGTGATAATGTTTTACAGAATCCCGGCCGTGTCGTACCGTAGATCTCGGTTGGGACATTGTATGCATCTGTAACGTAATATACCCTAACCAAAGGCAACCTAACATCTCGAATGTAGTATTTCACAACATTCCTGGCGGGTCCGCCCCACTTCTCGGTAGGAACATTATATACGTCTATAACGTAATATAACCTAACCTAACCCATCTAGACCCTCGCTGGTAATGTTTTACAAAATCCCGGTCGTGTCGGCCCCTACTTCTCGGGGGGACATTATATACGTCTATAACGTTATATATCCTAACCTAAGGGAACCTAACATCTCGGATGTAGTATTTCCCACCATTCCTAGCGGGTCGACCCCTACTTCTCGGTGGGCACATTATATACGTCTATATTGTAATATAACACAACATAACCCATCTAGACCCTCGCTGGTAATGTTTTACAAAATCCCGGTCGTGTCGGCCCGTACTTTTGGGTGGGGACATTATATACATCTATAACGTTATATATTTAACCTAAGGGAACCTGACACCTCGGATGTAGTATTTTCCATCATTCCTGGCGGGTCGGCCCCAACTTCTCGGTGGGCACATTATATACGTCTATATCGTAATATAACCCAACATAACCCATCTAGACCCTCGCTGGTAACGTTTTACAAAATCCGGGTCGTGTCGGCCCGTACATCTCGGTGGGGACATTATATACGTCTATAACGTTATATGTCCTAACCTAAGGGAACCTAACATCTCGGATGTAGTATTTTCCAACATTCCTGGCGGGTCGGCCCCAACTTCTCGGTGGGTACATTATATACGTCTATATCGTAATATATCCTAACCTAACCCATCTGGACCTTCGCTGGTAATGTTTTACAAAATCCCGGTCGTGTCGGCCCGTACTTCTCGGTGGGGACATTATATACGTCTATAACGTTATATATCCTAACCTAAGGGAACCTAACATCTCGGATGTAGTATTTTCCAACATTCCAGGCGTGACGGCCCCTACTTCTCGGTGGGGACATTATATACGTCTATATCGTAATATAACCTAACCTAACCCATTTTGCCCCTCCGTGATAATGTTTTACAGAATCCCGGCCGTGTCGTACCGTAGATCTCGGTTGGGACATTGTATGCATCTGTAACGTAATATACCCTAACCAAAGGCAACCTAACATCTCGAATGTAGTATTTCACAACATTCCTGGCGGGTCCGCCCCACTTCTCGGTAGGAACATTATATAGGTCTATAACGTAATATAACCTAACCTAACCCATCTAGCCCCTCGCTGGTAATGTTTTACAAAATCCCGGTCGTGTCGGCCCGTACATCTCGGTGGGGACATTATATACGTCTATAACGTTATATATCCTAACCTAAGGGAAGCTAGCATCTCGGATGTAGTATTTTCCAGCATTCCTGGCGGGTCGGCCCAAACTTCTCGGCGGGCACATTATATACGTTTATATCGTCATATAACCTAACCTAACCCATCTAGACCCTCGCTGGTAATGTTTTACAAAATCCCGGTCGTGTCGGCCCGTGCTTCTCGGTGGGGACATTATATACGTCTATAACGTTATATGTCCTAACCTAAGGGAACCTAATATCTCGGATGTAGTATTTTCCAACATTCCTGGCGGGTCGGCCCCAACTTCTCGGTGGGCACATTATATACGTTTATATCGTCATATAACCTAACCTAACCCATCTAGACCCTCGCTGGTAACGTTTTACAAAATCCGGGTCGTGTCGGCCCGTACTTCTCGGTGGGGACATTATATACGTCTATAACGTTATATGTCCTAACCTAAGGGAACCTAACATCGCGGATGTAGTATTTTCCAACATTCCTGGCGTGTCGGCCCCAACTTCTCGGTGGGCAAATTATATACGTCTATATCGGAATATAACCTAACCTAACCCATCTAGACCCTCGCTGGTAATGTTCTACAAAATCCCGGTCGTGTCGGCCCGTACTTCTCGGTGGGGTCATTATATACGCCTATAATGTTATATATCCTAACCTAAGGGAACCTGACACCTCGGATGTAGTATCTTCCAACATTCCTGGCGGGTCGGCCCCTACTTCTCGGTGGGCACATTATATACGTCTATATCGTAATATAACCTAACCTAACCCATCTAGACTCTCGCTGGTAATGTTTTACAACATCCCGGTCGTGTCGGCCCGTACTTCTCGGTGGGGACATTATATACGTCTATAACGTTATATATCCTAACCTAAGGGAAGCTAACATCTCGGATGTAGTATTTTCCAACATTCCTGGCGGGTCCGCCCAAACTTCACGGTGGGCACATTATATACATCTATATCGTAATATAACCCAACCTAACCCATCTAGACCCTCGCTGGTAATGTTTTACAAAATCCCGGTCGTGTCGGCCCTTACTTCTCGGTGGGGACGTTATATACGTCTATAACGTTATATATCCTAACCTAAGGGAACCTAACATCTCGGATGTAGTATTTTCCAACATTCCTGGCGGGTCGGCCCCAACTTCTCGGTGGGCACATTATATACGTCTATATTGTAATATAACACAACATAACCCATCTAGACCCTCGCTGGTAATGTTTTACAAAATCCCGGTCGTGTCGGCCCGTACTTCTCGGTGGGGTCATTATATACGTCTATAACGTTATATATCCTAACCTAAGGGAACCTGACACCTCGGATGTAGTATTTTCCAACATTCCTGGCGGGTCGGCCCCAACTTCTCGGTGGGTACATTATATACGTCTATAGCGTACTATAACCTAACCTAACCCATCTAGACCCTCGCTGGTAATGTTTTAAAAAATCCCGGTCGTGTCGGCACGTACATCTCGGTGGGGACATTATATGCGTCTATAACGTTATATATCCTAACCTAAGGAAACCTAACATCTCGGATGTAGTATTTTCCAACATTCCTAACGGGTCGGGCCCTACTTCTCGGTGGGCACATTATATACGTCTATATCGTAATATAACCTAACCTAACCCATCTAGACCCTCGCTGGTAATGTTTTACAAAATCCCGGTCGTGTCGGCCCCTACTTCTCGGGGGGACATTATATACGTCTATAACGTTATATATCCTAACCTAAGGGAACCTAACATCTCGGATGTAGTATTTCCCACCATTCCTAGCGGGTCGACCCCTACTTCTCGGTGGGCACATTATATACGTCTATATTGTAATATAACACAACATAACCCAT
This sequence comes from Xylocopa violacea, assembly GCA_963969225.1. NCBI lineage: Eukaryota > Metazoa > Arthropoda > Insecta > Hymenoptera > Apidae > Xylocopa > Xylocopa violacea. The sequence goes on along the minus strand of CAXAJV010000011.1, from coordinate 7,662,663 downwards.
CTAGACCCTCGCTGGTAATGTTTTACAAAATCCCGGTCGTGTCGGCCCGTACTTCTCGGTGGGGACATTATATACGTCTATAACGTTATATGTCCTAACCTAAGGGAACCTAACATCTCGGATGTAGTATTTTCCAACATTCCTGGCGGGTCGGCCCCAACTTCTCGGTGGGCACATTATATACGTCTATATCGTAATATAACCCAACATAACCCATCTAGACCCTCGCTGGTAACGTTTTACAAAATCCGGGTCGTGTCGGCCCGTACATCTCGGTGGGGACATTATATACGTCTATAACGTTATATGTCCTAACCTAAGGGAACCTAACATCTCGGATGTAGTATTTTCCAACATTCCTGGCGGGTCGGCCCCAACTTCTCGGTGGGCACATTATATACGTCTATATCGTAATATATCCTAACCTAACCCATCTGGACCTTCGCTGGTAATGTTTTACAAAATCCCGGTCGTGTCGGCCCGTACTTCTCGGTGGGGACATTATATACGTCTATAACGTTATATATCCTAACCTAAGGGAACCTAACATCTCGGATGTAGTATTTTCCAACATTCCAGGCGTGACGGCCCCTACTTCTCGGTGGGGACATTATATACGTCTATATCGTAATATAACCTAACCTAACCCATTTTGCCCCTCCGTGATAATGTTTTACAGAATCCCGGCCGTGTCGTACCGTAGATCTCGGTTGGGACATTGTATGCATCTGTAACGTAATATACCCTAACCAAAGGCAACCTAACATCTCGAATGTAGTATTTCACAACATTCCTGGCGGGTCCGCCCCACTTCTCGGTAGGAACATTATATACGTCTATAACGTAATATAACCTAACCTAACCCATCTAGCCCCTCGCTGGTAATGTTTTACAAAATCCCGGTCGTGTCGGCCCGTACTTCTCGGTGGGGACATTATATACGTCTATAACGTTATATATCCTAACCTAAGGGAAGCTAGCATCTCGGATGTAGTATTTTCCAGCATTCCTGGCGGGTCGGCCCAAACTTCTCGGCGGGCACATTATATACGTCTATACCGTAATATAACCTAACCTAACCCATCTAGACCCTCGCTGGTAATGTTTTACAAAATCCCGGTCGTGTCGGCCCGTACTTCTCGGTGGGGACATTATATACGTCTATAACGTTATATATCCTAACCTAAGGAAACTTAACATCTCGGATGTACTATTTTCCAACATTCCTAGCGGGTCGGCCCCTACTTCTCGGTGGGCACATTATATACGTCAATATCGTAATATAACCTAACCTAACCCATCTAGACTCTCGCTGGTAATGTTTTACAACATCCCGGTCGTGTCGGCCCGTACTTCTCGGTGGGGACATTATATACGTCTATAACGTTATATGTCCTAACCTAAGGGAACCTAACATCTCGGATGTAGTATTTTCCAACATTCCTGGCGGGTCGGCCCCAACTTCTCGGTGGGCACATTATATACGTCTATATCGTAATATATCCTAACCTAACCCATCTGGACCTTCGCTGGTAATGTTTTACAAAATCCCGGTCGTGTCGGCCCGTACTTCTCGGTGGGGACATTATATACGTCTATAACGTTATATATCCTAACCTAAGGGAACCTAACATCTCGGATGTAGTATTTTCCAACATTCCAGGCGTGACGGCCCCTACTTCTCGGTGGGGACATTATATACGTCTATATCGTAATATAACCTAACCTAACCCATTTTGCCCCTCCGTGATAATGTTTTACAGAATCCCGGCCGTGTCGTACCGTAGATCTCGGTTGGGACATTGTATGCATCTGTAACGTAATATACCCTAACCAAAGGCAACCTAACATCTCGAATGTAGTATTTCACAACATTCCTGGCGGGTCCGCCCCACTTCTCGGTAGGAACATTATATACGTCTATAACGTAATATAACCTAACCTAACCCATCTAGCCCCTCGCTGGTAATGTTTTACAAAATCCCGGTCGTGTCGGCCCGTACTTCTCGGTGGGGTCATTATATACGTCTATAACGTTATATATCCTAACCTAAGGGAAGCTAGCATCTCGGATGTAGTATTTTCCAGCATTCCTGGCGGGTCGGCCCAAACTTCTCGGCGGGCACATTATATACGTCTATACCGTAATATAACCTAACCTAACCCATCTAGACCCTCGCTGGTAATGTTTTACAAAATCCCGGTCGTGTCGGCCCGTACTTCTCGGTGGGGACATTATATACGTCTATAACGTTATATATCCTAACCTAAGGAAACTTAACATCTCGGATGTACTATTTTCCAACATTCCTAGCGGGTCGGCCCCTACTTCTCGGTGGGCACATTATATACGTCAATATCGTAATATAACCTAACCTAACCCATCTAGACTCTCGCTGGTAATGTTTTACAACATCCCGGTCGTGTCGGCCCGTACTTCTCGGTGGGGACATTATATACGTCTATAACGTTATATGTCCTAACCTAAGGGAACCTAACATCGCGGATGTAGTATTTTCCAACATTCCTGGCGTGTCGGCCCCAACTTCTCGGTGGGCAAATTATATACGTCTATATCGGAATATAACCTAACCTAACCCATCTAGACCCTCGCTGGTAATGTTTTACAAAATCCCGGTCGTGTCGGCCCGTACTTCTCGGTGGGGACATTATATACGTCTATAACGTTATATATCCTAACCTAAGGGAACCTAACATCTCGGATGTAGTATTTCCCACCATTCCTAGCGGGTCGATCCCTACTTCTCGGTGGGCACATTATATACGTCTATATTGTAATATAACACAACATAACCCATCTAGACCCTCGCTGGTAATGTTTTACAAAATCCCGGTCGTGTCGGCCCGTACTTCTCGGTGGGGACATTATATACGTCTATAACGTTATATATTTAACCTAAGGGAACCTGACACCTCGGATGTAGTATTTTCCATCATTCCTGGCGGGTCGGCCCCAACTTCTCGGTGGGCACATTATATACGTCTATATCGTAATATAACCCAACATAACCCATCTAGACCCTCGCTGGTAACGTTTTACAAAATCCGGGTCGTGTCGGCCCGTACTTCTCGGTGGGGACATTATATACGTCTATAACGTTATATATCCTAACCTAAGGGAACCTAACATCTCGGATGTAGTATTTTCCAACATTCCAGGCGTGACGGCCCCTACTTCTCGGTGGGGACATTATATACGTCTATATCGTAATATAACCTAACCTAACCCATCTAGACCCTCGCTGGTAATGTTTTAGAAAATCCCGGTCGTGTCGGCCCGTACTTCTCGGTGGGGACATTATATACGTCTATAACGTTATATGTCCTAACGTAAGGGAACCTAACATCTCGGATGTAGTATTTTCCAGCACTCCTGGCGGGTCGGCCCAAACTTCTCGGTGGGCACATTATATACATCTATATCGTAATATAACCCAACCTAACCCATCTAGACCCTCGCTGGTAATGTTTTACAAAATCCCGGTCGTGTCGGCCCCTACTTCTCGGTGGGGACGTTATATACGTCTATAACGTTATATATCCTAACCTAAGGGAACCTAACATCTCGGATGTAGTATTTTCCAACATTCCTAGCGGGTCGGCCCCTACTTCTCGGTGGGCACATTATATACGTCTATATCGTAATATAATCTAACATAACCCATCTAGACCATCGCTGGTAACGTTTTACAAAAGCCCGGTCGTGTCGGCCCGTACTTCTCGGTGGGGACATTACATACGTCTATAACGTTATATATCCTAACCTAAGGGAACCTGACATCTCGGATGTAGTATTTTCCAACATTCCTGGTTTATCGGCCCCAACTTCTCGGTGGGCACATTATATACTTCTATATCGGAATATAACCTAACCTAACCCATCTAGACCCTCGCTGGTAATGTTTTACAAAATCCCGGTCGTGTCGGCCCGTACTTCTCGGTGGGGTCATTATATACGTCTATAACATTATATATCCTAACCTAAGGGAACCTGACATCTCGGATGTAGTATTTTCCAACATTCCTGGCGGGTCGGCCCCTACTTCTCGGTGGGAACATCATATACGTCTATATCGTAATATAACCTAACCTAACCCATCTAGACCCTCGCTGGTAATGTTTTACAAAATCCCGGTCGTGTCGGCACGTACTTCTCGGGGGGACATTATATACGTCTATATCGTTATATATCCTAACCTAAGGGAACCTAACATCTCGGATGTAGTATTTCCCACCATTCCTAGCGGGTCGACCCCTACTTCTCGGTGGGCACATTATATACGTCTATATTGTAATATAACACAACATAACCCATCTAGACCCTCGCTGGTAATGTTTTACAAAATCCCGGTCGTGTCGGCCCGTACTTCTCGGTGGGGTCATTATATACGTCTATAACGTTATATATCCTAACCTAAGGGAACCTGACACCTCGGATGTAGTATTTTCCAACATTCCTGGCGGGTCGGCCCCAACTTCTCGGTGGGCACACTATATACGTCTATATCGTAATATAACCTAACCTAACCCATCTAGACTCTCGCTGGTAATGTTTTACAACATCCCGGTCGTGTCGGCCCGTACTTCTCGGTGGGGACATTATATACGTCTATAACGTTATATATCCTAACCTAAGGGAAGCTAACATCTCGGATGTAGTATTTTCCAACATTCCTGGCGGGTCGGCCCAAACTTCTCGGTGGGCACATTATATACATCTATATCGTAATATAACCCAACCTAACCCATCTAGACCCTCGCTGGTAATGTTTTACAAAATCCCGGTCGTGTCGGCCCCTACTTCTCGGTGGGGACGTTATATACGTCTATAACGTTATATATCCTAACCTAAGGGAACCTAACATCTCGGATGTAGTATTTTCCAGCATTCCTGGCGGGTCGGCCCAAACTTCTCGGTGGGCACATTATATACATCTATATCGTAATATAACCCAACCTAACCCATCTAGACCCTCGCTGGTAATGTTTTACAAAATCCCGGTCGTGTCGGCCCCTACTTCTCGGTGGGGACGTTATATACGTCTATAACGTTATATATCCTAACCTAAGGGAACCTAACATCTCGGATGTAGTATTTTCCAACATTCCTAGCGGGTCGGCCCCTACTTCTCGGTGGGCACATTATATACGTCTATATCGTAATATAATCTAACATAACCCATCTAGACCATCGCTGGTAACGTTTTACAAAAGCCCGGTCGTGTCGGCCCGTACTTCTCGGTGGGGACATTATATACGTCTATAACGTTATATATCCTAACCTAAGGGAAGCTAACATCTCGGATGTAGTATTTTCCAACATTCCTGGCGTGTCGGCCCCAACTTCTCGGTGGGCAAATTATATACGTCTATATCGGAATATAACCTAACCTAACCCATCTAGACCCTCGCTGGTAATGTTTTACAAAATCCCGGTCGTGTCGGCCCGTACTTCTCGGTGGGGTCATTATATACGCCTATAATGTTATATATCCTAACCTAAGGGAACCTGACACCTCGGATGTAGTATCTTCCAACATTCCTGGCGGGTCGGCCCCTACTTCTCGGTGGGCACATTATATACGTCTATATCGTAATATAACCTAACCTAACCCATCTAGACTCTCGCTGGTAATGTTTTACAACATCCCGGTCGTGTCGGCCCGTACTTCTCGGTGGGGACATTATATACGTCTATAACGTTATATATCCTAACCTAAGGGAAGCTAACATCTCGGATGTAGTATTTTCCAACATTCCTGGCGGGTCCGCCCAAACTTCACGGTGGGCACATTATATACATCTATATCGTAATATAACCCAACCTAACCCATCTAGACCCTCGCTGGTAATGTTTTACAAAATCCCGGTCGTGTCGGCCCCTACTTCTCGGTGGGGACGTTATATACGTCTATAACGTTATATATCCTAACCTAAGGGAACCTAACATCTCGGATGTAGTATTTTCCAACATTCCTGGCGGGTCGGCCCCAACTTCTCGGTGGGCACATTATATACGTCTATATTGTAATATAACACAACATAACCCATCTAGACCCTCGCTGGTAATGTTTTACAAAATCCCGGTCGTGTCGGCCCGTACTTCTCGGTGGGGTCATTATATACGTCTATAACGTTATATATCCTAACCTAAGGGAACCTGACACCTCGGATGTAGTATTTTCCAACATTCCTGGCGGGTCGGCCCCAACTTCTCGGTGGGTACATTATATACGTCTATAGCGTACTATAACCTAACCTAACCCATCTAGACCCTCGCTGGTAATGTTTTAAAAAATCCCGGTCGTGTCGGCACGTACATCTCGGTGGGGACATTATATGCGTCTATAACGTTATATATCCTAACCTAAGGAAACCTAACATCTCGGATGTAGTATTTTCCAACATTCCTAACGGGTCGGGCCCTACTTCTCGGTGGGCACATTATATACGTCTATATCGTAATATAACCTAACCTAACCCATCTAGACCCTCGCTGGTAATGTTTTACAAAATCCCGGTCGTGTCGGCCCCTACTTCTCGGGGGGACATTATATACGTCTATAACGTTATATATCCTAACCTAAGGGAACCTAACATCTCGGATGTAGTATTTCCCACCATTCCTAGCGGGTCGACCCCTACTTCTCGGTGGGCACATTATATACGTCTATATTGTAATATAACACAACATAACCCATCTAGACCCTCGCTGGTAATGTTTTACAAAATCCCGGTCGTGTCGGCCCGTACTTCTCGGTGGGGACATTATATACGTCTATAACGTTATATGTCCTAACCTAAGGGAACCTAACATCTCGGATGTAGTATTTTCCAACATTCCTGGCGGGTCGGCCCCAACTTCTCGGTGGGCACATTATATACGTCTATATCGTAATATAACCCAACATAACCCATCTAGACCCTCGCTGGTAACGTTTTACAAAATCCGGGTCGTGTCGGCCCGTACATCTCGGTGGGGACATTATATACGTCTATAACGTTATATGTCCTAACCTAAGGGAACCTAACATCTCGGATGTAGTATTTTCCAACATTCCTGGCGGGTCGGCCCCAACTTCTCGGTGGGCACATTATATACGTCTATATCGTAATATATCCTAACCTAACCCATCTGGACCTTCGCTGGTAATGTTTTACAAAATCCCGGTCGTGTCGGCCCGTACTTCTCGGTGGGGACATTATATACGTCTATAACGTTATATATCCTAACCTAAGGGAACCTAACATCTCGGATGTAGTATTTTCCAACATTCCAGGCGTGACGGCCCCTACTTCTCGGTGGGGACATTATATACGTCTATATCGTAATATAACCTAACCTAACCCATTTTGCCCCTCCGTGATAATGTTTTACAGAATCCCGGCCGTGTCGTACCGTAGATCTCGGTTGGGACATTGTATGCATCTGTAACGTAATATACCCTAACCAAAGGCAACCTAACATCTCGAATGTAGTATTTCACAACATTCCTGGCGGGTCCGCCCCACTTCTCGGTAGGAACATTATATACGTCTATAACGTAATATAACCTAACCTAACCCATCTAGCCCCTCGCTGGTAATGTTTTACAAAATCCCGGTCGTGTCGGCCCGTACTTCTCGGTGGGGACATTATATACGTCTATAACGTTATATATCCTAACCTAAGGGAAGCTAGCATCTCGGATGTAGTATTTTCCAGCATTCCTGGCGGGTCGGCCCAAACTTCTCGGCGGGCACATTATATACGTCTATACCGTAATATAACCTAACCTAACCCATCTAGACCCTCGCTGGTAATGTTTTACAAAATCCCGGTCGTGTCGGCCCGTACTTCTCGGTGGGGACATTATATACGTCTATAACGTTATATATCCTAACCTAAGGAAACTTAACATCTCGGATGTACTATTTTCCAACATTCCTAGCGGGTCGGCCCCTACTTCTCGGTGGGCACATTATATACGTCAATATCGTAATATAACCTAACCTAACCCATCTAGACTCTCGCTGGTAATGTTTTACAACATCCCGGTCGTGTCGGCCCGTACTTCTCGGTGGGGACATTATATACGTCTATAACGTTATATGTCCTAACCTAAGGGAACCTAACATCTCGGATGTAGTATTTTCCAACATTCCTGGCGGGTCGGCCCCAACTTCTCGGTGGGCACATTATATACGTCTATATCGTAATATATCCTAACCTAACCCATCTGGACCTTCGCTGGTAATGTTTTACAAAATCCCGGTCGTGTCGGCCCGTACTTCTCGGTGGGGACATTATATACGTCTATAACGTTATATATCCTAACCTAAGGGAACCTAACATCTCGGATGTAGTATTTTCCAACATTCCAGGCGTGACGGCCCCTACTTCTCGGTGGGGACATTATATACGTCTATATCGTAATATAACCTAACCTAACCCATTTTGCCCCTCCGTGATAATGTTTTACAGAATCCCGGCCGTGTCGTACCGTAGATCTCGGTTGGGACATTGTATGCATCTGTAACGTAATATACCCTAACCAAAGGCAACCTAACATCTCGAATGTAGTATTTCACAACATTCCTGGCGGGTCCGCCCCACTTCTCGGTAGGAACATTATATACGTCTATAACGTAATATAACCTAACCTAACCCATCTAGCCCCTCGCTGGTAATGTTTTACAAAATCCCGGTCGTGTCGGCCCGTACTTCTCGGTGGGGTCATTATATACGTCTATAACGTTATATATCCTAACCTAAGGGAAGCTAGCATCTCGGATGTAGTATTTTCCAGCATTCCTGGCGGGTCGGCCCAAACTTCTCGGCGGGCACATTATATACGTCTATACCGTAATATAACCTAACCTAACCCATCTAGACCCTCGCTGGTAATGTTTTACAAAATCCCGGTCGTGTCGGCCCGTACTTCTCGGTGGGGACATTATATACGTCTATAACGTTATATATCCTAACCTAAGGAAACTTAACATCTCGGATGTACTATTTTCCAACATTCCTAGCGGGTCGGCCCCTACTTCTCGGTGGGCACATTATATACGTCAATATCGTAATATAACCTAACCTAACCCATCTAGACTCTCGCTGGTAATGTTTTACAACATCCCGGTCGTGTCGGCCCGTACTTCTCGGTGGGGACATTATATACGTCTATAACGTTATATGTCCTAACCTAAGGGAACCTAACATCGCGGATGTAGTATTTTCCAACATTCCTGGCGTGTCGGCCCCAACTTCTCGGTGGGCAAATTATATACGTCTATATCGGAATATAACCTAACCTAACCCATCTAGACCCTCGCTGGTAATGTTTTACAAAATCCCGGTCGTGTCGGCCCGTACTTCTCGGTGGGGTCATTATATACGCCTATAATGTTATATATCCTAACCTAAGGGAACCTGACACCTCGGATGTAGTATCTTCCAACATTCCTGGCGGGTCGGCCCCTACTTCTCGGTGGGCACATTATATACGTCTATATCGTAATATAACCTAACCTAACCCATCTAGACTCTCGCTGGTAATGTTTTACAACATCCCGGTCGTGTCGGCCCGTACTTCTCGGTGGGGACATTATATACGTCTATAACGTTATATATCCTAACCTAAGGGAAGCTAACATCTCGGATGTAGTATTTTCCAACATTCCTGGCGGGTCCGCCCAAACTTCACGGTGGGCACATTATATCCATCTATATCGTAATATAACCCAACCTAACCCATCTAGACCCTCGCTGGTAATGTTTTACAAAATCCCGGTCGTGTCGGCCCCTACTTCTCGGTGGGGACGTTATATACGTCTATAACGTTATATATCCTAACCTAAGGGAACCTAACATCTCGGATGTAGTATTTTCCAACATTCCTGGCGGGTCGGCCCCAACTTCTCGGTGGGCACATTATATACGTCTATATTGTAATATAACACAACATAACCCATCTAGACCCTCGCTGGTAATGTTTTACAAAATCCCGGTCGTGTCGGCCCGTACTTCTCGGTGGGGTCATTATATACGTCTATAACGTTATATATCCTAACCTAAGGGAACCTGACACCTCGGATGTAGTATTTTCCAACATTCCTGGCGGGTCGGCCCCAACTTCTCGGTGGGTACATTATATACGTCTATAGCGTACTATAACCTAACCTAACCCATCTAGACCCTCGCTGGTAATGTTTTAAAAAATCCCGGTCGTGTCGGCACGTACATCTCGGTGGGGACATTATATGCGTCTATAACGTTATATATCCTAACCTAAGGAAACCTAACATCTCGGATGTAGTATTTTCCAACATTCCTAACGGGTCGGGCCCTACTTCTCGGTGGGCACATTATATACGTCTATATCGTAATATAACCTAACCTAACCCATCTAGACCCTCGCTGGTAATGTTTTAGAAAATCCCGGTCGTGTCGGCCCCTACTTCTCGGGGGGACATTATATACGTCTATAACGTTATATATCCTAACCTAAGGGAACCTAACATCTCGGATGTAGTATTTCCCACCATTCCTAGCGGGTCGATCCCTACTTCTCGGTGGGCACATTATATACGTCTATATTGTAATATAACACAACATAACCCATCTAGACCCTCGCTGGTAATGTTTTACAAAATCCCGGTCGTGTCGGCCCGTACTTCTCGGTGGGGACATTATATACGTCTATAACGTTATATATTTAACCTAAGGGAACCTGACACCTCGGATGTAGTATTTTCCATCATTCCTGGCGGGTCGGCCCCAACTTCTCGGTGGGCACATTATATACGTCTATATCGTAATATAACCCAACATAACCCATCTAGACCCTCGCTGGTAACGTTTTACAAAATCCGGGTCGTGTCGGCCCGTACTTCTCGGTGGGGACATTATATACGTCTATAACGTTATATATCCTAACCTAAGGGAACCTAACATCTCGGATGTAGTACTTTCCAACATTCCAGGCGTGACGGCCCCTACTTCTCGGTGGGGACATTATATACGTCTATATCGTAATATAACCTAACCTAACCCATCTAGACCCTCGCTGGTAATGTTTTAGAAAATCCCGGTCGTGTCGGCCCGTACTTCTCGGTGGGGACATTATATACGTCTATAACGTTATATGTCCTAACGTAAGGGAACCTAACATCTCGGATGTAGTATTTTCCAGCACTCCTGGCGGGTCGGCCCAAACTTCTCGGTGGGCACATTATATACATCTATATCGTAATATAACCCAACCTAACCCATCTAGACCCTCGCTGGTAATGTTTTACAAAATCCCGGTCGTGTCGGCCCCTACTTCTCGGTGGGGACGTTATATACGTCTATAACGTTATATATCCTAACCTAAGGGAACCTAACATCTCGGATGTAGTATTTTCCAACATTCCTAGCGGGTCGGCCCCTACTTCTCGGTGGGCACATTATATACGTCTATATCGTAATATAATCTAACATAACCCATCTAGACCATCGCTGGTAACGTTTTACAAAAGCCCGGTCGTGTCGGCCCGTACTTCTCGGTGGGGACATTACATACGTCTATAACGTTATATATCCTAACCTAAGGGAACCTGACATCTCGGATGTAGTATTTTCCAACATTCCTGGTTTATCGGCCCCAACTTCTCGGTGGGCACATTATATACTTCTATATCGGAATATAACCTAACCTAACCCATCTAGACCCTCGCTGGTAATGTTTTACAAAATCCCGGTCGTGTCGGCCCGTACTTCTCGGTGGGGTCATTATATACGTCTATAACATTATATATCCTAACCTAAGGGAACCTGACATCTCGGATGTAGTATTTTCCAACATTCCTGGCGGGTCGGCCCCTACTTCTCGGTGGGAACATCATATACGTCTATATCGTAATATAACCTAACCTAACCCATCTAGAACCTCGCTGGTAATGTTTTACAAAATCCCGGTCGTGTCGGCACGTACTTCTCGGGGGGACATTATATACGTCTATATCGTTATATATCCTAACCTAAGGGAACCTAACATCTCGGATGTAGTATTTCCCACCATTCCTAGCGGGTCGACCCCTACTTCTCGGTGGGCACATTATATACGTCTATATTGTAATATAACACAACATAACCCATCTAGACCCTCGCTGGTAATGTTTTACAAAATCCCGGTCGTGTCGGCCCGTACTTCTCGGTGGGGTCATTATATACGTCTATAACGTTATATATTTAACCTAAGGGAACCTGACACCTCGGATGTAGTATTTTCCAACATTCCTGGCGGGTCGGCCCCAACTTCTCGGTGGGCACACTATATACGTCTATATCGTAATATAACCTAACCTAACCCATCTAGACTCTCGCTGGTAATGTTTTACAACATCCCGGTCGTGTCGGCCCGTACTTCTCGGTGGGGACATTATATACGTCTATAACGTTATATATCCTAACCTAAGGGAAGCTAACATCTCGGATGTAGTATTTTCCAACATTCCTGGCGGGTCGGCCCAAACTTCTCGGTGGGCACATTATATACATCTATATCGTAATATAACCCAACCTAACCCATCTAGACCCTCGCTGGTAATGTTTTACAAAATCCCGGTCGTGTCGGCCCCTACTTCTCGGTGGGGACGTTATATACGTCTATAACGTTATATATCCTAACCTAAGGGAACCTAACATCTCGGATGTAGTATTTTCCAGCATTCCTGGCGGGTCGGCCCAAACTTCTCGGTGGGCACATTATATACATCTATATCGTAATATAACCCAACCTAACCCATCTAGACCCTCGCTGGTAATGTTTTACAAAATCCCGGTCGTGTCGGCCCCTACTTCTCGGTGGGGACGTTATATACGTCTATAACGTTATATATCCTAACCTAAGGGAACCTAACATCTCGGATGTAGTATTTTCCAACATTCCTAGCGGGTCGGCCCCTACTTCTCGGTGGGCACATTATATACGTCTATATCGTAATATAATCTAACATAACCCATCTAGACCATCGCTGGTAACGTTTTACAAAAGCCCGGTCGTGTCGGCCCGTACTTCTCGGTGGGGACATTATGTACGTCTATAACGTTATATGTCCTAACCTAAGGGAACCTAACATCGCGGATGTAGTATTTTCCAACATTCCTGGCGTGTCGGCCCCAACTTCTCGGTGGGCAAATTATATACGTCTATATCGGAATATAACCTAACCTAACCCATCTAGACCCCCGCTGTTAATGTTTTACAAAATCCCGGTCGTGTCGGCCCGTACTTCTCGGTGGGGTCATTATATACGTCTATAATGTTATATATCCTAACCTAAGGGAACCTGACACCTCGGATGTAGTATTTTCCAACATTCCTGGCGGGTCGGCCCCTACTTCTCGGTGGGCACATTATATACGTCTATATCGTAATATAACCTAACCTAACCCATCTAGACTCTCGCTGGTAATGTTTTACAACATCCCGGTCGTGTCGGCCCGTACTTCTCGGTGGGGACATTATATACGTCTATAACGTTATATATCCTAACCTAAGGGAAGCTAACATCTCGGATGTACTATTTTCCAACATTCCTGGCGGGTCGGCCCAAACTTCTCGGTGGGCACATTATATACATCTATATCGTAATATAACCCAACCTAACCCATCTAGACCCTCGCTGGTAATGTTTTACAAAATCCCGGTCGTGTCGGCCCGTACTTCTCGGTGGGGACATTATATACGTCTATAACGTTATATGTCCTAACCTAAGGGAACCTAACATCTCGGATGTAGTATTTTCCAACATTCCTGGCGGGTCGGCCCCAACTTCTCGGTGGGCACATTATATACGTCTATATTGTACGATAACACAACATAACCCATCTAGACCCTCGCTGGTAATGTTTTACAAAATCCCGGTCGTGTCGGCCCGTACTTCTCGGTGGGGTCATTATATACGTCTATAACGTTATATATCCTAACCTAAGGGAACCTGACACCTCGGATGTAGTATTTTCCAACATTCCTGGCGTGTCGGCCCCAACTTCTCGGTGGGCACATTATATACATCTATATCGTAATATAACCCAACCTAACCCATCTAGACCCTCGCTGGTAATGTTTTACAAAATCCCGGTCGTGTCGGCCCGTGCTTCTCGGTGGGGACATTATATACGTCTATAACGTTATATGTCCTAACCTAAGGGAACCTAATATCTCGGATGTAGTATTTTCCAAGATTCCTGGCGGGTCGGCCCCAACTTCTCGGTCCGCACATTATATACGTCTATATCGTAATATAACCCAACATAACCCATCTAGACCCTCGCTGGTAACGTTTTACTAAATCCGGGTCGTGTCGGCCCGTACTTCTCGGTGGGGACATTATATACGTCTATAACGTTATATGTCCTAACCTAAGGGAACCTAACATCGCGGATGTAGTATTTTCCAACATTCCTGGCGTGTCGGCCCCAACTTCTCGGTGGGCAAATTATATACGTCTATATCGGAATATAACCTAACCTAACCCATCTAGACCCTCGCTGGTAATGTTTTACAAAATCCCGGGCGTGTCGGCCCGTACTTCTCGGTGGGGTCATTATATACGCCTATAATGTTATATATCCTAACCTAAGGGAACCTGACACCTCGGATGTAGTATTTTCCAACATTCCTGGCGGGTCGGCCCCTACTTCTCGGTGGGCACATTATATACGTCTATATCGTAATATAACCTAACCTAACCCATCTAGACTCTCGCTGGTAATGTTTTACAACATCCCGGTCGTGTCGGCCCGTACTTCTCGGTGGGGACATTATATACGTCTATAACGTTATATATTTAACCTAAGGGAACCTGACACCTCGGATGTAGTATTTTCCATCATTCCTGGCGGGTCGGCCCCAACTTCTCGGTGGGCACATTATATACGTCTATATCGTAATATAACCCAACATAACCCATCTAGACCCTCGCTGGTAACGTTTTACAAAATCCGGGTCGTGTCGGCCCGTACATCTCGGTGGGGACATTATATACGTCTATAACGTTATATGTCCTAACCTAAGGGAACCTAACATCTCGGAAGTAGTATTTTCCAACATTCCTGGCGGGTCGGCCCCAACTTCTCGGTGGGCACATTATATACGTCTATATTGTACGATAACACAACATAACCCATCTAGACCCTCGCTGGTAATGTTTTACAAAATCCCGGTCGTGTCGGCCCGTACTTCTCGGTGGGGTCATTATATACGTCTATAACGTTATATATCCTAACCTGAGGGAAGCTAACATCTCGGATGTACTATTTTCCAACATTCCTGGCGGGTCGGCCCAAACTTCTCGGTGGGCACATTATATACATCTATATCGTAATATAACCCAACCTAACCCATCTAGACCCTCGCTGGTAATGTTTTACAAAATCCCGGTCGTGTCGGCCCGTACTTCTCGGTGGGGACATTATATACGTCTATAACGTTATATGTCCTAACCTAAGGGAACCTAACATCTCGGATGTAGTATTTTCCAACATTCCTGGCGGGTCGGCCCCAACTTCTCGGTGGGCACATTATATACGTCTATATTGTACGATAACACAACATAACCCATCTAGACCCTCGCTGGTAATGTTTTACAAAATCCCGGTCGTGTCGGCCCGTACTTCTCGGTGGGGTCATTATATACGTCTATAACGTTATATATCCTAACCTAAGGGAACCTGACACCTCGGATGTAGTATTTTCCAACATTCCTGGCGTGTCGGCCCCAACTTCTCGGTGGGCACATTATATACATCTATATCGTAATATAACCCAACCTAACCCATCTAGACCCTCGCTGGTAATGTTTTACAAAATCCCGGTCGTGTCGGCCCGTGCTTCTCGGTGGGGACATTATATACGTCTATAACGTTATATGTCCTAACCTAAGGGAACCTAATATCTCGGATGTAGTATTTTCCAAGATTCCTGGCGGGTCGGCCCCAACTTCTCGGTCCGCACATTATATACGTCTATATCGTAATATAACCCAACATAACCCATCTAGACCCTCGCTGGTAACGTTTTACTAAATCCGGGTCGTGTCGGCCCGTACTTCTCGGTGGGGACATTATATACGTCTATAACGTTATATGTCCTAACCTAAGGGAACCTAACATCGCGGATGTAGTATTTTCCAACATTCCTGGCGTGTCGGCCCCAACTTCTCGGTGGGCAAATTATATACGTCTATATCGGAATATAACCTAACCTATCCCATCTAGACCCTCGCTGGTAATGTTTTACAAAATCCCGGGCGTGTCGGCCCGTACTTCTCGGTGGGGTCATTATATACGCCTATAATGTTATATATCCTAACCTAAGGGAACCTGACACCTCGGATGTAGTATTTTCCAACATTCCTGGCGGGTCGGCCCCTACTTCTCGGTGGGCACATTATATACGTCTATATCGTAATATAACCTAACCTAACCCATCTAGACCCTCGCTGGTAACGTTTTACAAAATCCGGGTCGTGTCGGCCCGTACATCTCGGTGGGGACATTATATACGTCTATAACGTTATATGTCCTAACCTAAGGGAACCTAACATCTCGGATGTAGTATTTTCCAACATTCCTGGCGGGTCGGCCCCAACTTCTCGGTGGGCACATTATATACGTCTATATCGTAATATATCCTAACCTAACCCATCTGGACCTTCGCTGGTAATGTTTTACAAAATCCCGGTCGTGTCGGCCCGTACTTCTCGGTGGGGACATTATATACGTCTATAACGTTATATATCCTAACCTAAGGGAACCTAACATCTCGGATGTAGTATTTTCCAACATTCCAGGCGTGACGGCCCCTACTTCTCGGTGGGGACATTATATACGTCTATATCGTAATATAACCTAACCTAACCCATTTTGCCCCTCCGTGATAATGTTTTACAGAATCCCGGCCGTGTCGTACCGTAGATCTCGGTTGGGACATTGTATGCATCTGTAACGTAATATACCCTAACCAAAGGCAACCTAACATCTCGAATGTAGTATTTCACAACATTCCTGGCGGGTCCGCCCCACTTCTCGGTAGGAACATTATATACGTCTATAACGTAATATAACCTAACCTAACCCATCTAGCCCCTCGCTGGTAATGTTTTACAAAATCCCGGTCGTGTCGGCCCGTACTTCTCGGTGGGGACATTATATACGTCTATAACGTTATATATCCTAACCTAAGGGAAGCTAGCATCTCGGATGTAGTATTTTCCAGCATTCCTGGCGGGTCGGCCCAAACTTCTCGGCGGGCACATTATATACGTCTATACCGTAATATAACCTAACCTAACCCATCTAGACCCTCGCTGGTAATGTTTTACAAAA
This sequence comes from Xylocopa violacea, assembly GCA_963969225.1. NCBI lineage: Eukaryota > Metazoa > Arthropoda > Insecta > Hymenoptera > Apidae > Xylocopa > Xylocopa violacea. The sequence continues at coordinate 7,645,286 of CAXAJV010000011.1, read as the reverse complement.
TCCCGGTCGTGTCGGCCCGTACATCTCGGTGGGGACATTATATACGTCTATAACGTTATATATCCTAACCTAAGGAAACTTAACATCTCGGATGTACTATTTTCCAACATTCCTAGCGGGTCGGCCCCTACTTCTCGGTGGGCACATTATATACGTCAATATCGTAATATAACCTAACCTAACCCATCTAGACTCTCGCTGGTAATGTTTTACAACATCCCGGTCGTGTCGGCCCGTACTTCTCGGTGGGGACATTATATACGTCTATAACGTTATATATCCTAACCTAAGGAAACTTAACATCTCGGATGTACTATTTTCCAACATTCCTAGCGGGTCGGCCCCTCCTTCTCGGTGGGCACATTATATACGTCTATATCGTAATATAACCTAACCTACCCTATCTAGTCCCTCGCTGGTAACGTTTTACAAAATCCCGATCGTGTCGGCCCGTACTTCTCGGTGGGGACATTGTATACGTCTATAACGTTATATGTCCTAACGTAAGGGAACCTAACATCTCGGATGTAGTATTTTCCAACATTCCTGGCGGGTCGGCCCCAACTTCTCGGTGGGCACATTATATACATCTATATCGTAATATAACCCAACCTAACCCATCTAGACCCTCGCTGGTAATGTTTTACAAAATCCCGGTCGTGTCGGCCCCTACTTCTCGGTGGGGACGTTATATACGTCTATAACGTTATATATCCTAACCTAAGGGAACCTAACATCTCGGATGTAGTATTTTCCAACATTCCAGGCGTGACGGCCCCTACTTCTCGGTGGGGACATTATATACGTCTATATCGTAATATAACCTAACCTAACACATTTTGCCCCTCCGTGATAATGTTTTACAGAATCCCGGCCGTGTCGTACCGTAGATCTCGGTTGGGACATTGTATGCATCTGTAACGTAATATACCCTAACCAAAGGCAACCTAACATCTCGAATGTAGTATTTCACAACATTCCTGGCGGGTCCGCCCCACTTCTCGGTAGGAACATTATATACGTCTATAACGTAATATAACCTAACCTAACCCATCTAGCCCCTCGCTGGTAATGTTTTACAAAATCCCGGTCGTGTCGGCCCGTACATCTCGGTGGGGACATTATATACGTCTATAACGTTATATATCCTAACCTAAGGGAAGCTAGCATCTCGGATGTAGTATTTTCCAGCATTCCTGGCGGGTCGGCCCAAACTTCTCGGCGGGCACATTATATACGTCTATATCGTAATATAGCCTAACCTAACCCATCTAGACCCTCGCTGGTAACGTTTTACAAAATCCCGGTCGTGTCGGCCCGTACTTCTCGGTGGGGACATTATATACGTCTATAACGTTATATGTCCTAACGTAAGGGAACCTAACATCTCGGATGTAGTATTTTCCAGCACTCCTGGCGGGTCGGCCCAAACTTCTCGGTGGGCACATTATATACATCTATATCGTAATATAACCCAACCTAACCCATCTAGACCCTCGCTGGTAATGTTTTACAAAATCCCGGTCGTGTCGGCCCCTACTTCTCGGTGGGGACGTTATATACGTCTATAACGTTATATATCCTAACCTAAGGGAACCTAACATCTCGGATGTAGTATTTTCCAACATTCCTAGCGGGTCGGCCCCTACTTCTCGGTGGGCACATTATATACGTCTATATCGTAATATAATCTAACATAACCCATCTAGACCATCGCTGGTAACGTTTTACAAAAGCCCGGTCGTGTCGGCCCGTACTTCTCGGTGGGGACATTACATACGTCTATAACGTTATATATCCTAACCTAAGGGAACCTGACATCTCGGATGTAGTATTTTCCAACATTCCTGGTTTATCGGCCCCAACTTCTCGGTGGGCACATTATATACTTCTATATCGGAATATAACCTAACCTAACCCATCTAGACCCTCGCTGGTAATGTTTTACAAAATCCCGGTCGTGTCGGCCCGTACTTCTCGGTGGGGTCATTATATACGTCTATAACATTATATATCCTAACCTAAGGGAACCTGACATCTCGGATGTAGTATTTTCCAACATTCCTGGCGGGTCGGCCCCTACTTCTCGGTGGGAACATCATATACGTCTATATCGTAATATAACCTAACCTAACCCATCTAGACCCTCGCTGGTAATGTTTTACAAAATCCCGGTCGTGTCGGCACGTACTTCTCGGGGGGACATTATATACGTCTATATCGTTATATATCCTAACCTAAGGGAACCTAACATCTCGGATGTAGTATTTCCCACCATTCCTAGCGGGTCGACCCCTACTTCTCGGTGGGCACATTATATACGTCTATATTGTAATATAACACAACATAACCCATCTAGACCCTCGCTGGTAATGTTTTACAAAATCCCGGTCGTGTCGGCCCGTACTTCTCGGTGGGGTCATTATATACGTCTATAACGTTATATATTTAACCTAAGGGAACCTGACACCTCGGATGTAGTATTTTCCAACATTCCTGGCGGGTCGGCCCCAACTTCTCGGTGGGCACATTATATACGTCTATATCGTAATATAACATAACCTAACCCATCTAGACTCTCGCTGGTAATGTTTTACAACATCCCGGTCGTGTCGGCCCGTACTTCTCGGTGGGGACATTATATACGTCTATAACGTTATATATCCTAACCTAAGGGAAGCTAACATCTCGGATGTAGTATTTTCCAACATTCCTGGCGGGTCGGCCCAAACTTCTCGGTGGGCACATTATATACATCTATATCGTAATATAACCCAACCTAACCCATCTAGACCCTCGCTGGTAATGTTTTACAAAATCCCGGTCGTGTCGGCCCCTACTTCTCGGTGGGGACGTTATATACGTCTATAACGTTATATATCCTAACCTAAGGGAACCTAACATCTCGGATGTAGTATTTTCCAGCATTCCTGGCGGGTCGGCCCAAACTTCTCGGTGGGCACATTATATACATCTATATCGTAATATAACCCAACCTAACCCATCTAGACCCTCGCTGGTAATGTTTTACAAAATCCCGGTCGTGTCGGCCCCTACTTCTCGGTGGGGACGTTATATACGTCTATAACGTTATATATCCTAACCTAAGGGAACCTAACATCTCGGATGTAGTATTTTCCAACATTCCTAGCGGGTCGGCCCCTACTTCTCGGTGGGCACATTATATACGTCTATATCGTAATATAATCTAACATAACCCATCTAGACCATCGCTGGTAACGTTTTACAAAAGCCCGGTCGTGTCGGCCCGTACTTCTCGGTGGGGACATTATGTACGTCTATAACGTTATATGTCCTAACCTAAGGGAACCTAACATCGCGGATGTAGTATTTTCCAACATTCCTGGCGTGTCGGCCCCAACTTCTCGGTGGGCAAATTATATACGTCTATATCGGAATATAACCTAACCTAACCCATCTAGACCCCCGCTGTTAATGTTTTACAAAATCCCGGTCGTGTCGGCCCGTACTTCTCGGTGGGGTCATTATATACGTCTATAATGTTATATATCCTAACCTAAGGGAACCTGACACCTCGGATGTAGTATTTTCCAACATTCCTGGCGGGTCGGCCCCTACTTCTCGGTGGGCACATTATATACGTCTATATCGTAATATAACCTAACCTAACCCATCTAGACTCTCGCTGGTAATGTTTTACAACATCCCTGTCGTGTCGGCCCGTACTTCTCGGTGGGGACATTATATACGTCTATAACGTTATATATCCTAACCTAAGGGAAGCTAACATCTCGGATGTACTATTTTCCAACATTCCTGGCGGGTCGGCCCAAACTTCTCGGTGGGCACATTATATACATCTATATCGTAATATAACCCAACCTAACCCATCTAGACCCTCGCTGGTAATGTTTTACAAAATCCCGGTCGTGTCGGCCCGTACTTCTCGGTGGGGACATTATATACGTCTATAACGTTATATGTCCTAACCTAAGGGAACCTAACATCTCGGATGTAGTATTTTCCAACATTCCTGGCGGGTCGGCCCCAACTTCTCGGTGGGCACATTATATACGTCTATATTGTACGATAACACAACATAACCCATCTAGACCCTCGCTGGTAATGTTTTACAAAATCCCGGTCGTGTCGGCCCGTACTTCTCGGTGGGGTCATTATATACGTCTATAACGTTATATATCCTAACCTAAGGGAACCTGACACCTCGGATGTAGTATTTTCCAACATTCCTGGCGTGTCGGCCCCAACTTCTCGGTGGGCACATTATATACATCTATATCGTAATATAACCCAACCTAACCCATCTAGACCCTCGCTGGTAATGTTTTACAAAATCCCGGTCGTGTCGGCCCGTGCTTCTCGGTGGGGACATTATATACGTCTATAACGTTATATGTCCTAACCTAAGGGAACCTAATATCTCGGATGTAGTATTTTCCAAGATTCCTGGCGGGTCGGCCCCAACTTCTCGGTCCGCACATTATATACGTCTATATCGTAATATAACCCAACATAACCCATCTAGACCCTCGCTGGTAACGTTTTACTAAATCCGGGTCGTGTCGGCCCGTACTTCTCGGTGGGGACATTATATACGTCTATAACGTTATATGTCCTAACCTAAGGGAACCTAACATCGCGGATGTAGTATTTTCCAACATTCCTGGCGTGTCGGCCCCAACTTCTCGGTGGGCAAATTATATACGTCTATATCGGAATATAACCTAACCTAACCCATCTAGACCGTCGCTGGTAATGTTTTACAAAATCCCGGGCGTGTCGGCCCGTACTTCTCGGTGGGGTCATTATATACGCCTATAATGTTATATATCCTAACCTAAGGGAACCTGACACCTCGGATGTAGTATTTTCCAACATTCCTGGCGGGTCGGCCCCTACTTCTCGGTGGGCACATTATATACGTCTATATCGTAATATAACCTAACCTAACCCATCTAGACTCTCGCTGGTAATGTTTTACAACATCCCGGTCGTGTCGGCCCGTACTTCTCGGTGGGGACATTATATACGTCTATAACGTTATATATCCTAACCTAAGGGAAGCTAACATCTCGGATGTAGTATTTTCCAACATTCCTGGCGGGTCGGCCCAAACTTCTCGGTGGGCACATTATATACGTCTATATCGTAATATAACCTAACCTAACCCATCTAGACCCTCGCTTGTAAAGTTTTACAAATTCCGGTCGTGTCGGGCCGTACTTCCCGGTTGGGACATTATATACGTCTATAACCTTATATATCCTAACCTAAGGGAACCTAACATCTCGGATGTAGTATTTTCCAACATTCCTGGCGGGTCGGCCCCAACTTCTCGGTGGGCACATTATATACGTCTATAACGTAATATAACATAACCTAACCCATCTGGACCTTCGCTGGTAATGTTTTACAAAATCCCGGTCGTGTCGGCCCGTACTTCTCGGTGGGGACATTATATACGTCTATAACGTTATATATCCTAACCTAAGGGAACCTAACATCTCGGATGTAGTATTTTCCAACATTCCAGGCGTGACGGCCCCTACTTCTCGGTGGGGACATTATATACGTCTATATCGGAATATAACCTAACCTAACCCATCTAGACCCCCGCTGTTAATGTTTTACAAAATCCCGGTCGTGTCGGCCCGTACTTCTCGGTGGGGTCATTATATACGTCTATAATGTTATATATCCTAACCTAAGGGAACCTGACACCTCGGATGTAGTATTTTCCAACATTCCTGGCGGGTCGGCCCCTACTTCTCGGTGGGCACATTATATACGTCTATATCGTAATATAACCTAACCTAACCCATCTAGACTCTCGCTGGTAATGTTTTACAACATCCCGGTCGTGTCGGCCCGTACTTCTCGGTGGGGACATTATATACGTCTATAACGTTATATATCCTAACCTAAGGGAAGCTAACATCTCGGATGTACTATTTTCCAACATTCCTGGCGGGTCGGCCCAAACTTCTCGGTGGGCACATTATATACATCTATATCGTAATATAACCCAACCTAACCCATCTAGACCCTCGCTGGTAATGTTTTACAAAATCCCGGTCGTGTCGGCCCGTACTTCTCGGTGGGGACATTATATACGTCTATAACGTTATATGTCCTAACCTAAGGGAACCTAACATCTCGGATGTAGTATTTTCCAACATTCCTGGCGGGTCGGCCCCAACTTCTCGGTGGGCACATTATATACGTCTATATTGTACGATAACACAACATAACCCATCTAGACCCTCGCTGGTAATGTTTTACAAAATCCCGGTCGTGTCGGCCCGTACTTCTCGGTGGGGTCATTATATACGTCTATAACGTTATATATCCTAACCTAAGGGAACCTGACACCTCGGATGTAGTATTTTCCAACATTCCTGGCGTGTCGGCCCCAACTTCTCGGTGGGCACATTATATACATCTATATCGTAATATAACCCAACCTAACCCATCTAGACCCTCGCTGGTAATGTTTTACAAAATCCCGGTCGTGTCGGCCCGTGCTTCTCGGTGGGGACATTATATACGTCTATAACGTTATATGTCCTAACCTAAGGGAACCTAATATCTCGGATGTAGTATTTTCCAAGATTCCTGGCGGGTCGGCCCCAACTTCTCGGTCCGCACATTATATACGTCTATATCGTAATATAACCCAACATAACCCATCTAGACCCTCGCTGGTAATGTTTTACAAAATCCCGGTCGTGTCGGCCCGTACTTCTCGGTGGGGACATTATATACGTCTATAACGTTATATATCCTAACCTAAGGGAAGCTAGCATCTCGGATGTAGTATTTTCCAGCATTCCTGGCGGGTCGGCCCAAACTTCTCGGCGGGCACATTATATACGTCTATACCGTAATATAACCTAACCTAACCCATCTAGACCCTCGCTGGTAATGTTTTACAAAATCCCGGTCGTGTCGGCCCGTACTTCTCGGTGGGGACATTATATACGTCTATAACGTTATATATCCTAACCTAAGGAAACTTAACATCTCGGATGTACTATTTTCCAACATTCCTAGCGGGTCGGCCCCTACTTCTCGGTGGGCACATTATATACGTCAATATCGTAATATAACCTAACCTAACCCATCTAGACTCTCGCTGGTAATGTTTTACAACATCCCGGTCGTGTCGGCCCGTACTTCTCGGTGGGGACATTATATACGTCTATAACGTTATATATCCTAACCTAAGCGAAGCTAACATCTCGGATGTAGTATTTTCCAACATTCCTGGCGGGTCAGCCCAAACTTCTCGGTGGGCACATTATATACATCTATATCGTAATATAACCCAACCTAACCCATCTAGACCCTCGCTGGTAATGTTTTAGAAAATCCCGGTCGTGTCGGCCCGTACTTCTCGGTGGGGACATTATATACGTCTATAACGTTATATATCCTAACCTAAGGAAACTTAACATCTCGGATGTACTATTTTCCAACATTCCTAGCGGGTCGGCCCCTCCTTCTCGGTGGGCACATTATATACGTCTATATCGTAATATAACCTAACCTACCCTATCTAGTCCCTCGCTGGTAACGTTTTACAAAATCCCGATCGTGTCGGCCCGTACTTCTCGGTGGGGACATTGTATACGTCTATAACGTTATATGTCCTAACGTAAGGGAACCTAACATCTCGGATGTAGTATTTTCCAACATTCCTGGCGGGTCGGCCCCAACTTCTCGGTGGGCACATTATATACATCTATATCGTAATATAACCCAACCTAACCCATCTAGACCCTCGCTGGTAATGTTTTACAAAATCCCGGTCGTGTCGGCCCCTACTTCTCGGTGGGGACGTTATATACGTCTATAACGTTATATATCCTAACCTAAGGGAACCTAACATCTCGGATGTAGTATTTTCCAACATTCCAGGCGTGACGGCCCCTACTTCTCGGTGGGGACATTATATACGTCTATATCGTAATATAACCTAACCTAACCCATTTTGCCCCTCCGTGATAATGTTTTACAGAATCCCGGCCGTGTCGTACCGTAGATCTCGGTTGGGACATTGTATGCATCTGTAACGTAATATACCCTAACCAAAGGCAACCTAACATCTCGAATGTAGTATTTCACAACATTCCTGGCGGGTCCGCCCCACTTCTCGGTAGGAACATTATATACGTCTATAACGTAATATAACCTAACCTAACCCATCTAGCCCCTCGCTGGTAATGTTTTACAAAATCCCGGTCGTGTCGGCCCGTACATCTCGGTGGGGACATTATATACGTCTATAACGTTATATATCCTAACCTAAGGGAAGCTAGCATCTCGGATGTAGTATTTTCCAGCATTCCTGGCGGGTCGGCCCAAACTTCTCGGTGGGCACATTATATACTTCTATATCGGAATATAACCTAACCTAACCCATCTAGACCCTCGCTGGTAATGTTTTACAAAATCCCGGTCGTGTCGGCCCGTACTTCTCGGTGGGGTCATTATATACGTCTATAACATTATATATCCTAACCTAAGGGAACCTGACATCTCGGATGTAGTATTTTCCAACATTCCTGGCGGGTCGGCCCCTACTTCTCGGTGGGAACATCATATACGTCTATATCGTAATATAACCTAACCTAACCCATCTAGACCCTCGCTGGTAATGTTTTACAAAATCCCGGTCGTGTCGGCACGTACTTCTCGGGGGGACATTATATACGTCTATATCGTTATATATCCTAACCTAAGGGAACCTAACATCTCGGATGTAGTATTTCCCACCATTCCTAGCGGGTCGACCCCTACTTCTCGGTGGGCACATTATATACGTCTATATTGTAATATAACACAACATAACCCATCTAGACCCTCGCTGGTAATGTTTTACAAAATCCCGGTCGTGTCGGCCCGTACTTCTCGGTGGGGTCATTATATACGTCTATAACGTTATATATTTAACCTAAGGGAACCTGACACCTCGGATGTAGTATTTTCCAACATTCCTGGCGGGTCGGCCCCAACTTCTCGGTGGGCACATTATATACGTCTATATCGTAATATAACCTAACCTAACACATTTAGACTCTCGCTGGTAATGTTTTACAACATCCCGGTCGTGTCGGCCCGTACTTCTCGGTGGGGACATTATATACGTCTATAACGTTATATATCCTAACCTAAGGGAAGCTAACATCTCGGATGTAGTATTTTCCAACATTCCTGGCGGGTCGGCCCAAACTTCTCGGTGGGCACATTATATACATCTATATCGTAATATAACCCAACCTAACCCATCTAGACCCTCGCTGGTAATGTTTTACAAAATCCCGGTCGTGTCGGCCCCTACTTCTCGGTGGGGACGTTATATACGTCTATAACGTTATATATCCTAACCTAAGGGAACCTAACATCTCGGATGTAGTATTTTCCAGCATTCCTGGCGGGTCGGCCCAAACTTCTCGGTGGGCACATTATATACATCTATATCGTAATATAACCCAACCTAACCCATCTAGACCCTCGCTGGTAATGTTTTACAAAATCCCGGTCGTGTCGGCCCCTACTTCTCGGTGGGGACGTTATATACGTCTATAACGTTATATATCCTAACCTAAGGGAACCTAACATCTCGGATGTAGTATTTTCCAACATTCCTAGCGGGTCGGCCCCTACTTCTCGGTGGGCACATTATATACGTCTATATCGTAATATAATCTAACATAACCCATCTAGACCATCGCTGGTAACGTTTTACAAAAGCCCGGTCGTGTCGGCCCGTACTTCTCGGTGGGGACATTATGTACGTCTATAACGTTATATGTCCTAACCTAAGGGAACCTAACATCGCGGATGTAGTATTTTCCAACATTCCTGGCGTGTCGGCCCCAACTTCTCGGTGGGCAAATTATATACGTCTATATCGGAATATAACCTAACCTAACCCATCTAGACCCCCGCTGTTAATGTTTTACAAAATCCCGGTCGTGTCGGCCCGTACTTCTCGGTAGGGTCATTATATACGTCTATAATGTTATATATCCTAACCTAAGGGAACCTGACACCTCGGATGTAGTATTTTCCAACATTCCTGGCGGGTCGGCCCCTACTTCTCGGTGGGCACATTATATACGTCTATATCGTAATATAACCTAACCTAACCCATCTAGACTCTCGCTGGTAATGTTTTACAACATCCCGGTCGTGTCGGCCCGTACTTCTCGGTGGGGACATTATATACGTCTATAACGTTATATATCCTAACCTAAGGGAAGCTAACATCTCGGATGTACTATTTTCCAACATTCCTGGCGGGTCGGCCCAAACTTCTCGGTGGGCACATTATATACATCTATATCGTAATATAACCCAACCTAACCCATCTAGACCCTCGCTGGTAATGTTTTACAAAATCCCGGTCGTGTCGGCCCGTACTTCTCGGTGGGGACATTATATACGTCTATAACGTTATATGTCCTAACCTAAGGGAACCTAACATCTCGGATGTAGTATTTTCCAACATTCCTGGCGGGTCGGCCCCAACTTCTCGGTGGGCACATTATATACGTCTATATTGTACGATAACACAACATAACCCATCTAGACCCTCGCTGGTAATGTTTTACAAAATCCCGGTCGTGTCGGCCCGTACTTCTCGGTGGGGTCATTATATACGTCTATAACGTTATATATCCTAACCTAAGGGAACCTGACACCTCGGATGTAGTATTTTCCAACATTCCTGGCGTGTCGGCCCCAACTTCTCGGTGGGCACATTATATACATCTATATCGTAATATAACCCAACCTAACCCATCTAGACCCTCGCTGGTAATGTTTTACAAAATCCCGGTCGTGTCGGCCCGTGCTTCTCGGTGGGGACATTATATACGTCTATAACGTTATATGTCCTAACCTAAGGGAACCTAATATCTCGGATGTAGTATTTTCCAAGATTCCTGGCGGGTCGGCCCCAACTTCTCGGTCCGCACATTATATACGTCTATATCGTAATATAACCCAACATAACCCATCTAGACCCTCGCTGGTAACGTTTTACTAAATCCGGGTCGTGTCGGCCCGTACTTCTCGGTGGGGACATTATATACGTCTATAACGTTATATGTCCTAACCTAAGGGAACCTAACATCGCGGATGTAGTATTTTCCAACATTCCTGGCGTGTCGGCCCCAACTTCTCGGTGGGCAAATTATATACGTCTATATCGGAATATAACCTAACCTAACCCATCTAGACCCTCGCTGGTAATGTTTTACAAAATCCCGGGCGTGTCGGCCCGTACTTCTCGGTGGGGTCATTATATACGCCTATAATGTTATATATCCTAACCTAAGGGAACCTGACACCTCGGATGTAGTATTTTCCAACATTCCTGGCGGGTCGGCCCCTACTTCTCGGTGGGCACATTATATACGTCTATATCGTAATATAACCTAACCTAACCCATCTAGACTCTCGCTGGTAATGTTTTACAACATCCCGGTCGTGTCGGCCCGTACTTCTCGGTGGGGACATTATATACGTCTATAACGTTATATATCCTAACCTAAGGGAAGCTAACATCTCGGATGTAGTATTTTCCAACATTCCTGGCGGGTCGGCCCAAACATCTCGGTGGGCACATTATATACGTCTATATCGTAATATAACCTAACCTAACCCATCTAGACCCTCGCTTGTAAAGTTTTACAAATTCCGGTCGTGTCGGGCCGTACTTCCCGGTTGGGACATTATATACGTCTATAACCTTATATATCCTAACCTAAGGGAACCTAACATCTCGGATGTAGTATTTTCCAACATTCCTGGCGGGTCGGCCCCAACTTCTCGGTGGGCACATTATATACGTCTATAACGTAATATAACCTAACCTAACCCATCTAGCCCCTCGCTGGTAATGTTTTACAAAATCCCGGTCGTGTCGGCCCGTACTTCTCGGTGGGGACATTATATACGTCTATAACGTTATATATCCTAACCTAAGGGAACCTAACATCTCGGATGTAGTATTTTCCAACATTCCTGGCGGGTCGGCCCCAACTTCTCGGTGGGCACATTATATACGTCTATATCGTAATATAACCTAACCTAACCCATCTAGACTCTCGCTGGTAATGTTTTACAACATCCCGGTCGTGTCGGCCCGTACTTCTCGGTGGGGACATTATATACGTCTATAACGTTATATATCCTAACCTAAGGGAAGCTAACATCTCGGATGTAGTATTTTCCAACATTCCTGGCGGGTCGGCCCAAACTTCTCGGTGGGCACATTATATACATCTATATCGTAATATAACCCAACCTAACCCATCTAGACCCTCGCTGGTAATGTTTTACAAAATCCGGGTCGTGTCGGCCCCTACTTCTCGGTGGGGACGTTATATACGTCTATAACGTTATATATCCTAACCTAAGGGAACCTAACATCTCGGATGTAGTATTTTCCAACATTCCTAGCGGGTCGGCCCCTACTTCTCGGTGGGCACATTATATACGTCTATATCGTAATATAATCTAACATAACCCATCTAGACCATCGCTGGTAACGTTTTACAAAAGCCCGGTCGTGTCGGCCCGTACTTCTCGGTGGGGACATTATATACGTCTATAACGTTATATATCCTAACCTAAGGGAATCTGACATCTCGGATGTAGTATTTTCCAACATTCCTGGTTTGTCGGCCCCAACTTCTCGGTGGGCACATTATATACTTCTATATCGGAATATAACCTAACCTAACCCATCTAGGCCCTCGCTGGTAATGTTTTACAAAATCCCGGTCGTGTCGGCCCGTACTTCTCGGTGGGGTCATTATATACGTCTATAACATTATATATCCTAACCTAAGGGAACCTGACATCTCGGATGTAGTATTTTCCAACATTCCTGGCGGGTCGGCCCCTACTTCTCGGTGGGAACATCATATACGTCTATATCGTAATATAACCTAACCTAACCCATCTAGACCCTCGCTGGTAATGTTTTACAACATCCCGGTCGTGTCGGCCCGTACTTCTCGGTGGGGACATTATATATGTCTATAACGTTATATATCCTAACCTAAGCGAAGCTAACATCTCGGATGTAGTATTTTCCAACATTCCTGGCGGGTCGGCCCAAACTTCTCCGTGGGCACATTATATACATCTATATCGTAATATAACCCAACCTAACCCATCTAGACCCACGCTGGTAATGTTTTAGAAAATCCCGGTCGTGTCGGCCCGTACTTCTCGGTGGGGACATTATATACGTCTATAACGTTATATATCCTAACCTAAGGGAAGCTAGCATCTCGGATGTAGTATTTTCCAGCATTCCTCGCGGGTCGGCCCAAACTTCTCGGCAGGCACATTATATACGTCTATATCGTAATATAACTTAACCTAACCCATCTAGACCCTCGCTGGTAATGTTTTACAAAATCCCGGTCGTGTCGGCCCGTACTTCTCGGTGGGGACATTATATACGTCTATAACGTTATATATCCTAACCTAAGGGAACCTAGCATCGCGGATGTAGTATTTCACAACATTCCTGGCGGGTCGGCCCCAACTTCTCGGTGGGCACATTATATACATCTATATCGTAATATAACCTAACCTAACCCATCTGGACCATCGCTGGTAATGTTTTACAAAATCCCGGTCGTGTCGGCCCGTACATCTCGGTGGGGACATTATATACGTCTATAACGTTATATATCCTAACCTAAGGAAACTTAACATCTCGGATGTACTATTTTCCAACATTCCTAGCGGGTCGGCCCCTCCTTCTCGGTGGGCACATTATATACGTCTATATCGTAATATAACCTAACCTACCCTATCTAGACCCTCGCTGGTAACGTTTTACAAAATCCCGATCGTGTCGGCCCGTACTTCTCGGTGGGGACATTGTATACGTCTATAACGTTATATGTCCTAACGTAAGGGAACCTAACATCTCGGATGTAGTATTTTCCAACATTCCTGGCGGGTCGGCCCCAACTTCTCGGTGGGCACATTATATACGTCTATATCGTAATATAACCTAACCTAACCCATCTAGACTCTCGCTGGTAATGTTTTACAACATCCCGGTCGTGTCGGCCCGTACTTCTCGGTGGGGACATTATATACGTCTATAACGTTATATATCCTAACCTAAGGGAAGCTAACATCTCGGATGTAGTATTTTCCAACATTCCTGGCGGGTCGGCCCAAACTTCTCGGTGGGCACATTATATACATCTATATCGTAATATAACCCAACCTAACCCATCTAGACCCTCGCTGGTAATGTTTTACAAAATCCCGGTCGTGTCGGCCCCTACTTCTCGGTGGGGACGTTATATACGTCTATAACGTTATATATCCTAACCTAAGGGAACCTAACATCTCGGATGTAGTATTTTCCAGCATTCCTGGCGGGTCGGCCCAAACTTCTCGGTGGGCACATTATATACATCTATATCGTAATATAACCCAACCTAACCCATCTAGACCCTCGCTGGTAATGTTTTACAAAATCCCGGTCGTGTCGGCCCCTACTTCTCGGTGGGGACGTTATATACGTCTATAACGTTATATATCCTAACCTAAGGGAACCTAACATCTCGGATGTAGTATTTTCCAACATTCCTAGCGGGTCGGCCCCTACTTCTCGGTGGGCACATTATATACGTCTATATCGTAATATAATCTAACATAACCCATCTAGACCATCGCTGGTAACGTTTTACAAAAGCCCGGTCGTGTCGGCCCGTACTTCTCGGTGGGGACATTATATACGTCTATAACGTTATATGTCCTAACCTAAGGGAACCTAACATCTCGGATGTAGTATTTTCCAACATTCCTGGCGGGTCGGCCCCAACTTCTCGGTGGGCACATTATATACGTCTATATTGTACGATAACACAACATAACCCATCTAGACCCTCGCTGGTAATGTTTTACAAAATCCCGGTCGTGTCGGCCCGTACTTCTCGGTGGGGTCATTATATACGTCTATAACGTTATATATCCTAACCTAAGGGAACCTGACACCTCGGATGTAGTATTTTCCAACATTCCTGGCGGGTCGGCCCCAACTTCTCGGTGGGTACATTATATACGTCTATATCGTAATATAACCTAACCTAACCCATCTAGACTCTCGCTGGTAATGTTTTACAACATCCCGGTCGTGTCGGCCCGTACTTCTCGGTGGGGACATTATATACGTCTATAACGTTATATATCCTAACCTAAGGGAAGCTAACATCTCGGATGTAGTATTATCCAACATTCCTGGCGGGTCGGCCCAAACTTCTCGGTGGGCGCATTATATACATCTATATCGTAATATAACCTAACCTAACCCATCTAGACCCTCGCTGGTAATGTTTTACAAAATCCCGGTCGTGTCGGCCCGTGCTTCTCGGTGGGGACATTATATACGTCTATAACGTTATATGTCCTAACCTAAGGGAATCTGATATCTCGGATGTAGTATTTTCCAACATTCCTGGCGGGTCGGCCCCAACTTCTCGGTCCGCACATTATATACGTCTATATCGTAATATAACCCAACATAACCCATCTGGACCCTCGCTGGTAACGTTTTACAAAATCCGGGTCGTGTCGGCCCGTACTTCTCGGTGGGGACATTATATACGTCTATAACGTTATATGTCCTAACCTAAGGGAACCTAACATCGCGGATGTAGTATTTTCCAACATTCCTGGCGTGTCGGCCCCAACTTCTCGGTGGGCAAATTATATACGTCTATATCGGAATATAACCTAACCTAACCCATCTAGACCCTCGCTGGTAATGTTTTACAAAATCCCGGTCGTGTCGGCCCGTACTTCTCGGTGGGGTCATTATATACGCCTATAATGTTATATATCCTAACCTAAGGGAACCTGACACCTCGGATGTAGTATTTTCCAACATTCCTGGCGGGTCGGCCCCTACTTCTCGGTGGGCACATTATATACGTCTATATCGTAATATAACCTAACCTAACCCATCTAGACTCACGCTGGTAATGTTTTACAACATCCCGGTCGTGTCGGCCCGTACTTCTCGGTGGGGACATTATATACGTCTATAACGTTATATATCCTAACCTAGGGGAAGCTAACATCTCGGATGTAGTATTTTCCAACATTCCTGGCGGGTCGGCCCAAACTTCTCGGTGGGCACATTATATACATCTATATCGTAATATAACCCAACCTAACCCATCTAGACCCTCGCTGGTAATGTTTTACAAAATCCCGGTCGTGTCGGCCCCTACTTCTCGGTGGGGACGTTATATACGTCTATAACGTTATATATCCTAACCTAAGGGAACCTAACATCTCGGATGTAGTATTTTCCAACATTCCTGGCGGGTCGGCCCCAACTTCTCGGTGGGCACATTATATACGTCTATATTGTAATATAACACAACATAACCCATCTAGACCCTCGCTGGTAATGTTTTACAAAATCCCGGTCGTGTCGGCCCGTACTTCTCGGTGGGGTTATTATATACGTCTATAACGTTATATATCCTAACCTAAGGGAACCTGACACCTCGGATGTAGTATTTTCCAACATTCCTGGCGGGTCGGCCCCAACTTCTCGGTGGGTACATTATATACGTCTATAGCGTACTATAACCTAACCTAACCCATCTAGGCCCTCGCTGGTAATGTTTTAAAAAATCCCGGTCGTGTCGGCACGTACATCTCGGTGGGGACATTATATCCGTCTATAACGTTATATATCCTAACCTAAGGAAACCTAACATCTCGGATGTAGTATTTTCCAACATTCCTAACGGGTCGGGCCCTACTTCTCGGTGGGCACATTATATACGTCTATATCGTAATATAACCTAACCTAACCCATCTAGACCCTCGCTGGTAAAGTTTTACAAATTCCGGTCGTGTCGGGCCGTACTTCCCGGTTGGGACATTATATACGTCTATAACGTTATATATCCTAACCTAAGGGAACCTAACATCTCAGATGTAGTATTTTCCAACATTCCTGGCGGGTCGGCCCCTACTTCTCGGTGGGGACATTATATACGTCTATATCGTAATATAACCCAACCTAACCCATCTAGACCCTCGCTGGTAATGTTTTACAAAATCCCGGTCGTGTCGGCCCCTACTTCTCGGTGGGGACATTATATACGTGTATAACGTTATATATCCTAACCTAAGGGAACCTAACATCTCGGATGTAGTATTTTCCAACATTCCTGGCGGGTCGGCCCCTACTTCTCGGTGGGGACATTATATACGTCTATATCGTAATATAACCCAACCTAACCCATCTAGACCCTCGCTGGTAATGTTTTACAAAATCCCGGTCGTGTCGGCCCCTACTTCTCGGTGGGGACGTTATATACGTCTATAACGTTATATATCCTAACCTAAGGGAACCTAACATCTCGGATGTAGTATTTTCCAACATTCCTGGCGGGTCGGCCCCAACTTCTCGGTGGGCACATTATATACGTCTATATTGTAATATAACACAACATAACCCATCTAGACCCTCGCTGGTAATGTTTTACAAAATCCCGGTCGTGTCGGCCCGTACTTCTCGGTGGGGTCATTATATACGTCTATAACGTTATATATCCTAACCTAAGGGAACCTGACACCTCGGATGTAGTATTTTCCAACATTCCTGGCGGGTCGGCCCCAACTTCTCGGTGGGTACATTATATACGTCTATAGCGTACTATAACCTAACCTAACCCATCTAGGCCCTCGCTGGTAATGTTTTAAAAAATCCCGGTCGTGTCGGCACGTACATCTCGGTGGGGACATTATATCCGTCTATAACGTTATATATCCTAACCTAAGGAAACCTAACATCTCGGATGTAGTATTTTCCAACATTCCTGGCGGGTCGGCCCCTACTTCTCGGTGGGGACATTATATACGTCTATATCGTAATATAACCCAACCTAACCCATCTAGACCCTCGCTGGTAATGTTTTACAAAATCCCGGTCGTGTCGGGCCGTACTTCCCGGTGGGGTCATTATATACGCCTATAATGTTATATATCCTAACCTAAGGGAACCTGACACCTCGGATGTAGTATTTTCCAACATTCCTGGCGGGTCGGCCCCTACTTCTCGGTGGGCACATTATATACGTCTATATCGTAATATAACCTAACCTAACCCATCTAGACTCTCGCTGGTAATGTTTTACAACATCACGGTCGTATCGGCCCGTACTTCTCGGTGGGGACATTATATACGTCTATAACGTTATATATCCTAACCTAGGGGAAGCTAACATCTCGGATGTAGTATTTTCCAACATTCCTGGCGGGTCGGCCCAAACTTCTCGGTGGGCACATTATATACATCTATATCGTAATATAACCCAACCTAACCCATCTAGACCCTCGCTGGTAATGTTTTACAAAATCCCGGTCGTGTCGGCCCCTACTTCTCGGTGGGGACGTTATATACGTCTATAACGTTATATATCCTAACCTAAGGGAACCTAACATCTCGGATGTAGTATTTTCCAACATTCCTGGCGGGTCGGCCCCAACTTCTCGGTGGGCACATTATATACGTCTATATTGTAATATAACACAACATAACCCATCTAGACCCTCGCTGGTAATGTTTTACAAAATCCCGGTCGTGTCGGCCCGTACTTCTCGGTGGGGTCATTATATACGTCTATAACGTTATATATCCTAACCTAAGGGAACCTGACACCTCGGATGTAGTATTTTCCAACATTCCTGGCGGGTCGGCCCCAACTTCTCGGTGGGTACATTATATACGTCTATAGCGTACTATAACCTAACCTAACCCATCTAGGCCCTCGCTGGTAATGTTTTAAAAAATCCCGGTCGTGTCGGCACGTACATCTCGGTGGGGACATTATATCCGTCTATAACGTTATATATCCTAACCTAAGGAAACCTAACATCTCGGATGTAGTATTTTCCAACATTCCTGGCGGGTCGGCCCCTACTTCTCGGTGGGGACATTATATACGTCTATATCGTAATATAACCCAACCTAACCCATCTAGACCCTCGCTGGTAATGTTTTACAAAATCCCGGTCGTGTCGGCCCCTACTTCTCGGTGGGGACATTATATACGTCTATAACGTTATATATCCTAACCTAAGGGAACCTCACATCTCGGATGTAGTATTTTCCAACATTCCTGGCGGGTCGGCCCCTACTTCTCGGTGGGGACATTATATACGTCTATATCGTAATAAAACCCAACCTAACCCATCTAGACCCTCGCTGGTAATGTTTTACAAAATCCCGGTCGTGTCGGCCCCTACTTCTCGGTGGGGACGTTATATACGTCTATAACGTTATATATCCTAACCTAAGGGAACCTAACATCTCGGATGTAGTATTTTCCAACATTCCTGGCGGGTCGGCCCCAACTTCTCGGTGGGCACATTCTATACGTCTATATTGTAATATAACACAACATAACCCATCTAGACCCTCGCTGGTAATGTTTTACAAAATCCCGGTCGTGTCGGCCCGTACTTCTCGGTGGGGTCATTATATACGTCTATAACGTTATATATCCTAACCTAAGGGAACCTGACACCTCGGATGTAGTATTTTCCAACATTCCTGGCGGGTCGGCCCCAACTTCTCGGTGGGTACATTATATACGTCTATAGCGTACTATAACCTAACCTAACCCATCTAGGCCCTCGCTGGTAATGTTTTAAAAAATCCCGGTCGTGTCGGCACGTACATCTCGGTGGGGACATTATATCCGTCTATAACGTTATATATCCTAACCTAAGGAAACCTAACATCTCGGATGTAGTATTTTCCAACATTCCTGGCGGGTCGGCCCCTACTTCTCGGTGGGCACATTATATACGTCTATATCGTAATATAACCTAACCTAACCCATCTAGACTCTCGCTGGTAATGTTTTACAACATCCCGGTCGTGTCGGCCAGTACTTCTCGGTGGGGACATTATATACGTCTATAACGTTATATATCCTAACCTAGGGGAAGCTAACATCTCGGATGTAGTATTTTCCAACATTCCTGGCGGGTCGGCCCAAACTTCTCGGTGGGCACATTATATACATCTATATCGTAATATAACCCAACCTAACCCATCTAGACCCTCGCTGGTAATGTTTTACAAAATCCCGGTCGTGTCGGCCCCTACTTCTCGGTGGGGACGTTATATACGTCTATAACGTTATATATCCTAACCTAAGGGAACCTAACATCTCGGATGTAGTATTTTCCAACATTCCTGGCGGGTCGGCCCCAACTTCTCGGTGGGTACATTATATACGTCTATAGCGTACTATAACCTAACCTAACCCATCTAGGCCCTCGCTGGTAATGTTTTAAAAAATCCCGGTCGTGTCGGCACGTACATCTCGGTGGGGACATTATATCCGTCTATAACGTTATATATCCTAACCTAAGGAAACCTAACATCTCGGATGTAGTATTTTCCAACATTCCTGGCGGGTCGGCCCCTACTTCTCGGTGGGGACATTATATACGTCTATATCGTAATATAACCCAACCTAACCCATCTAGACCCTCGCTGGTAATGTTTTACAAAATCCCGGTCGTGTCGGCCCCTACTTCTCGGTGGGGACATTATATACGTCTATAACGTTATATATCCTAACCTAAGGGAACCTCACATCTCGGATGTAGTATTTTCCAACATTCCTGGCGGGTCGGCCCCTACTTCTCGGTGGGGACATTATATACGTCTATATCGTAATATAACCTAACCTAACCCATCTAGACCCTCGCTGGTAAAGTATTACAAATTCCGGTCGTGTCGGGCCGTACTTCCCGGTTGGGACATTATATACGTCTATAACGTTATATATCCTAACCTAAGGGAACCTAACATCTCGGATGTAGTATTTTCCAACATTCCTGGCGGGTCGGCCCCAACTTCTCGGTGGGCACATTATATACGTCTATATTGTAATATATCCTAACCTAACCCATCTGGACCTTCGCTGGTAATGTTTTACAAAATCCCGGTCGTGTCGGCCCGTACTTCTCGGTGGGGACATTATATACGTCTATAACGTTATATATCCTAACCTAAGGGAACCTAACATCTCGGATGTAGTATTTTACAACATTCCTGGCGGGTCGGCCCCTACTTCTCGGTGGGGACATTATATACGTCTATATCGTAATATAACCCAACCTAACCCATCTAGACCCTCGCTGGTAATGTTTTACAAAATCCAGGTCGTGTCGGCCCCTACTTCTCGGTGGGGACGTTATATACGTCTATAACGTTATATATCCTAACCTAAGGGAACCTAACATCTCGGATGTAGTATTTTCCAACATTCCTGGCGGGTCGGCCCCAACTTCTCGGTGGGCACATTATATACGTCTATATTGTAATATAACACAACATAACCCATCTAGACCCTCGCTGGTAATGTTTTACAAAATCCCGGTCGTGTCGGCCCGTACTTCTCGGTGGGGTCATTATATACGTCTATAACGTTATATATCCTAACCTAAGGGAACCTGACACCTCGGATGTAGTATTTTCCAACATTCCTGGCGGGTCGGCCCCAACTTCTCGGTGGGTACATTATATACGTCTATAGCGTACTATAACCTAACCTAACCCATCTAGACCCTCGCTGGTAATGTTTTAAAAAATCCCGGTCGTGTCGGCACGTACATCTCGGTGGGGACATTATATCCGTCTATAACGTTATATATCCTAACCTAAGGAAACCTAACATCTCGGATGTAGTATTTTCCAACATTCCTAACGGGTCGGGCCCTACTTCTCGGTGGGCACATTATATACGTCTATATCGTAATATAACCTAACCTAACCCATCTAGACCCTCGCTGGTAAAGTTTTACAAATTCCGGTCGTGTCGGGCCGTACTTCCCGGTTGGGACATTATATACGTCTATAACGTTATAAATCCTAACCTAAGGGAACCTAACATCTCGGATGTAGAATTTTCCAACATTCCTGGCGGGTCGGCCCCAACTTCTCGGTGGGTACATTATATACGTCTATAGCGTACTATAACCTAACCTAACCCATCTAGACCCTCGCTGGTAATGTTTTAAAAAATCCCGGTCGTGTCGGCACGTACATCTCGGTGGGGACATTATATCCGTCTATAACGTTATATATCCTAACCTAAGGAAACCTAACATCTCGGATGTAGTATTTTCCAACATTCCTAACGGGTCGGGCCCTACTTCTCGGTGGGCACATTATATACGTCTATATCGTAATATAACCTAACCTAACCCATCTAGACCCTCGCTGGTAAAGTTTTACAAATTCCGGTCGTGTCGGCCCGTACTTCCCGGTTGGGACATTATATACGTCTATAACGTTATATATCCTAGCCTAAGGGAACCTAACATCTCGGATGTAGTATTTTCCAACATTCCAGGCGTGACGGCCCCTACTTCTCGGTGGGGACATTATATACGTCTATATCGTAATATAACCTAACCTAACCCATTTTGCCCCTCCGTGATAATGTTTTACACAATCCCGGCCGTGTCGTACCGTAGATCTCGGTTGGGACATTGTATGCATCTGTAACGTAATATACCCTAACCAAAGGCAACCTAACATCTCGAATGTAGTATTTCACAACATTCCTGGCGGGTCGGCCCCAACTTCTCGGTGGGCACATTATATGCGTCTATATCGTAATATATCCTAACCTAACCCATCTGGACCTTCGCTGGTAATGTTTTACAAAATCCCGGTCGTGTCGGCCCGTACTTCTCGGTGGGGACATTATATACGTCTATAACGTTATATATCCTAACCTAAGGGAACCTAACATCTCGGATGTAGTATTTTCCAGCATTCCTGTCGGGTCGGCCCAAACTTCTCGGCGGGCACATTATATACGTCTATATCGTAATATAACCTAACCTAACCCATCTAGACCCTCGCTGGTAATGTTTTACAAAATCCCGGTCGTGTCGGCCCGTACTTCTCGGTGGGGACATTATATACGTCTATAACGTTATATATCCTAACCTAAGGAAACTTAACATCTCGGATGTACTATTTTCCAACATTCCTTGCGGGTCGGCCCCTCCTTCTCGGTGGGCACATTATATACGTCTATATCGTAATATAACCTAACCTACCCCATCTAGACCCTCGCTGGTAACGTTTTACAAAATCCCGGTCGTGTCGGCCCCAACTTCTCGGTGGGCACATTATATACGTCTATATCGTAATATATCCTAACCTAACCCATCTGGACCTTCGCTGGTAATGTTTTACAAAATCCCGATCGTGTCGGCCCGTACTTCTCGGTGGGGACATTATATACGTCTATAACGTTATATATCCTAACCTAAGGGAACCTAACATCTCGGATGTAGTATTTTCCAGCATTCCTGTCGGGTCGGCCCAAACTTCTCGGTGGGCACATTATATACGTCTATATCGTAATATAACCTAACCTAACCCATCTAGACCCTCGCTGGTAATGTTTTACAAAATCCCGGTCGTGTCGGCCCGTACTTCTCGGTGGGGACATTATATACGTCTATAACGTTATATATCCTAACCTAAGGAAACTTAACATCTCGGATGTACTATTTTCCAACATTCCTAGCGGGTCGGCCCCTCCTTCTCGGTGGGCACATTATATACGTCTATATCGTAATATAACCTAACCTACCCCATCTAGACCCTCGCTGGTAACGTTTTACAAAATCCCGGTCGTGTCGGCCCCAACTTCTCGGTGGGCACATTATATACGTCTATATCGTAATATATCCTAACCTAACCCATCTGGACCTTCGCTGGTAATGTTTTACAAAATCCCGGTCGTGTCGGCCCGTACTTCTCGGTGGGGACATTATATACGTCTATAACGTTATATGTCCTAACGTAAGGGAACCTAACATCTCGGATGTAGTATTTTCCAACATTCCTGGCGGGTCGGCCCCAACTTCTCGGTGGGCACATTATATACGTTTATATCGTCATATAACCTAACCTAACCCATCTAGACTCTCGCTGGTAATGTTTTACAAAATCCCGGTCGTGTCGGCCCGTACTTCTCGGTGGGGTCATTATATACGTCTATAACGTTATATATCCTAACCTAAGGGAACCTGACACCTCGGATGTAGTATTTTCCTGGCGGGTCGGCCCCTACTTCTCGGTGGGCACATTATATACGTCTATATCGTAATATAACCTAACCTAACCCATCTAGACTCTCGCTGGTAATGTTTTACAACATCCCGGTCGTGTCGGCCCGTACTTCTCGGTGGGGACATTATATACGTCTATAACGTTATATATCCTAACCTAAGCGAAGCTAACATCTCGGATGTAGTATTTTCCAACATTCCTGGCGGGTCGGCCCAAACTTCTCGGTGGGCACATTATATACATCTATATCGTAATATAACCCAACCTAACCCATCTAGACCCTCGCTGGTAATGTTTTAGACAATCCCGGTCGTGTCGGCCCCTACTTCTCGGTGGGGACGTTATATACGTCTATAACGTTATATATCCTAACCTAAGGAAACTTAACATCTCGGATGTACTATTTTCCAACATTCCTAGCGGGTCGGCCCCTCCTTCTCGGTGGGCACATTATATACGTCTGTATCGTAATATAACCTAACCTACCCCATCTAGACCCTCGCTGGTAACGTTTTACAAAATCCCGGTCGTGTCGGTCCGTACTTCTCGGTGGGGACATTATATACGTCTATAACGTTATATGTCCTAACGTAAGGGAACCTAACATCTCGGATGTAGTATTTTCCAACATTCCTGGCGGGTCGGCCCCAACTTCTCGGTGGGCACATTATATACGTCTATATCGTAATATAACCTAACCTACCCCATCTAGACCCTCGCTGGTAACGTTTTACAAAATCCCGGTCGTGTCGGCCCGTACTTCTCGGTGGGGACATTATATACGTCTATAACGTTATATGTCCTAACGTAAGGGAACCTAACATCTCGGATGTAGTATTTTCCAACATTCCTGGCGGGTCGGCCCCAACTTCTCGGTGGGCACATTATATACGTCTATATCGTAATATAACCCAACCTAACCCATCTAGACCCTCGCTGGTAATGTTTTACAAAATCCCGGTCGTGTCGGCCCCTACTTCTCGGTGGGGACGTTATATACGTCTATAACGTTATATATCCTAACCTAAGGGAACCTAACATCTCGGATGTAGTATTTTCCAACATTCCTGGCGGGTCGGCCCCAACTTCTCGGTGGGCACATTATATACGTCTATATTGTAATATAACACAACATAACCCATCTAGACCCTCGCTGGTAATGTTTTACAAAATCCCGGTCGTGTCGGCCCGTACTTCTCGGTGGGGTCATTATATACGTCTATAACGTTATATATCCTAACCTAAGGGAACCTGACACCTCGGATGTAGTATTTTCCAACATTCCTGGCGGGTCGGCCCCAACTTCTCGGTGGGTACATTATATACGTCTATAGCGTACTATAACCTAACCTAACCCATCTAGACCCTCGCTGGTAATGTTTTAAAAAATCCCGGTCGTGTCGGCACGTACATCTCGGTGGGGACATTATATCCGTCTATAACGTTATATATCCTAACCTAAGGAAACCTAACATCTCGGATGTAGTATTTTCCAACATTCCTAACGGGTCGGGCCCTACTTCTCGGTGGGCACATTATATACGTCTATATCGTAATATAACCTAACCTAACCCATCTAGACCCTCGCTGGTAAAGTTTTACAAATTCCGGTCGTGTCGGGCCGTACTTCCCGGTTGGGTCATTATATACGTCTATAACGTTATATATCCTAACCTAAGGGAACCTAACATCTCGGATGTAGTATTTTCCAACATTCCTGGCGGGTCGGCCCCAACTTCCCGGTGGGCACATTATATACGTCTATATCGTAATATAACCTAACCTAACCCATCTAGACCGTCGCTGGTAAAGTATTACAAATTCCGGTCGTGTCGGGACGTACTTCCCGGTTGGGACATTATATACGTCTATAACGTTATATATCCTAACCTAAGGGAACCTAACATCTCGGATGTAGTATTTTCCAGCATTCCTGTCGGGTCGGCCCAAACTTCTCGGCGGGCACATTATATACGTCTATATCGTAATATAACCTAACCTAACCCATCTAGACCCTCGCTGGTAATGTTTTACAAAATCCCGGTCGTGTCGGCCCGTACTTCTCGGTGGGGACATTATATACGTCTATAACGTTATATATCCTAACCTAAGGAAACTTAACATCTCGGATGTACTATTTTCCAACATTCCTAGCGGGTCGGCCCCTCCTTCTCGGTGGGCACATTATATACGTCTATATCGTAATATAACCTAACCTACCCCATCTAGACCCTCGCTGGTAACGTTTTACAAAATCCCGGTCGTGTCGGCCCCAACTTCTCGGTGGGCACATTATATACGTCTATATCGTAATATATCCTAACCTAACCCATCTGGACCTTCGCTGGTAATGTTTTACAAAATCCCGGTCGTGTCGGCCCGTACTTCTCGGTGGGGACATTATATACGTCTATAACGTTATATATCCTAACCTAAGGGAACCTAACATCTCGGATGTAGTATTTTCCAACATTCCTGGCGGGTCGGCCCCTACTTCTCGGTGGGGACATTATATACGTCTATATCGTAATATAACCCAACCTAACCCATCTAGACCCTCGCTGGTAATGTTTTACAAAATCCCGGTCGTGTCGGCCCCTACTTCTCGGTGGGGACGTTATATACGTCTATAACGTTATATATCCTAACCTAAGGGAACCTAACATCTCGGATGTAGTATTTTCCAACATTCCTGGCGGGTCGGCCCCAACTTCTCGGTGGGCACATTATATACGTCTATATTGTAATATAACACAACATAACCCACCTAGACCCTCGCTGGTAATGTTTTACAAAATCCCGGTCGTGTCGGCCCGTACTTCTCGGTGGGGTCATTATATACGTCTATAACGTTATATATCCTAACCTAAGGGAACCTGACACCTCGGATGTAGTATTTTCCAACATTCCTGGCGGGTCGGCCCCAACTTCTCGGTGGGTACATTATATACGTCTATAGCGTACTATAACCTAACCTAACCCATCTAGACCCTCGCTGGTAATGTTTTAAAAAATCCCGGTCGTGTCGGCACGTACATCTCGGTGGGGACATTATATCCGTCTATAACGTTATATATCCTAACCTAAGGAAACTTAACATCTCGGATGTACTATTTTCCAACATTCCTAGCGGGTCGGCCCCTCCTTCTCGGTGGGCACATTATATACGTCTATATCGTAATATAACCTAACCTACCCCATCTAGACCCTCGCTGGTAACGTTTTACAAAATCCCGGTCGTGTCGGCCCCAACTTCTCGGTGGGCACATTATATACGTCTATATCGTAATATATCCTAACCTAACCCATCTGGACCTTCGCTGGTAATGTTTTACAAAATCCCGGTCGTGTCGGCCCGTACTTCTCGGTGGGGACATTATATACGTCTATAACGTTATATGTCCTAACGTAAGGGAACCTAACATCTCGGATGTAGTATTTTCCAACATTCCTGGCGGGTCGGCCCCAACTTCTCGGTGGGCACATTATATACGTTTATATCGTCATATAACCTAACCTAACCCATCTAGACTCTCGCTGGTAATGTTTTACAAAATCCCGGTCGTGTCGGCCCGTACTTCTCGGTGGGGTCATTATATACGTCTATAACGTTATATATCCTAACCTAAGGGAACCTGACACCTCGGATGTAGTATTTTCCTGGCGGGTCGGCCCCTACTTCTCGGTGGGCACATTATATACGTCTATATCGTAATATAACCTAACCTAACCCATCTAGACTCTCGCTGGTAATGTTTTACAACATCCCGGTCGTGTCGGCCCGTACTTCTCGGTGGGGACATTATATACGTCTATAACGTTACATATCCTAACCTAAGCGAAGCTAACATCTCGGATGTAGTATTTTCCAACATTCCTGGCGGGTCGGCCCAAACTTCTCGGTGGGCACATTATATACATCTATATCGTAATATAACCCAACCTAACCCATCTAGACCCTCGCTGGTAATGTTTTAGACAATCCCGGTCGTGTCGGCCCCTACTTCTCGGTGGGGACGTTATATACGTCTATAACGTTATATATCCTAACCTAAGGAAACTTAACATCTCGGATGTACTATTTTCCAACATTCCTAGCGGGTCGGCCCCTCCTTCTCGGTGGGCACATTATATACGTCTGTATCGTAATATAACCTAACCTACCCCATCTAGACCCTCGCTGGTAACGTTTTACAAAATCCCGGTCGTGTCGGTCCGTACTTCTCGGTGGGGACATTATATACGTCTATAACGTTATATGTCCTAACGTAAGGGAACCTAACATCTCGGATGTAGTATTTTCCAACATTCCTGGCGGGTCGGCCCCAACTTCTCGGTGGGCACATTATATACGTCTATATCGTAATATAACCTAACCTACCCCATCTAGACCCTCGCTGGTAACGTTTTACAAAATCCCGGTCGTGTCGGCCCGTACTTCTCGGTGGGAACATTATATACGTCTATAACGTTATATGTCCTAACGTAAGGGAACCTAACATCTCGGATGTAGTATTTTCCAACATTCCTGGCGGGTCGGCCCCAACTTCTCGGTGGGCACATTATATACGTCTATATCGTAATATAACCCAACCTAACCCATCTAGACCCTCGCTGGTAATGTTTTACAAAATCCCGGTCGTGTCGGCCCCTACTTCTCGGTGGGGACGTTATATACGTCTATAACGTTATATATCCTAACCTAAGGGAACCTAACATCTCGGATGTAGTATTTTCCAACATTCCTGGCGGGTCGGCCCCAACTTCTCGGTGGGCACATTATATACGTCTATATTGTAATATAACACAACATAACCCATCTAGACCCTCGCTGGTAATGTTTTACAAATTCCGGTCGTGTCGGGCCGTACTTCCCGGTTGGGACATTATATACGTCTATAACGTTATATATCCTAACCTAAGGGAACCTAACATCTCGGATGTAGTATTTTCCAACATTCCTGGCGGGTCGGCCCCAACTTCTCGGTGGGCACATTATATACGTCTATATCGTAATATAACCTAACCTAACCCATCTAGACCCTCGCTGGTAAAGTATTACAAATTCCGGTCGTGTCGGGACGTACTTCCCGGTTGGGACATTATATACGTCTATAACGTTATATATCCTAACCTAAGGGAACCTAACATCTCGGATGTAGTATTTTCCAGCATTCCTGTCGGGTCGGCCCAAACTTCTCGGCGGGCACATTATATACGTCTATATCGTAATATAACCTAACCTAACCCATCTAGACCCTCGCTGGTAATGTTTTACAAAATCCCGGTCGTGTCGGCCCGTACTTCTCGGTGGGGACATTATATACGTCTATAACGTTATATATCCTAACCTAAGGAAACTTAACATCTCGGATGTACTATTTTCCAACATTCCTAGCGGGTCGGCCCCTCCTTCTCGGTGGGCACATTATATACGTCTATATCGTAATATAACCTAACCTACCCCATCTAGACCCTCGCTGGTAACGTTTTACAAAATCCCGGTCGTGTCGGCCCCAACTTCTCGGTGGGCACATTATATACGTCTATATCGTAATATATCCTAACCTAACCCATCTGGACCTTCGCTGGTAATGTTTTACAAAATCCCGGTCGTGTCGGCCCGTACTTCTCGGTGGGGACATTATATACGTCTATAACGTTATATATCCTAACCTAAGGGAACCTAACATCTCGGATGTACTATTTTCCAACATTCCTAGCGGGTCGGCCCCTCCTTCTCGGTGGGCACATTATATACGTCTATATCGTAATATAACCTAACCTACCCCATCTAGACCCTCGCTGGTAACGTTTTACAAAATCCCGGTCGTGTCGGCCCCAACTTCTCGGTGGGCACATTATATACGTCTATATCGTAATATATCCTAACCTAACCCATCTGGACCTTCGCTGGTAATGTTTTACAAAATCCCGGTCGTGTCGGCCCGTACTTCTCGGTGGGGACATTATATACGTCTATAACGTTATATATCCTAACCTAAGGGAACCTAACATCTCGGATGTAGTATTTTCCAACATTCCTGGCGGGTCGGCCCCTACTTCTCGGTGGGGACATTATATACGTCTATATCGTAATATAACCCAACCTAACCCATCTAGACCCTCGCTGGTAATGTTTTACAAAATCCCGGTCGTGTCGGCCCCTACTTCTCGGTGGGGACGTTATATACGTCTATAACGTTATATATCCTAACCTAAGGGAACCTAACATCTCGGATGTAGTATTTTCCAACATTCCTGGCGGGTCGGCCCCAACTTCTCGGTGGGCACATTATATACGTCTATATTGTAATATAACACAACATAACCCACCTAGACCCTCGCTGGTAATGTTTTACAAAATCCCGGTCGTGTCGGCCCGTACTTCGCGGTGGGGTCATTATATACGTCTATAACGTTATATATCCTAACCTAAGGGAACCTGACACCTCGGATGTAGTATTTTCCAACATTCCTGGCGGGTCGGCCCCAACTTCTCGGTGGGTACATTATATACGTCTATAGCGTACTATAACCTAACCTAACCCATCTAGACCCTCGCTGGTAATGTTTTAAAAAATCCCGGTCGTGTCGGCACGTACATCTCGGTGGGGACATTATATCCGTCTATAACGTTATATATCCTAACCTAAGGAAACCTAACATCTCGGATGTAGTATTTTCCAACATTCCTAACGGGTCGGGCCCTACTTCTCGGTGGGCACATTATATACGTCTATATCGTAATATAACCTAACCTAACCCATCTAGACCCTCGCTGGTAAAGTTTTACAAATTCCGGTCGTGTCGGGCCGTACTTCCCGGTTGGGACATTATATACGTCTATAACGTTATATATCCTAGCCTAAGGGAACCTTACATCTCGGATGTAGTATTTTCCAACATTCCAGGCGTGACGGCCCCTTCTTCTCGGTGGGGACATTATATACGTCTATATCGTAATATAACCTAACCTAACCCATTTTGCCCCTCCGTGATAATGTTTTACACAATCCCGGCCGTGTCGTACCGTAGATCTCGGTTGGGACATTGTATGCATCTGTAACGTAATATACCCTAACCAAAGGCAACCTAACATCTCGAATGTAGTATTTCACAACATTCCTGGCGGGTCGGCCCCAACTTCTCGGTGGGCACATTATATACGTCTATATCGTAATATATCCTAACCTAACCCATCTGGACCTTCGCTGGTAATGTTTTACAAAATCCCGGTCGTGTCGGCCCGTACTTCTCGGTGGGGACATTATATACGTCTATAACGTTATATATCCTAACCTAAGGGAACCTAACATCTCGGATGTAGTATTTTCCAACATTCCTGGCGGGTCGGCCCCTACTTCTCGGTGGGCACATTATATACGTCTATATCGTAACATAATCTAACCTAACTCATCTAGACCATCGCTGGTAATGTTTTACATAATCCCGTTCGTGTCGTCCTGTACGTCTCGGTGCGGACATTATATACGTCTATAACGTTATATATCTTAACCTAAGGCAACTTAACATCTCGGATGTAGTATTTTCCAACATTCCTGGCGGGTCGGCCCCAACTTCTCGGTGGGCACATTATATACGTCTATATCGTAATATAACCTAACCTAACCCATCTAGCACCTCGCTGGTAATGTTTTACAGAATCTCGGTCGTGTCGTCCCGTACGTCTCGGTGCGGACATTATATACGTCTATAACGTTATATATTCTAACCTAAGGCAACTTAACTTCTCGGATGTAGTATTTTCCAACATTCCTGGCGGGTCGGCCCCAACTTCTCGGTGGGCACATTATATACGTCTATATCGTAATATAATCTAACCTAACTCATCTAGACCCTCGCTGGTAATGTTTTACAAAATCCCGGTCGTGTCGGCCCGTACTTCTCGGTGGGGACATTATATACGTCTATAACGTTATATGTCCTAACGTAAGGGAACCTAACATCTCGGATGTAGTATTTTCCAACATTCCTGGCGGGTCGGCCCCAACTTCTCGGTGGGCACATTATATACGTTTATATCGTCATATAACCTAACCTAACCCATCTAGACTCTCGCTGGTAATGTTTTACAAAATCCCGGTCGTGTCGGCCCGTACTTCTCGGTGGGGTCATTATATACGTCTATAACGTTATATATCCTAACCTAAGGGAACCTGACACCTCGGATGTAGTATTTTCCTGGCGGGTCGGCCCCTACTTCTCGGTGGGCACATTATATACGTCTATATCGTAATATAACCTAACCTAACCCATCTAGACTCTCGCTGGTAATGTTTTACAACATCCCGGTCGTGTCGGCCCGTACTTCTCGGTGGGGACATTATATACGTCTATAACGTTATATATCCTAACCTAAGCGAAGCTAACATCTCGGATGTAGTATTTTCCAACATTCCTGGCGGGTCGGCCCAAACTTCTCGGTGGGCACATTATATACATCTATATCGTAATATAACCCAACCTAACCCATCTAGACCCTCGCTGGTAATGTTTTAGACAATCCCGGTCGTGTCGGCCCCTACTTCTCGGTGGGGACGTTATATACGTCTATAACGTTATATATCCTAACCTAAGGGAACCTAACATCTCGGATGTAGTATTTTCCAACATTCCTGGCGGGTCGGCCCCAACTTCTCGGTGGGCACATTATATACGTCTATATTGTAATATAACACAACATAACCCATCTAGACCCTCGCTGGTAATGTTTTACAAAATCCCGGTCGTGTTGGCCCGTACTTCCCGGTTGGGACATTATATACGTCTATAACGTTATATATCCTAACCTAAGGGAACATAACATCTCGGATGTGGTATTTTCCAACATTCCTGGCGGGTCGGCCCCAACTTCTCGGTGGGCACATTATATACGTCTATATCGTAATATATCCTAACCTAACCCATCTGGACCTTCGCTGGTAATGTTTTACAAAATCCCGGTCGTGTCGGCCCGTACTTCTCGGTGGGGACATTATATACGTCTATAACGTTATATATCCTAACCTAAGGGAACCTGACACCTCGGATGTAGTATTTTCCAACATTCCTGGCGGGTCGGCCCCTACTTCCCGGTGGGCACATTATATACGTCAATATCGTAATATAACCTAACCTAACCCATCTAGACTCTCGCTGGTAATGTTTTACAACATCCCGGTCGTGTCGGCCCGTACTTCTCGGTGGGGACATTATATACGTCTATAACGTTATATGTCCTAACGTAAGGGAACCTAACATCTCGGATGTAGTATTTTCCAACATTCCTGGCGGGTCGGCCCCAACTTCTCGGTGGGCACATTATATACGTCTATATCGTAATATAACCTAACCTACCCCATCTAGACCCTCGCTGGTAACGTTTTACAAAATCCCGGTCGTGTCGGCCCGTACTTCTCGGTGGGGACATTATATACGTCTATAACGTTATATGTCCTAACGTAAGGGAACCTAACATCTCGGATGTAGTATTTTCCAACATTCCTGGCGGGTCGGCCCCAACTTCTCGGTGGGCACATTATATACGTTTATATCGTCATATAACCTAACCTAACCCATCTAGACCCTCGCTGGTAATGTTTTACAAAATCCCGGTCGTGTCGGCCCGTACTTCTCGGTGGGGTCATTATATACGTCTATAACGTTATATATCCTAACCTAAGGGAACCTGACACCTCGGATGTAGTATTTTCCAACATTCCTGGCGGGTCGGCCCCTACTTCTCGGTGGGCACATTATATACGTCAATATCGTAATATAACCTAACCTAACCCATCTAGACTCTCGCTGGTAATGTTTTACAACATCCCGGTCGTGTCGGCCCGTACTTCTCGGTGGGGACATTATATACGCCTATAACGTTATATATCCTAACCTAAGCGAAGCTAACATCTCGGATGTAGTATTTTCCAACATTCCTGGCGGGTCGGCCCAAACTTCTCGGTGGGCACATTATATACATCTATATCGTAATATAACCCAACCTAACCCATCTAGACCCTCGCTGGTAATGTTTTAGAAAATCCCGGTCGTGTCGGCACCTACTTCTCGGTGGGGACGTTATATACGTCTATAACGTTATATATCCTAACCTAAGGGAACCTAACATCTCGGATGTAGTATTTTCCAACATTCCTGGCGGGTCGGCCCCAACTTCTCGGTGGGCACATTATATACGTCTATATTGTAATATAACACAACATAATCCATCTAGACCCTCGCTGGTAATGTTTTACAAAATCCCGGTCGTGTTGGCCCGTACTTCCCGGTTGGGACATTATATACGTCTATAACGTTATATATCCTAACCTAAGGGAACCTAACATCTCGGATGTGGTATTTTCCAACATTCCTGGCGGGTCGGCCCCAACTTCTCGGTGGGCACATTATATACGTCTATATCGTAATATATCCTAACCTAACCCATCTGGACCTTCGCTGGTAATGTTTTACAAAATCCCGGTCGTGTCGGCCCGTACTTCTCGGTGGGGACATTATATACGTCTATAACGTTATATATCCTAACCTAAGGAAACTTAACATCTCGGATGTACTATTTTCCAACATTCCTAGCGGGTCGGCCCCTCCTTCTCGGTGGGCACATTATATACGTCTATATCGTAATATAACCTAACCTACCCCATCTAGACCCTCGCTGGTAACGTTTTACAAAATCCCGGTCGTGTCGGCCCGTACTTCTCGGTGGGGACATTATATACGTCTATAACGTTATATGTCCTAACGTAAGGGAACCTAACATCTCGGATGTAGTATTTTCCAACATTCCTGGCGGGTCGGCCCCAACTTCTCGGTGGGCACATTATATACGTCTATATCGTAATATAACCTAACCTACCCCATCTAGACCCTCGCTGGTAACGTTTTACAAAATCCCGGTCGTGTCGGCCCGTACTTCTCGGTGGGGACATTATATACGTCTATAACGTTATATGTCCTAACGTAAGGGAACCTAACATCTCGGATGTAGTATTTTCCAACATTCCTGGCGGGTCGGCCCCAACTTCTCGGTGGGCACATTATATACGTTTATATCGTCATATAACCTAACCTAACCCATCTAGACCCTCGCTGGTAATGTTTTACAAAATCCCGGTCGTGTCGGCCCGTACTTCTCGGTGGGGTCATTATATACGTCTATAACGTTATATATCCTAACCTAAGGGAACCTGACACCTCGGATGTAGTATTTTCCAACATTCCTGGCGGGTCGGCCCCTACTTCTCGGTGGGCACATTATATACGTCAATATCGTAATATAACCTAACCTAACCCATCTAGACTCTCGCTGGTAATGTTTTACAACATCCCGGTCGTGTCGGCCCGTACTTCTCGGTGGGGACATTATATACGTCTATAACGTTATATATCCTAACCTAAGCGAAGCTAACATCTCGGATGTAGTATTTTCCAACATTCCTGGCGGGTCGGCCCAAACTTCTCGGTGGGCACATTATATACATCTATATCGTAATATAACCCAACCTAACCCATCTAGACCCTCGCTGGTAATGTTTTAGAAAATCCCGGTCGTGTCGGCCCCTACTTCTCGGTGGGGACGTTATATACGTCTATAACGTTATATATCCTAACCTAAGGGAACCTAACATCTCGGATGTAGTATTTTCCAACATTCCTGGCGGGTCGGCCCCAACTTCTCGGTGGGCACATTATATACGTCTATATTGTAATATAACACAACATAACCCATCTAGACCCTCGCTGGTAATGTTTTACAAAATCCCGGTCGTGTCGGCCCGTACTTCCCGGTTGGGATATTATATACGTCTATAACGTTATATATCCTAACCTAAGGGAACCTAACATCTCGGATGTAGTATTTTCCAACATTCCTGGCGGGTCGGCCCCTACTTCTCGGTGGGCACATTATATACGTCTATATCGTAACATAATCTAACCTAACTCATCTAGACCATCGCTGGTAATGTTTTACATAATCCCGTTCGTGTCGTCCTGTACGTCTCGGTGCGGACATTATATACGTCTATAACGTTATATATCTTAACCTAAGGCAACTTAACATCTCGGATGTAGTATTTTCCAACATTCCTGGCGGGTCGGCCCCAACTTCTCTGTGGGCACATTATATACGTCTATATCGTAATATAACCTAACCTAACCCATCTAGCACCTCGCTGGTAATGTTTTACAGAATCTCGGTCGTGTCGTCCCGTACGTCTCGGTGCGGACATTATATACGTCTATAACGTTATATATTCTAACCTAAGGCAACTTAACTTCTCGGATGTAGTATTTTCCAACATTCCTGGCGGGTCGGCCCCAACTTCTCGGTGGGCACATTATATACGTCTATATCGTAATATAATCTAACCTAACTCATCTAGACCCTCGCTGGTAATGTTTTACAAAATCCCGGTCGTGTCGGCCCGTACTTCTCGGTGGGGACATTATATACGTCTATAACGTTATATGTCCTAACGTAAGGGAACCTAACATCTCGGATGTAGTATTTTCCAACATTCCTGGCGGGTCGGCCCCAACTTCTCGGTGGGCACATTATATACGTTTATATCGTCATATAACCTAACCTAACCCATCTAGACTCTCGCTGGTAATGTTTTACAAAATCCCGGTCGTGTCGGCCCGTACTTCTCGGTGGGGTCATTATATACGTCTATAACGTTATATATCCTAACCTAAGGGAACCTGACACCTCGGATGTAGTATTTTCCTGGCGGGTCGGCCCCTACTTCTCGGTGGGCACATTATATACGTCTATATCGTAATATAACCTAACCTAACCCATCTAGACTCTCGCTGGTAATGTTTTACAACATCCCGGTCGTGTCGGCCCGTACTTCTCGGTGGGGACATTATATACGTCTATAACGTTATATATCCTAACCTAAGCGAAGCTAACATCTCGGATGTAGTATTTTCCAACATTCCTGGCGGGTCGGCCCAAACTTCTCGGTGGGCACATTATATACATCTATATCGTAATATAACCCAACCTAACCCATCTAGACCCTCGCTGGTAATGTTTTAGACAATCCCGGTCGTGTCGGCCCCTACTTCTCGGTGGGGACGTTATATACGTCTATAACGTTATATATCCTAACCTAAGGAAACTTAACATCTCGGATGTACTATTTTCCAACATTCCTAGCGGGTCGGCCCCTCCTTCTCGGTGGGCACATTATATACGTCTGTATCGTAATATAACCTAACCTACCCCATCTAGACCCTCGCTGGTAACGTTTTACAAAATCCCGGTCGTGTCGGTCCGTACTTCTCGGTGGGGACATTATATACGTCTATAACGTTATATGTCCTAACGTAAGGGAACCTAACATCTCGGATGTAGTATTTTCCAACATTCCTGGCGGGTCGGCCCCAACTTCTCGGTGGGCACATTATATACGTCTATATCGTAATATAACCTAACCTACCCCATCTAGACCCTCGCTGGTAACGTTTTACAAAATCCCGGTCGTGTCGGCCCGTACTTCTCGGTGGGGTCATTATATACGTCTATAACGTTATATATCCTAACCTAAGGGAACCTGACACCTCGGATGTAGTATTTTCCTGGCGGGTCGGCCCCTACTTCTCGGTGGGCACATTATATACGTCTATATCGTAATATAACCTAACCTAACCCATCTAGACTCTCGCTGGTAATGTTTTACAACATCCCGGTCGTGTCGGCCCGTACTTCTCGGTGGGGACATTATATACGTCTATAACGTTATATATCCTAACCTAAGCGAAGCTAACATCTCGGATGTAGTATTTTCCAACATTCCTGGCGGGTCGGCCCAAACTTCTCGGTGGGCACATTATATACATCTATATCGTAATATAACCCAACCTAACCCATCTAGACCCTCGCTGGTAATGTTTTAGACAATCCCGGTCGTGTCGGCCCCTACTTCTCGGTGGGGACGTTATATACGTCTATAACGTTATATATCCTAACCTAAGGAAACTTAACATCTCGGATGTACTATTTTCCAACATTCCTAGCGGGTCGGCCCCTCCTTCTCGGTGGGCACATTATATACGTCTGTATCGTAATACAACCTAACCTACCCCATCTAGACCCTCGCTGGTAACGTTTTACAAAATCCCGGTCGTGTCGGTCCGTACTTCTCGGTGGGGACATTATATACGTCTATAACGTTATATGTCCTAACGTAAGGGAACCTAACATCTCGGATGTAGTATTTTCCAACATTCCTGGCGGGTCGGCCCCAACTTCTCGGTGGGCACATTATATACGTCTATATCGTAATATAACCTAACCTACCCCATCTAGACCCTCGCTGGTAACGTTTTACAAAATCCCGGTCGTGTCGGCCCGTACTTCTCGGTGGGGACATTATATACGTCTATAACGTTATATGTCCTAACGTAAGGGAACCTAACATCTCGGATGTAGTATTTTCCAACATTCCTGGCGGGTCGGCCCCAACTTCTCGGTGGGCACATTATATACGTTTATATCGTCATATAACCTAACCTAACCCATCTAGACCCTCTCTGGTAATGTTTTACAAAATCCCGGTCGTGTCGGCCCGTACTTCTCGGTGGGGTCATTATATACGTCTATAACGTTATATATCCTAACCTAAGGGAACCTGACACCTCGGATGTAGTATTTTCCAACATTCCTGGCGGGTCGGCCCCTACTTCTCGGTGGGCACATTATATACGTCAATATCGTAATATAACCTAACCTAACCCATCTAGACTCTCGCTGGTAATGTTTTACAACATCCCGGTCGCGTCGGCCCGTACTTCTCGGTGGGGACATTATATACGTCTATAACGTTATATATCCTAACCTAAGCGAAGCTAACATCTCGGATGTAGTATTTTCCAACATTCCTGGCGGGTCGGCCCAAACTTCTCGGTGGGCACATTATATACATCTATATCGTAATATAACCCAACCTAACCCATCTAGACCCTCGCTGGTAATGTTTTAGAAAATCCCGGTCGTGTCGGCCCCTACTTCTCGGTGGGGACGTTATATACGTCTATAACGTTATATATCCTAACCTAAGGGAACCTAACATCTCGGATGTAGTATTTTCCAACATTCCTGGCGGGTCGGCCCCAACTTCTCGGTGGGCACATTATATACGTCTATATTGTAATATAACACAACATAACCCATCTAGACCCTCGCTGGTAATGTTTTACAAAATCCCGGTCGTGTCGGCCCGTACTTCTCGGTGGGGACATTATATACGTCTATAACGTTATATATCCTAACCTAAGGGAACCTGACACCTCGGATGTAGTATTTTCCAACATTCCTGGCGGGTCGGCCCCTACTTCCCGGTGGGCACATTATATACGTCAATATCGTAATATAACCTAACCTAACCCATCTAGACTCTCGCTGGTAATGTTTTACAACATCCCGGTCGTGTCGGCCCGTACTTCTCGGTGGGGACATTATATACGTCTATAACGTTATATGTCCTAACGTAAGGGAACCTGACACCTCGGATGTAGTATTTTCCAACATTCCAGGCGGGTCGGCCCCAACTTCTCGGTGGGCACATTATATACGTCTATATTGTAATATAACACAACATAACCCATCTAGACCCTCGCTGGTAATGTTTTACAAAATCCCGGTCGTGTCGGCCCGTACTTCTCGGTGGGGACATTATATACGTCTATAACGTTATATATCCTAACCTAAGGGAACCTGACACCTCGGATGTAGTATTTTCCAACATTCCTGGCGGGTCGGCCCCTACTTCCCGGTGGGCACATTATATACGTCAATATCGTAATATAACCTAACCTAACCCATCTAGACTCTCGCTGGTAATGTTTTACAACATCCCGGTCGTGTCGGCCCGTACTTCTCGGTGGGGACATTATATACGTCTATAACGTTATATGTCCTAACGTAAGGGAACCTAACATCTCGGATGTAGTATTTTCCAACATTCCTGGCGGGTCGGCCCCAACTTCTCGGTGGGCACATTATATACGTCTATATCGTAATATAACCTAACCTACCCCATCTAGACCCTCGCTGGTAACGTTTTACAAAATCCCGGTCGTGTCGGCCCGTACTTCTCGGTGGGGACATTATATACGTCTATAACGTTATATGTCCTAACGTAAGGGAACCTAACATCTCGGATGTAGTATTTTCCAACATTCCTGGCGGGTCGGCCCCAACTTCTCGGTGGGCACATTATATACGTTTATATCGTCATATAACCTAACCTAACCCATCTAGACCCTCGCTGGTAATGTTTTACAAAATCCCGGTCGTGTCGGCCCGTACTTCTCGGTGGGGTCATTATATACGTCTATAACGTTATATATCCTAACCTAAGGGAACCTGACACCTCGGATGTAGTATTTTCCAACATTCCTGGCGGGTCGGCCCCTACTTCTCGGTGGGCACATTATATACGTCAATATCGTAATATAACCTAACCTAACCCATCTAGACTCTCGCTGGTAATGTTTTGCAACATCCCGGTCGTGTCGGCCCGTACTTCTCGGTGGGGACATTATATACGCCTATAACGTTATATATCCTAACCTAAGCGAAGCTAACATCTCGGATGTAGCATTTTCCAACCTTCCTGGCGGGTCGGCCCAAACTTCTCGGTGGGCACATTATATACATCTATATCGTAATATAACCCAACCTAACCCATCTAGACCCTCGCTGGTAATGTTTTAGAAAATCCCGGTCGTGTCGGCACCTACTTCTCGGTGGGGTCATTATATACGTCTATAACGTTATATATCCTAACCTAAGGGAACCTGACACCTCGGATGTAGTATTTTCCAACATTCCTGGCGGGTCGGCCCCTACTTCTCGGTGGGCACATTATATACGTCAATATCGTAATATAACCTAACCTAACCCATCTAGACTCTCGCTGGTAATGTTTTACAACATCCCGGTCGTGTCGGCCCGTACTTCTCGGTGGGGACATTATATACGCCTATAACGTTATATATCCTAACCTAAGCGAAGCTAACATCTCGGATGTAGTATTTTCCAACATTCCTGGCGGGTCGGCCCAAACTTCTCGGTGGGCACATTATATACATCTATATCGTAATATAACCCAACCTAACCCATCTAGACCCTCGCTGGTAATGTTTTAGAAAATCCCGGTCGTGTCGGCACCTACTTCTCGGTGGGGACGTTATATACGTCTATAACGTTATATATCCTAACCTAAGGGAACCTAACATCTCGGATGTAGTATTTTCCAACATTCCTGGCGGGTCGGCCCCAACTTCTCGGTGGGCACATTATATACGTCTATATTGTAATATAACACAACATAATCCATCTAGACCCTCGCTGGTAATGTTTTACAAAATCCCGGTCGTGTTGGCCCGTACTTCCCAGTTGGGACATTATATACGTCTATAACGTTATATATCCTAACCTAAGGGAACCTAACATCTCGGATGTGGTATTTTCCAACATTCCTGGCGGGTCGGCCCCAACTTCTCGGTGGGCACATTATATACGTCTATATCGTAATATATCCTAACCTAACCCATCTGGACCTTCGCTGGTAATGTTTTACAAAATCCCGGTCGTGTCGGCCCGTACTTCTCGGTGGGGACATTATATACGTCTATAACGTTATATATCCTAACCTAAGGAAACTTAACATCTCGGATGTACTATTTTCCAACATTCCTAGCGGGTCGGCCCCTCCTTCTCGGTGGGCACATTATATACGTCTATATCGTAATATAACCTAACCTACCCCATCTAGACCCTCGCTGGTAACGTTTTACAAAATCCCGGTCGTGTCGGCCCGTACTTCTCGGTGGGGACATTATATACGTCTATAACGTTATATGTCCTAACGTAAGGGAACCTAACATCTCGGATGTAGTATTTTCCAACATTCCTGGCGGGTCGGCCCCAACTTCTCGGTGGGCACATTATATACGTCTATATCGTAATATAACCTAACCTACCCCATCTAGACCCTCGCTGGTAACGTTTTACAAAATCCCGGTCGTGTCGGCCCGTACTTCTCGGTGGGGACATTATATACGTCTATAACGTTATATGTCCTAACGTAAGGGAACCTAACATCTCGGATGTAGTATTTTC
Organism: Xylocopa violacea; assembly: GCA_963969225.1. NCBI lineage: Eukaryota > Metazoa > Arthropoda > Insecta > Hymenoptera > Apidae > Xylocopa > Xylocopa violacea. The sequence continues at coordinate 7,602,927 of CAXAJV010000011.1, read as the reverse complement.
CAACATTCCTGGCGGGTCGGCCCCAACTTCTCGGTGGGCACATTATATACGTTTATATCGTCATATAACCTAACCTAACCCATCTAGACCCTCGCTGGTAATGTTTTACAAAATCCCGGTCGTGTCGGCCCGTACTTCTCGGTGGGGTCATTATATACGTCTATAACGTTATATATCCTAACCTAAGGGAACCTGACACCTCGGATGTAGTATTTTCCAACATTCCTGGCGGGTCGGCCCCTACTTCTCGGTGGGCACATTATATACGTCAATATCGTAATATAACCTAACCTAACCCATCTAGACTCTCGCTGGTAATGTTTTACAACATCCCGGTCGTGTCGGCCCGTACTTCTCGGTGGGGACATTATATACGTCTATAACGTTATATATCCTAACCTAAGCGAAGCTAACATCTCGGATGTAGTATTTTCCAACATTCCTGGCGGGTCGGCCCAAACTTCTCGGTGGGCACATTATATACATCTATATCGTAATATAACCCAACCTAACCCATCTAGACCCTCGCTGGTAATGTTTTAGAAAATCCCGGTCGTGTCGGCCCCTACTTCTCGGTGGGGACGTTATATACGTCTATAACGTTATATATCCTAACCTAAGGGAACCTAACATCTCGGATGTAGTATTTTCCAACATTCCTGGCGGGTCGGCCCCAACTTCTCGGTGGGCACATTATATACGTCTATATTGTAATATAACACAACATAACCCATCTAGACCCTCGCTGGTAATGTTTTACAAAATCCCGGTCGTGTCGGCCCGTACTTCCCGGTTGGGATATTATATACGTCTATAACGTTATATATCCTAACCTAAGGGAACCTAACATCTCGGATGTAGTATTTTCCAACATTCCTGGCGGGTCGGCCCCTACTTCTCGGTGGGCACATTATATACGTCTATATCGTAACATAATCTAACCTAACTCATCTAGACCATCGCTGGTAATGTTTTACATAATCCCGTTCGTGTCGTCCTGTACGTCTCGGTGCGGACATTATATACGTCTATAACGTTATATATCTTAACCTAAGGCAACTTAACATCTCGGATGTAGTATTTTCCAACATTCCTGGCGGGTCGGCCCCAACTTCTCGGTGGGCACATTATATACGTCTATATCGTAATATAACCTAACCTAACCCATCTAGCACCTCGCTGGTAATGTTTTACAGAATCTCGGTCGTGTCGTCCCGTACGTCTCGGTGCGGACATTATATACGTCTATAACGTTATATATTCTAACCTAAGGCAACTTAACTTCTCGGATGTAGTATTTTCCAACATTCCTGGCGGGTCGGCCCCAACTTCTCGGTGGGCACATTATATACGTCTATATCGTAATATAATCTAACCTAACTCATCTAGACCCTCGCTGGTAATGTTTTACAAAATCCCGGTCGTGTCGGCCCGTACTTCTCGGTGGGGACATTATATACGTCTATAACGTTATATGTCCTAACGTAAGGGAACCTAACATCTCGGATGTAGTATTTTCCAACATTCCTGGCGGGTCGGCCCCAACTTCTCGGTGGGCACATTATATACGTTTATATCGTCATATAACCTAACCTAACCCATCTAGACTCTCGCTGGTAATGTTTTACAAAATCCCGGTCGTGTCGGCCCGTACTTCTCGGTGGGGTCATTATATACGTCTATAACGTTATATATCCTAACCTAAGGGAACCTGACACCTCGGATGTAGTATTTTCCTGGCGGGTCGGCCCCTACTTCTCGGTGGGCACATTATATACGTCTATATCGTAATATAACCTAACCTAACCCATCTAGACTCTCGCTGGTAATGTTTTACAACATCCCGGTCGTGTCGGCCCGTACTTCTCGGTGGGGACATTATATACGTCTATAACGTTATATATCCTAACCTAAGCGAAGCTAACATCTCGGATGTAGTATTTTCCAACATTCCTGGCGGGTCGGCCCAAACTTCTCGGTGGGCACATTATATACATCTATATCGTAATATAACCCAACCTAACCCATCTAGACCCTCGCTGGTAATGTTTTAGACAATCCCGGTCGTGTCGGCCCCTACTTCTCGGTGGGGACGTTATATACGTCTATAACGTTATATATCCTAACCTAAGGAAACTTAACATCTCGGATGTACTATTTTCCAACATTCCTAGCGGGTCGGCCCCTCCTTCTCGGTGGGCACATTATATACGTCTGTATCGTAATATAACCTAACCTACCCCATCTAGACCCTCGCTGGTAACGTTTTACAAAATCCCGGTCGTGTCGGTCCGTACTTCTCGGTGGGGACATTATATACGTCTATAACGTTATATGTCCTAACGTAAGGGAACCTAACATCTCGGATGTAGTATTTTCCAACATTCCTGGCGGGTCGGCCCCAACTTCTCGGTGGGCACATTATATACGTCTATATCGTAATATAACCTAACCTACCCCATCTAGACCCTCGCTGGTAACGTTTTACAAAATCCCGGTCGTGTCGGCCCGTACTTCTCGGTGGGGACATTATATACGTCTATAACGTTATATGTCCTAACGTAAGGGAACCTAACATCTCGGATGTAGTATTTTCCAACATTCCTGGCGGGTCGGCCCCAACTTCTCGGTGGGCACATTATATACGTTTATATCGTCATATAACCTAACCTAACCCATCTAGACCCTCTCTGGTAATGTTTTACAAAATCCCGGTCGTGTCGGCCCGTACTTCTCGGTGGGGTCATTATATACGTCTATAACGTTATATATCCTAACCTAAGGGAACCTGACACCTCGGATGTAGTATTTTCCAACATTCCTGGCGGGTCGGCCCCTACTTCTCGGTGGGCACATTATATACGTCAATATCGTAATATAACCTAACCTAACCCATCTAGACTCTCGCTGGTAATGTTTTACAACATCCCGGTCGCGTCGGCCCGTACTTCTCGGTGGGGACATTATATACGTCTATAACGTTATATATCCTAACCTAAGCGAAGCTAACATCTCGGATGTAGTATTTTCCAACATTCCTGGCGGGTCGGCCCAAACTTCTCGGTGGGCACATTATATACATCTATATCGTAATATAACCCAACCTAACCCATCTAGACCCTCGCTGGTAATGTTTTAGAAAATCCCGGTCGTGTCGGCCCCTACTTCTCGGTGGGGACGTTATATACGTCTATAACGTTATATATCCTAACCTAAGGGAACCTAACATCTCGGATGTAGTATTTTCCAACATTCCTGGCGGGTCGGCCCCAACTTCTCGGTGGGCACATTATATACGTCTATATTGTAATATAACACAACATAACCCATCTAGACCCTCGCTGGTAATGTTTTACAAAATCCCGGTCGTGTCGGCCCGTACTTCTCGGTGGGGACATTATATACGTCTATAACGTTATATATCCTAACCTAAGGGAACCTGACACCTCGGATGTAGTATTTTCCAACATTCCTGGCGGGTCGGCCCCTACTTCCCGGTGGGCACATTATATACGTCAATATCGTAATATAACCTAACCTAACCCATCTAGACTCTCGCTGGTAATGTTTTACAACATCCCGGTCGTGTCGGCCCGTACTTCTCGGTGGGGACATTATATACGTCTATAACGTTATATGTCCTAACGTAAGGGAACCTAACATCTCGGATGTAGTATTTTCCAACATTCCTGGCGGGTCGGCCCCAACTTCTCGGTGGGCACATTATATACGTCTATATCGTAATATAACCTAACCTACCCCATCTAGACCCTCGCTGGTAACGTTTTACAAAATCCCGGTCGTGTCGGCCCGTACTTCTCGGTGGGGACATTATATACGTCTATAACGTTATATGTCCTAACGTAAGGGAACCTAACATCTCGGATGTAGTATTTTCCAACATTCCTGGCGGGTCGGCCCCAACTTCTCGGTGGGCACATTATATACGTTTATATCGTCATATAACCTAACCTAACCCATCTAGACCCTCGCTGGTAATGTTTTACAAAATCCCGGTCGTGTCGGCCCGTACTTCTCGGTGGGGTCATTATATACGTCTATAACGTTATATATCCTAACCTAAGGGAACCTGACACCTCGGATGTAGTATTTTCCAACATTCCTGGCGGGTCGGCCCCTACTTCTCGGTGGGCACATTATATACGTCAATATCGTAATATAACCTAACCTAACCCATCTAGACTCTCGCTGGTAATGTTTTACAACATCCCGGTCGTGTCGGCCCGTACTTCTCGGTGGGGACATTATATACGCCTATAACGTTATATATCCTAACCTAAGCGAAGCTAACATCTCGGATGTAGTATTTTCCAACATTCCTGGCGGGTCGGCCCAAACTTCTCGGTGGGCACATTATATACATCTATATCGTAATATAACCCAACCTAACCCATCTAGACCCTCGCTGGTAATGTTTTAGAAAATCCCGGTCGTGTCGGCACCTACTTCTCGGTGGGGACGTTATATACGTCTATAACGTTATATATCCTAACCTAAGGGAACCTAACATCTCGGATGTAGTATTTTCCAACATTCCTGGCGGGTCGGCCCCAACTTCTCGGTGGGCACATTATATACGTCTATATTGTAATATAACACAACATAATCCATCTAGACCCTCGCTGGTAATGTTTTACAAAATCCCGGTCGTGTTGGCCCGTACTTCCCGGTTGGGACATTATATACGTCTATAACGTTATATATCCTAACCTAAGGGAACCTAACATCTCGGATGTGGTATTTTCCAACATTTCTGGCGGGTCGGCCCCAACTTCTCGGTGGGCACATTATATACGTCTATATCGTAATATATCCTAACCTAACCCATCTGGACCTTCGCTGGTAATGTTTTACAAAATCCCGGTCGTGTCGGCCCGTACTTCTCGGTGGGGACATTATATACGTCTATAACGTTATATATCCTAACCTAAGGAAACTTAACATCTCGGATGTACTATTTTCCAACATTCCTAGCGGGTCGGCCCCTCCTTCTCGGTGGGCACATTATATACGTCTATATCGTAATATAACCTAACCTACCCCATCTAGACCCTCGCTGGTAACGTTTTACAAAATCCCGGTCGTGTCGGCCCGTACTTCTCGGTGGGGACATTATATACGTCTATAACGTTATATGTCCTAACGTAAGGGAACCTAACATCTCGGATGTAGTATTTTCCAACATTCCTGGCGGGTCGGCCCCAACTTCTCGGTGGGCACATTATATACGTCTATATCGTAATATAACCTAACCTACCCCATCTAGACCCTCGCTGGTAACGTTTTACAAAATCCCGGTCGTGTCGGCCCGTACTTCTCGGTGGGGACATTATATACGTCTATAACGTTATATGTCCTAACGTAAGGGAACCTAACATCTCGGATGTAGTATTTTCCAACATTCCTGGCGGGTCGGCCCCAACTTCTCGGTGGGCACATTATATACGTTTATATCGTCATATAACCTAACCTAACCCATCTAGACCCTCGCTGGTAATGTTTTACAAAATCCCGGTCGTGTCGGCCCGTACTTCTCGGTGGGGTCATTATATACGTCTATAACGTTATATATCCTAACCTAAGGGAACCTGACACCTCGGATGTAGTATTTTCCAACATTCCTGGCGGGTCGGCCCCTACTTCTCGGTGGGCACATTATATACGTCAATATCGTAATATAACCTAACCTAACCCATCTAGACTCTCGCTGGTAATGTTTTACAACATCCCGGTCGTGTCGGCCCGTACTTCTCGGTGGGGACATTATATACGTCTATAACGTTATATATCCTAACCTAAGCGAAGCTAACATCTCGGATGTAGTATTTTCCAACATTCCTGGCGGGTCGGCCCAAACTTCTCGGTGGGCACATTATATACATCTATATCGTAATATAACCCAACCTAACCCATCTAGACCCTCGCTGGTAATGTTTTAGAAAATCCCGGTCGTGTCGGCCCCTACTTCTCGGTTGGGACGTTATATACGTCTATAACGTTATATATCCTAACCTAAGGGAACCTAACATCTCGGATGTAGTATTTTCCAACATTCCTGGCGGGTCGGCCCCAACTTCTCGGTGGGCACATTATATACGTCTATATTGTAATATAACACAACATAACCCATCTAGACCCTCGCTGGTAATGTTTTACAAAATCCCGGTCGTGTCGGCCCGTACTTCCCGGTTGGGATATTATATACGTCTATAACGTTATATATCCTAACCTAAGGGAACCTAACATCTCGGATGTAGTATTTTCCAACATTCCTGGCAGGTCGGCCCCAACTTCTCGGTGGGCACATTATATACGTCTATATCGTAATATATCCTAACCTAACCCATCTGGACCTTCGCTGGTAATGTTTTACAAAATCCCGGTCGTGTCGGCCCGTACTTCTCGGTGGGGACATTATATACGTCTATAACGTTATATATCCTAACCTAAGGGAACCTAACATCTCGGATGTAGTATTTTCCAACATTCCAGTCGTGACGGACCCTACTTCTCGGTGGGGACATTATATACGTCTATATCGTAATATAACCTAACCTAACCCATTTTGCCCCTCCGTGATAATGTTTTACAGAATCCCGGCCGTGTCGTACCGTAGATCTCGGTTGGGACATTGTATGCATCTGTAACGTAATATACCCTAACCAAAGGCAACCTAACATCTCGAATGTAGTATTTCACAACATTCCTGGCGGGTCCGCCCCACTTCTCGGTAGGAACATTATATACGTCTATAACGTAATATAACCTAACCTAATCCATCTAGCCCCTCGCTGGTAATGTTTTACAAAATCCCGGTCGTGTCGGCCCGTACTTCTCGGTGGGGACATTATATACGTCTATAACGTTATATATCCTAACCTAAGGAAACTTAACATCTCGGATGTACTATTTTCCAACATTCCTAGCGGGTCGGCCCCTCCTTCTCGGTGGGCACATTATATACGTCTATATCGTAATATAACCTAACCTACCCCATCTAGACCCTCGCTGGTAACGTTTTACAAAATCCCGGTCGTGTCGGCACGTACTTCTCGGTGGGGACATTATATACGTCTATAACGTTATATGTCCTAACGTAAGGGAACCTAACATCTCGGATGTAGTATTTTCCAACATTCCTGGCGGGTCGGCCCCAACTTCTCGGTGGGCACATTATATACGTCTATATCGTAATATAACCTAACCTACCCCATCTAGACCCTCGCTGGTAACGTTTTACAAAATCCCGGTCGTGTCGGCCCGTACTTCTCGGTGGGGACATTATATACGTCTATAACGTTATATGTCCTAACGTAAGGGAACCTAACATCTCGGATGTAGTATTTTCCAACATTCCTGGCGGGTCGGCCCCAACTTCTCGGTGGGCACATTATATACGTTTATATCGTCATATAACCTAACCTAACCCATCTAGACCCTCGCTGGTAATGTTTTACAAAATCCCGGTCGTGTCGGCCCGTACTTCTCGGTGGGGACATTATATACGTCTATAACGTTATATATCCTAACCTAAGGGAAGCTAGCATCTCGGATGTAGTATTTTCCAGCATTCCTGTCGGGTCGGCCCAAACTTCTCGGCGGGCACATTATATACGTCTATATCGTAATATAACCTAACCTAACCCATCTAGACCCTCGCTGGTAATGTTTTACAAAATCCCGGTCGTGTCGGCCCGTACTTCTCGGTGGGGACATTATATACGTCTATAACGTTATATATCCTAACCTAAGGAAACTTAACATCTCGGATGTACTATTTTCCAACATTCCTAGCGGGTCGGCCCCTCCTTCTCGGTGGGCACATTATATACGTCTATATCGTAATATAACCTAACCTACCCCATCTAGACCCTCGCTGGTAACGTTTTACAAAATCCCGGTCGTGTTGGCCCGTACTTCCCGGTTGGGACATTATATACGTCTATAACGTTATATATCCTAACCTAAGGGAACCTAACATCTCGGATGTGGTATTTTCCAACATTTCTGGCGGGTCGGCCCCAACTTCTCGGTGGGCACATTATATACGTCTATATCGTAATATATCCTAACCTAACCCATCTGGACCTTCGCTGGTAATGTTTTACAAAATCCCGGTCGTGTCGGACCGTACTTCTCGGTGGGGACATTATATACGTCTATAACGTTATATATCCTAACCTAAGGGAACCTGACACCTCGGATGTAGTATTTTCCAACATTCCTGGCGGGTCGGCCCCTACTTCTCGGTGGGCACATTATATACGTCAATATCGTAATATAACCTAACCTAACCCATCTAGACTCTCGCTGGTAATGTTTTACAACATCCCGGTCGTGTCGGCCCGTACTTCTCGGTGGGGACATTATATACGTCTATAACGTTATATATCCTAACCTAAGGGAACCTAACATCTCGGATGTAGTATTTTCCAACATTCCTGGCGGGTCGGCCCCAACTTCTCGGTGGGCACATTATATACGTCTATATCGTAATATATCCTAACCTAACCCATCTGGACCTTCGCTGGTAATGTTTTACAAAATTCCGGTCGTGTCGGCCCGTACTTCTCGGTGGGGACATTATATACGTCTATAACGTTATATATCCTAACCTAAGGGAACCTAACATCTCGGATGTAGTATTTTCCAACATTCCAGGCGTGACGGACCCTACTTCTCGGTGGGGACATTATATACGTCTATATCGTAATATAACCTAACCTAACCCATTTTGCCCCTCCGTGATAATGTTTTACAGAATCCCGGCCGTGTCGTACCGTAGATCTCGGTTGGGACATTGTATGCATCTGTAACGTAATATACCCTAACCAAAGGCAACCTAACATCTCGAATGTAGTATTTCACAACATTCCTGGCGGGTCCGCCCCACTTCTCGGTAGGAACATTATATACGTCTATAACGTAATATAACCTAACCTAACCCATCTAGCCCCTCGCTGGTAATGTTTTACAAAATCCCGGTCGTGTCGGCCCGTACTTCTCGGTGGGGACATTATATACGTCTATAACGTTATATATCCTAACCTAAGGAAACTTAACATCTCGGATGTACTATTTTCCAACATTCCTAGCGGGTCGGCCCCTCCTTCTCGGTGGGCACATTATATACGTCTATATCGTAATATATCCTAACCTAACCCATCTGGACCTTCGCTGGTAATGTTTTACAAAATCCCGGTCGTGTCGGCCCGTACTTCTCGGTGGGGACATTATATACGTCTATAACGTTATATATCCTAACCTAAGGGAACCTGACACCTCGGATGTAGTATTTTCCAACATTCCTGGCGGGTCGGCCCCTACTTCTCGGTGGGCACATTATATACGTCAATATCGTAATATAACCTAACCTAACCCATCTAGACTCTCGCTGGTAATGTTTTACAACATCCCGGACGTGTCGGCCCGTACTTCTCGGTGGGGACATTATATACGTCTATAACGTTATATGTCCTAACGTAAGGGAACCTAACATCTCGGATGTAGTATTTTCCAACATTCCTGGCGGGTCGGCCCCAACTTCTCGGTGGGCACATTATATACGTCTATATCGTAATATAACCTAACCTACCCCATCTAGACCCTCGCTGGTAACGTTTTACAAAATCCCGGTCGTGTCGGCCCGTACTTCTCGGTGGGGACATTATATACGTCTATAACGTTATATGTCCTAACGTAAGGGAACCTAACATCTCGCATGTAGTATTTTCCAACATTCCTGGCGGGTCGGCCCCAACTTCTCGGTGGGCACATTATATACGTTTATATCGTCATATAACCTAACCTAACCCATCTAGACCCTCGCTGGTAATGTTTTACAAAATCCCGGTCGTGTCGGCCCGTACTTCTCGGTGGGGTTATTATATACGTCTATAACGTTATATATCCTAACCTAAGGGAACCAGACACCTCGGATGTAGTATTTTCCAACATTCCTGGCGGGTCGGCCCCTACTTCTCGGTGGGCACATTATATACGTCAATATCGTAATATAACCTAACCTAACCCATCTAGACTCTCGCTGGTAATGTTTTACAACATCCCGGTCGTGTCGGCCCGTACTTCTCGGTGGGGACATTATATACGCCTATAACGTTATATATCCTAACCTAAGCGAAGCTGACATCTCGGATGTAGTATTTTCCAACATTCCTGGCGGGTCGGCCCAAACTTCTCGGTGGGCACATTATATACGTCAATATCGTAATATAACCTAACCTAACCCATCTAGACTCTCGCTGGTAATGTTTTACAACATCCCGGTCGTGTCGGCCCGTACTTCTCGGTGGGGACATTATATACGTCTATAACGTTATATGTCCTAACGTAAGGGAACCTAACATCTCGGATGTAGTATTTTCCAACATTCCTGGCGGGTCGGCCCCAACTTCTCGGTGGGCACATTATATACGTCTATATCGTAATATAACCTAACCTACCCCATCTAGACCCTCGCTGGTAATGTTTTACAAAATCCCGGTCGTGTCGGCCCGTACTTCTCGGTGGGGTTATTATATACGTCTATAACGTTATATATCCTAACCTAAGGGAACCTGACACCTCGGATGTAGTATTTTCCAACATTCCTGGCGGGTCGGCCCCTACTTCTCGGTGGGCACATTATATACGTCAATATCGTAATATAACCTAACCTAACCCATCTAGACTCTCGCTGGTAATGTTTTACAACATCCCGGTCGTGTCGGCCCGTACTTCTCGGTGGGGACATTATATACGTCTATAACGTTATATATCCTAACCTAAGGAAACTTAACATCTCGGATGTACTATTTTCCAACATTCCTAGCGGGTCGGCCCCTCCTTCTCGGTGGGCACATTATATACGTCTATATCGTAATATAACCTAACCTACCCCATCTAGACCCTCGCTGGTAACGTTTTACAAAATCCCGGTCGTGTTGGCCCGTACTTCCCGGTTGGGACATTATATACGTCTATAACGTTATATATCCTAACCTAAGGGAACCTAACATCTCGGATGTGGTATTTTCCAACATTCCTGGCGGGTCGGCCCCAACTTCTCGGTGGGCACATTATATACGTCTATATCGTAATATATCCTAACCTAACCCATCTGGACCTTCGCTGGTAATGTTTTACAAAATCCCGGTCGTGTCGGCCCGTACTTCTCGGTGGGGACATTATATACGTCTATAACGTTATATATCCTAACCTAAGGGAACCTGACACCTCGGATGTAGTATTTTCCAACATTCCTGGCGGGTCGGCCCCTACTTCTCGGTGGGCACATTATATACGTCAATATCGTAATATAACCTAACCTAACCCATCTAGACTCTCGCTGGTAATGTTTTACAACATCCCGGACGTGTCGGCCCGTACTTCTCGGTGGGGACATTATATACGTCTATAACGTTATATGTCCTAACGTAAGGGAACCTAACATCTCGGATGTAGTATTTTCCAACATTCCTGGCGGGTCGGCCCCAACTTCTCGGTGGGCACATTATATACGTCTATATCGTAATATAACCTAACCTACCCCATCTAGACCCTCGCTGGTAACGTTTTACAAAATCCCGGTCGTGTCGGCCCGTACTTCTCGGTGGGGACATTATATACGTCTATAACGTTATATGTCCTAACGTAAGGGAACCTAACATCTCGGATGTAGTATTTTCCAACATTCCTGGCGGGTCGGCCCCAACTTCTCGGTGGGCACATTATATACGTTTATATCGTCATATAACCTAACCTAACCCATCTAGACCCTCGCTGGTAATGTTTTACAAAATCCCGGTCGTGTCGGCCCGTACTTCTCGGTGGGGTTATTATATACGTCTATAACGTTATATATCCTAACCTAAGGGAACCTGACACCTCGGATGTAGTATTTTCCAACATTCCTGGCGGGTCGGCCCCTACTTCTCGGTGGGCACATTATATACGTCAATATCGTAATATAACCTAACCTAACCCATCTAGACTCTCGCTGGTAATGTTTTACAACATCCCGGTCGTGTCGGCCCGTACTTCTCGGTGGGGACATTATATACGCCTATAACGTTATATATCCTAACCTAAGCGAAGCTGACATCTCGGATGTAGTATTTTCCAACATTCCTGGCGGGTCGGCCCAAACTTCTCGGTGGGCACATTATATACGTCAATATCGTAATATAACCTAACCTAACCCATCTAGACTCTCGCTGGTAATGTTTTACAACATCCCGGTCGTGTCGGCCCGTACTTCTCGGTGGGGACATTATATACGTCTATAACGTTATATGTCCTAACGTAAGGGAACCTAACATCTCGGATGTAGTATTTTCCAACATTCCTGGCGGGTCGGCCCCAACTTCTCGGTGGGCACATTATATACGTCTATATCGTAATATAACCTAACCTACCCCATCTAGACCCTCGCTGGTAACGTTTTACAAAATCCCGGTCGTGTCGGCCCGTACTTCTCGGTGGGGACATTATATACGTCTATAACGTTATATGTCCTAACGTAAGGGAACCTAACATCTCGGATGTAGTATTTTCCAACATTCCTGGCGGGTCGGCCCCAACTTCTCGGTGGGCACATTATATACGTTTATATCGTCATATAACCTAACCTAACCCATCTAGACCCTCGCTGGTAATGTTTTACAAAATCCCGGTCGTGTCGGCCCGTACTTCTCGGTGGGGTCATTATATACGTCTATAACGTTATATATCCTAACCTAAGGGAACCTGACACCTCGGATGTAGTATTTTCCAACATTCCTGGCGGGTCGGCCCCTACTTCTCGGTGGGCACATTATATACGTCAATATCGTAATATAACCTAACCTAACCCATCTAGACTCTCGCTGGTAATGTTTTACAACATCCCGGTCGTGTCGGCCCGTACTTCTCGGTGGGGACATTATATACGCCTATAACGTTATATATCCTAACCTAAGCGAAGCTAACATCTCGGATGTAGTATTTTCCAACATTCCTGGCGGGTCGGCCCAAACTTCTCGGTGGGCACATTATATACATCTATATCGTAATATAACCCAACCTAACCCATCTAGACCCTCGCTGGTAATGTTTTACAAAATCCCGGTCGTGTTGGCCCGTACTTCCCGGTTGGGACATTATATACGTCTATAACGTTATATATCCTAACCTAAGGGAACCTAACATCTCGGATGTGGTATCTTCCAACATTCCTGGCGGGTCGGCCCCAACTTCTCGGTGGGCACATTATATACGTCTATATCGTAATATATCCTAACCTAACCCATCTGGACCTTCGCTGGTAATGTTTTACAAAATCCCGGTCGTGTCGGCCCGTACTTCTCTGTGGGGACATTATATACGTCTATAACGTTATATATCCTAACCTAAGGAAACTTAACATCTCGGATGTACTATTTTCCAACATTCCTAGCGGGTCGGCCCCTCCTTCTCGGTGGGCACATTATATACGTCTATATCGTAATATAACCTAACCTACCCCATCTAGACCCTCGCTGGTAACGTTTTACAAAATCCCGGTCGTGTCGGCCCGTACTTCTCGGTGGGGACATTATATACGTCTATAACGTTATATGTCCTAACGTAAGGGAACATAACATCTCGGATGTAGTATTTTCCAACATTCCTGGCGGGTCGGCCCCAACTTCTCGGTGGGCACATTATATACGTCTATATCGTAATATAACCTAACCTACCCCATCTAGACCCTCGCTGGTAACGTTTTACAAAATCCCGGTCGTGTCGGCCCGTACTTCTCGGTGGGGACATTATATACGTCTATAACGTTATATGTCCTAACGTAAGGGAACCTAACATCTCGGATGTAGTATTTTCCAACATTCCTGGCGGGTCGGCCCCAACTTCTCGGTGGGCACATTATATACGTTTATATCGTCATATAACCTAACCTAACCCATCTAGACCCTCGCTGGTAATGTTTTACAAAATCCCGGTCGTGTCGGCCCGTACTTCTCGGTGGGGACATTATATACGTCTATAACGTTATATATCCTAACCTAAGGGAAGCTAGCATCTCGGATGTAGTATTTTCCAGCATTCCTGTCGGGTCGGCCCAAACTTCTCGGCGGGCACATTATATACGTCTATATCGTAATATAACCTAACCTAACCCATCTAGACCCTCGCTGGTAATGTTTTACAAAATCCCGGTCGTGTCGGCCCGTACTTCTCGGTGGGGACATTATATACGTCTATAACGTTATATATCCTAACCTAAGGAAACTTAACATCTCGGATGTACTATTTTCCAACATTCCTAGCGGGTCGGCCCCTCCTTCTCGGTGGGCACATTATATACGTCTATATCGTAATATAACCTAACCTACCCCATCTAGACCCTCGCTGGTAACGTTTTACAAAATCCCGGTCGTGTTGGCCCGTACTTCCCGGTTGGGACATTATATACGTCTATAACGTTATATATCCTAACCTAAGGGAACCTAACATCTCGGATGTGGTATTTTCCAACATTCCTGGCGGGTCGGCCCCAACTTCTCGGTGGGCACGTTATATACGTCTATATCGTAATATATCCTAACCTAACCCATCTAGACTCTCGCTGGTAATGTTTTACAACATCCCGGTCGTGTCGGCCCGTACTTCTCGGTGGGGACATTATATACGTCTATAACGTTATATGTCCTAACGTAAGGGAACCTAACATCTCGGATGTAGTATTTTCCAACATTCCTGGCGGGTCGGCCCCAACTTCTCGGTGGGCACATTATATACGTCTATATCGTAATATAACCTAACCTACCCCATCTAGACCCTCGCTGGTAACGTTTTACAAAATCCCGGTCGTGTCGGCCCGTACTTCTCGGTGGGGACATTATATACGTCTATAACGTTATATGTCCTAACGTAAGGGAACCTAACATCTCGGATGTAGTATTTTCCAACATTCCTGGCGGGTCGGCCCCAACTTCTCGGTGGGCACATTATATACGTTTATATCGTCATATAACCTAACCTAACCCATCTAGACCCTCGCTGGTAATGTTTTACAAAATCCCGGTCGTGTCGGCCCGTACTTCTCGGTGGGGTCATTATATACGTCTATAACGTTATATATCCTAACCTAAGGGAACCTGACACCTCGGATGTAGTATTTTCCAACATTCCTGGCGGGTCGGCCCCTACTTCTCGGTGGGCACATTATATACGTCAATATCGTAATATAACCTAACCTAACCCATCTAGACTCTCGCTGGTAATGTTTTACAACATCCCGGTCGTGTCGGCCCGTACTTCTCGGTGGGGACATTATATACGCCTATAACGTTATATATCCTAACCTGAGCGAAGCTGACATCTCGGATGTAGTATTTTCCAACATTCCTGGCGGGTCGGCCCAAACTTCTCGGTGGGCACATTATATACATCTATATCGTAATATAACCCAACCTAACCCATCTAGACCCTCGCTGGTAATGTTTTAGAAAATCCCGGTCGTGTCGGCACCTACTTCTCGGTGGGGACGTTATATACGTCTATAACGTTATATATCCTAACCTAAGGGAACCTAACATCTCGGATGTAGTATTTTCCAACATTCCTGGCGGGTCGGCCCCAACTTCTCGGTGGGCACATTATATACGTTTATATCGTCATATAACCTAACCTAACCCATCTAGACCCTCGCTGGTAATGTTTTACAAAATCCCGGTCGTGTCGGCCCGTACTTCTCGGTGGGGACATTATATACGTCTATAACGTTATATATCCTAACCTAAGGGAAGCTAGCATCTCGGATGTAGTATTTTCCAGCATTCCTGTCGGGTCGGCCCAAACTTCTCGGCGGGCACATTATATACGTCTATATCGTAATATAACCTAACCTAACCCATCTAGACCCTCGCTGGTAATGTTTTACAAAATCCCGGTCGTGTCGGCCCGTACTTCTCGGTGGGGACATTATATACGTCTATAACGTTATATATCCTAACCTAAGGAAACTTAACATCTCGGATGTACTATTTTCCAACATTCCTAGCGGGTCGGCCCCTCCTTCTCGGTGGGCACATTATATACGTCTATATCGTAATATAACCTAACCTACCCCATCTAGACCCTCGCTGGTAACGTTTTACAAAATCCCGGTCGTGTTGGCCCGTACTTCCCGGTTGGGACATTATATACGTCTATAACGTTATATATCCTAACCTAAGGGAACCTAACATCTCGGATGTGGTATTTTCCAACATTCCTGGCGGGTCGGCCCCAACTTCTCGGTGGGCACGTTATATACGTCTATATCGTAATATATCCTAACCTAACCCATCTAGACTCTCGCTGGTAATGTTTTACAACATCCCGGTCGTGTCGGCCCGTACTTCTCGGTGGGGACATTATATACGTCTATAACGTTATATGTCCTAACGTAAGGGAACCTAACATCTCGGATGTAGTATTTTCCAACATTCCTGGCGGGTCGGCCCCAACTTCTCGGTGGGCACATTATATACGTCTATATCGTAATATAACCTAACCTACCCCATCTAGACCCTCGCTGGTAACGTTTTACAAAATCCCGGTCGTGTCGGCCCGTACTTCTCGGTGGGGACATTATATACGTCTATAACGTTATATGTCCTAACGTAAGGGAACCTAACATCTCGGATGTAGTATTTTCCAACATTCCTGGCGGGTCGGCCCCAACTTCTCGGTGGGCACATTATATACGTTTATATCGTCATATAACCTAACCTAACCCATCTAGACCCTCGCTGGTAATGTTTTACAAAATCCCGGTCGTGTCGGCCCGTACTTCTCGGTGGGGTCATTATATACGTCTATAACGTTATATATCCTAACCTAAGGGAACCTGACACCTCGGATGTAGTATTTTCCAACATTCCTGGCGGGTCGGCCCCTACTTCTCGGTGGGCACATTATATACGTCAATATCGTAATATAACCTAACCTAACCCATCTAGACTCTCGCTGGTAATGTTTTACAACATCCCGGTCGTGTCGGCCCGTACTTCTCGGTGGGGACATTATATACGCCTATAACGTTATATATCCTAACCTGAGCGAAGCTGACATCTCGGATGTAGTATTTTCCAACATTCCTGGCGGGTCGGCCCAAACTTCTCGGTGGGCACATTATATACATCTATATCGTAATATAACCCAACCTAACCCATCTAGACCCTCGCTGGTAATGTTTTAGAAAATCCCGGTCGTGTCGGCACCTACTTCTCGGTGGGGACGTTATATACGTCTATAACGTTATATATCCTAACCTAAGGGAACCTAACATCTCGGATGTAGTATTTTCCAACATTCCTGGCGGGTCGGCCCCAACTTCTCGGTGGGCACATTATATACGTCTATAACGTAATATAACCTAACCTAACCCATCTAGCCCCTCGCTGGTAATGTTTTACAAAATCCCGGTCGTGTCGGCCCGTACTTCTCGGTGGGGACATTATATACGTCAATAACGTTATATATCCTAACCTAAGGGAAGCTAGCATCTCGGATGTAGTATTTTCCAGCATTCCTGTCGGGTCGGCCCAAACTTCTCGGCGGGCACATTATATACGTCTATATCGTAATATAACCTAACCTAACCCATCTAGACCCTCGCTGGTAATGTTTTACAAAATCCCGGTCGTGTCGGCCAGTACTTCTCGGTGGGCACATTATATACGTCTATAACGTTATATATCCTAACCTAAGGAAACTTAACATCTCGGATGTAGTATTTTCCAACATTCCTGGCGGGTCGGCCCAAACTTCTCGGTGGGCACATTATATACATCTATATCGTAATATAACCCAACCTAACCCATCTAGACCCTCGCTGGTAATGTTTTACAAAATCCCGGTCGTGTCGGCCCCTACTTCTCGGTGGGGACGTTATATACGTCTATAACGTTATATATCCTAACCTAAGGGAACCTAACATCTCGGATGTAGTATTTTCCAGCATTCCTGGCGGGTCGGCCCAAACTTCTCGGTGGGCACATTATATACATCTATATCGTAATATAACCCAACCTAACCCATCTAGACCCTCGCTGGTAATGTTTTACAAAATCCCGGTCGTGTCGGCCCCTACTTCTCGGTGGGGACGTTATATACGTCTATAACGTTATATATCCTAACCTAAGGGAACCTGACATCTCGGATGTAGTATTTTCCAACATTCCTGGCGGGTCGGCCCCTACTTCTCGGTGGGAACATCATATACGTCTATATCGTAATATAACCTAACCTAACCCATCTAGACCCTCGCTGGTAATGTTTTACAAAATCCCGGTCGTGTCGGCACGTACTTCTCGGGGGGACATTATATACGTCTATATCGTTATATATCCTAACCTAAGGGAACCTAACATCTCGGATGTAGTATTTCCCACCATTCCTAGCGGGTCGGCCCCTACTTCTCGGTGGGCACATTATATACGTCTATATCGTAATATAACCTAACCTGACCCGTCTAGACCCTCGCTGGTAATGTTTTACAAAATCCCGGTCGTGTCGGTCCGTATGTCTCGATGCGGACATTATATACGTCTATAACGTTATATATCCTAACCTAAGGCAACTTAACATCTCGGATGTAGTATTTTCCAACATTCCTGGCGGTTCGGCCCCTACTTCTCGGGGGGCACATTATATACGTCTATATCGTAATATAATCTAACCTAACTCATCTAGACCCTCGCTGGTAATGTTTTACATAATCCCGGTCGTGTCGTCCTGTACGTCTCGGTGCGGACGTTATATACGTCTATAACGTTATATATCCTAACCTAAGGCAACTTAACATCTCGGATGTAGTATTTTCCAACATTCCCGGCGGGTCGGCCCCAACTTCTCGGTGGGCACATTATATACGTCTATATCGTAATATATCCTAACCTAACCCATCTGGACCTTCGCTGGTAATGTTTTACAAAATCCCGGTCGTGTCGGCCCGTACTTCTCGGTGGGGACATTATATACGTCTATAACGTTATATATCCTAACCTAAGGGAACCTAACATCTCGGATGTAGTATTTTCCAACATTCCAGGCGTGACGGCCCCTACTTCTCGGTGGGGACATTATATACGTCTATATCGTAATATAACCTAACCTAACCCATTTTGCCCCTCCGTGATAATGTTTTACAGAATCCCGGCCGTGTCGTACCGTAGATCTCGGTTGGGACATTGTATGCATCTGTAACGTAATATACCCTAACCAAAGGCAACCTAACATCTCGAATGTAGTATTTCACAACATTCCTGGCGGGTCCGCCCCACTTCTCGGTAGGAACATTATATACGTCTATAACGTAACATAACCTAACCTAACCCATCTAGCCCCTCGCTGGTAATGTTTTACAAAATCCCGGTCGTGTCGGCCCGTACTTCTCGGTGGGGACATTATATACGTCTATAACGTTATATATCCTAACCTAAGGGAAGCTAGCATCTCGGATGTAGTATTTTCCAGCATTCCTGGCGGGTCGGCCCAAACTTCTCGACGGGCACATTATATACGTCTATATCGTAATATAACCTAACCTAACCCATCTAGACCCTCGCTGGTAATGTTTTACAAAATCCCGGTCGTGTCGGCCCGTACTTCTCGGTGGGGACATTATATACGTCTATAACGTTATATATCCTAACCTAAGGGAACCTAGCATCGCGGATGTAGTATTTCACAACATTCCTGGCGGGTCGGCCCCAACTTCTCGGTGGGCACATTATATACATCTATATCGTAATATAACCTAACCTAACCCATCTGGACCATCGCTGGTAATGTTTTACAAAATCCCGGTCGTGTCGGCCCGTACATCTCGGTGGGGACATTATATACGTCTATAACGTTATATATCCTAACCTAAGGAAACTTAACATCTCGGATGTACTATTTTCCAACATTCCTAGCGGGTCGGCCCCTCCTTCTCGGTGGGCACATTATATACGTCTATATCGTAATATAACCTAACCTACCCCATCTAGACCCTCGCTGGTAACGTTTTACAAAAGCCCGGTCGTGTCGGCCCGTACTTCTCGGTGGGGACATTATATACGTCTATAACGTTATATATCCTAACCTAAGGGAACCTGACATCTCGGATGTAGTATTTTCCAACATTCCTGGCTTGTCGGCCCCAACTTCTCGGTGGGCACATTATATACTTCTATATCGGAATATAACCTAACCTAACCCATCTAGACCCTCGCTGGTAATGTTTTACAAAATCCCGGTCGTGTCGGCCCGTACTTCTCGGTGGGGTCATTATATACGTCTATAACATTATATATCCTAACCTAAGGGAACCTGACATCTCGGATGTAGTATTTTCCAACATTCCTGGCGGGTCGGCCCCTACTTCTCGGTGGGAACATCATATACGTCTATATCGTAGTATAACCTAACCTAACCCATCTAGACCCTCGCTGGTAATGTTTTACAAAATCCCGGTCGTGTCGGCACGTACTTCTCGGGGGGACATTATATACGTCTATATCGTTATATATCCTAACCTAAGGGAACCTAACATCTCGGATGTAGTATTTCCCAACATTCCTAGCGGGTCGGCCCCTACTTCTCGGTGGGCACATTATATACGTCTATATCGTAATATAACCTAACCTGACCCGTCTAGACCCTCGCTGGTAATGTTTTACAAAATCCCGGTCGTGTCGGTCCGTATGTCTCGCTGCGGACATTATATACGTCTATAACGTTATATATCCTAACCTAAGGCAACTTAACATCTCGGATGTAGTATTTTCCAACATTCCTGGCGGGTCGGCCCCTACTTCTCGGTGGGCACATTATATACGTCTATATCGTAATATAATCTAACCTAACTCATCTAGACCCTCGCTGGTAATGTTTTACATAATCCCGTTCGTGTCGTCCTGTACGTCTCGGTGCGGACATTATATACGTCTATAACGTTATATATCCTAACCTAAGGCAACTTAACATCTCGGATGTAGTATTTTCCAACATTCCTGGCGGGTCGGCCCCAACTTCTCGGTGGGCACATTATATACGTCTATATCGTAATATAACCTAACCTAACCCATCTAGCCCCTCGCTGGTAATGTTTTACAGAATCTCGGTCGTGTCGTCCCGTACGTCTCGGTGCGGACATTATATACGTCTATATCGTTATATATCCTAACCTAAGGAAACTTAACATCTCGGATGTACTATTTTCCAACATTCCTAGCGGGTCGGCCCCTCCTTCTCGGTGGGCACATTATATACGTCTATATCGTAATATAACCTAACCTACCCCATCTAGACCCTCGCTGGTAACGTTTTACAAAAGCCCGGTCGTGTCGGCCCGTACTTCTCGGTGGGGACATTATATACGTCTATAACGTTATATATCCTAACCTAAGGGAACCTGACATCTCGGATGTAGTATTTTCCAACATTCCTGGCTTGTCGGCCCCAACTTCTCGGTGGGCACATTATATACTTCTATATCGGAATATAACCTAACCTAACCCATCTAGACCCTCGCTGGTAATGTTTTACAAAATCCCGGTCGTGTCGGCCCGTACTTCTCGGTGGGGTCATTATATACGTCTATAACATTATATATCCTAACCTAAGAGAACCTGACATCTCGGATGTAGTATTTTCCAACATTCCTGGCGGGTCGGCCCCTACTTCTCGGTGGGAACATCATATACGTCTATATCGTTATATAACCTAACCTAACCCATCTAGACCCTCGCTGGTAATGTTTTACAAAATCCCGGTCGTGTCAGCACGTACTTCTCGGGGGGACATTATATACGTCTATATCGTTATATATCCTAACCTAAGGGAACCTAACATCTCGGATGTAGTATTTCCCAACATTCCTAGCGGGTCGGCCCCTACTTCTCGGTGGGCACATTATATACGTCTATATCGTAATATAACCTAACCTGACCCGTCTAGACCCTCGCTGGTAATGTTTTACAAAATCCCGGTCGTGTCGGTCCGTATGTCTCGATGCGGACATTATATACGTCTATAACGTTATATATGCTAACCTAAGGCAACTTAACATCTCGGATGTAGTATTTTCCAACATTCCTGGCGGGTCGGCCCCTACTTCTCGGTGGGCACATTATATACGTCTATATCGTAATATATCCTAACCTAACCCATCTGGACCTTCGCTGGTAATGTTTTACAAAATCCCGGTCGTGTCGGCCCGTACTTCTCGGTGGGGACATTATATACGTCTATAACGTTATATATCCTAACCTAAGGGAACCTAACATCTCGGATGTAGTATTTTCCAACATTCCAGGCGTGACGGCCCCTACTTCTCGGTGGGGACATTATATACGTCTATATCGTAATATAACCTAACCTAACCCATTTTGCCCCTCCGCGATAATGTTTTACAGAATCCCGGCCGTGTCGTACCGTAGATCTCGGTTGGGACATTGTATGCATCTGTAACGTAATATACCCTAACCAAAGGCAACCTAACATCTCGAATGTAGTATTTCACAACATTCCTGGCGGGTCCGCCCCACTTCTCGGTAGGAACATTATATACGTCTATAACGTAACATAACCTAACCTAACCCATCTAGCCCCTCGCTGGTAATGTTTTACAAAATCCCGGTCGTGTCGGCCCGTACTTCTCGGTGGGGACATTATATACGTCTATAACGTTATATATCCTAACCTAAGGGAAGCTAGCATCTCGGATGTAGTATTTTCCAGCATTCCTGGCGGGTCGGCCCAAACTTCTCGGCGGGCACATTATATACGTCTATATCGTAATATAACCTAACCTAACCCATCTAGACCCTCGCTGGTAATGTTTTACAAAATCCCGGTCGTGTCGGCCCGTACTTCTCGGTGGGGACATTATATACGTCTATAACGTTATATATCCTAACCTAAGGGAACCTAGCATCGCGGATGTAGTATTTCACAACATTCCTGGCGGGTCGGCCCCAACTTCTCGGTGGGCACATTATATACATCTATATCGTAATATAACCTAACCTAACCCATCTGGACCATCGCTGGTAATGTTTTACAAAATCCCGGTCGTGTCGGCCCGTACTTCTCGGTGGGGTCATTATATACGTCTATAACATTATATATCCTAACCTAAGGGAACCTGACATCTCGGATGTAGTATTTTCCAACATTCCTGGCGGGTCGGCCCCTACTTCTCGGTGGGAACATCATATACGTCTATATCGTAGTATAACCTAACCTAACCCATCTAGACCCTCGCTGGTAATGTTTTACAAAATCCCGGTCGTGTCGGCACGTACTTCTCGGGGGGACATTATATACGTCTATATCGTTATATATCCTAACCTAAGGGAACCTAACATCTCGGATGTAGTATTTCCCACCATTCCTAGCGGGTCGGCCCCTACTTCTCGGTGGGCACATTATATACGTCTATATCGTAATATAACCTAACCTGACCCGTCTAGACCCTCGCTGGTAATGTTTTACAAAATCCCGGTCGTGTCGGTCCGTATGTCTCGCTGCGGACATTATATACGTCTATAACGTTATATATCCTAACCTAAGGCAACTTAACATCTCGGATGTAGTATTTTCCAACATTCCTGGCGGGTCGGCCCCTACTTCTCGGTGGGCACATTATATACGTCTATATCGTAATATAACCTAACCTACCCCATCTAGACCCTCGCTGGTAATGTTTTACAAAATCCCGGTCGTGTCGGCACGTACTTCTCGGGGGGACATTATATACGTCTATATCGTTATATATCCTAACCTAAGGGAACCTAACATCTCGGATGTAGTATTTCCCAACATTCCTAGCGGGTCGGCCCCTACTTCTCGGTGGGCACATTATATACGTCTATATCGTAATATAACCTAACCTGACCCGTCTAGACCCTCGCTGGTAATGTTTTACAAAATCCCGGTCGTGTCGGTCCGTATGTCTCGCTGCGGACATTATATACGTCTATAACGTTATATATCCTAACCTAAGGCAACTTAACATCTCGGATGTAGTATTTTCCAACATTCCTGGCGGGTCGGCCCCTACTTCTCGGTGGGCACATTATATACGTCTATATCGTAATATAACCTAACCTACCCCATCTAGACCCTCGCTGGTAACGTTTTACAAAAGCCCGGTCGTGTCGGCCCGTACTTCTCGGTGGGGACATTATATACGTCTATAACGTTATATATCCTAACCTAAGGGAACCTGACATCTCGGATGTAGTATTTTCCAACATTCCTGGCTTGTCGGCCCCAACTTCTCGGTGGGCACATTATATACTTCTATATCGGAATATAACCTAACCTAACCCATCTAGACCCTCGCTGGTAATGTTTTACAAAATCCCGGTCGTGTCGGCCCGTACTTCTCGGTGGGGTCATTATATACGTCTATAACATTATATATCCTAACCTAAGAGAACCTGATATCTCGGATGTAGTATTTTCCAACATTCCTGGCGGGTCGGCCCCTACTTCTCGGTGGGAACATCATATACGTCTATATCGTAATATAACCTAACCTAACCCATCTAGACCCTCGCTGGTAATGTTTTACAAAATCCCGGTCGTGTCAGCACGTACTTCTCGGGGGGACATTATATACGTCTATATCGTTATATATCCTAACCTAAGGGAACCTAACATCTCGGATGTAGTATTTCCCAACATTCCTAGCGGGTCGGCCCCTACTTCTCGGTGGGCACATTATATACGTCTATATCGTAATATAACCTAACCTGACCCGTCTAGACCCTCGCTGGTAATGTTTTACAAAATCCCGGTCGTGTCGGTCCGTATGTCTCGATGCGGACATTATATACGTCTATAACGTTATATATGCTAACCTAAGGCAACTTAACATCTCGGATGTAGTATTTTCCAACATTCCTGGCGGGTCGGCCCCTACTTCTCGGTGGGCACATTATATACGTCTATATCGTAATATAATCTAACCTAACTCATCTAGACCCTCGCTGGTAATGTTTTACATAATCCCGTTCGTGTCGTCCTGTACGTCTCGGTGCGGACATTATATACGTCTATAACGTTATATATTCTAATCTAAGGCAACTTAACTTCTCGGATGTAGTATTTTCCAACATTCCTGGCGGGTCGGCCCCAACTTCTCGGTGGGCACATTATATACGTCTATATCGTAATATAATCTAACCTAACTCATCTAGACCCTCGCTGGTAATGTTTTACAAAATCCCGGTCGTGTCGGCCCGTACTTCTCGGTGGGGACATTATATACGTCTATAACGTTATATATCCTAACCTAAGGGAACCTGACACCTCGGATGTAGTATTTTCCAACATTCCTGGCGGGTCGGCCCCTACTTCTCGGTGGGCACATTATATACGTCTATATTGTAATATAACCTAACCTAACCCATCTAGACTCTCGCTGTTAATGTTTTACGACATCCCGGTCGTGTCGGCCCGTACTTCTCGGTGGGGACATTATATACGTCTATAACGTTATATATCCTAACCTAAGCGAAGCTAACATCTCGGATGTAGTATTTTCCAACATTCCTGGCGGGTCGGCACAAACTTCTCGGTGGGCACATTATATACATCTATATCGTAATATAACCCAACCTAACCCATCTAGACCCTCGCTGGTAATGTTTTAGAAAATCCCGGTCGTGTCGGCCCCTACTTCTCGGTGGGGACGTTATATACGTCTATAACGTTATATATCCTAACCTAAGGGAACCTAACATCTCGGATGTAGTATTTTCCAACATTCCTGGCGGGTCGGCCCCAACTTCTCGGTGGGCACATTATATACGTCTATATTGTAATATAACACAACATAACCCATCTAGACTCTCGCTGGTAATGTTTTACAAAATCCCGGTCGTGTCGGCCCGTACTTCCCGGTTGGAACATTATATACGTCTATAACGTTATATATCCTAACCTAAGGGAACCTAACATCTCGGATGTAGTATTTTCCAACATTCCTGGCTTGTCGGCCCCAACTTCTCGGTGGGCACATTATATACGTCTATATCGTAATATAACCTAACCTAACCCATCTAGACTCTCGCTGGTAATGTTTTACAACATCCCGGTCGTGTCGGCCCGTACTTCTCGGTGGGGACATTATATACGTCTATAACGTTATATATCCTAACCTAAGGGAAGCTAACATCTCGGATGTAGTATTTTCTAACATTCCTGGCGGGTCGGCCCAAACTTCTCGGTGGGCACATTATATACGTCTATATCGTAATATAATCTAACATAACCCATCTAGACCCTCGCTGGTAACGTTTTACAAAAGCCCGGTCGTGTCGGCCCGTACTTCTCGGTGGGGACATTATATACGTCTATAACGTTATATATCCTAACCTAAGGGAACCTGACATCTCGGATGTAGTATTTTCCAACATTCCTGGCTTGTCGGCCCCAACTTCTCGGTGGGCACATTATATACTTCTATATCGGAATATAACCTAACCTAACCCATCTAGACCCTCGCTGGTAATGTTTTACAAAATCCCGGTCGTGTCGGCCCGTACTTCTCGGTGGGGTCATTATATACGTCTATAACATTATATATCCTAACCTAAGGGAACCTGACATCTCGGATGTAGTATTTTCCAACATTCCTGGCGGGTCGGCCCCTACTTCTCGGTGGGAACATCATATACGTCTATATCGTAATATAACCTAACCTAACCCATCTAGACCCTCGCTGGTAATGTTTTACAAAATCCCGGTCGTGTCGGCACGTACTTCTCGGGGGGACATTATATACGTCTATATCGTTATATATCCTAACCTAAGGGAACCTAACATCTCGGATGTAGTATTTCCCAACATTCCTAGCGGGTCGGCCCCTACTTCTCGGTGGGCACACTATATACGTCTATATCGTAATATAACCTAACCTGACCCGTCTAGACCCTCGCTGGTAATGTTTTACAAAATCCCGGTCGTGTCGGTCCGTATGTCTCGATGCGGACATTATATACGTCTATAACGTTATATATCCTAACCTAAGGCAACTTAACATCTCGGATGTAGTATTTTCCAACATTCCTGGCGGGTCGGCCCCAACTTCTCGGTGGGCACATTATATACGTCTATATCGTAATATAACCTAACCTAACCCATCTAGCCCCTCGCTGGTAATGTTTTACAGAATCTCGGTCGTGTCGTCCCGTACGTCTCGGTGCGGACATTATATACGTCTATAACGTTATATATTCTAACCTAAGGCAACTTAACTTCTCGGATGTAGTATTTTCCAACATTCCTGGCGGGTCGGCCCCAACTTCTCGGTGGGCACATTATATACGTCTATATCGTAATATAACCTAACCTAACCCATCTAGCCCCTCGCTGGTAATGTTTTACAGAATCTCGGTCGTGTCGTCCCGTACGTCTCGGTGCGGACATTATATACGTCTATAACGTTATATATTCTAACCTAAGGCAACTTAACTTCTCGGATGTAGTATTTTCCAACATTCCTGGCGGGTCGGCCCCAACTTCTCGGTGGGGACATTATATACGTCTATATCGTAATATAATCTAACCTAACTCATCTAGACCCTCGCTGGTAATGTTTTACAAAATCCCGGTCGTGTCGGCCCGTACTTCTCGGTGGGGACATTATATACGTCTATAACGTTATATATCGTAACCTAAGGGAACCTGACACCTCGGATGTAGTATTTTCCAACATTCCTGGCGGGTCGGCCCCTACTTCTCGGTGGGCACATTATATACGTCTATATTGTAATATAACCTAACCTAACCCATCTAGACTCTTGCTGTTAATGTTTTACAACATCCCGGTCGTGTCGGCCCGTACTTCTCGGTGGGGACATTATATACGTCTATAACGTTATATATCCTAACCTAAGCGAAGCTAACATCTCGGATGTAGTATTTTCCAACATTCCTGGCGGGTCGGCCCAAACTTCTCGGTGGGCACATTATATACATCTATATCGTAATATAACCCAACCTAACCCATCTAGACCCTCGCTGGTAATGTTTTAGAAAATCCCGGTCGTGTCGGCCCCTACTTCTCGGTGGGGACGTTATATACGTCTATAACGTTATATATCCTAACCTAAGGGAACCTAACATCTCGGATGTAGTATTTTCCAACATTCCTGGCTTGTCGGCCCCAACTTCTCGGTGGGCACATTATATACGTCTATATCGTAATATAACCTAACCTAACCCATCTAGACTCTCGCTGGTAATGTTTTACAAAATCCCGGTCGTGTCGGTCCGTATGTCTCGATGCGGACATTATATACGTCTATAACGTTATATATCCTAACCTAAGGCAACTTAACATCTCGGATGTAGTATTTTCCAACATTCCTGGCGGGTCGGCCCCAACTTCTCGGTGGGCACATTATATACGTCTATATCGTAATATAATCTAACCTAACTCATCTAGACCCTCGCTGGTAATGTTTTACAAAATCCCGGTCGTGTCGGCCCGTACTTCTCGGTGGGGAAATTATATACGTCTATAACGTTATATATCCTAACCTAAGGGAACCTGACACCTCGGATGTAGTATTTTCCAACATTCCTGGCGGGTCGGCCCAAACTTCTCGGTGGGCACATTATATACATCTATATCGTAATATAACCCAACCTAACCCATCTAGACCCTCGCTGGTAATGTTTTAGAAAATCCCGGTCGTGTCGGCCCCTACTTCTCGGTGGGGACGTTATATACGTCTATAACGTTATATATCCTAACCTAAGGGAACCTAACATCTCGGATGTAGTATTTTCCAACATTCCTGGCGGGTCGGCCCCAACTTCTCGGTGGGCACATTATATACGTCTATATTGTAATATAACACAACATAACCCATCTAGACCCTCGCTGGTAATGTTTTACAAAATCCCGGTCGTGTCGGCCCGTACTTCCCGGTTGGAACATTATATACGTCTATAACGTTATATATCCTAACCTAAGGGAACCTAACATCTCGGATGTAGTATTTTCCAACATTCCAGGCGTGACTGCCCCTACTTCTCGGTGGGCACATTATATACGTCTATATCGTAATATAACCTAACCTAACCCATCTAGACTCTCGCTGGTAATGTTTTACAACATCCCGGTCGTGTCGGCCCGTACTTCTCGGTGGGGACATTATATACGTCTATAACGTTATATATCCTAACCTAAGGGAGGGTAACATCTCGGATGTAGTATTTTCCAACATTCCTGGCGGGTCGGCCCAAACTTCTCGGTGGGCACATTATATACGTCTATATCGTAATATAATCTAACATAACCCATCTAGACCCTCGCTGGTAACGTTTTACAAAAGCCCGGTCGTGTCGGCCCGTACTTCTCGGTGGGGACATTATATACGTCTATAACGTTATATATCCTAACCTAAGGGAACCTGACATCTCGGATGTAGTATTTTCCAACATTCCTGGCTTGTCGGCCCCAACTTCTCGGTGGGAACATCATATACGTCTATATCGTAATATAACCTAACCTAACCCATCTAGACCCTCGCTGGTAATGTTTTACAAAATCCCGGTCGTGTCGGCACGTACTTCTCGGGGGGACATTATATACGTCTATATCGTTATATATCCTAACCTAAGGGAACCTAACATCTCGGATGTAGTATTTCCCAACATTCCTAGCGGGTCGGCCCCTACTTCTCGGTGGGCACACTATATACGTCTATATCGTAATATAACCTAACCTGACCCGTCTAGACCCTCGCTGGTAATGTTTTACAAAATCCCGGTCGTGTCGGTCCGTATGACTCGATGCGGACATTATATACGTCTATAACGTTATATATCCTAACCTAAGGCAACTTAACATCTCGGATGTAGTATTTTCCAACATTCCTGGCGGGTCGGCCCCAACTTCTCGGTGGGCACATTATATACGTCTATATCGTAATATTACCTAACCTAACCCATCTAGCCCCTCGCTGGTAATGTTTTACAGAATCTCGGTCGTGTCGTCCCGTACGTCTCGGTGCGGACATTATATACGTCTATAACGTTATATATTCTAACCTAAGGCAACTTAACTTCTCGGATGTAGTATTTTCCAACATTCCTGGCGGGTCGGCCCCAACTTCTCGGTGGGCACATTATATACGTCTATATCGTAATATAACCTAACCTAACCCATCTAGCCCCTCGCTGGTAATGTTTTACAGAATCTCGGTCGTGTCGTCCCGTACGTCTCGGTGCGGACATTATATACGTCTATAACGTTATATATTCTAACCTAAGGCAACTTAACTTCTCGGATGTAGTATTTTCCAACATTCCTGGCGGGTCGGCCCCAACTTCTCGGTGGGGACATTATATACGTCTATATCGTAATATAATCTAACCTAACTCATCTAGACCCTCGCTGGTAATGTTTTACAAAATCCCGGTCGTGTCGGCCCGTACTTCTCGGTGGGGACATTATATACGTCTATAACGTTATATATCCTAACCTAAGGGAACCTGACACCTCGGATGTAGTATTTTCCAACATTCCTGGCGGGTCGGCCCCTACTTCTCGGTGGGCACATTATATACGTCTATATTGTAATATAACCTAACCTAACCCATCTAGACTCTCGCTGTTAATGTTTTACAACATCCCGGTCGTGTCGGCCCGTACTTCTCGGTGGGGACATTATATACGTCTATAACGTTATATATCCTAACCTAAGCGAAGCTAACATCTCGGATGTAGTATTTTCCAACATTCCTGGCGGGTCGGCCCAAACTTCTCGGTGGGCACATTATATACATCTATATCGTAATATAACCCAACCTAACCCATCTAGACCCTCGCTGGTAATGTTTTAGAAAATCCCGGTCGTGTCGGCCCCTACTTCTCGGTGGGGACGTTATATACGTCTATAACGTTATATATCCTAACCTAAGGGAACCTAACATCTCGGATGTAGTATTTTCCAACATTCCTGGCTTGTCGGCCCCAACTTCTCGGTGGGCACATTATATACGTCTATATCGTAATATAACCTAACCTAACCCATCTAGACTCTCGCTGGTAATGTTTTACAAAATCCCGGTCGTGTCGGTCCGTATGTCTCAATGCGGACATTATATACGTCTATAACGTTATATATCCTAACCTAAGGCAACTTAACATCTCGGATGTAGTATTTTCCAACATTCCTGGCGGGTCGGCCCCAACTTCTCGGTGGGCACATTATATACGTCTATATCGTAATATAACCTAACCTAACCCATCTAGCCCCTCGCTGGTAATGTTTTACAGAATCTCGGTCGTGTCGTCCCGTACGTCTCGGTGCGGACATTATATACGTCTATAACGTTATATATTCTAACCTAAGGCAACTTAACTTCTCGGATGTAGTATTTTCCAACATTCCTGGCGGGTCGGCCCCAACTTCTCGGTGGGCACATTATATACGTCTATATCGTAATATAACCTAACCTAACCCATCTAGCCCCTCGCTGGTAATGTTTTACAGAATCTCGGTCGTGTCGTCCCGTACGTCTCGGTGCGGACATTATATACGTCTATAACGTTATATATTCTAACCTAAGGCAACTTAACTTCTCGGATGTAGTATTTTCCAACATTCCTGGCGGGTCGGCCCCAACTTCTCGGTGGGGACATTATATACGTCTATATCGTAATATAATCTAACCTAACTCATCTAGACCCTCGCTGGTAATGTTTTACAAAATCCCGGTCGTGTCGGCCCGTACTTCTCGGTGGGGACATTATATACGTCTATAACGTTATATATCCTAACCTAAGGGAACCTGACACCTCGGATGTAGTATTTTCCAACATTCCTGGCGGGTCGGCCCAAACTTCTCGGTGGGCACATTATATACATCTATATCGTAATATAACCCAACCTAACCCATCTAGACCCTCGCTGGTAATGTTTTAGAAAATCCCGGTCGTGTCGGCCCCTACTTCTCGGTGGGGACGTTATATACGTCTATAACGTTATATATCCTAACCTAAGGGAACCTAACATCTCGGATGTAGTATTTTCCAACATTCCTGGCGGGTCGGCCCCAACTTCTCGGTGGGCACATTATATACGTCTATATTGTAATATAACACAACATAACCCATCTAGACCCTCGCTGGTAATGTTTTACAAAATCCCGGTCGTGTCGGCCCGTACTTCCCGGTTGGAACATTATATACGTCTATAACGTTATATATCCTAACCTAAGGGAACCTAACATCTCGGATGTAGTATTTTCCAACATTCCAGGCGTGACTGCCCCTACTTCTCGGTGGGCACATTATATACGTCTATATCGTAATATAACCTAACCTAACCCATCTAGACTCTCGCTGGTAATGTTTTACAACATCCCGGTCGTGTCGGCCCGTACTTCTCGGTGGGGACATTATATACGTCTATAACGTTATATATCCTAACCTAAGGGAGGGTAACATCTCGGATGTAGTATTTTCCAACATTCCTGGCGGGTCGGCCCAAACTTCTCGGTGGGCACATTATATACGTCTATATCGTAATATAATCTAACATAACCCATCTAGACCCTCGCTGGTAACGTTTTACAAAAGCCCGGTCGTGTCGGCCCGTACTTCTCGGTGGGGACATTATATACGTCTATAACGTTATATATCCTAACCTAAGGGAACCTGACATCTCGGATGTAGTATTTTCCAACATTCCTGGCTTGTCGGCCCAAACTTCTCGGTGGGCACATTATATACGTCTATATCGTAATATAATCTAACATAACCCATCTAGACCCTCGCTGGTAACGTTTTACAAAAGCCCGGTCGTGTCGGCCCGTACTTCTCGGTGGGGACATTATATACGTCTATAACGTTATATATCCTAACCTAAGGGAACCTGACATCTCGGATGTAGTATTTTCCAACATTCCTGGCTTGTCGGCCCCAACTTCTCGGTGGGAACATCATATACGTCTATATCGTAATATAACCTAACCTAACCCATCTAGACCCTCGCTGGTAATGTTTTACAAAATCCCGGTCGTGTCGGCACGTACTTCTCGGGGGGACATTATATACGTCTATATCGTTATATATCCTAACCTAAGGGAACCTAACATCTCGGATGTAGTATTTCCCAACATTCCTAGCGGGTCGGCCCCTACTTCTCGGTGGGCACACTATATACGTCTATATCGTAATATAACCTAACCTGACCCGTCTAGACCCTCGCTGGTAATGTTTTACAAAATCCCGGTCGTGTCGGTCCGTATGACTCGATGCGGACATTATATACGTCTATAACGTTATATATCCTAACCTAAGGCAACTTAACATCTCGGATGTAGTATTTTCCAACATTCCTGGCGGGTCGGCCCCAACTTCTCGGTGGGCACATTATATACGTCTATATCGTAATATTACCTAACCTAACCCATCTAGCCCCTCGCTGGTAATGTTTTACAGAATCTCGGTCGTGTCGTCCCGTACGTCTCGGTGCGGACATTATATACGTCTATAACGTTATATATTCTAACCTAAGGCAACTTAACTTCTCGGATGTAGTATTTTCCAACATTCCTGGCGGGTCGGCCCCAACTTCTCGGTGGGCACATTATATACGTCTATATCGTAATATAACCTAACCTAACCCATCTAGCCCCTCGCTGGTAATGTTTTACAGAATCTCGGTCGTGTCGTCCCGTACGTCTCGGTGCGGACATTATATACGTCTATAACGTTATATATTCTAACCTAAGGCAACTTAACTTCTCGGATGTAGTATTTTCCAACATTCCTGGCGGGTCGGCCCCAACTTCTCGGTGGGGACATTATATACGTCTATATCGTAATATAATCTAACCTAACTCATCTAGACCCTCGCTGGTAATGTTTTACAAAATCCCGGTCGTGTCGGCCCGTACTTCTCGGTGGGGACATTATATACGTCTATAACGTTATATATCCTAACCTAAGGGAACCTGACACCTCGGATGTAGTATTTTCCAACATTCCTGGCGGGTCGGCCCCTACTTCTCGGTGGGCACATTATATACGTCTATATTGTAATATAACCTAACCTAACCCATCTAGACTCTCGCTGTTAATGTTTTACAACATCCCGGTCGTGTCGGCCCGTACTTCTCGGTGGGGACATTATATACGTCTATAACGTTATATATCCTAACCTAAGCGAAGCTAACATCTCGGATGTAGTATTTTCCAACATTCCTGGCGGGTCGGCCCAAACTTCTCGGTGGGCACATTATATACATCTATATCGTAATATAACCCAACCTAACCCATCTAGACCCTCGCTGGTAATGTTTTAGAAAATCCCGGTCGTGTCGGCCCCTACTTCTCGGTGGGGACGTTATATACGTCTATAACGTTATATATCCTAACCTAAGGGAACCTAACATCTCGGATGTAGTATTTTCCAACATTCCTGGCTTGTCGGCCCCAACTTCTCGGTGGGCACATTATATACGTCTATATCGTAATATAACCTAACCTAACCCATCTAGACTCTCGCTGGTAATGTTTTACAAAATCCCGGTCGTGTCGGTCCGTATGTCTCGATGCGGACATTATATACGTCTATAACGTTATATATCCTAACCTAAGGCAACTTAACATCTCGGATGTAGTATTTTCCAACATTCCTGGCGGGTCGGCCCCAACTTCTCGGTGGGCACATTATATACGTCTATATCGTAATATAACCTAACCTAACCCATCTAGCCCCTCGCTGGTAATGTTTTACAGAATCTCGGTCGTGTCGTCCCGTACGTCTCGGTGCGGACATTATATACGTCTATAACGTTATATATTCTAACCTAAGGCAACTTAACTTCTCGGATGTAGTATTTTCCAACATTCCTGGCGGGTCGGCCCCAACTTCTCGGTGGGCACATTATATACGTCTATATTGTAATATAACACAACATAACCCATCTAGACTCTCGCTGGTAATGTTTTACAAAATCCCGGTCGTGTCGGCCCGTACTTCCCGGTTGGAACATTATATACGTCTATAACGTTATATATCCTAACCTAAGGGAACCTAACATCTCGGATGTAGTATTTTCCAACATTCCTGGCTTGTCGGCCCCAACTTCTCGGTGGGCACATTATATACGTCTATATCGTAATATAACCTAACCTAACCCATCTAGACTCTCGCTGGTAATGTTTTACAACATCCCGGTCGTGTCGGCCCGTACTTCTCGGTGGGGACATTATATACGTCTATAACGTTATATATCCTAACCTAAGGGAAGCTAACATCTCGGATGTAGTATTTTCCAACATTCCTGGCGGGTCGGCCCAAACTTCTCGGTGGGCACATTATATACGTCTATATCGTAATATAATCTAACATAACCCATCTAGACCCTCGCTGGTAACGTTTTACAAAAGCCCGGTCGTGTCGGCCCGTACTTCTCGGTGGGGACATTATATACGTCTATAACGTTATATATCCTAACCTAAGGGAACCTGACATCTCGGATGTAGTATTTTCCAACATTCCTGGCTTGTCGGCCCCAACTTCTCGGTGGGCACATTATATACTTCTATATCGGAATATAACCTAACCTAACCCATCTAGACCCTCGCTGGTAATGTTTTACAAAATCCCGGTCGTGTCGGCCCGTACTTCTCGGTGGGGTCATTATATACGTCTATAACATTATATATCCTAACCTAAGGGAACCTGACATCTCGGATGTAGTATTTTCCAACATTCCTGGCGGGTCGGCCCCTACTTCTCGGTGGGAACATCATATACGTCTATATCGTAATATAACCTAACCTAACCCATCTAGACCCTCGCTGGTAATGTTTTACAAAATCCCGGTCGTGTCGGCACGTACTTCTCGGGGGGACATTATATACGTCTATATCGTTATATATCCTAACCTAAGGGAACCTAACATCTCGGATGTAGTATTTCCCAACATTCCTAGCGGGTCGGCCCCTACTTCTCGGTGGGCACACTATATACGTCTATATCGTAATATAACCTAACCTGACCCGTCTAGACCCTCGCTGGTAATGTTTTACAAAATCCCGGTCGTGTCGGTCCGTATGTCTCGATGCGGACATTATATACGTCTATAACGTTATATATCCTAACCTAAGGCAACTTAACATCTCGGATGTAGTATTTTCCAACATTCCTGGCGGGTCGGCCCCAACTTCTCGGTGGGCACATTATATACGTCTATATCGTAATATAACCTAACCTAACCCATCTAGCCCCTCGCTGGTAATGTTTTACAGAATCTCGGTCGTGTCGTCCCGTACGTCTCGGTGTGAACATTATATACCTCTATAACGTTATATATTCTAACCTAAGGCAACTTAACTTCTCGGATGTAGTATTTTCCAACATTCCTGGCGGGTCGGCCCCAACTTCTCGGTGGGCACATTATATACGTCTATATCGTAATATAACCTAACCTAACCCATCTAGCCCCTCGCTGGTAATGTTTTACAGAATCTCGGTCGTGTCGTCCCGTACGTCTCGGTGCGGACATTATATACGTCTATAACGTTATATATTCTAACCTAAGGCAACTTAACTTCTCGGATGTAGTATTTTCCAACATTCCTGGCGGGTCGGCCCCAACTTCTCGGTGGGGACATTATATACGTCTATATCGTAATATAATCTAACCTAACTCATCTAGACCCTCGCTGGTAATGTTTTACAAAATCCCGGTCGTGTCGGCCCGTACTTCTCGGTGGGGACATTATATACGTCTATAACGTTATATATCGTAACCTAAGGGAACCTGACACCTCGGATGTAGTATTTTCCAACATTCCTGGCGGGTCGGCCCCTACTTCTCGGTGGGCACATTATATACGTCTATATTGTAATATAACCTAACCTAACCCATCTATACTCTTGCTGTTAATGTTTTACAACATCCCGGTCGTGTCGGCCCGTACTTCTCGGTGGGGACATTATATACGTCTATAACGTTATATATCCTAACCTAAGCGAAGCTAACATCTCGGATGTAGTATTTTCCAACATTCCTGGCGGGTCGGCCCAAACTTCTCGGTGGGCACATTATATACATCTATATCGTAATATAACCCAACCTAACCCATCTAGACCCTCGCTGGTAATGTTTTAGAAAATCCCGGTCGTGTCGGCCCCTACTTCTCGGTGGGGACGTTATATACGTCTATAACGTTATATATCCTAACCTAAGGGAACCTAACATCTCGGATGTAGTATTTTCCAACATTCCTGGCTTGTCGGCCCCAACTTCTCGGTGGGCACATTATATACGTCTATATCGTAATATAACCTAACCTAACCCATCTAGACTCTCGCTGGTAATGTTTTACAAAATCCCGGTCGTGTCGGTCCGTATGTCTCGATGCGGACATTATATACGTCTATAACGTTATATATCCTAACCTAAGGCAACTTATCATCTGGGATGTAGTATTTTCCAACATTCCTGGCGGGTCGGCCCCAACTTCTCGGTGGGCACATTATATACGTCTATATCGTAATATAACCTAACCTAACCCATCTAGCCCCTCGCTGGTAATGTTTTACAGAATCTCGGTCGTGTCGTCCCGTACGTCTCGGTGCGGACATTATATACGTCTATAACGTTATATATTCTAACCTAAGGCAACTTAACTTCTCGGATGTAGTATTTTCCAACATTCCTGGCGGGTCGGCCCCAACTTCTCGGTGGGCACATTATATACGTCTATATCGTAATATAACCTAACCTAACCCATCTAGCCCCTCGCTGGTAATGTTTTACAGAATCTCGGTCGTGTCGTCCCGTACGTCTCGGTGCGGACATTATATACGTCTATAACGTTATATATTCTAACCTAAGGCAACTTAACTTCTCGGATGTAGTATTTTCCAACATTCCTGGCGGGTCGGCCCCAACTTCTCGGTGGGGACATTATATACGTCTATATCGTAATATAATCTAACCTAACTCATCTAGACCCTCGCTGGTAATGTTTTACAAAATCCCGGTCGTGTCGGCCCGTACTTCTCGGTGGGGACATTATATACGTCTATAACGTTATATATCCTAACCTAAGGGAACCTAACATCTCGGATGTAGTATTTTCCAACATTCCTGGCGGGTCGGCCCCAACTTCTCGGTGGGCACATTATATACGTCTATATTGTAATATAACACAACATAACCCATCTAGACCCTCGCTGGTAATGTTTTACAAAATCCCGGTCGTGTCGGCCCGTACTTCCCGGTTGGAACATTATATACGTCTATAACGTTATATATCCTAACCTAAGGGAACCTAACATCTCGGATGTAGTATTTTCCAACATTCCAGGCGTGACTGCCCCTACTTCTCGGTGGGCACATTATATACGTCTATATCGTAATATAACCTAACCTAACCCATCTAGACTCTCGCTGGTAATGTTTTACAACATCCCGGTCGTGTCGGCCCGTACTTCTCGGTGGGGACATTATATACGTCTATAACGTTATATATCCTAACCTAAGGGAGGGTAACATCTCGGATGTAGTATTTTCCAACATTCCTGGCGGGTCGGCCCAAACTTCTCGGTGGGCACATTATATACGTCTATATCGTAATATAATCTAACATAACCCATCTAGACCCTCGCTGGTAACGTTTTACAAAAGCCCGGTCGTGTCGGCCCGTACTTCTCGGTTGGGACATTATATACGTCTATAACGTTATATATCCTAACCTAAGGGAACCTGACATCTCGGATGTAGTATTTTCCAACATTCCTGGCTTGTCGGCCCAAACTTCTCGGTGGGCACATTATATACGTCTATATCGTAATATAATCTAACATAACCCATCTAGACCCTCGCTGGTAACGTTTTACAAAAGCCCGGTCGTGTCGGCCCGTACTTCTCGGTGGGGACATTATATACGTCTATAACGTTATATATCCTAACCTAAGGGAACCTGACATCTCGGATGTAGTATTTTCCAACATTCCTGGCTTGTCGGCCCCAACTTCTCGGTGGGAACATCATATACGTCTATATCGTAATATAACCTAACCTAACCCATCTAGACCCTCGCTGGTAATGTTTTACAAAATCCCGGTCGTGTCGGCACGTACTTCTCGGGGGGACATTATATACGTCTATATCGTTATATATCCTAACCTAAGGGAACCTAACATCTCGGATGTAGTATTTCCCAACATTCCTAGCGGGTCGGCCCCTACTTCTCGGTGGGCACACTATATACGTCTATATCGTAATATAACCTAACCTGACCCGTCTAGACCCTCGCTGGTAATGTTTTACAAAATCCCGGTCGTGTCGGTCCGTATGACTCGATGCGGACATTATATACGTCTATAACGTTATATATCCTAACCTAAGGCAACTTAACATCTCGGATGTAGTATTTTCCAACATTCCTGGCGGGTCGGCCCCAACTTCTCGGTGGGCACATTATATACGTCTATATCGTAATATTACCTAACCTAACCCATCTAGCCCCTCGCTGGTAATGTTTTACAGAATCTCGGTCGTGTCGTCCCGTACGTCTCGGTGCGGACATTATATACGTCTATAACGTTATATATTCTAACCTAAGGCAACTTAACTTCTCGGATGTAGTATTTTCCAACATTCCTGGCGGGTCGGCCCCAACTTCTCGGTGGGCACATTATATACGTCTATATCGTAATATAACCTAACCTAACCCATCTAGCCCCTCGCTGGTAATGTTTTACAGAATCTCGGTCGTGTCGTCCCGTACGTCTCGGTGCGGACATTATATACGTCTATAACGTTAT
This sequence comes from Xylocopa violacea, assembly GCA_963969225.1. NCBI lineage: Eukaryota > Metazoa > Arthropoda > Insecta > Hymenoptera > Apidae > Xylocopa > Xylocopa violacea. Next base: position 7,563,067 of record CAXAJV010000011.1, on the reverse strand, counting down.
ATATTCTAACCTAAGGCAACTTAACTTCTCGGATGTAGTATTTTCCAACATTCCTGGCGGGTCGGCCCCAACTTCTCGGTGGGGACATTATATACGTCTATATCGTAATATAATCTAACCTAACTCATCTAGACCCTCGCTGGTAATGTTTTACAAAATCCCGGTCGTGTCGGCCCGTACTTCTCGGTGGGGACATTATATACGTCTATAACGTTATATATCCTAACCTAAGGGAACCTGACACCTCGGATGTAGTATTTTCCAACATTCCTGGCGGGTCGGCCCAAACTTCTCGGTGGGCACATTATATACATCTATATCGTAATATAACCCAACCTAACCCATCTAGACCCTCGCTGGTAATGTTTTAGAAAATCCCGGTCGTGTCGGCCCCTACTTCTCGGTGGGGACGTTATATACGTCTATAACGTTATATATCCTAACCTAAGGGAGGGTAACATCTCGGATGTAGTATTTTCCAACATTCCTGGCGGGTCGGCCCAAACTTCTCGGTGGGCACATTATATACGTCTATATCGTAATATAATCTAACATAACCCATCTAGACCCTCGCTGGTAACGTTTTACAAAAGCCCGGTCGTGTCGGCCCGTACTTCTCGGTGGGGACATTATATACGTCTATAACGTTATATATCCTAACCTAAGGGAACCTGACATCTCGGATGTAGTATTTTCCAACATTCCTGGCTTGTCGGCCCAAACTTCTCGGTGGGCACATTATATACGTCTATATCGTAATATAATCTAACATAACCCATCTAGACCCTCGCTGGTAACGTTTTACAAAAGCCCGGTCGTGTCGGCCCGTACTTCTCGGTGGGGACATTATATACGTCTATAACGTTATATATCCTAACCTAAGGGAACCTGACATCTCGGATGTAGTATTTTCCAACATTCCTGGCTTGTCGGCCCCAACTTCTCGGTGGGAACATCATATACGTCTATATCGTAATATAACCTAACCTAACCCATCTAGACCCTCGCTGGTAATGTTTTACAAAATCCCGGTCGTGTCGGCACGTACTTCTCGGGGGGACATTATATACGTCTATATCGTTATATATCCTAACCTAAGGGAACCTAACATCTCGGATGTAGTATTTCCCAACATTCCTAGCGGGTCGGCCCCTACTTCTCGGTGGGCACACTATATACGTCTATATCGTAATATAACCTAACCTGACCCGTCTAGACCCTCGCTGGTAATGTTTTACAAAATCCCGGTCGTGTCGGTCCGTATGACTCGATGCGGACATTATATACGTCTATAACGTTATATATCCTAACCTAAGGCAACTTAACATCTCGGATGTAGTATTTTCCAACATTCCTGGCGGGTCGGCCCCAACTTCTCGGTGGGCACATTATATACGTCTATATCGTAATATTACCTAACCTAACCCATCTAGCCCCTCGCTGGTAATGTTTTACAGAATCTCGGTCGTGTCGTCCCGTACGTCTCGGTGCGGACATTATATACGTCTATAACGTTATATATTCTAACCTAAGGCAACTTAACTTCTCGGATGTAGTATTTTCCAACATTCCTGGCGGGTCGGCCCCAACTTCTCGGTGGGCACATTATATACGTCTATATCGTAATATAACCTAACCTAACCCATCTAGCCCCTCGCTGGTAATGTTTTACAGAATCTCGGTCGTGTCGTCCCGTACGTCTCGGTGCGGACATTATATACGTCTATAACGTTATATATTCTAACCTAAGGCAACTTAACTTCTCGGATGTAGTATTTTCCAACATTCCTGGCGGGTCGGCCCCAACTTCTCGGTGGGGACATTATATACGTCTATATCGTAATATAATCTAACCTAACTCATCTAGACCCTCGCTGGTAATGTTTTACAAAATCCCGGTCGTGTCGGCCCGTACTTCTCGGTGGGGACATTATATACGTCTATAACGTTATATATCCTAACCTAAGGGAACCTGACACCTCGGATGTAGTATTTTCCAACATTCCTGGCGGGTCGGCCCCTACTTCTCGGTGGGCACATTATATACGTCTATATTGTAATATAACCTAACCTAACCCATCTAGACTCTCGCTGTTAATGTTTTACAACATCCCGGTCGTGTCGGCCCGTACTTCTCGGTGGGGACATTATATACGTCTATAACGTTATATATCCTAACCTAAGCGAAGCTAACATCTCGGATGTAGTATTTTCCAACATTCCTGGCGGGTCGGCCCAAACTTCTCGGTGGGCACATTATATACATCTATATCGTAATATAACCCAACCTAACCCATCTAGACCCTCGCTGGTAATGTTTTAGAAAATCCCGGTCGTGTCGGCCCCTACTTCTCGGTGGGGACGTTATATACGTCTATAACGTTATATATTCTAACCTAAGGGAACCTAACATCTCGGATGTAGTATTTTCCAACATTCCTGGCTTGTCGGCCCCAACTTCTCGGTGGGCACATTATATACGTCTATATCGTAATATAACCTAACCTAACCCATCTAGACTCTCGCTGGTAATGTTTTACAAAATCCCGGTCGTGTCGGTCCGTATGTCTCGATGCGGACATTATATACGTCTATAACGTTATATATCCTAACTTAAGGCAACTTAACATCTCGGATGTAGTATTTTCCAACATTCCTGGCGGGTCGGCCCCAACTTCTCGGTGGGCACATTATATACGTCTATATCGTAATATAACCTAACCTAACCCATCTAGCCCCTCGCTGGTAATGTTTTACAGAATCTCGGTCGTGTCGTCCCGTACGTCTCGGTGCGGACATTATATACGTCTATAACGTTATATATTCTAACCTAAGGCAACTTAACTTCTCGGATGTAGTATTTTCCAACATTCCTGGCGGGTCGGCCCCAACTTCTCGGTGGGCACATTATATACGTCTATATCGTAATATAACCTAACCTAACCCATCTAGCCCCTCGCTGGTAATGTTTTACAGAATCTCGGTCGTGTCGTCCCGTACGTCTCGGTGCGGACATTATATACGTCTATAACGTTATATATTCTAACCTAAGGCAACTTAACTTCTCGGATGTAGTATTTTCCAACATTCCTGGCGGGTCGGCCCAAACTTCTCGGTGGGCACATTATATACGTCTATATCGTAATATAATCTAACATAACCCATCTAGACCCTCGCTGGTAACGTTTTACAAAAGCCCGGTCGTGTCGGCCCGTACTTCTCGGTGGGGACATTATATACGTCTATAACGTTATATATCCTAACCTAAGGGAACCTGACATCTCGGATGTAGTATTTTCCAACATTCCTGGCTTGTCGGCCCCAACTTCTCGGTGGGCACATTATATACTTCTATATCGGAATATAACCTAACCTAACCCATCTAGACCCTCGCTGGTAATGTTTTACAAAATCCCGGTCGTGTCGGCACGTACTTCTCGGGGGGACATTATATACGTCTATATCGTTATATATCCTAACCTAAGGGAACCTAACATCTCGGATGTAGTATTTCCCAACATTCCTAGCGGGTCGGCCCCTACTTCTCGGTGGGCACACTATATACGTCTATATCGTAATATAACCTAACCTGACCCGTCTAGACCCTCGCTGGTAATGTTTTACAAAATCCCGGTCGTGTCGGTCCGTATGTCTCGATGCGGACATTATATACGTCTATAACGTTATATATCCTAACCTAAGGCAAGTTAACATCTCGGATGTAGTATTTTCCAACATTCCTGTCGGGTCGGCCCCAACTTCTCGGTGGGCACATTATATACGTCTATATCGTAATATAACCTAACCTAACCCATCTAGCCCCTCGCTGGTAATGTTTTACAGAATCTCGGTCGTGTCGTCCCGTACGTCTCGGTGCGGACATTATATACGTCTATAACGTTATATATTCTAACCTAAGGCAACTTAACTTCTCGGATGTAGTATTTTCCAACATTCCTGGCGGGTCGGCCCCAACTTCTCGGTGGGCACATTATATACGTCTATATCGTAATATAACCTAACCTAACCCATCTAGCCCCTCGCTGGTAATGTTTTACAGAATCTCGGTCGTGTCGTCCCGTACGTCTCGGTGCGGACATTATATACGTCTATAACGTTATATATTCTAACCTAAGGCAACTTAACTTCTCGGATGTAGTATTTTCCAACATTCCTGGCGGGTCGGCCCCAACTTCTCGGTGGGCACATTATATACGTCTATATCGTAATATAACCTAACCTAACCCATCTAGCCCCTCGCTGGTAATGTTTTACAGAATCTCGGTCGTGTCGTCCCGTACGTCTCCGTGCGGACATTATATACGTCTATAACGTTATATATTCTAACCTAAGGCAACTTAACTTCTCGGATGTAGTATTTTCCAACATTCCTGGCGGGTCGGCCCCAACTTCTCGGTGGGCACATTATATACGTCTATATCGTAATATAACCTAACCTAACCCATCTAGACTCTCGCTGGTAATGTTTTACAGAATCTCGGTCGTGTCGTCCCGTACGTCTCGGTGCGGACATTATATACGTCTATAACGTTATATATTCTAACCTAAGGCAACTTAATTTCTCGGATGTAGTATTTTCCAACATTCCTGGCGGGTCGGCCCAAACCTCTCGGTGGGCACATTATATACATCTATATCGTAATATAACCCAACCTAACCCATCTAGACCCTCGCTGGTAATGTTTTAGAAAATCCCGGTCGTGTCGGCCCCTACTTCTCGGTGGGGACGTTATATACGTCTATAACGTTATATATCCTAACCTAAGGGAACCTAACATCTCGGATGTAGTATTTTCCAACATTCCTGGCTTGTCGGCCCCAACTTCTCGGTGGGCACATTATATACGTCTATATCGTAATATAACCTAACCTAACCCATCTAGACTCTCGCTGGTAATGTTTTACAAAATCCCGGTCGTGTCGGTCCGTATGTCTCGATGCGGACATTATATACGTCTATAACGTTATATATCCTAACCTAAGGCAACTTAACATCTCGGATGTAGTATTTTCCAACATTCCTGGCGGGTCGGCCCCAACTTCTCGGTGGGCACATTATATACGTCTATATCGTAATATAACCTATCCTAACCCATCTAGCCCCTCGCTGGTAATGTTCTACAGAATCTCGGTCGTGTCGTCCCGTACGTCTCGGTGCGGACATTATATACGTCTATAACGTTATATATTCTAACCTAAGGCAACTTAACTTCTCGGATGTAGTATTTTCCAACATTCCTGGCGGGTCGGCCCCAACTTCTCGGTGGGCACATTATATACGTCTATATCGTAATATAACCTAACCTAACCCATCTAGCCCCTCGCTGGTAATGTTTTACAGAATCTCGGTCGTGTCGTCCCGTACGTCTCGGTGCGGACATTATATACGTCTATAACGTTATATATTCTAAACTAAGGCAACTTAACTTCTCGGATGTAGTATTTTCCAACATTCCTGGCGGGTCGGCCCAAACTTCTCGGTGGGCACATTATATACGTCTATGTCGTAATATAATCTAACATAACCCATCTAGACCCTCGCTGGTAACGTTTTACAAAAGCCCGGTCGTGTCGGCCCGTACTTCTCGGTGGGGACATTATATACGTCTATAACGTTATATATCCTAACCTAAGGGAACCTGACATCTCGGATGTAGTATTTTCCAACATTCCTGGCTTGTCGGCCCCAACTTCTCGGTGGGCACATTATATACTTCTATATCGGAATATAACCTAACCTAACCCATCTAGACCCTCGCTGGTAATGTTTTACAAAATCCCGGTCGTGTCGGCCCGTACTTCTCGGTGGGGTCATTATATATGTCTATAACATTATATATCCTAACCTAAGGGAACCTGACATCTCGGATGTAGTATTTTCCAACATTCCTGGCGGGTCGGCCCCTACTTCTCGGTGGGAACATCATATACGTCTATATCGTAATATAACCTAACCTAACCCATCTAGACCCTCGCTGGTAATGTTTTACAAAATCCCGGTCGTGTCGGCACGTACTTCTCGGGGGGACATTATATACGTCTATATCGTTATATATCCTAACCTAAGGGAACCTAACATCTCGGATGTAGTATTTCCCAACATTCCTAGCGGGTCGGCCCCTACTTCTCGGTGGGCACACTATATACGTCTATATCGTAATATAACCTAACCTGACCCGTCTAGACCCTCGCTGGTAATGTTTTACAAAACCCCGGTCGTGTCGGTCCGTATGTCTCGATGCGGACATTATATACGTCTATAACGTTATATATCCTAACCTAAGGCAACTTAACATCTCGGATGTAGTATTTTCCAACATTCCTTGCGGGTCGGCCCCAACTTCTCGGTGGGCACATTATATACGTCTATATCGGAATATAACCTAACCTAACCCATCTAGACCCTCGCTGGTAATGTTTTACAAAATCCCGGTCGTGTCGGCCCGTACTTCTCGGTGGGGTCATTATATACGTCTATAACGTTATATATCCTAACCTAAGGGAACCTGACACCTCGGATGTAGTATTTTCCAATATTCCTGGCTTGTCGGCCCCAACTTCTCGGTGGGCACATTATATACGTCTATATCGTAATATAACCTAACCTAACCCATCTAGACTCTCGCTGGTAATGTTTTACAACATCCCGGTCGTGTCGGCCCGTACTTCTCGGTGGGGACATTATATACGTCTATAACGTTATATATCCTAACCTAAGGGAGGGTAACATCTCGGATGTAGTATTTTCCAACATTCCTGGCGGGTCGGCCCAAACTTCTCGGTGGGCACATTATATACGTCTATATCGTAATATAATCTAACATAACCCATCTAGACCCTCGCTGGTAACGTTTTACAAAAGCCCGGTCGTGTCGGCCCGTACTTCTCGGTGGGGACATTATATACGTCTATAACGTTATATATCCTAACCTAAGGGAACCTGACATCTCGGATGTAGTATTTTCCAACATTCCTGGCTTGTCGGCCCAAACTTCTCGGTGGGCACATTATATACGTCTATATCGTAATATAATCTAACATAACCCATCTAGAACCTCGCTGGTAACGTTTTACAAAAGCCCGGTCGTGTCGGCCCGTACTTCTCGGTGGGGACATTATATACGTCTATAACGTTATATATCCTAACCTAAGGGAACCTGACATCTCGGATGTAGTATTTTCCAACATTCCTGGCTTGTCGGCCCCAACTTCTCGGTGGGCACATTATATACTTCTATATCGGAATATAACCTAACCTAACCCATCTAGACCCTCGCTGGTAATGTTTTACAAAATCCCGGTCGTGTCGGCCCGTACTTCTCGGTGGGGTCATTATATACGTCTATAACATTATATATCCTAACCTAAGGGAACCTGACATCTCGGATGTAGTATTTTCCAACATTCCTGGCGTGTCGGCCCCTACTTCTCGGTGGGAACATCATATACGTCTATATCGTAATATAACCTAACCTAACCCATCTAGACCCTCGCTGGTAATGTTTTACAAAATCCCGGTCGTGTAGGCACGTACTTCTCGGGGGACATTATATACGTCTATATCGTTATATATCCTAACCTAAGGGAACCTAACATCTCGGATGTAGTATTTCCCAACATTCCTAGCGGGTCGGCCCCTACTTCTCGGTGGGCACATTATATACGTCTATATCGTAATATAATCTAACCTAACTCATCTAGACCCTCGCTGGTAATGTTTTACATAATCCCGTTTGTACATTATATACGTCTATATCGTTATATATCCTAACCTAAGGGAACCTAACATCTCGGATGTAGTATTTTCCAACATTCCTGGCGGGTCGGCCCCTACTTCTCGGTGGGCACATTATATACGTCTATATCGTAATATAATCTAACCTAACTCATCTAGACCCTCGCTGGTAATGTTTTACATAATCCCGGTCGTGTCGTCCTGTACGTCTCGGTGCGGACATTATATACGTCTATAACGTTATATATCCTAACCTAAGGGAACCTAACATCTCGGGTGTACTATTTTCCAACATTCCTAGCGGGTCGGCCCCTCCTTCTCGGTGGGCACATTATATACGTCTATATCGTAATATATCCTAACCTAACCCATCTGGAACTTCGCTGGTAATGTTTTACAAAATCCCGGGCGTGTCGGCCCGTACTTCTCGGTGGGGTCATTATATACGTCTATAACATTATATATCCTAACCTAAGGGAACCTGACATCTCGGATGTAGTATTTTCCAACATTCCTGGCGGGTCGGCCCCTACTTCTCGGTGGGAACATCATATACGTCTATATCGTAATATAACCTAACCTAACCCATCTAGACCCTCGCTGGTAATGTTTTACAAAATCCCGGTCGTGTCGGCACGTACTTCTCGGGGGGACATTATATACGTCTATATCGTTATATATCCTAACCTAAGGGAACCTAACATCTCGGATGTAGTATTTCCCAACATTCCTAGCGGGTCGGCCCCTACTTCTCGGTGGGCACATTATATACGTCTATATCGTAATATAACCTAACCTGACCCGTCTAGACCCTCGCTGGTAATGTTTTACAAAATCCCGGTCGTGTCGGTCCGTATGTCTCGATGCGGACATTATATACGTCTATAACGTTATATATCCTAACCTAAGGCAACTTAACATCTCGGATGTAGTATTTTCCCACATTCCTGGCGGGTCGGCCCCTACTTCTCGGTGGGCACATTATATACGTCTATATCGTAATATAATCTAACCTAACTCATCTAGACCCGCGCTGGTAATGTTTTACATAATCCCGGTCGTGTCGTCCTGTACGTCTCGGTGCGGACATTATATACGTCTATAACGTTATATATCCTAACCTAAGGCAACTTAACATCTCGGATGTAGTATTTTCCAACATTCCTGGCGGGTCGGCCCCAACTTCTCGGTGGGCACATTATATACGTCTATATCGTAATATAACCTAACCTAACCCATCTAGCCCCTCGCTGGTAATGTTTTACAGAATCTCGGTCGTGTCGGACCGTACTTCTCGGTGGGGACATTATATACGTCTATAACGTTATATATCCTAACCGAAGGGAACCTAACATCGCGGATGCAGTATTTCACATCATTCCTGCTGGTCGGCCCCAACTTCTCGGTGGGCACATTATATACGTCTATATCGTAATATAACCTAACCTAACCCATCTAAACCCTCGCTGGTAATGTTTTACAAAATCCCGGTCGTGTCGGCCCGTACTTCTCGGTGGGGTCATTATATACGTCTATAACATTATATATCCTAACCTAAGGGAACCTGACATCTCGGATGTAGTATTTTCCAACATTCCTGGCGGGTCGGCCCCTACTTCTCGGTGGGAACATCATATACGTCTATATCGTAACATAACCTAACCTAACCCATCTAGACCCTCGCGGGTAATGTTTTACAAAATCACGGTCGTGTCGGCCCGTACTTCACGGTGGGGACATTATATACGTCTATAACGTTATATATCCTAACCTAAGGGAACCTAACATCTCGGATGTAGTATTTTCCAACATTCCAGGCGTGACGGCCCCAACTTCTCGGTGGGCACATTATATACGTTTATATCGTCATATAACCGAACCTAACCCATCTAGACCCTCGCTGGTAACGTTTTACAAAATCCCGGTCGTGTCGGACCGTACTTCTCGGTGGGGTCATTATATACGTCTATAACGTTATATATCCTAACCTAAGGGAACCTGACACCTCGGATGTAGTATTTTCCAACATTCCTGGCGGGTCGGCCCCTACTTCTCGGTGGGCACATTATATACGTCTATATCGTAATATAACCTAACCTAACCCATCTAGACTCTCGCTGGTAATGTTTTACAACATCCCGGTCGTGTCGGCCCGTACTTCTCGGTGGGGACATTATATACGTCTATAACGTTATATATCCTAACCTAAGCGAAGCTAACATCTCGGATGTAGTATTTTCCAACATTCCTGGCGGGTCGGCCCAAACTTCTCGGTGGGCACATTATATACATCTATATCGTAATATAACCCAACCTAACCCATCTAGACCCTCGCTGGTAATGTTTTAGAAAATCCCGGTCGTGTCGGCCCCTACTTCTCGGTGGGGACGTTATATACGTCTATAACGTTATATATCCTAACCTAAGGGAACCTGACTTCTCGGATGTAGTATTTTCCAACATTCCTGGCGGGTCGGCCCCTACTTCTCGGTGGGAACATCATATACGTCTATATCGTAATATAACCTAACCTAACCCATCTAGACCCTCGCTGGTAATGTTTTACAAAATCCCGGTCGTGTCGGCACGTACTTCTCGGGGGGACATTATATACGTCTATATCGTTATATATCCTAACCTAAGGGAACCTAACATCTCGGATGTAATATTTCCCAACATTCCTAGCGGGTCGGCCCCTAATTCTCGGTGGGCACATTATATACGTCTATATCGTAATATAATCTAACCTAACTCATCTAGACCCTCGCTGGTAATGTTTTACATAATCCCGTTCGTGTCGTCCTGTACGTCTCGGTGCGGACATTATATACGTCTATAACGTTATATATCCTAACCTAAGGCAACTTAACATCTCGGATGTAGTATTTTCCAACATTCCTGGCGGGTCGGCCCCAACTTCTCGGTGGGCACATTATATACGTCTATATCGTAATATAACCTAACCTAACCCATCTAGCCCCTCGCTGGTAATGTTTTACAGAATCTCGGTCGTGTCGGCCCGTACTTCTCGGTGGGGACATTATATACGTCTATAACGTTATATATCCTAACCTAAGCGAAGCTAACATCTCGGATGTAGTATTTTCCAACATTCCTGGCGGGTCGGCCCAAACTTCTCGGTGGGCACATTATATACCTCTATATCGTAATATAACCCAACCTAACCCATGTAGACCCTCGCTGGTAATGTTTTAGAAAATCCCGGTCGTGTCGGCCCCTACTTCTCGGTGCGGACGTTATATACGTCTATAACGTTATATATCCTAACCTAAGGGAACCTAACATCTCGGATGTAGTATTTTCCAACATTCCTGGCGGGTCGGCCCCAACTTCTCGGTGGGCACCTTATATACGTCTATATTGTAATATAACACAACATAACCCATGTAGACCCTCGCTGGTAATGTTTTACAAAATACCGGTCGTGTCGGCCCGTACTTCTCGGTGGGGACATTATATACGTCTATAACGATATATATCCTAACCTAAGGGAACCTAACATCTCGGATGTAGTATTTTCCAACATTCCAGGCGTGACGGCCCCTACTTCTCGGTGGGGACATTATATACGTCTATATCGTAATATAACCTAACCTAACCCATTTTGCCCCTCCGTGATAATGTTTTACAGAATCCCGGCCGTGTCGTACCGTAGATCTCGGTTGGGACATTGTATGCATCTGTAACGTAATATACCCTAACCAAAGGCAACCTAACATCTCGAATGTAGTATTTCACAACATTCCTGGCGGGTCCGCCCCACTTCTCGGTAGGAACATTATATACGTCTATAACGTAATATAACCTAACCTAACCCATCTAGCCCCTCGCTGGTAATGTTTTACAAAATCCCGGTCGTGTCGGCCCGTACTTCTCGGTGGGGACATTATATACGTCTATAACGTTATATATCCTAACCTAAGGGAAGCTAGCATCTCGGATGTAGTATTTTCCAGCATTACTGGCGGGTCGGCCCAAACTTCTCGGCGGGCACATTATATACGTCTATATCGTAATATAGCCTAACCTAACCCATCTAGACCCTCGCTGGTAATGTTTTACAAAATCCCGGTCGTGTCGGCCCGTACTTCTCGGTGGGGACATTATATACGTCTATAACGTTATATATCCTAACCTAAGGGAACCTAGCATCGCGCATGTAGTATTTCACAACATTCCTGGCGGGTCGGCCCCAACTTCTCGGTGGGCACATTATATACATCTATATCGTAATATAACCTAACCTAACCCATCTGGACCATCGCTGGTAATGTTTTACAAAATCCCGGTCGTGTCGGCCCGTACATCTCGGTGGGGACATTATATACGTCTATAACGTTATATATACTAACCTAAGGAAACTTAACATCTCGGATGTACTATTTTCCAACATTCCTAGCGGGTCGGCCCCTCCTTCAAGGTGGGCACATTATATACGTCTATATCGTAATATAACCTAACCTACCCCATCTAGACCCTCGCTGGTAACGTTTTACAAAATCCCGGTCGTGTCGGCCCGTACTTCTCGGTGGGGACATTGTATACGTCTATAACGTTATATGTCCTAACGTAAGGGAACCTAACATCTCGGATGTAGTATTTTCCAACATTCCTGGCGGGTCGGCCCAAACTTCTCGGTGGGCACATTATATACATCTATATCGTAATATAACCCAACCTAACCCATCTAGACCCTCGCTGGTAATGTTTTACAAAATCCCGGTCGTGTCGGCCCCTACTTCTCGGTGGGGACGTTATATACGTCTATAATGTTATATATCCTAACCTAAGGGAACCTAACATCTCGGATGTAGTATTTTCCAGCATTCCTGGTGGGTCGGCCCAAACTTCTCGGTGGGCACATTATATACATCTATATCGTAATATAACCCAACCTAACCCATCTAGACCCTCGCTGGTAATGTTTTACAAAATCCCGGTCCTGTCGGCCCCTACTTCTCGGTGGGGTCGTTATATACGTCTATAACGTTAATTATCCTAACCTAAGGGAACCTAACATCTCGGATGTAGTATTTTCCAACATTCCTAGCGGGTCGGCCCCTACTTCTCGGTGGGCACATTATATACGTCTATATCGTAATATAACCTAACCTAACCCATCTAGACTCTCGCTGGTAACGTTTTACAAAAGCCCGGTCGTGTCGGCCCGTACTTCTCGGTGGGGACATTATATACGTCTATAACGTTTTATATCCTAACCTAAGGGAACCTGACATCTCGGATGTAGTATTTTCCAACATTCCTGGCTTGTCGGCCCCAACTTCTCGGTGGGCACATTATATACGTCTATATCGGAATATAACCTAACCTAAACCATCCAGACCCTCGCTGGTAATGTTTTACAAAATCCCGGTCGTGTCGGCCCGTACTTCTCGGTGGGCACATTATATACGTCTATAACGTAATATAACCTAACCTAACCCATCTATCCCCTCATTGGTAATGTTTTACAGAATCCCCTTCGTGTCGTCCGGTACGTCTCGGTGCGGACATTATATACGTCTATATCGTTATATATCCTAACCTAAGGCAACCTAACATCTCGAATGTTGTATTTTACAACATTCCAGGCGTGACGGCCCCTACTTCTCGGTGGGCAAATTATATACGTCTATATCGGAATATAACCTAACCTAACCCATCTAGACCGTCGCTGGTAATGTTTTACAAAATCCCGGTCGTGTCGGCCCGTACTTCTCGGTGGGGTCATTATATACGTCTATAACGTTATATATCCTAACCTAAGGGAACCTAACATCTCGGACGTAGTATTTTCCAACATTCCTGGCGGGTCGGCCCCAACTTCTCGGTGGGCACACTATATACGTCTGTATCGTAATATAACCTAACCTAACCCATCTAGACCCTCGCTGGTAATGTTTTACAAAATTCCGGTCGTGTCGGCCCGTACTTCTCGGTGGGGACATTATATACGTCTATAACGTTATATATCCTAACCTAAGGGAACCTGACATCTCGGATGTAGTATTTTCCAACATTCCTGGCGTGTCGGCCCCAACTTCTCGGTGGGTACATTATATACGTCTATATCGGAATATAACCTAACCTAACCCATCTAGACCCTCGCTGGTAATGTTTTACAAAATCACGGTCGTGTCGGCCCGTACTTCTCGGTGGGATCATTATATACGTCTATAACATTATATATCCTAACCTAAGGGAACCTGACATCTCGGATGTAGTATTTTCCAACATTCCTGGCGGGTCGGCCCCAACTTCTCGGTGGGCACATTATATACGTCTATATCGTAATATAACCTAACCTAACCCATCTAGACCCTCGCTGGTAATGTTTTACAAAATCCCGGTCGTGTCGGCACGTACTTCTCCGGGGGACATTATATACGTCTATATCGTTGTATATCCTAACCTAAGGGAACCTAACATCTCGGATGTATTATTTCCCAACATTCATAGCGGGTCGGGCCCTACTTCTCGGTGGGCACACTATATACGTCTATATCGTAATATAACCTAACCTGACCCGTCTAGACCCTCGCTGGTAATGTTTTACAAAATCCCGGTCGTGTCGGTCCGTATGTCTCGGTGCGGACATTATATACGTCTATAACGTTATATATCCTAACCTAAGGGAACCTAACATCTCGGATGTATTATTTCCCAACATTCATAGCAGTCGGGCCCTACTTCTCGGTGGGCACATTATATACGACTATGTCGTAATATAACCTAACCTGACCCGTCTAGAACCTCGCTGGTAATGTTTTACAAAATCCCGGTCGTGTCGTCCTGTACGTCTCGGTGCAGACATTATATACGTCTATATCGTTATATATCCTAACCTAAGGCAACCTAACATCTCGAATGTTGTATTTTACAACATTCCAGGCGTGACGGCCCCTACTTCTCGGTGGGCAAATTATATACGTCTATATCGGAATATAACCTAACCTAACCCATCTAGACCGTCGCTGGTAATGTTTTACAAAATCCCGGTCGTGTCGGCCCGTACTTCTCGGTGGGGTCATTATATACGTCTATAACGTTACATCTCCTAACCTACGGGAACCTGACACCTCGGATGTAGTATTTTCCAACATTCCTGGCGGGTCGGCCCCAACTTCTCGGTGGGCACATTATATACGTCTATATCGTAATATAACCTAACCTAACCCATCTAGACCCTCGCTGGTAATGTTTTACATAATCCCGGTCGTGTCGGCACGTACTTCTCGGGGGGACATTATATACGTCTATATCGTTATATATCCTAACCTAAGGGAACCTAACATCTCGGATGTAGTATTTCCCAACATTCCTAGCGGGTCGCCCCCTACTTCTCGGTGGGCACATTATATACGTCTATATCGTAATATAACCTAACCTAACCCGTCTAGATCCTCGCTGGTAATGTTTTACAAAATCCCGTTCGTGTCGGCCCGTACGTCTCGGTGCGGACATTATATACGTCTATAACGTTATATATCCTAACCTAAGGGAACCTGACATCTCGGATGTAGTATTTTCCAACATTCCTGGCGTGTCGGCCCCAACTTCTCGGTGGGTACATTATATACGTCTATATCGGAATATAACCTAACCTAACCCATCTAGACCCTCGCTGGTAATGTTTTACAAAATCACGGTCGTGTCGGCCCGTACTTCTCGGTGGGATCATTATATACGTCTATAACATTATATATCCTAACCTAAGGGAACCTGACATCTCGGATGTAGTATTTTCCAACATTCCTGGCGGGTCGGTCCCAACTTCTCGGTGGGCACATTATATACTTCTATATCGTAATATAACCTAACCTAACCCATCTAGCCCCTCACTGGTAATGTTTTACAGAATCTCGGTCGTGTCGTCCCGTACGTCTCGGTGCGGACATTATATACGTCTATAACGTTATATATTCCAACCTAAGGCAACTTAACTTCTCGGATGTAGTAATTTCCAACATTCCTCGCGGGTCGGCCCCAACTTCTCGGTGGGAACATTATATACGTCTATATCGTAATATAACCTAACCTAACCCATCTGGACAGTCGCTGGTAATGTTTTACAAAATCCCGGTCGTGTCGACCCGTACTTCTCGGTGGGGACATTATATACGTCTATAACGTTATATATCCGAACACAAGGCAACCTAACATCTCGAATGTAGTATTTCAAAACATTCCTGGCTGGTCGGCGCCAATTCTCGGTGGGAACATTATATACGTCTATATCGTAATATAACCTATCCTAACCCATCTAGACCCTCGCTGGTAATGTTTCACAAAATCGCGGTCGTGTCGGCCCGTACTTCTCGGTGGGGACATTATATACATCTATAAAGTTGTATACCCTAACCTAAGGCAACCTAACATCTCGAATGTAGTATTTCACAACATTCCTGGCGGGTCGGCACCACTTCTCGGTGGTAACATTATATACGTCTATATCGTAATATAACCTAACCTAACCCATCTAGCCCCTAGCTGGGAATGTTTTACAAAATCCCGGTCGTGTCGGCCCGTACTTTACCGTGGGGACATTATACACGTCTATAACGTTTTACATCCTAACCTATGGGAACCTAACATCTCGGATGTAGTATTTTCCAACATTCCTGGCGGGTCGGCCCCAACTTCTCGGTGGAAACATTATATACGTCTATATCGTAATATAACCTAACCTAACCCATCTAGACCGTCGCTGGTAATGTTTTACAAAATCCCGGTCGTGTCTGCCCGTACTTCTCGGTGGGGACATTATATACGTCTATAACGTTATATATCCTGACCTAAGGCAACTTAACATCTCGGATGTAGTATTTTCCAACATTCCTGGCGGGTCGGCCCCAACTTCTCTGTGGGCACATTATATACGTCTATATCGTAATATAACCTATCCTAACCCATCTAGCCCCTCGCTGGTAATGTTTTACAGAATCAACTTCGTGTCGTCCGGTACGTCTCGGTGCGGACATTATATACGTCTATATCGTTATATATCCTAACCTAAGGCAACCTAACATCGCGGATGTAGTATTTTCCAACATTCCTGGCGTGTCGGCCCCAACTTCTCGGTGGGTAAATTATATACGTCTATATCGGAATATAACCTAACCTAACCCATCTAGACCCTCGCTGGTAATGTTTTACAAAATCCCGGTCGTGTCGGCCCGTACTTCTCGGTGGGGTCATTATATACGTCTATAACATTATATATCCTAACATAAGGGAACCTGACACCTCGGATGTAGCATTTTCCAACATTCCTGGCGGGTCGGCCCCTACTTCTCGGTGGGCACATTATATACGTCTATATCGTAATATAACCTAACCTAACCCATCTAGACTCTCGCTGGTAACGTTTTACAAAAGCCCGGTCGTGTCGGCCCGTACTTCTCGGTGGGGACATTATATACGTCTATAACGTTATATATCCTAACCTAAGGGAACCTGACATCTCGGATGTAGTATTTTCCAACATTCCTGGCTTGTCGGCCCCAACTTCTCGGTGGGCACATTATATACGTCTATATCGGAATATAACCTAACCTAACCCATCTAGACCCTCGCTGGTAATGTTTTACAAAATCCCGGTCGTGTCGGCCCGTACTTCTCGGTGGGGACATTATATACGTCTATAACGTTATATATCCTAACCTAAGGGAACCTAACATATCGGATGTAGTATTTTCCAACATTCCTGGCGGGTCGGCCCAAACTTCTCGGTGGGCACATTATATACGTCTATAACGTAATATAACCTAACCTAACCCATCTATCCCCTCGCTGGTAGTGTTTTACAGAATCCCCTTCGTATTTTCCAACATCCCTGGCGGGTCGGTCCCAACTTCTCGGTGGGCACACTATATACGTCTGTATCGTAATATAACCTAACCTAATCCATCTAGACCCTCGCTGGTAATGTTTTACAAGATTCCGGTCGTGTCGGCCCGTACTTCTCGGTGGGGACATTATATACGTCTATAACGTTATATATCCTAACCTAAGGGAACCTGACATCTCGGATGTAGTATTTTCCAACATTCCTGGCGTGTCGGCCCCAACTTCTCGGTGGGTACATTATATACGTCTATATCGGAATATAACCTAACCTAACCCATCTAGACCCTCGCTGGTAATGTTTTACAAAATCCCGGTCGTGTCGGACCGTACTTCTCGGTGGGATCATTATATACGTCTATAACATTATATATCCTAACCTAAGGGAACCTGACATCTCGGATGTAGTATTTTCCAACATTCCTGGCGGGTCGGCCCCAACTTCTCGGTGGGCACATTATATACGTCTATATCGTAATATAACCTAACCTAACCCATCTAGACCCTGACTGGTAATGTCTTGCAGAATCCCGGCCGTGTCGTACAGTACGTCTCGGTTGGGATATTGTATGCATCTGTAACGTAATATACCCTAACCAAAGGCAACCTAACATCTCGAATGTAGTATTTCACAACATTCCTGGCGGGTCCGCCCCACTTCTCGGTAGGAACATTATATACGTCTATAACGTAATATAACCTAACCTAACCCACCTAGACCCTCGCTGGTAATGTTTCACAGATTCCCGTTCATGTCTTCCCGTACGTCTCGGTGCGGATATTATATACGTCTATAAACTTATATATCCTAACCTAAGGGAACGTAACATCTCGGATGTAGTGTTTTCCAACATTCCTGGCGGGCCGGCCCCTACTTCTCGGTGGGCACATTATATACGTCCATATCGTAATATAACCTAACCTAACCCATCTAGACCCTCGCTGGTAATGTTTTACAAAATTCCGGTCGTGTCGGCCCGTACTTTGCCGTGGGGTCATTAGATACGTCTATAACGTTATATATCCTAACGTAAGGGAACCTAACATCTCGGATGTAGTTTTTTCCAACATTCCTGGCGGGTCGGCTCCTACTTCTCGGTGGGCACATTATATACGTCTATATCGTAATATAACCTAACCTAACCCATCTAGACCCTCACTGGTAATGTTTTACAAAATCCCGGTCGTGTCGGCCCGTACATCTCGGTGAGGACATTATATACGTCTATAACGTTATATATCCTAACCTATGGGAACCTAACATCTCGGATGTAGTATTTCACGACATTCCTGGCGGGTCGGCGCCAATTCTCGGTGGGATCATTATATACGTCTATAACGTAATATAACTTAACCTAACACATCTAGCCCCTAGCTGGGAATGTTTTACAGAATCCCGTTCATGTCTTCTCGTACGTCTCGGTGCGTACATTATATCCGTCTATAAATTTATATATCCTAACCTAAGGGAAACTAACATCTCGGATGTAGTATTTTCCAACATTCCTGGCGGGTCGGCCCCCACTTCTCGGTGGACACATTATATACGTCTATATCGTAATATAACCTAACCTAACCCATCTAGACCGTCGCTGGTAATGTTTTACAAAATCCCGGTCGTGTCGGCCCGTACTTCTCGGTGGGGACATTATATACGTCTATAACGTTATATATCCTAAAGTAAGGGAACCTAACCTCTCGGATGTAGTATTTTCCAACATTCCTGGCGGGTCGGCCCCAGCTTCTCGGTGGGCACATTATATACGTCGATATCGTAATATAACCTAACCTAAACCATCTACACACTCGCTGGTAATGTTTTACAAAAGCCCGGTCGTGTCGGCCCGTACTTCGCGGTGGGGACATTATATACGTCTATACCGTTATATATCCTAACGTAAGGGAACCTAACATCTCGGATGTCGTATTTTCCAACATTCCTGGCGGGTCGGCTCCTTCTCCTCGGTGGGCACATTATATACGTCTATATCGTAATATAACCTAACCTAACCCATCTAGACCCTCACTGGTAATGTCTTACAGAATCCCGGCCGTGTCGTACCGTACGTCTCGGTTGGGATATTGTATGCATCTGTAACGTAATATACCCTAACCAAAGGCAACCTAACATCTCGAATGTAGTATTTCACAACATTCGTGGCGGGTCCGCCCCAATTCTCGGTAGGAACATTATATACGTCTATAACGTAATATAACCTAACCTAACCCATCTAGCCCCTCGCTGGTAATGTTTTACAAAATCCCGGTCGTGTCGGCCCGTACTTCTCGGTGGGATCATTATATACGTCTATAACATTATATATCCTAACCTAAGGGAACCTGACATCTCGGATGTAGTATTTTCCAACATTCCTGGCGGGTCGGCCCCAACTTCTCGGTGGGCACACTATATACGTCTGTATCGTAATATATACTAACCTAACCCATCTAGACTCTCGCTGGTAGTTTTACAAAATTCCGGTCGGGTCGGCCCGTACTTCTCGGTGGGGACATTATATACGTCTATAACGTTATATGTCCTAATCTAAGGGAACCTAACATCGCGGATGTAGTATTTTCCAACATTCCTGGCGTGTCGGCCCCAACATCTCGGTGTGCAAATTATATACGTCTATATCGGAATATAACCTAACCTAACCCATCTAGACCGTCGCTGGTAATGTTTTACAAAATCCCGGTCGTGTCGGCCCTAACTTCTCGGTGGGTTCATTATATATGTCTATAACGTTATATATCCTAACCTAAGGGAACCTAACATCTCGGATGTAGTATTTTCCAACATTCCTGGCGGGTCGGCCCCAACTTCTCGGTGGGCACACTATATACGTCTGTATCGTAATATAACCTAACCTAACCCATCTAGACTCTCGCTGGTAGTTTTACAAAATTCCGGTCGGGTCGGCCCGTACTTCTCGGTGGGGACATTATATACGTCTATAACGTTATATGTCCTAATCTAAGGGAACCTAACATCGCGGATGTAGTATTTTCCAACATTCCTGGCGTGTCGGCCCCAACATCTCGGTGTGCAAATTATATACGTCTATATCGGAATATAACCTAACCTAACCCATCCAGACCGTCGCTGGTAATGTTTTACAAAATCCCGGTCGTGTCGGCCCGTACTTCTCGGTGGGGTCATTATATACGTCTATAACGTTGTATCTCCTAACCTACGGGAACCTGACACCTCGGATGTAGTATTTTCCAACATTCCTGGCGGGTCGGCCCCAACTTCTCGGTGGGCACATTATATACGTCTATATCGTAATATAACCTAACCTAACCCATCTAGACCCTCGCTGGTAATGTTTTACAAAATCCCGGTCGTGTCGTCCTGTACGTCTCGGTGCAGACATTATATACGTCTATATCGTTATATATCCTAACCTAAGGCAACCTAACATCTCGAATGTTGTATTTTACAACATTCCAGGCGTGACGGCCCCTACTTCTCGGTGGGCAAATTATATACGTCTATATCGGAATATAACCTAACCTAACCCATCTAGACCGTCGCTGGTAATGTTTTACAAAATCCCGGTCGTGTCGGCCCTAACTTCTCGGTGGGTTCATTATATACGTCTATAACGTTATATATCCTAACCTAAGGGAACCTAACATCTCGGATGTAGTATTTTCCAACATTCCTGGCGGGTCGGCCCCAACTTCTCGGTGGGCACACTATATACGTCTGTATCGTAATATAACCTAACCTAACCCATCTAGACTCTCGCTGGTAGTTTTACAAAATTCCGGTCGGGTCGGCCCGTACTTCTCGGTGGGGACATTATATACGTCTATAACGTTATATGTCCTAATCTAAGGGAACCTAACATCGCGGATGTAGTATTTTCCAACATTCCTGGCGTGTCGGCCCCAACATCTCGGTGTGCAAATTATATACATCTATATCGGAATATAACCTAACCTAACCCATCCAGACCGTCGCTGGTAATGTTTTACAAAATCCCGGTCGTGTCGGCCCGTACTTCTCGGTGGGGTCATTATATACGTCTATAACGTTATATCTCCTAACCTACGGGAACCTGACACCTCGGATGTAGTATTTTCCAACATTCCTGGCGGGTCGGCCCCAACTTCTCGGTGGGCACATTATATACGTCTATATCGTAATATAACCTAACCTAACCCGTCTAGATCCTCGCTGGTAATGTTTTACAAAATCCCGTTCGTGTCGGCCCGTACGTCTCGGTGCGGACATTATATACGTCTATAACGTTATATATTCTAACCTAAGGCAACTTAACTTCTCGGATGTAGTATTTTCCAACATTCCTGGCGGGTCGGCCCCAACTTCTCGGTGGGCACATTATATACGTCTATATCGTAATATAACATAACCTAACCCATCTAGACCCTCGCTGGTAATGTTTTACAACATCCCGTTCGTGTCGGCCCGTACGTCTCGGTGCGGACATTATATACGTCTATAACGTTATATATTCTAACCTAAGGCAACTTAACTTCTCGGATGTAGTATTTTCCAACATTCCTGGCGGGTCGGCCCCAACTTCTCGGTGGGCACATTATATACTTCTATATCGTAATATAACCTAACCTAACCCATCTAGCCCCTCACTGGTAATGTTTTACAGAATCTCGGTCGTGTCGTCCCGTACGTCTCGGTGCGGACATTATATACGTCTATAACGTTATATATTCTAACCTAAGGCAACTTAACTTCTCGGATGTAGTAATTTCCAACATTCCTCGCGGGTCGGCCCCAACTTCTCGGTGGGAACATTATATACGTCTATATCGTAATATAACCTAACCTAACCCATCTGGACAGTCGCTGGTAATGTTTTACAAAATCCCGGTCGTGTCGACCCGTACTTCTCGGTGGGGACATTATATACGTCTATAACGTTATATATCCGAACACAAGGCAACCTAACATCTCGAATGTAGTATTTCAAAACATTCCTGGCTGGTCGGCACCACTTCTCGGTGGTAACATTATATACGTCTATATCGTAATATAACCTAACCTAACCCATCTAGCCCCTAGCTGGGAATGTTTTACAAAATCCCGGTCGTGTCGGCCCGTACTTTACCGTGGGGACATTATACACGTCTATAACGTTTTACATCCTAACCTATGGGAACCTAACATCTCGGATGTAGTATTTTCCAACATTCCTGGCGGGTCGGCCCCAACTTCTCGGTGGAAACATTATATACGTCTATACCGTAATATAACCTAACCTAACCCATCTAGACCGTCGCTGGTAATGTTTTACAAAATCCCGGTCGTGTCTGCCCGTACTTCTCGGTGGGGACATTATATACGTCTATAACGTTATATATCCTGACCTAAGGCAACTTAACATCTCGGATGTAGTATTTTCCAACATTCCTGGCGGGTCGGCCCCAACTTCTCTGTGGGCACATTATATACGTCTATATCGTAATATAACCTATCCTAACCCATCTAGCCCCTCGCTGGTAATGTTTTACAGAATCAACTTCGTGTCGTCCGGTACGTCTCGGTGCGGACATTATATACGTCTATATCGTTATATATCCTAACCTAAGGCAACCTAACATCGCGGATGTAGTATTTTCCAACATTCCTGGCGTGTCGGCCCCAACTTCTCGGTGGGCAAATTATATACGTCTATATCGGAATATAACCTAACCTAACCCATCTAGACCCTCGCTGGTAATGTTTTACAAAATCCCGGTCGTGTCGGCCCGTACTTCTCGGTGGGGTCATTATATACGTCTATAACATTATATATCCTAACCTAAGGGAACCTGACACCTCGGATGTAGCATTTTCCAACATTACTGGCGGGTCGGCCCCTACTTCTCGGTGGGCACATTATATACGTCTATATCGTAATATAACCTAACCTAACCCATCTAGACTCTCGCTGGTAACGTTTTACAAAAGCCCGGTCGTGTCGGCCCGTACTTCTCGGTGGGGACATTATATACGTCTATAACGTTATATATCCTAACCTAAGGGAACCTGACATCTCGGATGTAGTATTTTCCAACATTCCTGGCTTGTCGGCCCCAACTTCTCGGTGGGCACATTGTATACGTCTGTATCGTAATATAACCTAACCTAATCCATCTAGACCCTCGCTGGTAATGTTTTACAAGATTCCGGTCGTGTCGGCCCGTACTTCTCGGTGGGGACATTATATACGTCTATAACGTTATATATCCTAACCTAAGGGAACCTGACATCTCGGATGTAGTATTTTCCAACATTCCTGGCGTGTCGGCCCCAACTTCTCGGTGGGTACCTTATATACGTCTATATCGGAATATAACCTAACCTAACCCATCTAGACCGTCGCTGGTAATGTTTTACAAAATCCCGGTCGTGTCGGCCCGTACTTCTCGGTGGGATCATTATATACGTCTATAACATTATATATCCTAACCTAAGGGAACCTGACATCTCGGATGTAGTATTTTCCATCATTCCTGGCGGGTCGGCCCCAACTTCTCGGTGGGCACATTATATACGTCTATATCGTAATATAACCTAACCTAACCCATCTAGACCCTCGCTGGTAATGTTTTACAAAATCCTGGTCGTGTCGGCACGTACTTCTCGGGGGGACATTATATACGTCTATATCGTTGTATATCCTAACCTAAGGGAACCTAACATCTCGGATGTATTATTTCCCAACATTCATAGCGGGTCGGGCCCTACTTCTCGGTGGGCACACTATATACGTCTATATCGTAATATAACCTAACCTGACCCGTCTAGACCGTCGCTGGTAATGTTTTACAAAATTCCGGTCGGGTCGGCCCGTACTTCTCGGTGGGGACATTATATACATCTATAACGTTATATGTCCTAATCTAAGGGAACCTAACACCGCGGATGTAGTATTTTCCAACATTCCTGGCGTGTCGGCCCCAACTTCTCGGTGTGCAAATTATATACGTCTATATCGGAATATAACCTAACCTAACCCATCTAGACCCTCGCTGGTAATGTTTTACAGAATCCCCTTCGTGTCGTCCCGTACGTCTCGGTGCGGACATTATATACGTCTATATCGTTATATATCCTAACCTAAGGCAACCTAACATCTCGAATGTTGTATTTTACAACATTCCAGGCGTGACGGCCCCTACTTCTCGGTGGGCAAATTATATACGTCTATATCGGAATATAACCTAACCTAACCCATCTAGACCGTCGCTGGTAATGATTTACAAAATCCCGGTCGTGTCGGCCCGTACTTCTCGGTGGGGTCATTATATACGTCTATAACGTTATATATCCTAACCTAAGGGAACCTAACATCTCGGATGTAGTATTTTCCAACATTCCTGGCGGGTCGGCCCCAACTTCTCGGTGGGCACACTATATACGTCTGTATCGTAATATAACCTAACCTAACCCATCTAGACCGTCGCTGGTAATGTTTTACAAAATCCCGGTCGTGTCGGCCCGTACTTCTCGGTGGGGACATTATATACGTCTATAACGTTATATATCCTAACCTAAGGGAACCTAACATCGCGGATGTAGTATTTCACAACATTCCTGGCGGGTCGGCGCCAATTCTCGGTGGGAACATTATATACGTCTATAAGGTGATATAACCTAACCTAACCCTTCTAGCCCCTAGCTGGGAATGTTTTACAGAATCCCGGTCGTGTCGTCCTGTACGTCTCGGTGCGGACATTATATACGTCTATAACGTTATATATCCTAACCTAAGGCAACTTAACATCTCGGATGTAGTATTTTGCAACATTCCTGGCGGGTCGGCCCCAACTTCTCGGTGGGCACATTATATACTTCTATATCGTAATATAACCTAACCTAACCCATCTAGCCCCTCACTGGTAATGTTTTACAGAATCTCGGTCGTGTCGTCCCGTACGTCTCGGTGCGGACATTATATACGTCTATAACGTTATATATCCGAAACTAAGGCAAATTAACATCTCGGATGTAGAATTTTCCAACATTCCTGGCGGGTCGGCCCCTACTCCCCGGTGGGAACATTATATACGTCTATAACGTAATATAACCTAACCTAACCCACCTAGACCTTCGCTGGTAATGTTTCACAGAATCCCGTTCATGTCTTCCCGTGCGTCTGGGTGAGGACATTATATACGTCTATAAATTTATATATCCTAACCTAAGGCAAACTAACATCTCGAATGTAGTATTTCACAACATTCATGGCAGGTCGGCCCCACTTCTCGGTGGGAAAAATATTTACGTGTATAACGTAATATAACCTAACCTAACCCATCTAGACCCTCGCTGGTAATGTTTTACAAAATTCCGGTCGTGTCGGCCCGTACTTTGCCGTGGGGACATTATATACATCTATAAAGTTATATACCCTAACCTAAGGCAACCTAACATCTCGAATGTAGTATTTCACAACATTCCTGGCGGGTCGGCACCACTTCTCGGTGGTAACATTATATACGTCTATATCGTAATATAACCTAACCTAACCCATCTAGCCCCTAGCTGGGAATGTTTTACAAAATCCCGGTCGTGTCGGCCCGTACTTCTCGGTGGGATCATTATATACGTCTATAACATTATATATCCTAACCTAAGGGAACCTGACATCTCGGATGTAGTATTTTCCATCATTCCTGGCGGGTCGGCCCCAACTTCTCGGTGGGCACATTATATACGTCTATATCGTAATATAACCTAACCTAACCCATCTAGACCCTCGCTGGTAATGTTTTACAAAATCCTGGTCGTGTCGGCACGTACTTCTCGGGGGGACATTATATACGTCTATATCGTTGTATATCCTAACCTAAGGGAACCTAACATCTCGGATGTATTATTTCCCAACATTCATAGCGGGTCGGGCCCTACTTCTCGGTGGGCACACTATATACGTCTATATCGTAATATAACCTAACCTGACCCGTCTAGACCCTCGCTGGTAATGTTTTACAAAATTCCGGTCGGGTCGGCCCGTACTTCTCGGTGGGGACATTATATACATCTATAACGTTATATGTCCTAATCTAAGGGAACCTAACACCGCGGATGTAGTATTTTCCAACATTCCTGGCGTGTCGGCCCCAACTTCTCGGTGTGCAAATTATATACGTCTATATCGGAATATAACCTAACCTAACCCATCTAGACCGTCGCTGGTAATGATTTACAAAATCCCGGTCGTGTCGGCCCGTACTTCTCGGTGGGGTCATTATATACGTCTATAACGTTATATATCCTAACCTAAGGGAACCTAACATCTCGGATGTAGTATTTTCCAACATTCCTGGCGGGTCGGCCCCAACTTCTCGGTGGGCACACTATATACGTCTGTATCGTAATATAACCTAACCTAACCCATCTAGACCGTCGCTGGTAATGTTTTACAAAATCCCGGTCGTGTCGGCCCGTACTTCTCGGTGGGGACATTATATACGTCTATAACGTTATATATCCTAACCTAAGGCAACTTAACATCTCGGATGTAGTATTTTCCAACATTCCTGTCGGGTCGGCCCCTACTTCTCGGTGGGCACATTATATACGTCTATATCGTAATATAATCTAACCTAACTCATCTAGACCCTCGCTGGTAATGTTTTACATAATCCCGGTCGTGTCGTCCAGTACGTCTCGGTGCGGACATTATATACGTCGATATCGTAATATAACCTAACCTAAACCATCTACACACTCGCTGGTAATGTTTTACAAAATCCCGGTCGTGTCGGCCCGTACTTCGCGGTGGGGACATTATATACGTCTATACCGTTATATATCCTAACGTAAGGGAACCTAACATCTCGGATGTAGTATTTTCCAACATTCCTGGCGGGTCGGCTCCTACTCCTCGGTGGGCACATTATATACGTCTATATCGTAATATAACCTAACCTAACCCATTTTGCCCCTCCGTGATAATGTTTTACAGAATCCCGGCCGTGTCGTACCGTACGTCTCGGTTGGGATATTGTATGCATCTGTAACGTAATATACCCTAACCAAAGGCAACCTAACATCTCGAATGTAGTATTTCACAACATTCGTGGCGGGTCCGCCCCAATTCTCGGTAGGAACATTATATACGTCTATAACGTAATATAACCTAACCTAACCCATCTAGCCCCTCGCTGGTAATGTTTTACAAAATCCCGGTCGTGTCGGCCCGTACTTCTCGGTGGGGACATTATATACGTCTATAACGTTATATATCCTAACCTAAGGGAACCTAACCTCTCGGATGTAGTATTTTCCAACATTCCTGGCGGGTCGGCCCCAACTTCTCGGTGGGCACATTATATACGTCGATATCGTAATATAACCTAACCTAAACCATCTACACACTCGCTGGTAATGTTTTACAAAATTCCGGTCGTGTCGGCCCCTACTTCTCGGTGGGAACATTATATACGTCTATATCGTTATATAACCTAACCTAACCCATTTAGACCCTCGCTGGTAATGTTTTACAAAATCCCGGTCGTGTCGGCACGTACTTCTCGGTGGGGATATTATATACGTCTATAACGTTATATATCTTAACTTAACCCATCTAGACCCTCGCTGGTAATGTTTTACGAAATCCCGGTCGTGTCGGCCAGTACTTCTCCGTGGGGACATTATATACGTCTATAACGTTATATATCCTAACCTAAGGGAACCTTACATCTCGGATGTAGTATTTTCCAACATTCCTGGCGTGGCGGCCCCAACTTCTCGGTGGGCACACTATATACGTCTATATCGTAATATAACCTAACCTAACCCATCTAGACCCTCGCTGGTAATGTTTTACGAAATCCCGGTCGTGTCTTCCAGTACTTCTCCGTGGGGACATTATATACGTCTATAACGTTATATATCCTAACCTAAGGGAACCTAACCTCTCGGATGTAGTATTTTCCAACATTCCTGGCGGGTCGGCCCCACTTTTCGGTGGGAACATTATATATGTCTATATCGTAATATAACGTAACCAAACCCATCTAGCCCCTAGCTCGGCATGTTTGACAGAATCCCGGTCGTGTCGTCCCGTACGTCTCGGTGGGGACATTATATACGTCTATAACGTTATATATCCTAACCTAACCCATCTAGAGCCTCGCTGGTAATGTTTTACAAAATCCCGCTCGTGTCGGGCCGTACTTCTCGGTGGGGACATTATATACGTCTATAACGTTATATATCCTAACCTAAGGGAACCTAACATCTCGGATGTAGTATTTTCCAACATTCCTGGCGGGTCGGCCCCTGCTTCTCGGTGGGCACACTATATACGTCTATATTGTAATATAACCTAACCTAACCCATCTAGACCCTCGCTGGGAATGTTTTACAAAATCCCGGTCGTGTCGGCCCGTACATCTCGGTGAGGACATTATATACGTCTATAACGTTATATATCCTAACCTATGGGAACCTAACATCTCGGATGTAGTATTTCACGACATTCCTGGCGGGTCGGCGCCAATTCTCGGTGGGATCATTATATACGTCTATAACGTAATATAACTTAACCTAACACATCTAGCCCCTAGCTGGGAATGTTTTACAGAATCCCGTTCATGTCTTCTCGTACGTCTCGGTGCGTACACTATATCCGTCTATAAATTTATATATCCTAACCTAAGGGAAACTAACATCTCGGATGTAGTATTTTCCAACATTCCTGGCGGGTCGGCCCCTACTCCTCGGTGGGAACATTATATACGTCTATAACGTAATATAACCTAACGTAACCCACCTAGACCTTCGCTGGTAATGTTTCACAGAATCCCGTTCATGTCTTCCCGTGCGTCTGGGTGAGGACATTATATACGTCTATAAATTTATATATCCTAACCTAAGGCAAACTAACATCTCGAATGTAGTATTTCACAACATTCATGGCAGGTCGGCCCCACTTCTCGGTGGGAAAAATATTTACGTGTATAACGTAATATAACCTAACCTAACCCATCTAGACCCTCGCTGGTAATGCTTTACAAAATCCCGGTCGTGTCGGCCCGTACTTCTCGGTGGGGACATTATATACGTCTATAACGTTATATATCCTAACCTAAGGCAACTTAACATCTCGGATGTAGTATTTTCCAACATTCCTGTCGGGTCGGCCCCTACTTCTCGGTGGGCACATTATATACGTCTATATCGTAATATAATCTAACCTAACTCATCTAGACCCTCGCTGGTAATGTTTTACATAATCCCGGTCGTGTCGTCCAGTACGTCTCGGTGCGGACATTATATACGTCGATATCGTAATATAACCTAACCTAAACCATCTACACACTCGCTGGTAATGTTTTACAAAATCCCGGTCGTGTCGGCCCGTACTTCGCGGTGGGGACATTATATACGTCTATACCGTTATATATCCTAACGTAAGGGAACCTAACATCTCGGATGTAGTATTTTCCAACATTCCTGGCGGGTCGGCTCCTACTCCTCGGTGGGCACATTATATACGTCTATATCGTAATATAACCTAACCTAACCCATCTAGACCCTCACTGGTAATGTCTTACAGAATCCCGGCCGTGTCGGCCCGTACTTTGCCGTGGGGACATTATATACGTCTATAACGTTATATATCCTAACGTAAGGGAACCTAACATCTCGGATGTAGTATTTTCCAACATTGCTGGCGGGTCGGCCCCTACTTCTCGGTGGGCACATTATATACGTCTATATCGTAATATAACCTAACCTAACCCATCTAGAACCTCGCTGGTAATGTTTTACAAAATTCCGGTCGTGTCGGCCCGTACTTTGCCGTGGGGACATTATATACGTCTATAACGTTATATATCCTAACGTAAGGGAACCTAACATCTCGGATGTAGTATTTTCCAACATTCCTGGCGGGTCGGCTCCTACTTCTCGGTGGGCACATTATATACGTCTATATCGTAATATAACCTAACCTAACCCATCTAGACCGTCGCTGGTAATGTTTTACAAAATTCCGTTCGTGTCGGCCCGTACTTTGCCGTGGGGACATTATATACGTCTATAACGTTATATATCCTAACGTAAGGGAACCTAACATCTCGGATGTAGTATTTTCCAACATTCCTGGCGGGTCGGCCCCTACTTCTCGGTGGGCACATTATATACGTCTATATCGTAATATAACCTAACCTAACCCATTTTGCCCCTCCGTGATAATGTTTTACAGAATCCCGGCCGTGTCGTACCGTACGTCTCGGTTGGGATATTGTATGCATCTGTAACGTAATATACCCTAACCAAAGGCAACCTAACATCTCGAATGTAGTATTTCACAACATTCGTGGCGGGTCCGCCCCAATTCTCGGTAGGAACATTATATACGTCTATAACGTAATATAACCTAACCTAACCCATCTAGCCCCTCGCTGGTAATGTTTTACAAAATCCCGGTCGTGTCGGCCCGTACTTCTCGGTGGGGACATTATATACGTCTATAACGTTATATATCCTAACCTAAGGGAACCTAACCTCTCGGATGTACTATTTTCCAACATTCCTGGCGGGTCGGCCCCAACTTCTCGGTGGGCACATTATATACGTCGATATCGTAATATAACCTAACCTAAACCATCTACACACTCGCTGGTAATGTTTTACAAAATTCCGGTCGTGTCGGCCCCTACTTCTCGGTGGGAACCTTATATACGTCTATATCGTAATATAACCTAACCTAACCCATTTAGACCCTCGCTGGTAATGTTTTACAAAATCCCGGTCGTGTCGGCACGTACTTCTCGGTGGGGATATTATATACGTCTATAACGTTATATATCCTAACCTAACCCATCTAGAGCCTCGCTGGTAATGTTTTACAAAATCCCGCTCGTGTCGGGCCGTACTTCTCGGTGGGGACATTATATACGTCTATAACGTTATATATCCTAACCTAAGGGAACCTAACATCTCGGATGTAGTATTTTCCAACATTCCTGGCGGATCGGCCCCTGCTTCTCGGTGGGCACACTATATACGTCTATATTGTAATATAACCTAACCTAACCCATCTAGACCGTCGCTGGGAATGTTTTACAAAATCCCGGTCGTGTCGGCCCGTACATCTCGGTGAGGACATTATATACGTCTATAACGTTATATATCCTAACCTATGGGAACCTAACATCTCGGATGTAGTATTTCACGACATTCCTGGCGGGTCGGCGCCAATTCTCGGTGGGATCATTATATACGTCTATAACGTAATATAACTTAACCTAACACATCTAGCCCCTAGCTGAGAATGTTTTACAGAATCCCGTTCATGTCTTCTCGTACGTCTCGGTGCGTACACTATATCCGTCTATAAATTTATATATCCTAACCTAAGGGAAACTAACATCTCGGATGTAGTATTTTCCAACATTCCTGGCGGGTCGGCCCCTACTCCTCGGTGGGAACATTATATACGTCTATAACGTAATATAACCTAACCTAACCCACCTAGACCTTCGCTGGTAATGTTTCACAGAATCCCGTTCATGTCTTCCCGTGCGTCTGGGTGAGGACATTATATACGTCTACAAATTTATATATCCTAACCTAAGGCAAACTAACATCTCGAATGTAGTATTTCACAACATTCATGGCAGGTCGGCCCCACTTCTCGGTGGGAAAAATATTTACGTGTATAACGTAATATAACCTAACCTAACCCATCTAGACCCTCGCTGGTAATGCTTTACAAAATCCCGGTCGTGTCGGCCCGTACTTCTCGGTGGGGACATTATATACGTATATAACGTTATATATCCTAACCTAAGGCAACTTAACATCTCGGATGTAGTATTTTCCAACATTCCTGTCGGGTCGGCCCCTACTTCTCGGTGGGCACATTATATACGTCTATATCGTAATATAATCTAACCTAACTCATCTAGACCCTCGCTGGTAATGTTTTACATAATCCCGGTCGTGTCGTCCAGTACGTCTCGGTGCGGACATTATATACGTCGATATCGTAATATAACCTAACCTAACCCATCTAGACCCTCGCTGGTAATGTTTTACAAAATTCCGGTCGTGTCGGCCCGTACTTTGCCGTGGGGGCTTTAGATACGTCTATAACGTTATATATCCTAACGTAAGGGAACCTAACATCTCGGATGTAGTATTTTCCAACATTCCTGGCGGGTCGGCTCCTACTTCTCGGTGGGCACATTATATACGTCTATATCGTAATATAACCTAACCTAACCCATCTAGACCCTCACTGGTAATGTTTTACAAAATCCCGGTCGTGTCGGCCCGTACATCTCGGTGAGGACATTATATACGTCTATAACGTTATATATCCTAACCTATGGGAACCTAACATCTCGGATGTAGTATTTCACGACATTCCTGGCGGGTCGGCGCCAATTCTCGGTAGGATCATTATATACGTCTATAACGTAATATAACTTAACCTAACACATCTAGCCCCTAGCTGGGAATGTTTTACAGAATCCCGTTCATGTCTTCCCGTACGTCTCGGTGCGTACATTATATCCGTCTATAAATTTATATATCCTAACCTAAGGGAAACTAACATCTCGGATGTAGTATTGTCCAACATTCCTGGCGGGTCGGCCGCCACTTCTTGGTGGACACATTATATACGTCTATATCGTAATATAACCTAACCTAACCCATCTAGACCGTCACTGGTAATGTTTTACAAAATCCCGGTCGTGTCGTCCCGTACTTCTCGGTGGGGACATTATATACGTCTATAACGTTATATATCCTAACCCAAGGGAACCTAACATCTCGGATGTAGTATTTTCCAACATTCCTGGCGGGCCGGCCCGTACTTCTCGGTGGGCACATTATATACGTCCATATCGTAATATAACATAACCTAACCCATCTAGACCCTCGCTGGTAATGTTTTACAAAATTGCGGTCGTGTCGGCCCGTACTTTGCCGTGGGGACATTATATACGTCTATAACGTTATATATCCTAACGTAAGGGAACCTAACATCTCGGATGTAGTATTTTCCAACATTGCTGGCGGGACGGCCCCTACTTCTCGGTGGGCACATTATATACGTCTATATCGTAATATAACCTAACCTAACCCATCTAGACCCTCACTGGTAATGTTTTACAAAATCCCGGTCGTGTCGGCCCGTACTTTGCCGTGGGGACATTATATACGTCTATAACGTTATATATCCTAACCTAAGGGAAACTAACATCTCGGATGTAGTATTTTCCAACATTCCTGGCGGGTCGGCCCCTACTTCTCGCTGGGCACATTATATACGTCTATGTCGTAATATAACCTAACCTAACCCATCTAGACCGTCGCTGGTAATGTTTTACAAAATTCCGTTCGTGTCGGCCCGTACTTTGCCGTGGGGACATTATATACGTCTATAACGTTATATATCCTAACGTAAGGGAACCTAACATCTCGGATGTAGTATTTTCCAACATTCCTGGCGGGTCGGCCCCTACTTCTCGGGGGAACATTATATACGTCTATATCGTAATATAACCTAACCTAACCCATTTTGCCCCTCCGTGATAATGTTTTACAGAATCCCGGCCGTGTCGTACCGTACGTCTCGGTTGGGATATTGTATGCATCTGTAACGTAATATACCCTAACCAAAGGCAACCTAACATCTCGAATGTAGTATTTCACAACATTCGTGGCGGGTCCGCCCCAATTCTCGGTAGGAACATTATATACGTCTATAACGTAATATAACCTAACCTAACCCATCTAGCCCCTCGCTGGTAATGTTTTACAAAATCCCGGTCGTGTCGGCCCGTACTTCTCGGTGGGGACATTATATACGTCTATAACGTTATATATCCTAACCTAAGGGAACCTAACCTCTCGGATGTAGTATTTTCCAACATTCCTGGCGGGTCGGCCCCAACTTCTCGGTGGGCACATTATATACGTCGATATCGTAATATAACCTAACCTAAACCATCTACACACTCGCTGGTAATGTTTTACAAAATTCCGGTCGTGTCGGCCCCTACTTCTCGGTGGGAACATTATATACGTCTATATCGTAATATAACCTAACCTAACCCATTTAGACCCTCGCTGGTAATGTTTTACAAAATCCCGGTCGCGGCGGCACGGACTTCTCGGTGGGGATATTATATACGTCTATAACGTTATATATCTTAACCTAACCCATCTAGACCCTCGCTGGTAATGTTTTACGAAATCCCGGTCGTGTCGGCCAGTACTTCTCCGTGGGGACATTATATACGTCTATAACGTTATATATCCTAACCTAAGGGAACCTTACATCTCGGATGTAGTATTTTCCAACATTCCTGGCGTGGCGGCCCCAACTTCTCGGTGGGCACATTATATACGTCAATATCGTAATATAACCTAACCTAACCCATCTAGACCCTCGCTGGTAATGTTTTACGAAATCCCGGTCGTGGCTTCCAGTACTTCTCCGTGGGGACATTATATACGTCTATAACGTTATATATCCTAACCTAAGGGAACCTAACCTCTCGGATGTAGTATTTTCCAACATTCCTGGCGGGTCGGCCCCACTTTTCGGTGGGAACATTATATACGTCTATAACGTAATATAACCTAACCTAACCCACCTAGACCCTCGCTGGTAATGTTTCACAGAATCCCGTTCATGTCTTCCCGGACGTATCGGTGCGGACATTATATACGTCTATAAATTTATATATCCTATCCTAAGGGAACCTAACATCTCGGATGTAGTATTTTCCAACATTCCTGGCGGGTCGGCCCCTACTTCTCGGTGGGCACACTATATACGTCTATATCGTAATATAACCTAACCTAACCCACCTAGACCCTCGCTGGTAATGTTTCACAGAATCCCGTTCATGTCTTCCCGGACGTATCGGTGCGGACATTATATACGTCTATAAATTTATATATCCTATCCTAAGGGAACCTAACATCTCGGATGTAGTATTTTCCAACATTCCTGGCGGGTCGGCGCCTACTTCTCGGTGGGCACATTATATAAGTCTATAACGTAATATAACCTAACCTAACCCATCTAGACCCTCGCTGGTAGTGTTTTACAAAATCCCGGTCGTGTCGGCCCGTACTTCTCGGTGGGGACATTATATACGTCTATAACGTTATATATCCTATCCTAAGGGAACCTAACATCTCGGATGTAGTATTTTCCAACATTCCTGGCGGGTCGGCCCCTACTTCTCGGTGGGCACATTATATACGTCTATATCGTAATATAACCTAACCTAACCCATCTAGACCCTCGCTGGTAATGTTTTACAAAATCCAGGTCGTGTCGGCTCGTACTTTGCCGTGGGGACATTATATACGTCTATAACGTTATATATCCTAACCTAAGGGAACCTAACATCTCGGATGTAGAATTTCCCAACATTTCTTTCGGGTCGGCCCCTACTTCTCGGTGGGAACATTATATACGTCTATAACGTAATATAACCTAACCTAACCCACCTAGACCCTCGCTGGTAATGTTTCACAGAATCCCGTTCATGTCTTCCCGGACGTATCGGTGCGGACATTATATACGTCTATAAATTTATATATCCTATCCTAAGGGAACCTAACATCTCGGATGTAGTATTTTCCAACATTCCTGGCGGGTCGGCCCCTACTTCTCGGTGGGCACATTATATAAGTCTATAACGTAATATAACCTAACCTAACCCATCTAGAACCTCGCTGGTAGTGTTTTACAAAATCCCGGTCGTGTCGGCCCGTACTTCTCGGTGGGGACATTATATACGTCTATAACGTTATATATCCTATCCTAAGGGAACCTAACATCTCGGATGTAGTAATTTCCAACATTCCTGGCGGGTCGGCCCCTACTTCTCGATGGGCACATTATATACGTCCACATCGTAATATAACCTAACCTAACCCATCTAGACCCTCGCTGGTAATGCTTTACAAAATTCCGGTCGTGTCGGCCCGTACTTTGCCGTGGGGACATTATATACGTCTATAACGTTATATATCCTAACCTGAGGGAACCTAAGATCTCGGATGTAGTATTTTCCAACATTCCTGGCGGGTCGGCCCCTACATCTCGGTGGGAACATTATATACGTCTATAACGTAATATAACCTAACCTAACCCACCTAGACCCTCGCTGGTAATGTGTTACAAAATCCCAGTCGTGTCGGCCCGTACTTTGCCGTGGGGACATTATATACGTCTATAACGTTATATATCCTAAACTAAGGGAACCTAACATCTCGGATGTAGTATTTTCCAACGTTCCAGGCGGGTCGGCCCCTACTTCACGGTGGGAACATTATATACGTCTATAACGTAATATAACTTAACCTAACCCACCTAGACTCTCGCTGGTAATGTTTCACAGAATCCCGTTCATGTCTTCCCGGACGTATCGGTGCGGACATTATATACGTCTATAAATTTATATATCCTATCCTAAGGGAACCTAACATCTCGGATGTAGTATTTTCCAATATTCCTGGCGGGTCGGCCCCTACTTCTCGGTGGGCACACTATATACGTCTATATCGTAATATAACCTAACCTAACCCACCTAGACCCTCGCTGGTAATGTTTCACAGAATCCCGTTCATGTCTTCCCGGACGTATCGGTGCGGACATTATATACGTCTATAAATTTATATATCCTATCCTAAGGGAACCTAACATCTCGGATGTAGTATTTTCCAACATTCCTAGCGGGTCGGCGCCTACTTCTCGGTGGGCACATTATATAAGTCTATAACGTAATATAACCTAACCTAACCCATCTAGACCCTCGCTGGTAGTGTTTTACAAAATCCCGGTCGTGTCGGCCCGTACTTCTCGGTGGGGACATTATATACGTCTATAACGTTATATATCCTATCCTAAGGGAACCTAACATCTCGGATGTAGTATTTTCCAACATTCCTGGCGGGTCGGCCCCTACTTCCCGGTGGGCACATTATATACGTCTATATCGTAATATAACCTAACCTAACCCATCTAGACCCTCGCTGGTAATGTTTTACAAAATCCAAGTCGTGTCGGCTCGTACTTTGCCGTGGGGACATTATATACGACTATAACGTTATATATCCTAACCTAAGGCAACTTAACATCTCGGATGTAGAATTATCCAATATTTCTGGCGGGTCGGCCCCTACTTCTCGGTGGGAACATTATACACGTATATAACGTAATATAACCTAACCTAACCCACCTAGACCCTCGCTGGTAATGTGTTACAAAATCCCAGTCGTGTCGGCCCGTACTTCTCGGTGGGCACATTATATACGTCTATATCGTAATATAACCTAACCTAACCCATCTAGACCCTCGCTGGTAATGTTTTACAAAATCCCGGTCGTGTCTGCCCGTACTCCTCGGTGGGGACATTATATACGTCTATAACGTTATATATCCTAACCTACGGGAACCTAACATCTCGGATGTAGTATTTTCCAACATTCCTGGCGGGTCGGCCCCTACTTCTCGGTGGGATCATTATATACGTCTATAACGTAATATAACCTAACCTAACCCACCTAGACCCTCGCTGGTAATGTTTCACAGAATCCCGTTGATGTCTTCCTGTACGTCTCGGTGCGGACATTACATACGTCTATAAATTTATATATCCTAACCTTAGGGAACTTAACATCTCGGATGTAGTATTTTCCAACATTCCTGGCGAGTCGGCCCCTACTTCTCGGTGGGCACATTATATACGTCTATATCGTAATATAACCTAACCTAACCCATCTAGACCCTCGCTGGTAATGTTTTACAAAATCCAGGTCGTGTCGGCTCGTACTTTGCCGTGGGGACATTATATACGTCTATAACGTTATATATCCTAACTTAGGGGAACCTAACATCTCGGATGTAGTATTTTCCAACATTCCAGGCGGGTCGGCACCTACTTCTCGGTGGGATCATTATATACGTCTATAACGTAATATAACCTAACCTAACACATCTAGCGCCTAGCTGGGAATGTTTTACAGAATCCCCGTCGTGTCGTTCCGTACGTCTCGGTGCGGAAATTATATACGTCTATAACGTTATATATCCTAACCTAAGGCCACTTAACATCTCGGATGTAGAATTTTCCAACATTTCTGGCGGGTCGGCCCCTACTTCTCGGTGGGATCATTATATACGTCTATAACGTAATATAACCTAACCTAACCCACCTAGACCCTCGCTGGTAATGTTTCACAGAATCCCGTTGATGTCTTCCTGTACGTCTCGGTGCGGACATTATATACGTCTATAAATTTATATATCCTAACCTTAGGGAACTTAACATCTCGGATGTAGTATTTTCCAACATTCCTGGCGGGTCGGCCCCTACTTCTCGGTGGGCACATTATATACGTCTATATCGTAATATAACCTAACCTAACCCATCTAGACCCTCGCTGGTAATGTTTTACAAAATCCAAGTCGTGTCGGCTCGTACTTTGCCGTGGGGACATTATATACGTCTATAACGTTATATATCCTAACCTAAGGGAACCTAACATCTCGGATGTAGTATTTTCCAACATTTCAGGCGGGTCGGCACCTACTTCTCGGTGGGATCATTATATACGTCTATAACGTAATATAACCTAACCTAACCCATCTAGACCTTCGCTGGTAATGTTTTAGAAAATCCCGTTCGCGTCTGCCCGTACTTCTCGGTGGGGGCATTATATACGACTATAACGTTATATATCCTAACCTAAGGCAACTTAACATCTCGGATGTAGAATTATCCAATATTTCTGGCGGGTCGGCCCCTACTTCTCGGTGGGAACATTATATACGTATATAACGTAATATAACCTAACCTAACCCACCTAGACCCTCGCTGGTAATGTGTTACAAAATCCCAGTCGTGTCGGCCCGTACTTCTCGGTGGGCACATTATATACGTCCATATCGTAATATAACCTAACCTAACCCACCTAGACCCTCGCTGGTAATGTTTCACAAAATCCCGTTCATGTCTTCCCGTACGTCTCGGTGCGGACATTATATACGTCTATAAATTTCTATATCCTAAACTAAGGGAACCTAACATCTCGGATGTAGTATTTTCCAATATTCCTGGCGGGTCGGCCCCTACTTCTCGGTGGGCACATTATATACGTCTATATCGTAATATAACCTAACCTAACCCATCTAGACCCTCGCTGGTAATGTTTTACAAAATCCCGGTCGTGTCGACCCGTACTTCTCGGTTGGGGCCTTATGTACGTCTATAACGTTATATATCGTAACCTAAGGGAACCTAACATCTCGGATGTAGTATTTTCCAACATTCCTGGTAGGTCGGCCCCTACTTCTCGGTGGGCACATTATATACGTCCATATCGTAATATAACCTAACCTAACACATCTAGCCCCTAGCTGGGAATGTTTTACAGAATACCGGTCGTGTCGTCCCTTATGTCTCGGTGCAGCCATTATATACGTTTATAAATTTATATATCCTAACGTAAGGGAACCTAACATCTCGGATGTAGTATTTTCCAACATTCCTGGCGGGTCGGCCCCTACTTTTCGGTGGGAACATTATATACGTCTATAACGTAATATAACCTAACCTAACCCACCTAGACCCTCGCTGGTAATGTTTCACAGAATCCCGTTCATGTCTTCCCGTACGTCTCGGTGCGGACATTATATACGTCTATAAATTTATATATCCTAACCTTAGGGAACTTAACATCTCGGATGTAGTATTTTCCAACATTCCTGGCGGGTCGGCCCCTACTTCTCGGTGGGCACATTATATACGTCTATATCGTAATATAACCTAACCTAACCCATCTAGACCCTCGCTGGTAATGTTTTACAAAATACAAGTCGTGTCGGCTCGAACTTTGCCGTGGGGACATTATATACGTCTATAACGTTATATATCCTAACCTAAGGGAACCTAACATCTCGGATGTAGTATTTTCCAACATTCCAGGCGGGTCGGCACCTACTTCTCGGTGGGATCATTATATACGTCTATAACGTAATATAACCTAACCTAACCCATCTAGACCCTCGCTGGTAGTGTTTTACAAAATCCCGGTCGTGTCGGCCCGTACTTCTCGGTGGGGACATTATATACGTCTATAACGTTATATATCCTATCCTAAGGGAACCTAACATCTCGGATGTAGTATTTTCCAACATTCCTGGCGGGTCGGCCCCTACTTCTCGGTGGGCACATTATATACGTCTATATCGTAATATAACCTAACCTAACCCATCTAGACCCTCGCTGGTAATGTTTTACAAAATCCAGGTCGTGTCGGCTCGTACTTTGCCGTGGGGACATTATATACGTCTATAACGTTATATATCCTAACCTAAGGGAACCTAACATCTCGGATGTAGAATTTCCCAACATTTCTTTCGGGTCGGCCCCTACTTCTCGGTGGGAACATTATATACGTCTATAACGTAATATAACCTAACCTAACCCACCTAGACCCTCGCTGGTAATGTTTCACAGAATCCCGTTCATGTCTTCCCGGACGTATCGGTGCGGACATTATATACGTCTATAAATTTATATATCCTATCCTAAGGGAACCTAACATCTCGGATGTAGTATTTTCCAACATTCCTGGCGGGTCGGCCCCTACTTCTCGGTGGGCACATTATATAAGTCTATAACGTAATATAACCTAACCTAACCCATCTAGAACCTCGCTGGTAGTGTTTTACAAAATCCCGGTCGTGTCGGCCCGTACTTCTCGGTGGGGACATTATATACGTCTATAACGTTATATATCCTATCCTAAGGGAACCTAACATCTCGGATGTAGTAATTTCCAACATTCCTGGCGGGTCGGCCCCTACTTCTCGGTGGGCACATTATATACGTCCACATCGTAATATAACCTAACCTAACCCATCTAGACCCTCGCTGGTAATGCTTTACAAAATTCCGGTCGTGTCGGCCCGTACTTTGCCGTGGGGACATTATATACGTCTATAACGTTATATATCCTAACCTGAGGGAACCTAAGATCTCGGATGTAGTATTTTCCAACATTCCTGGCGGGTCGGCCCCTACTTCTCGGTGGGAACATTATATACGTCTATAACGTAATATAACCTAACCTAACCCACCTAGACCCTCGCTGGTAATGTGTTACAAAATCCCAGTCGTGTCGGCCCGTACTTTGCCGTGGGGACATTATATACGTCTATAACGTTATATATCCTAAACTAAGGGAACCTAACATCTCGGATGTAGTATTTTCCAACGTTCCAGGCGGGTCGGCCCCTACTTCACGGTGGGAACATTATATACGTCTATAACGTAATATAACTTAACCTAACCCACCTAGACTCTCGCTGGTAATGTTTCACAGAATCCCGTTCATGTCTTCCCGGACGTATCGGTGCGGACATTATATACGTCTATAAATTTATATATCCTATCCTAAGGGAACCTAACATCTCGGATGTAGTATTTTCCAATATTCCTGGCGGGTCGGCCCCTACTTCTCGGTGGGCACACTATATACGTCTATATCGTAATATAACCTAACCTAACCCACCTAGACCCTCGCTGGTAATGTTTCACAGAATCCCGTTCATGTCTTCCCGGACGTATCGGTGCGGACATTATATACGTCTATAAATTTATATATCCTATCCTAAGGGAACCTAACATCTCGGATGTAGTATTTTCCAACATTCCTGGCGGGTCGGCCCCTACTTCTCGGTGGGCACATTATATACGTCTATATCGTAATATAACCTAACCTAACCCATCTAGACCCTCGCTGGTAGTGTTTTACAAAATCCCGGTCGTGTCGGCCCGTACTTCTCGGTGGGGACATTATATACGTCTATAACGTTATATATCCTATCCTAAGGGAACCTAACATCTCGGATGTAGTATTTTCCAACATTCCTGGCGGGTCGGCCCCTACTTCTCGGTGGGCACATTATATACGTCTATATCGTAATATAACCTAACCTAACCCATCTAGACCCTCGCTGGTAATGTTTTACAAAATCCCGGTCGTGTCTGCCCGTACTTCTCGGTGGGGACATTATATACGTCTATAACGTTATATATCCTAACCTACGGGAACCTAACATCTCGGATGTAGTATTTTCCAACATTCCTGGCGGGTCGGCCCCTACTTCTCGGTGGGATCATTATATACGTCTATAACGTAATATAACCTAACCTAACCCACCTAGACCCTCGCTGGTAATGTTTCACAGAATCCCGTTGATGTCTTCCTGTACGTCTCGGTGCGGACATTACATACGTCTATAAATTTATATATCCTAACCTTAGGGAACTTAACATCTCGGATGTAGTATTTTCCAACATTCCTGGCGGGTCGGCCCCTACTTCTCGGTGGGCACATTATATACGTCTATATCGTAATATAACCTAACCTAACCCATCTAGACCCTCGCTGGTAATGTTTTACAAAATCCAGGTCGTGTCGGCTCGTACTTTGCCGTGGGGACATTATATACGTCTATAACGTTATATATCCTAACTTAGGGGAACCTATCATCTCGGATGTAGTATTTTCCAACATTCCAGGCGGGTCGGCACCTACTTCTCGGTGGGATCATTATATACGTCTATAACGTAATATAACCTAACCTAACACATCTAGCGCCTAGCTGGGAATGTTTTACAGAATCCCCGTCGTGTCGTTCCGTACGTCTCGGTGCGGAAATTATATACGTCTATAACGTTATATATCCTAACCTAAGGCCACTTAACATCTCGGATGTAGAATTTTCCAACATTTCTGGCGGGTCGGCCCCTACTTCTCGGTGGGATCATTATATACGTCTATAACGTAATATAACCTAACCTAACCCACCTAGACCCTCGCTGGTAATGTTTCACAGAATCCCGTTGATGTCTTCCTGTACGTCTCGGTGCGGACATTATATACGTCTATAAATTTATATATCCTAACCTTAGGGAACTTAACATCTCGGATGTAGTATTTTCCAACATTCCTGGCGGGTCGGCCCCTACTTCTCGG
This sequence comes from Xylocopa violacea, assembly GCA_963969225.1. Lineage (NCBI taxonomy): Eukaryota > Metazoa > Arthropoda > Insecta > Hymenoptera > Apidae > Xylocopa > Xylocopa violacea. Next base: position 7,519,421 of record CAXAJV010000011.1, on the reverse strand, counting down.
TGGGCACATTATATACGTCTATATCGTAATATAACCTAACTTAACCCATCTAGACCCTCGCTGGTAATGTTTTACAAAATCCAAGTCGTGTCGGCTCGTACTTTGCCGTGGGGACATTATATACGACTATAACGTTATATATCCTAACCTAAGGCAACTTAACATCTCGGATGTAGAATTATCCAATATTTCTGGCGGGTCGGCCCCTACTTCTCGGTGGGAACATTATATACGTATATAACGTAATATAACCTAACCTAACCCACCTAGACCCTCGCTGGTAATGTGTTACAAAATCCCAGTCGTGTCGGCCCGTACTTCTCGGTGGGCACATTATATACGTCCATATCGTAATATAACCTAACCTAACCCACCTAGACCCTCGCTGGTAATGTTTCACAAAATCCCGTTCATGTCTTCCCGTACGTCTCGGTGCGGACATTATATACGTCTATAAATTTCTATATCCTAAACTAAGGGAACCTAACACCTCGGATGTAGTATTTTCCAACATTCCTGGCGGGTCGGCCCCTACTTCTCGGTGGGCACATTATATACGTCTATATCGTAATATAACCTAACCTAACCCATCTAGACCCTCGCTGGTAATGTTTTACAAAATCCAAGTCGTGTCGGCTCGTACTTTGCCGTGGGGACATTATATACGACTATAACGTTATATATCCTAACCTAAGGCAACTTAACATCTCGGATGTAGAATTATCCAATATTTCTGGCGGGTCGGCCCCTACTTCTCGGTGGGAACATTGTATACGTATATAACGTAATATAACCTAACCTAACCCACCTAGACCCTCGCTGGTAATGTGTTACAAAATCCCAGTCGTGTCGGCCCGTACTTCTCGGTGGGCACATTATATACGTCCATATCGTAATATAACCTAACCTAACCCACCTAGACCCTCGCTGGTAATGTTTCACAAAATCCCGTTCATGTCTTCCCGTACGTCTCGGTGCGGACATTATATACGTCTATAAATTTCTATATCCTAAACTAAGGGAACCTAACACCTCGGATGTAGTATTTTCCAACATTCCTGGCGGGTCGGCCCCTACTTCTCGGTGGGATGATTATATACGTCTATAACGTAATATAACCTAACCTAACCCACCTAGACCATCGCTGGTAATGTTTCACAGAATCCCGTTGATGTCTTCCTGTACGTCTCGGTGCGGACATTATATACGTCTATAAATTTATATATCCTAACCTTAGGGAACTTAACATCTCGGATGTAGTATTTTCCAACATTCCTGGCGAGTCGGCCCCTACTTCTCGGTGGGCACATTATATACGTCTATATCGTAATATAACCTAACCTAACCCATCTAGACCCTCGCTGGTAATGTTTTACAAAATCCAAGTCGTGTCGGCTCGTACTTTGCCGTGGGGACATTATATACGTCTATAACGTTATATATCCTAACCTAAGGGAACCTAACATCTCGGATGTAGTATTTTCCAACATTCCTGGCGGGTCGGCCCCTACTTCTCGGTGGGATCATTATATACGTCTATAACGTAATATAACCTAACCTAACCCACCTAGACCCTCGCTGGTAATGTTTCACAGAATCCCGTTCATGTCTTCCCGGACGTATCGGTGCGGACATTATATACGTCTATAAATTTATATATCCTATCCTAAGGGAACCTAACATCTCGGATGTAGTATTTTCCAACATTCCTGGCGGGTCGGACCCTACTTCTCGGTGGGCACACTATATACGTCTATATCGTAATATAACCTAACCTAACCCACCTAGACCCTCGCTGGTAATGTTTCACAGAATCCCGTTCATGTCTTCCCGGACGTATCGGTGCGGACATTATATACGTCTATAAATTTATATATCCTATCCTAAGGGAACCTAACATCTCGGATGTAGTATTTTCCAATATTCCTGGCGGGTCGGCCCCTACTTCTCGGTGGGCACACTATATACGTCTATATCGTAATATAACCTAACCTAACCCACCTAGACCCTCGCTGGTAATGTTTCACAGAATCCCGTTCATGTCTTCCCGGACGTATCGGTGCGGACATTATATATGTCTATAAATTTATATATCCTATCCTAAGGGAACCTAACATCTCGGATGTAGTATTTTCCAACATTCCTGGCGGGTCGGCGCCTACTTCTCGGTGGGCACATTATATAAGTCTATAACGTAATATAACCTAACCTAACCCATCTAGACCCTCGCTGGTAGTGTTTTACAAAATCCCGGTCGTGTCGGCCCGTACTTCACGGTGGGGACATTATATACGTCTATAACGTTATATATCCTATCCTAAGGGAACCTAACATCTCGGATGTAGTATTTTCCAACATTCCTGGCGGGTCGGCCCCTACTTCTCGGTGGGCACATTATATACGTCTATATCGTAATATAACCTAACCTAACCCATCTAGACCCTCGCTGGTAATGTTTTACAAAATCCCGGTCGTGTCTGCCCGTACTTCTCGGTGGGGACATTATATACGTCTATAACGTTATATATCCTAACCTACGGGAACCTAACATCTCGGATGTAGTATTTTCCAACATTCCTGGCGGGTCGGCCCCTACTTCTCGGTGGGATCATTATATACGTCTATAACGTAATATAACCTAACCTAACCCACCTAGACCCTCGCTGGTAATGTTTCACAGAATCCCGTTGATGTCTTCCTGTACGTCACGGTGCGGACATTATACACGTCTATAAATTTATATATCCTAACCTTAGGGAACTTAACATCTCGGATGTAGTATTTTCCAACATTCCTGGCGGGTCGGCCCCTACTTCTCGGTGGGCACATTATATACGTCTATATCGTAATATAACCTAACCTAACCCATCTAGACCCTCGCTGGTAATGTTTTACAAAATCCAGGTCGTGTCGGCTCGTACTTTGCCGTGGGGACATTATATACGTCTATAACGTTATATATCCTAACTTAGGGGAACCTAACATCTCGGATGTAGTATTTTCCAACATTCCAGGCGGGTCGGCACCTACTTCTCGGTGGGATCATTATATACGTCTATAACGTAATATAACCTAACCTAACCCATCTAGACCCTCGCTGGTAGTGTTTTACAAAATCCCGGTCGTGTCGGCCCGTACTTCTCGGTGGGGACATTATATACGTCTATAACGTTATATATCCTATCCTAAGGGAACCTAACATCTCGGATGTAGTATTTTCCAACATTCCTGGCGTGTCGGCCCCTACTTCTCGGTGGGCACATTATATACGTCTATATCGTAATATAACCTAACCTAACCCATCTAGACCCTCGCTGGTAATGTTTTACAAAATCCCGGTCGTGTCTGCCCGTACTTCTCGGTGGGGACATTATATACGTCTATAACGTTATATATCCTAACCTACGGGAACCTAACATCTCGGATGTAGTATTTTCCAACATTCCTGGCGGGTCGGCCCCTACTTCTCGGTGGGATCATTATATACGTCTATAACGTAATATAACCTAACCTAACCCACCTAGACCCTCGCTGGTAATGTTTCACAGAATCCCGTTGATGTCTTCCTGTACGTCACGGTGCGGACATTATATACGTCTATAAATTTATATATCCTAACCTTAGGGAACTTAACATCTCGGATGTAGTATTTTCCAACATTCCTGGCGGGTCGGCCCCTACTTCTCGGTGGGCACATTATATACGTCTATATCGTAATATAACCTAACCTAACCCATCTAGACCCTCGCTGGTAATGTTTTACAAAATCCAGGTCGTGTCGGCTCGTACTTTGCCGTGGGGACATTACATACGTCTATAACGTTATATATCCTAACTTAAGGGAACCTAACATCTCGGATGTAGTATTTTCCAACATTCCAGGCGGGTCGGCACCTACTTCTCGGTGGGATCATTATATACGTCTATAACGTAATATAACCTAACCTAACACTTCGAGCGCCTAGCTGGGAATGTTTTACAGAATCCCCGTCGTGTCGTTCCGTACGTCTCGGTGCGGAAATTATATACGTCTATAACGTTATATATCCTAACCTAAGGCCATTTAACATCTCGGATGTAGAATTTTCCAACATTTCTGGCGGGTCGGCCCCTACTTCTCGGTGGGAACATTATATACGTCTATAACGTAATATAACCTAACCTAACCCACCTAGACCCTCGCTGGTAATGTTTTACAAAATCCCGGTCGTGTCGACCCGTACTTCTCGGTTGGGGCCTTATGTACGTCTATAACGTTATATATCGTAACCTAAGGGAACCTAACATCTCGGATGTAGTATTTTCCAACATTCCTGGCAGGTCGGCCCCTACTTCTCGGTGGGCACATTATATACGTCCACATCGTAATATAACCTAACCTAACACATCTAGCCCCTAGCTGGGAATGTTTTACAGAATCCCGGTCGTGTCGTCCCGTATGTCTCGGTGCAGCCATTATATACGTTTATAAATTTATATATCCTAACGTAAGGGAACCTAACATCTCGGATGTAGTATTTTCCAACATTCCTGGCGGGTCGGCCCCTACTTCTCGGTGGGAACATTATATACGTCTATAACGTAATATAACCTAACCTAACCCACCTAGACCCTCGCTGGTAATGTTTCACAGAATCCCGTTCATGTCTTCCCGTACGTCTCGGTGCGGACATTATATACGTCTATAAATTTCTATATCCTAAACTAAGGGAACCTAACATCTCGGATGTAGTATTTTCCAATATTCCTGGCGGGTCGGCCCCTACTTCTCGGTGGGCACATTATATACGTCTATATCGTAATATAACCTAACCTAACCCATCTAGACCCTCGCTGGTAATGTTTCACAGAATCCCGTTCATGTCTTCCCGGACGTATCGGTGCGGACATTATATACGTCTATAAATTTATATATCCTATCCTAAGGGAACCTAACATCTCGGATGTAGTATTTTCCAACATTCCTGGCGGGTCGGCCCCTACTTCTCGGTGGGCACATTATATACGTCTATATCGTAATATAACCTAACCTAACCCATCTAGACCCTCGCTGGTAATGTTTTACAAAATCCAAGTCGTGTCGGCTCGTACTTTGCCGTGGGGACATTATATACGTCTATAACGTTATATATCCTAACCTAAGGGAACCTAACATCTCGGATGTAGTATTTTCCAACATTCCAGGCGGGTCGGCACCTACTTCTCGGTGGGCACATTATATAAGTCTATATCGTAATATAACCTAACCTAACCCATCTAGACCCTCGCTGGTAGTGTTTTACAAAATCCCGGTCGTGTCGGCCCGTGCTTCTCGGTGGGGACATTATATACGTCTATAACGTTATATATCCTAACCTACGGGAACCTAACATCTCGGATGTAGTATTTTCCAACATTCCTGGCGGGTCGGCCCCTACTTCTCGGTGGGATCATTATATACGTCTATAACGTAATATAACCTAACCTAACCCACCTAGACCCTCGCTGGTAATGTTTCACAGAATCCCGTTGATGTCTTCCTGTACGTCTCGGTGCGGACATTATATACGTCTATAAATTTATATATCCTAACCTTAGGGAACTTAACATCTCGGATGTAGTATTTTCCAACATTCCTGGCGGGTCGGCCCCTACTTCTCGGTGGGCACATTATATACGTCTATATCGTAATATAACCTAACCTAACCCATCTAGACCCTCGCTGGTAATGTTTTACAAAATCCAGGTCGTGTCGGCTCGTACTTTGCCGTGGGGACATTATATACGTCTATAACGTTATATATCCTAACTTAAGGGAACCTAACATCTCGGATGTAGTATTTTCCAACATTCCAGGCGGGTCGGCACCTACTTCTCGGTGGGATCATTATATACGTCTATAACGTAATATAACCTAACCTAACACATCTAGCGCCTAGCTGGGAATGTTTTACAGAATCCCCGTCGTCTCGTTCCGTACGTCTCGGTGCGGAAATTATATACGTCTATAACGTTATATATCCTAACCTAAGGCCACTTAACATCTCGGATGTAGAATTTTCCAACATTTCTGGCGGGTCGGCCCCTACTTCTCGGTGGGAACATTATATACGCCTATATCGTAATATAACCTAACCTAACCCATCTAGACCCTCGCTGGTAATGTTTCACAGAATCCCGTTGATGTCTTCCTGTACGTCTCGGTGCGGACATTATATACGTCTATAAATTTATATATCCTAACCTTAGGGAACTTAACATCTCGGATGTAGTATTTTCCAACATTCCTGGCGGGTCGGCCCCTACTTCTCGGTGGGCACATTATATACGTCTATATCGTAATATAACCTAACCTAACCCATCTAGACCCTCGCTGGTAATGTTTTACAAAATCCAGGTCGTGTCGGCTCGTACTTTGCCGTGGGGACATTATATACGTCTATAACGTTATATATCCTAACTTAAGGGAACCTAACATCTCGGATGTAGTATTTTCCAACATTCCAGGCGGGTCGGCACCTACTTCTCGGTGGGATCATTATATACGTCTATAACGTAATATAACCTAACCTAACACATCTAGCGCCTAGCTGGGAATGTTTTACAGAATCCCCGTCGTGTCGTTCCGTACGTCTCGGTGCGGAAATTATATACGTCTATAACGTTATATATCCTAACCTAAGGCCACTTAACATCTCGGATGTAGAATTTTCCAACATTTCTGGCGGGTCGGCCCCTACTTCTCGGTGGGAACATTATATACGTCTATATCGTAATATAACCTAACCTAACCCATCTAGACCCTCGCTGGTAATGTTTTACAAAATCCCGGTCGTGTCTGCCCGTACTTCTCGGTGGGGACATTATATACGTCTATAACGTTATATATCCTAACCTACGGGAACCTAACATCTCGGATGTAGTATTCTCCAACATTCCTGGCGGGTCGGCCCCTACTTCTCGGTGGGATCATTATATACGTCTATAACGTAATATAACCTAACCTAACCCATCTAGACCTTCGCTGGTAATGTTTTAGAAAATCCCGTTCGCGTCTGCACGTACTTCTCGGTGGGGGCATTATATACGTCTATAACGTTATATATCCTAACCTAAGGCAACTTAACATCTCGGATGTAGAATTTTCCAATATTTCTGGCGGGTCGGCCCCTATTTCTCGGTGGGAACATTATATACGTCTATAACGTAATATAACCTAACCTAACCCACCTAGACCCTCGCTGGTAATGTGTTACAAAATCCCAGTCGTGTCGGCCCGTACTTCTCGGTGGGCACATTATATACGTCCATATCGTAATATAACCTAACCTAACCCACCTAGACCCTCGCTGGTAATGTTTCACAAAATCCCGTTCATGTCTTCCCGTACGTCTCGGTGCGGACATTATATACGTTTATAAATTTATATATCCTAACGTAAGGGAACCTAACATCTCGGATGTAGTATTTTCCAACATTCCTGGCGGGTCGGCCCCTACTTCTCGGTGGGCACACTATATACGTCTATATCGTAACCTAACCTAACCTAACCCACCTAGACCCTCGCTGGTAATGTGTTACAAAATCCCAGTCGTGTCGGCCCGTACTTCTCGGTGGGCACATTATATACGTCTATAACGTAATATAACCTAACCTAACCCACCTAGACCCTCGCTGGTAATGTTTCACAGAATCCCGTTCATGTCTTCCCGGACGTATCGGTGCGGACATTATATACGTCTATAAATTTATATATCCTATCCTAAGGGAACCTAACATCTCGGATGTAGTATTTTCCAACATTCCTGGCGGGTCGGACCCTACTTCTCGGTGGGCACACTATATACGTCTATATCGTAATATAACCTAACCTAACCCACCTAGACCCTCGCTGGTAATGTTTCACAGAATCCCGTTCATGTCTTCCCGGACGTATCGGTGCGGACATTATATACGTCTATAAATTTATATATCCTATCCTAAGGGAACCTAACATCTCGGATGTAGTATTTTCCAACATTCCTGGCGGGTCGGCCCCTACTTCTCGGTGGGCACATTATATAAGTCTATAACGTAATATAACCTAACCTGACCCATCTAGACCCTCGCTGGTAGTGTTTTACAAAATCCCGGTCGTGTCGGCCCGTACTTCTCGGTGGGGACATTATATACGTCTATAACGTTATATATCCTAACCTAGGGGAAACTAACATCTCGGATGTAGTATTTTCCAACATTCCTGGCGGGTCGGCCCCTACTTCTCGGTGGGCACACTATATACGTCTATATCGCAATATAACCTAACCTAACACATCTAGACCCTCGCTGGTAATGTTTTACAAAATCCCGGTCGTGTCGGCCCGTACTTCTCGGTGGGGACATTATATACGTCTATAACGTTATATATCCTAACCTAAGGGAACCCAACTTTTCGGGTGTAGTATTTTCCAACATTCCTGGCGGGTCGGCCCCTACTTCTCGGTGGGCACATTATGTACGTCTATATCGAAATATAACCTAACCTAACCCATCTAGACCTTCGCTGGTAATGTTTTACAAAACCCCGTTCGCGTCTGCCCGTACTTCTCGGTGGGGGCATTATATACGTCTATAACGTTATATATCCTAACCTAAGGCAACTTAACATCTCGGATGTAGAATTTTCCAACATTTCTGGCGGGTCGGCCCCTACTTCTCGGTGGGAACATTATATACGTCTATAACGTAATATAACCTAACCTAACCCACCTAGACCCTCGCTGGTAATGTGTTACAAAATCCCAGTCGTGTCGGCCCGTACTTCTCGGTGGGCGCATTATATACGTCCATATCGTAATATAACCTAACCTAACCCACCTAGACCCTCGCTGGTAATGTTTCACAGAATCCCGTTCATGTCTTCCCGTACGTCTCGGTGCGGACATTATATACGTTTATAAATTTATATATCCTAACGTAAGGGAACCTAACATCTCGGATGTAGTATTTTCCAACATTCCTGGCGGGTCGGCCCCTACTTCTCGGTGGGCACACTATATACGTCTATATCGTAATATAACCTAACCTAACCCATCTAGACCCTCGCTGGTAGTGTTTTACAAAATCCCGTTCGCGTCTGCCCGTACTTCTCGGTGGGGGCATTATATACGTCTATAACGTTATATATCCTAACCTATGGGAACCTAACATCTCGGATGTTGTATTTTCCAACATTCCTGGCGGGTCGGCCCCTACTTCTCGGTGGGCACATTATATAAGTCTATATCGTAATATAACCTAACCTAACCCATCTAGACCCTCGCTGGTAGTGTTTTACAAAATCCCGGTCGTGTCGGCCCGTACTTCTCGGTGGGGACATTATATACGTCTATAACGTTATATATCCTATCCTAAGGGAACCTAACATCTCGGATGTAGTATTCTCCAACATTCCTGGCGGGTCGGCCCCTACTTCTCGGTGGGCACATTATATACGTCTATATCGTAATATAACCTAACCTAACCCATCTAGACCTTCGCTGGTAATGTTTTACAAAATCCCGTTCGCGTCTGCCCGTACTTCTCGGTGGGGGCATTATATACGTCTATAACGTTATATATCCTAACCTAAGGCAACTTAACATCTCGGATGTAGAATCTTCCAACATTTCTGGCGGGTCGGCCCCTACTTCTCGGTGGGAACATTATATACGTCTATAACGTAATATAACCTAACCTAACCAACCTAGACCCTCGCTGGTAATGTGTTACAAAATCCCAGTCGTGTCGGCCCGTACTTTGCCGTGGGGACATTATATACGTCTATAACGTTATATATCCTAACCTAAGGGAACCTAACATCTCGGATGTAGTATTTTCCAACATTCCGGGCGGGTCGGCCCCTACTTCTCGGTGGGGACATTATATACGTCTATAACGTTATATATCCTAACCTAAGGGAACCTAACATCTCGTATGTAGTATGTTCCAACATTCCTGGCGGGTCGGCCCCTACTTCTCGGTGGGATCATTATATACGTCTATAACGTAATATAACCTAACCTAACCCACCTAGACCCTCGCTGGTAATGTGTTACAAAATCCCAGTCGTGTCGGCCCGTACTTCTCGGTGGGCACATTATATACGTCCATATCGTAATATAACCTAACCTAACCCACCTAGACCCTCGCTGGTAATGTTTCACAGAATCCCGTTCATGTCTTCCCGTACGTCTCGGTGCGGACATTATATACGTCTATAAATTTATATATCCTATCCTAAGGGAACCTAACATCTCGGATGTAGTATTTTCCAACATTCCTGGCGGGTCGGCCCCTACTTCTCGGTGGGCACATTATATAAGTCTATAACGTAATATAACCTAACCTAACCCATCTAGACCCTCGCTGGTAGTGTTTTACAAAATCCCGGTCGTGTCGGCCCGTACTTCTCGGTGGGGACATTATATACGTCTATAACGTTATATATCCTAACCTAGGGGAAACTAACATCTCGGATGTAGTATTTTCCAACATTCCTGGCGGGTCGGCCCCTACTTCTCGGTGGGATCATTATATACGTCTATAACGTAATATAACCTAACCTAACCCACCTAGACCCTCGCTGGTAATGTGTTACAAAATCCCAGTCGTGTCGGCCCGTACTTCTCGGTGGGCACATTATATACGTCCATATCGTAATATAACCTAACCTCACCCACCTAGACCCTCGCTGGTAATGTTTCACAGAATCCCGTTCATGTCTTCCCGTACGTCTCGGTGCGGACATTATATACGTTTATAAATTTATATATCCTAACGTAAGGGAACCTAACATCTCGGATGTAGTATTTTCCAACATTCCTGGCGGGTCGGCCCCTACTTCTCGGTGGGCACACTATATACGTCTATATCGTAATATAACCTAACCTAACCCATCTAGACCCTCGCTGGTAGTGTTTTACAAAATCCCGGGCGTGTCGGCCTGTACTTCTCGGTGGGGGCATTATATACGTCTATAACGTTATATATCCTAACCTAAGGCAACTTAACATCTCGGATGTAGAATCTTCCAACATTTCTGGCGTGTCGGCCCCTATTTCTCGGTGGGAACATTATATACGTCTATAACGTAATATAACCTAACCTAACCCACCTAGACCCTCGCTGGTAATGTGTTACAAAATACCAGTCGTGTCGGCCCGTACTTCTCGGTGGGCACATTATATACGTCCATATCGTAATATAACCTAACCTAACCCACCTAGACCCTCGCTGGTAATGTTTCACAGAATCCCGTTCATGTCTTCCCGTACGTCTCGGTGCGGACATTATATACGTTTATAAATTTATATATCCTAACGTAAGGGAACCTAACATCTCGGATGTAGTATTTTCCAACATTCCTGGCGGGTCGGCCCCTACTTCTCGGTGGGCACACTATATACGTCTATATCGTAATATAACCTAACCTAACCCATCTAGACCCTCGCTGGTAGTGTTTTACAAAATCCCGTTCGCGTCTGCCCGTACTTCTCGGTGGGGGCATTATATACGTCTATAACGTTATATATCCTAACCTATGGGAACCTAACATCTCGGATGTTGTATTTTCCAACATTCCTGGCGGGTCGGCCCCTACTTCTCGGTGGGCACATTATATAAGTCTATATCGTAATATAACCTAACCTAACCCATCTAGACCCTCGCTGGTAGTGTTTTACAAAATCCCGGTCGTGTCGGCCCGTACTTCTCGGTGGGGACATTATATACGTCTATAACGTTATATATCCTATCCTAAGGGAACCTAACATCTCGGATGTAGTATTCTCCAACATTCCTGGCGGGTCGGCCCCTACTTCTCGGTGGGCACATTATATACGTCTATATCGTAATATAACCTAACCTAACCCACCTAGACCCTCGCTGGTAATGTTTCACAGAATCCCGTTCATGTCTTCCCGTACGTCTCGGTGCGGACATTATATTCGTCTATAAATTTCTATATCCTAAACTAAGGGAACCTAACATCTCGGATGTAGTATTTTCCAATATTCCTGGCGGGTCGGCCCCTACTTCTCGGTGGGCACATTATATACGTCTATATCGTAATATAACCTAACCTAACCCATCTAGACCCTCGCTGGTAATGTTTTACAAAATCCCGGTCGTGTCTGCCCGTACATCTCGGTGGGGACATTATATACGTCTATAACGTTATATATCCTAACCTACGGGAACCTAACATCTCGGATGTAGTATTTTCCAACATTCCTGGCGGGTCGGCCCCTACTTCTCGGTGGGATCATTATATACGTCTATAACGTAATATAACCTAACCTAACCCACCTAGACCCTCGCTGGTAATGTTTCACAGAATCCCGTTGATGTCTTCCTGTACGTCTCGGTGCGGACATTATATACGTCTATAAATTTATATATCCTAACCTTAGGGAACTTAACATCTCGGATGTCGTATTTTCTAACATTCCTGGCGGGTCGGCCCCTACTTCTCGGTGGGCACATTATATACGTCTATATCGTAATATAACCTAACCTAACCCATCTAGACCTTCGCTGGTAATGTTTTACAAAATCCCGTTCGCGTCTGCCCGTACTTCTCGGTGGGGACATTATATACGTCTATAACGTTATATATCCTAACCTAAGGGAACCTAACATCTCGTATGTAGTATGTTCCAACATTCCTGGCGGGTCGGCCCCTACTTCTCGGTGGGATCATTATATACGTCTATAACGTAATATAACCTAACGTAACCCACCTAGACCCTCGCTGGTAATGTGTTACAAAATCCCAGTCGTGTCGGCCCGTACTTCTCGGTGGGCACATTATATACGTCCATATCGTAATATAACCTAACCTAACCCACCTAGACCCTCGCTGGTAATGTTTCACAGAATCCCGTTCATGTCTTCCCGTACGTCTCGGTGCGGACATTATATACGTTTATAAATTTATATATCCTAACGTAAGGGAACCTAACATCTCGGATGTAGTATTTTCCAACATTTCTGGCGGGTCGGCCCCTACTTCTCGGTGGGCACACTATATACGTCTATATCGTAATATAACCTAACCTAACCCATCTAGACCCTCGCTGGTAGTGTTTTACAAAATCCCGGGCGTGTCGGCCTGTACTTCTCGGTGGGGACATTATATACGTCTATAACTTTATATATCCTAACCTAAGGAAACCTAACATCTCGGATGTAGAATTTCCCAACATTTCTTTCGGGTCGGCCCCTACTGCTCGGTGGGAACATTATATACGTCTATAACGTAATATAACCTAACCTAACCCACCTAGACCCTCGCTGGTAATGTTTCACAGAATCCCGTTCATGTCTTCCCGGACGTATCGGTGCGGACATTATATACGTCTATAAATTTATATATCCTATCCTAAGGGAACCTAACATCTCGGATGTAGTATTTTCCAACATTCCTGGCGGGTCGGCCCCTACTTCTCGGTGGGAACATTATATACGTCTATAACGTAATATAACCTAACCTAACCCACCTAGACCCTCGCTGGTAGTGTTTTACAAAATCCCGGTCGTGTCGGCCCGTACTTCTCGGTGGGGACATTATATACGTCTATAACTTTATATATCCTAACCTAAGGAAACCTAACATCTCGGATGTAGAATTTCCCAACATTTCTTTCGGGTCGGCCCCTACTTCTCGGTGGGAACATTATATACGTCTATAACGTAATAGAACCTAACCTAACCCACCTAGACCCTCGCTGGTAATGTTTCACAGAATCCCGTTCATGTCTTCCCGTACGTCTCGGTGCGGACATTATATACGTTTATAAATTTATATATCCTAACGTAAGGGAACCTAACATCTCGGATGTAGTATTTTCCAACATTCCTGGCGGGTCGGCCCCTACGTCTCGGTGGGCACATTATATAAGTCTATATCGTAATATAACCTAACCTAACCCATCTAGACCCTCGCTGGTAGTGTTTTACAAAATCCCGGTCGTGTCGGCCCGTACTTCTCGGTGGGGACATTATATACGTCTATAACGTTATATATCCTAACCTAAGGGAACCTAACATCTCGGATGTAGTATTTTCCAACATTCCTGGCGGGTCGGCCCCTACTGCCCGGTGGGCACACTATATACGTCTATATCGTAATATAACCTAACCTAACCCATCTAGAACCTCGCTGGTAATGTTTTACAAAATCCCGGTCGTGTCGGCCCGTACTTTGCCGTGGGGACATTATATACGTCTATAACGTTATATATCCTAACCTAAGGCAACTTAACATCTCGGATGTAGAATTTTCCAACATTTCTGGCGGGTCGGCCCCTACTTCTCGGTGGGAACATTATATACGTCTATAACGTAATATAACCTAACCTAACCCACCTAGAACCTCGCTGGTAATGTGTTACAAAATCCCGGTCGTGTCGGCCCGTACTTCTCGGTGGGCACATTATATACGTCCATATCGTAATATAACCGAACCTATCCCATTTAGACCCTCGCGGGTAATGTTTTACAAAATTCGGGTCGTGTCGGCCCGTACTTCTCGGTGGGGACATTATATACGTCTATAACGTTATATATCCTAACCTAAGGGAACCTAACATCTCGGATGTAGTATTTTCCAACATTCCTGGCGGGTCGGCCCCTACTTCTCGGTGGGCACATTATATAAGTCTATGTCGTAATATAACCTAACCTAACCCATCTAGACCCTCGCTGGTAGTGTTTTACAAAATCCCGGTCGTGTCGGCCCCTACTTCTCGGTGGGAACATTATATACATCTATAACGTAATATAACCTAACCTAACCCCACTAGACCCTCGCTGGTAATGTGTTACAAAATCCCGGTCGTGTCGGCCCGTACTTCTCTGTGGGCACATTATATACGTCCATATCGTAATATAACTTAACCTAACCCATTTAGACCCTCGCGGGTAATGTTTTACAAAATTCGGGTCGTGTCGGCCCGTACTTTGCCGTGGGGACATGATATACGTCTACAACGTTGTATATCCTAACCCAAGGGAACCTGACATCTCGGATGTAGTATTTTCCTACATTCCTGGCGGGTCGGCCCCTACTTCTCGGTGGGCACACTATATACGTCTAAATCGTAATATAACCTAACCTAACCCATCTAGACCCTCGTTGGTAATGTTTTACAAAATCCCGGTCGTGTCTGCCCGTACTTCTCGGTGGGCACATTATATACGTCCATATCGTAATATAACCTAACCTAACCCACCTAGACCCTCGCTGGTAATGTTTCACAGAATCCCGTTCATGTCTTCCCGGACGTATCGGTGCGGACATTATATACGTCTATAAATTTATATATCCTATCCTAAGGGAACCTAACATCTCGGATGTAGTATTTTCCAACATTCCTGGCGGGTCGGCCCCTACTTCTCGGTGGGCACATTATATACGTCTATATCGTAATATAACGTAACCTAACCCATCTAGACCTTCGCTGGTAATGTTTTACAAAATCCCGTTCGCGTCTGCCCGTACTTCTCGGTGGGGGCATTATATACGTCTATAACGTTATATATCCTAACCTAAGGGAACCTAACATCTCGGATGTAGTATTTTCCAACATTCCTGGCGGGTCGGCCCCTACTTCTCGGTGGGCACATTATATAAGTCTATATCGTAATATAACCTAACCTAACCCATCTAGACCCTCGCTGGTAGTGTTTTACAAAATCCCGGTCGTGTCGGCCCCTACTTCTCGGTGGGAACATTATATACATCTATAACGTAATATAACCTAACCTAACCCCACTAGACCCTCGCTGGTAATGTGTTACAAAATCCCGGTCGTGTCGGCCCGTACTTCTCGGTGGGCACATTATATACGTCCATATCGTAATATAACTTAACCTAACCCATTTAGACCCTCGCGGGTAATGTTTTACAAAATTCGGGTCGTGTCGGCCCGTACTTTGCCGTGGGGACATTATATACGTCTATAACGTTGTATATCCTAACCCAAGGGAACCTGACATCTCGGATGTAGTATTTTCCTACATTCCTGGCGGGTCGGCCCCTACTTCTCGGTGGGCACACTATATACGTCTAAATCGTAGTATAACCTAACCTAACCCATCTAGACCCTCGCTGGTAATGTTTTACAGAATCCCGGTCGTGTCTGCCCGTACTTCTCGGTGGGCACATTATATACGTCCATATCGTAATATAACCTAACCTAACCCACCTAGACCCTCGCTGGTAATGTTTCACAGAATCCCGTTCATGTCTTCCCGGACGTATCGGTGCGGACATTATATACGTCTATAAATTTATATATCCTATCCTAAGGGAACCTAACATCTCGGATGTAGTATTTTCCAACATTCCTGGCGGGTCGGCCCCTACTTCACGGTGGGCACATTATATACGTCTATATCGTAATACAACGTAACCTAACCCATCTAGACCTTCGCTGGTAATGTTTTACAAAATCCCGTTCGCGTCTGCCCGTACTTCTCGGTGGGGGCATTATATACGTCTGTAACGTTATATATCCTAACCTAAGGCAACTTAACATCTCGGATGTAGAATTTTCCAACATTTCTGGCGGGTCGGCCCCTACTTCTCGGTGGGAACATTATATACGTCTATAACGTAATATAACCTAACCTAACCCACCTAGACCCTCGCTGGTAATGTGTTACAAAATCCCAGTCGTGTCGGCCCGTACTTCTCGGTGGGCACATTATATACGTCCATATCGTAATATAACCTAACCTAACCCACCTAGACCCTCGCTGGTAATGTTTCACAGAATCCCGTTCATGTCTTCCCGTACGTCTCGGTGCGGACATTATATACGTTTATAAATTTATATATCCTATCCTAAGGGAACCTAACATCTCGGATGTAGTATTTTCCAACATTCCTGGCGGGTCGGCCCCTACTTCTCGGTGGGCACACTATATACGTCTATATCGTAATATAACCTAACCTAACCCATCTAGACCCTCGCTGGTAGTGTTTTACAAAATCCCGGTCGTGTCGGCCTGTACTTCTCGGTGGGGACATTATATACGTCTATAACTTTATATATCCTAACCTAAGGAAACCTAACATCTCGGATGTAGAATTTCCCAACATTTCTTTCGGGTCGGCCCCTACTTCTCGGTGGGAACATTATATACGTATATAACGTAATATAACCTAACCTAACACACCTAGACCCTCGCTGGTAATGTTTCACAGAATCCCGTTCATGTCTTCCCGGACGTATCGGTGCGGACATTATATACGTCTATAAATTTATATATCCTATCCTAAGGGAACCTAACATCTCGGATGTAGTATTTTCCAACATTCCTGGCGGGTCGGCCCCTACTTCTCGGTGGGCACATTATATAAGTCTATATCGTAATATAACCTAACCTAACCCATCTAGATCCTCGCTGGTAGTGTTTTACAAAATCCCGGTCGTGTCGGCCCGTACTTCTCGGTGGGGACATTATATACGTCTATAACGTTATATATCCTATCCTAAGGGAACCTAACATGTCGGATGTAGTATTTTCCAACATTCCTGGCGGGTCGGCCCCTACTTCTCGGTGGGCACACTATATACGTCTATATCGTAATATAACCTAACCTAACCCATCTAGAACCTCGCTGGTAATGTTTTACAAAATCCCGGTCGTGTCGGCCCGTACTTTGCCGTGGGGACATTATATACGTCTATAACGTTATATATCCTAACCTAAGGCAACTTAACATCTCGGATGTAGAATTTTCCAACATTTCTGGCGGGTCGGCCCCTACTTCTCGGTGGGCACATTATATAAGTCTATATCGTAATATAACCTAACCTAACCCATCTAGACCCTCGCTGGTAGTGTTTTACAAAATCCCGGTCGTGTCGGCCCCTACTTCTCGGTGGGAACATTATATACATCTATAACGTAATATAACCTAACCTAACCCCACTAGACCCTCGCTGGTAATGTGTTACAAAATCCCGGTCGTGTCGGCCCGTACTTCTCGGTGGGCACATTATATACGTCCATATCGTAATATAACTTAACCTAACCCATTTAGACCCTCGCGGGTAATGTTTCACAGAATCCCGTTCATGTGTTCCCGTACGTCTCGGTGCGGACATTATATACGTTTATAAATTTATATATCCTATCCTAAGGGAACCTAACATCTCGGATGTAGTATTTTCCAACATTCCTGGCGGGTCGGCCCCTACTTCTCGGTGGGCACACTATATACGTCTAAATCGTAATATAACCTAACCTAACCCATCTAGACCCTCGCTGGTAATGTTTTACAAAATCCCGGTCGTGTCTGCCCGTACTTCTCGGTGGGCACATTATATACGTCCATATCGTAATATAACCTAACCTAACCCACCTAGACACTCGCTGGTAATGTTTCACAGAATCCCGTTCATGTCTTCCCGGACGTATCGGTGCGGACATTATATACGTCTATAAATTTATATATCCTATCCTAAGGGAACCTAACATCTCGGATGTAGTATTTTCCAACATTCCTGGCGGGTCGGCCCCTACTTCTCGGTGGGCACATTATATACGTCTATATCGTAATATAACGTAACCTAACCCATCTAGACCCTCGCTGGTAATGTTTCACAGAATCCCGTTCATGTCTTCCCGGACGTATCGGTGCGGACATTATATACGTCTATGAATTTATATATCCTATCCTAAGGGAACCTAACATCTCGGATGTAGTATTTTCCAACATTCCTGGCGGGTCGGCCCCTACTTCTCGGTGGGCACATTATATAAGTCTATATCGTAATATAACCTAACCTAACCCATCTAGACCCTCGCTGGTAGTGTTTTACAAAATCCCGGTCGTGTCGGCCCGTACTTCTCGGTGGGGACATTATATACGTCTATAACGTTATATATCCTATCCTAAGGGAACCTAACATGTCGGATGTAGTATTTTCCAACATTCCTGGCGGGTCGGCCCCTACTTCTCGGTGGGCACACGATATACGTCTATATCGTAATATAACCTAACCTAACCCATCTAGAACCTCGCTGGTAGTGTTTTACAAAATCCCGGTCGTGTCGGCCTGTACTTCTCGGTGGGGACATTATATACGTCTATAACTTTATATGTCCTAACCTAAGGGAACCTAACATCTCGGATGTAGAATTTCCCAACATTTCTTTCGGGTCGGCCCCTACTTCTCGGTGGGAACATTATATACGTCTATAACGTAATATAACCTAACCTAACCCACCTAGACCCTCGCTGGTAATGTGTTACAAAATCCCAGTCGTGTCGGCCCGTACTTCTCGGTGGGCACATTATATACGTCCATATCGTAATATAACCTAACCTAACCCACCTAGACCCTCGCTGGTAATGTTTCACAGAATCCCGTTCATGTCTTCCCGTACGTCTCGGTGCGGACATTATATACGTTTATAAATTTATATATCCTAACGTAAGGGAACCTAACATCTCGGATGTAGTATTTTCCAACATTCCTGGCGGGTCGGCCCCTACGTCTCGGTGGGCACATTATATAAGTCTATATCGTAATATAACCTAACCTAACCCATCTAGACCCTCGCTGGTAGTGTTTTACAAAATCCCGGTCGTGTCGGCCCGTACTTCTCGGTGGGGACATTATATACGTCTATAACGTTATATATCCTAACCTAAGGGAACCTAACATCTCGGATGTAGTATTTTCCAACATTCCTGGCGGGTCGGCCCCTACTGCCCGGTGGGCACACTATATACGTCTATATCGTAATATAACCTAACCTAACCCATCTAGAACCTCGCTGGTAATGTTTTACAAAATCCCGGTCGTGTCGGCCCGTACTTTGCCGTGGGGACATTATATACGTCTATAACGTTATATATCCTAACCTAAGGCAACTTAACATCTCGGATGTAGAATTTTCCAACATTTCTGGCGGGTCGGCCCCTACTTCTCGGAGGGAACATTATATACGTCTATAACGTAATATAACCTAACCTAACCCACCTAGAACCTCGCTGGTAATGTGTTACAAAATCCCGGTCGTGTCGGCCCGTACTTCTCGGTGGGCACATTATATACGTCCATATCGTAATATAACCGAACCTATCCCATTTAGACCCTCGCGGGTAATGTTTTACAAAATTCGGGTCGTGTCGGCCCGTACTTCTCGGTGGGGACATTATATACGTCTATAACGTTATATATCCTAACCTAAGGGAACCTAACATCTCGGATGTAGTATTTTCCAACATTCCTGGCGGGTCGGCCCCTACTTCTCGGTGGGCACATTATATAAGTCTATATCGTAATATAACCTAACCTAACCCATCTAGACCCTCGCTGGTAGTGTTTTACAAAATCCCGGTCGTGTCGGCCCCTACTTCTCGGTGGGAACATTATATACATCTATAACGTAATATAACCTAACCTAATCCCACTAGACCCTCGCTGGTAATGTGTTACAAAATCCCGGTCGTGTCGGCCCGTACTTCTCGGTGGGCACATTATATACGTCCATATCGTAATATAACTTAACCTAACCCATTTAGACCCTCGCGGGTAATGTTTTACAAAATTCGGGTCGTGTCGGCCCGTACTTTGCCGTGGGGACATTATATACGTCTATAACGTTGTATATCCTAACCCAAGGGAACCTGACATCTCGGATGTAGTATTTTCCTACATTCCTGGCGGGTCGGCCCCTACTTCTCGGTGGGCACACTATATACGTCTAAATCGTAATATAACCTAACCTAACCCATCTAGACCCTCGCTGGTAATGTTTTACAAAATCCCGGTCGTGTCTGCCCGTACTTCTCGGTGGGCACATTATATACGTCCATATCGTAATATAACCTAACCTAACCCACCTAGACCCTCGCTGGTAATGTTTCACAGAATCCCGTTCATGTCTTCCCGGACGTATCGGTGCGGACATTATATACGTTTATAAATTTATATATCCTATCCTAAGGGAACCTAACATCTCGGATGTAGTATTTTCCAACATTCCTGGCGGGTCGGCCCCTACTTCTCGGTGGGCACACTATATACGTCTATATCGTAATATAACCTAACCTAACCCATCTAGACCCTCGCTGGTAGTGTTTTACAAAATCCCGGTCGTGTCGGCCTGTACTTCTCGGTGGGGACGTTATATACGTCTATAACTTTATATATCCTAACCTAAGGGAACCTAACATCTCGGATGTAGAATTTCCCAACATTTCTTTCGGGTCGGCCCCTACATCTCGGTGGGAACATTATATACGTCTATAACGTAATATAACCTAACCTAACCCACCTAGAACCTCGCTGGTAATGTGTTACAAAATCCCGGTCGTGTCGGCCCGTACTTCTCGGTGGGCACATTATATACGTCCATATCGTAATATAACCGAACCTATCACATTTAGACCCTCGCGGGTAATGTTTTACAAAATTCGGGTCGTGTCGGCCCGTACTTTGCCGTGGGGACATTATATACGTCTATAACGTTATATATCCTAACCCAAGGGAACCTGACATCTCGGATGTAGTATTTTTCAACATTCCTGGCGGGTCGGCCCCTGCTTCTCGGTGGGCACATTATATAAGTCTATATCGTAATATAACCTAACCTAACCCATCTAGAACCTCGCTGGTAATGTTTTACACAATCCCGGTCGTGTCGGCCCGTACTTTGCCGTGGGGACATTATATACGTCTATAACGTTATATATCCTAACCTAAGGCAACTTAACATCTCGGATGTAGAATTTTCCAACATTTCTGGCGGGTCGGCCCCTACTTCTCGGTGGGAACATTATATACATCTATAACGTAATATAACCTAACCTAACCCCACTAGACCCTCGCTGGTAATGTGTTACAAAATCCCGGTCGTGTCGGCCCGTACTTCTCGGTGGGCACATTATATACGTCCATATCGTAATATAACTTAACCTAACCCATTTAGACCCTCGCGGGTAATGTTTTACAAAATTCGGGTCGTGTCGGCCCGTACTTTGCCGTGGGGACATTATATACGTCTATAACGTTGTATATCCTAACCCAAGGGAACCTGACATCTCGGATGTAGTATTTTCCAACATTCCTGGCGGGTCGGCCCCTACTTCACGGTGGGCACACTATATACGTCTAAATCGTAATATAACCTAACCTAACCCACCTAGACCCTCGCTGGTAATGTGTTACAAAATCCCAGTCGTGTCGGCCCGTACTTCTCGGTGGGCACATTATATACGTCCATATCGTAATATAACCTAACCTAACCCACCTAGACCCTCGCTGGTAATGTTTCACAGAATCCCGTTCATGTCTTCCCGTACGTCTCGGTGCGGACATTATATACGTTTATAAATTTATATATCCTAACGTAAGGGAACCTAACATCTCGGATGTAGTATTTTCCAACATTCCTGGCGGGTCGGCCCCTACTTCTCGGTGGGCACACTATATACGTCTATATCGTAATATAACCTAACCTAACCCATCTAGACCCTCGCTGGTAGTGTTTTACAAAATCCCGGTCGTGTCGGCCTGTACTTCTCGGTGGGGACATTATATACGTCTATAACTTTATATATCCTAACCTAAGGAAACCTAACATCTCGGATGTAGAATTTCCCAACATTTCTTTCGGGTCGGCCCCTACTTCTCGGTGGGAACATTATATATGTCTATAACGTAATATAACCTAACCTAACCCACCTAGACCCTCGCTGGTAATGTTTCACAGAATCCCGTTCATGTCTTCCCGGACGTATCGGTGCGGACATTATATACGTCTATAAATTTATATATCCTATCCTAGGGGAACCTAACATCTCGGATGTAGTATTTTCCAACATTCCTGGCGGGTCGGCCCCTACTTCTCGGTGGGCACATTATATACGTCTATATCGTAATATAACCTAACCTAACCCATCTAGACCTTCGCTGGTAATGTTTTACAAAATCCCGTTCGCGTCTGCCCGTACTTCTCGGTGGGGGCATTATATACGTCTATAACGTTATATATCCTAACCTAAGGGAACCTAACATCTCGTATGTAGTATTTTCCAAAATTCCTGGCGGGTCGGCCCCTACTTCTCGGTGGGATCATTATATACGTCTATAACGTAATATAACCTAACCTAACCCACCTAGACCCTCGCTGGTATTGTTTCACAGAATCCCGTTCATGTCTTCCTGTACGTCTCGGTGCGGACATTATATACGTCTATAAATTTATATATCCTTACCTAAGGGAACCTAACATCTCGGATGTAGAATTTCCCAACATTTCTTTCGGGTCGGCCCCTACTTCTCGGTGGGAACATTATATACGTCTATAACGTAATATAACCTAACCTAACCCACCTAGACCCTCGCTGGTAATGTTTCACAGAATCCCGTTCATGTCTTCCCGTACGTCTCGGTGCGGACATTATATACGTTTATAAATTTATATATCCTAACGTAAGGGAACCTAACATCTCGGATGTAGTATTTTCCAACATTCCTGGCGGGTCGGCCCCTACTTCTCGGTGGGCACACTATATACGTCTATATCGTAATATAACCTAACCTAACCCATCTAGACCCTCGCTGGTAGTGTTTTACAAAATCCCGGTCGTGTCGGCCTGTACTTCTCGGTGGGGACATTATATACGTCTATAACGTTATATATCCTAACCTAAGGCAACTTAAGATCTCGGATGTAGAATTTTCCAACATTTCTGGCGGGTCGGCCCCTACTTCTCGGTGGGAACATTATATACGTCTATAACGTAATATAACCTAACCTAACCCACCTAGACCCTCGCTGGTAATGTGTTACAAAATCCCAGTCGTGTCGGCCCGTACTTCTCGGTGGGCACATTATATACGTCCATATCGTAATATAACCTAACCTAACCCACCTAGACCCTCGCTGGTATTGTTTCACAGAATCCCGTTCATGTCTTCCTGTACGTCTCGGTGCGGACATTATATACGTCTATAAATTTATATATCCTTACCTAAGGGAACCTAACATCTCGGATGTAGTATTTTCCAACATTCCTGGCGGGTCGGCCCCTACTTCTCGGTGGGCACACTATATACGTCTATATCGTAATATAACCTAACCTAACCCATCTAGACCCTCGCTGGTAGTGTTTTACAAAATCCCGGTCGTGTCG
This sequence comes from Xylocopa violacea, assembly GCA_963969225.1. Lineage (NCBI taxonomy): Eukaryota > Metazoa > Arthropoda > Insecta > Hymenoptera > Apidae > Xylocopa > Xylocopa violacea. Next base: position 7,495,255 of record CAXAJV010000011.1, on the reverse strand, counting down.
GCCTGTACTTCTCGGTGGGGACGTTATATACGTCTATAACTTTATATATCCTAACCTAAGGGAACCTAACATCTCGGATGTAGAATTTCCCAACATTTCTTTCGGGTCGGCCCCTACTTCTCGGTGGGAACATTATATACGTCTATAACGTAATATAACCTAACCTAACCCACCTAGAACCTCGCTGGTAATGTGTTACAAAATCCCGGTCGTGTCTGCCCTTACTTCTCGGTGGGCACATTATATACGTCCATATCGTAATATAACCGAACCTATCACATTTAGACCCTCGCGGGTAATGTTTTACAAAATTCGGGTCGTGTCGGCCCGTACTTTGCCGTGGGGACATTATATACGTCTATAACGTTATATATCCTAACCCAAGGGAACCTGACATCTCGGATGTAGTATTTTTCAACATTCCTGGCGGGTCGGCCCCTACTTCTCGGTGGGCACATTATATAAGTCTATATCGTAATATAACCTAACCTAACCCATCTAGAACCTCGCTGGTAATGTTTTACAAAATCCCGGTCGTGTCGGCCCGTACTTTGCCGTGGGGACATTATATACGTCTATAACGTTATATATCCTAACCTAAGGCAACTTAACATCTCGGATGTAGAATTTTCCAACATTTCTGGCGGGTCGGCCCCTACTTCTCGGTGGGAACATTATATACATCTATAACGTAATATAACCTAACCTAACCCCAATAGACCCTCGCTGGTAATGTGTTACAAAATCCCGGTCGTGTCGGCCCGTACTTCTCGGTGGGCACATTATATACGTCCATATCGTAATATAACTTAACCTAACCCGTTTAGACCCTCGCGGGTAATGTTTTACAAAATTCGGGTCGTGTCGGCCCGTACTTTGCCGTGGGGACATTATATACGTCTATAACGTTGTTTATCCTAACCCAAGGGAACCTGACATCTCGGATGTAGTATTTTCCAACATTCCTGGCGGGTCGGCCCCTACTTCACGGTGGGCACACTATATACGTCTAAATCGTAATATAACCTAACCTAACCCACCTAGACCCTCGCTGGTAATGTGTTACAAAATCCCAGTCGTGTCGGCCCGTACTTCTCGGTGGGCACATTATATACGTCCATATCGTAATATAACCTAACCTAACCCACCTAGACCCTCGCTGGTAATGTTTCACAGAATCCCGTTCATGTCTTCCCGTACGTCTCGGTGCGGACATTATATACGTTTATAAATTTATATATCCTAACGTAAGGGAACCTAACATCTCGGATGTAGTATTTTCCAACATTCCTGGCGGGTCGGCCCCTACTTCTCGGTGGGCACACTATATACGTCTATATCGTAATATAACCTAACCTAACCCATCTAGACCCTCGCTGGTAGTGTTTTACAAAATCCCGGTCGTGTCGGCCTGTACTTCTCGGTGGGGACATTATATACGTCTATAACGTTATATATCCTAACCTAAGGCAACTTAAGATCTCGGATGTAGAATTTTCCAACATTTCTGGCGGGTCGGCCCCTACTTCTCGGTGGGAACATTATATACGTCTATAACGTAATATAACCTAACCTAACCCACCTAGACCCTCGCTGGTAATGTGTTACAAAATCCCAGTCGTGTCGGCCCGTACTTCTCGGTGGGCACATTATATACGTCCATATCGTAATATAACCTAACCTAACCCACCTAGACCCTCGCTGGTATTGTTTCACAGAATCCCGTTCATGTCTTCCTGTACGTCTCGGTGCGGACATTATATACGTCTATAAATTTATATATCCTTACCTAAGGGAACCTAACATCTCGGATGTAGTATTTTCCAACATTCCTGGCGGGTCGGCCCCTACTGCCCGGTGGGCACACTATATACGTCTATATCGTAATATAACCTAACCTAACCCATCTAGCCCCTAGCTGGGAATGTTTTACAGAATCCCGGTCGTGTCGTCCCGTATGTCTCGGTGCGGACATTATATACGTTTATAAATTTATATATCCTAACGTAAGGGAACCTAACATCTCGGATGTAGTATTTTCCAACATTCCTGGCGGGTCGTCCCCTACTTCTCGGTGGGCACACTATATAAGTCTATATCGTAATATAACCTAACCTAACCCAACTAGACCCTCGCTGGTAGTGTTTTACAAAATCCCGGTCGTGTCGGCCCGTACTTCTCGGTGCGGACATTATATACGTTTATAAATTTATATATCCTAACGTAAGGGAACCTAACATCTCGGATGTAGTATTTTCCAACATTCCTGGCGGGTCGGCCCCTACTTCTCGGTGGGCACACTATATACGTCTATATCGTAATATAACCTAACCTAACCCATCTAGACCCTCGCTGGTAGTGTTTTACAAAATCCCGGTCGTGTCGGCCTGTACTTCTCGGTGGGGACGTTATATACGTCTATAACTTTATATATCCTAACCTAAGGGAACCTAACATCTCGGATGTAGAATTTCCCAACATTTCTTTCGGGTCGGCCCCTACTTCTCGGTGGGAACATTATATACGTCTATAACGTAATATAACCTAACCTAACCCACCTAGAACCTCGCTGGTAATGTGTTACAAAATCCCGGTCGTGTCTGCCCTTACTTCTCGGTGGGCACATTATATACGTCCATATCGTAATATAACCGAACCTATCACATTTAGACCCTCGCGGGTAATGTTTTACAAAATTCGGGTCGTGTCGGCCCGTACTTTGCCGTGGGGACATTATATACGTCTATAACGTTATATATCCTAACCCAAGGGAACCTGACATCTCGGATGTAGTATTTTTCAACATTCCTGGCGGGTCGGCCCCTACTTCTCGGTGGGCACATTATATAAGTCTATATCGTAATATAACCTAACCTAACCCATCTAGAACCTCGCTGGTAATGTTTTACAAAATCCCGGTCGTGTCGGCCCGTACTTTGCCGTGGGGACATTATATACGTCTATAACGTTATATATCCTAACCTAAGGCAACTTAACATCTCGGATGTAGAATTTTCCAACATTTCTGGCGGGTCGGCCCCTACTTCTCGGTGGGAACATTATATACATCTATAACGTAATATAACCTAACCTAACCCCAATAGACCCTCGCTGGTAATGTGTTACAAAATCCCGGTCGTGTCGGCCCGTACTTCTCGGTGGGCACATTATATACGTCCATATCGTAATATAACTTAACCTAACCCGTTTAGACCCTCGCGGGTAATGTTTTACAAAATTCGGGTCGTGTCGGCCCGTACTTTGCCGTGGGGACATTATATACGTCTATAACGTTGTTTATCCTAACCCAAGGGAACCTGACATCTCGGATGTAGTATTTTCCAACATTCCTGGCGGGTCGGCCCCTACTTCACGGTGGGCACACTATATACGTCTAAATCGTAATATAACCTAACCTAACCCACCTAGACCCTCGCTGGTAATGTGTTACAAAATCCCAGTCGTGTCGGCCCGTACTTCTCGGTGGGCACATTATATACGTCCATATCGTAATATAACCTAACCTAACCCACCTAGACCCTCGCTGGTAATGTTTCACAGAATCCCGTTCATGTCTTCCCGTACGTCTCGGTGCGGACATTATATACGTTTATAAATTTATATATCCTAACGTAAGGGAACCTAACATCTCGGATGTAGTATTTTCCAACATTCCTGGCGGGTCGGCCCCTACTTCTCGGTGGGCACACTATATACGTCTATATCGTAATATAACCTAACCTAACCCATCTAGACCCTCGCTGGTAGTGTTTTACAAAATCCCGGTCGTGTCGGCCTGTACTTCTCGGTGGGGACATTCTATACTTCTATAACTTTATATATCCTAACCTAAGGGAACCTAACATCTCGGATGTAGAATTTCCCAACATTTCTTTCGGGTCGGCCCCTACTTCTCGGTGGGAACATTATATACGTCTATAACGTAATATAACCTAACCTAACCCACCTAGACCCTCGCTGGTAATGTTTCACAGAATCCCGTTCATGTCTTCCCGGATGTATCGGTGCGGACATTATATACGTCTATAAATTTATATATCCTATCCTAAGGGAACCTAACATCTCGGATGTAGTATTTTCTAACATTCCTGGCGGGTCGGCCCGTACTTCTCGGTGGGCACATTATATACGTCCATATCGTAATATAACCTAACCTAACCCACCTAGACCCTCGCTGGTAATGTTTCACAGAATCCCGTTCATGTCATCCCGTACGTCTCGGTGCGGACATTATATACGTCTATAAATTTATATATCCTTACCTAAGGGAACCTAACATCTCGGATGTAGTATTTTCCAACATTCCTGGCGGGTCGGCCCCTACTGCCCGGTGGGCACACTATATACGTCTATATCGTAATATAACCTAACCTAACCCATCTAGCCCCTAGCTGGGAATGTTTTACAGAATCCCGGTCGTGTCGTCCCGTATGTCTCGGTGCGGACATTATATACGTTTATAAATTTATATATCCTAACGTAAGGGAACCTAACATCTCGGATGTAGTATTTTCCAACATTCCTGGCGGGTCGTCCCCTACTTCTCGGTGGGCACACTATATAAGTCTATATCGTAATATAACCTAACCTAACCCATCTAGACCCTCGCTGGTAGTGTTTTACAAAATCCCGGTCGTGTCGGCCCGTACTTCTCGGTGCGGACATTATATACGTTTATAAATTTATATATCCTAACGTAAGGGAACCTAACATCTCGGATGTAGTATTTTCCAACATTCCTGGCGGGTCGGCCCCTACTTCTCGGTGGGCACACTATATACGTCTATATCGTAATATAACCTAACCTAACCCACCTAGACCCTCGCTGGTAGTGTTTTACAAAATCCCGGTCGTGTCGGCCTGTACTTCTCGGTGGGGACATTCTATACTTCTATAACTTTATATATCCTAACCTAAGGGAACCTAACATCTCGGATGTAGAATTTCCCAACATTTCTTTCGGGTCGGCCCCTACTTCTCGGTGGGAACATTATATACGTCTATAACGTAATATAACCTAACCTAACCCACCTAGACCCTCGCTGGTAATGTTTCACAGAATCCCGTTCATGTCTTCCCGGACGTATCGGTGCGGACATTATATACGTCTATAAATTTATATATCCTATCCTAAGGGAACCTAACATCTCGGATGTAGTATTTTCCAACATTCCTGGCGGGTCGGCCCCTACTTCTCGGTGGGCACATTATATACGTCCATATCGTAATATAACCTAACCTAACCCACCTAGACCCTCGCTGGTAATGTTTCACAGAATCCCGTTCATGTCTTCCCGTACGTCTCGGTGCGGACATTATATACGTTTATAAATTTATATATCCTAACGTAAGGGAACCTAACATCTCGGATGTAGTATTTTCCAACATTCCTGGCGGGTCGGCCCCTACTTCTCGGTGGGCACACTATATACGTCTATATCGTAATATAACCTAACCTAACCCATCTAGACCCTCGCTGGTAGTGTTTTACAAAATCCCGGTCGTGTCGGCCTGTACTTCTCGGTGGGGACATTATATACGTCTATAACGTTATATATCCTAACCTAAGGCAACTTAAGATCTCGGATGTAGAATTTTCCAACATTTCTGGCGGGTCGGCCCCTACTTCTCGGTGGGAACATTATATACGTCTATAACGTAATATAACCTAACCTAACCCACCTAGACCCTCGCTGGTAATGTGTTACAAAATCCCAGTCGTGTCGGCCCGTACTTCTCGGTGGGCACATTATATACGTCCATATCGTAATATAACCTAACCTAACCCACCTACACCCTCGCTGTTAATGTTTCACAGAATCCCGTTCATGTCTTCCCGTACGTCTCGGTGCGGACATTATATACGTTTATAAATTTATATATCCTAACGTAAGGGAACCTAACATCTCGGATGTAGTATTTTCCAACATTCCTGGCGGGTCGGCCCCTACTGCCCGGTGGGCACACTATATACGTCTATATCGTAATATAACCTAACCTAACCCATCTAGAACCTCGCTGGTAATGTTTTACAAAATCCCGGTCGTGTCGGCCCGTACTTTGCCGTGGGGACATTATATACGTCTATAACGTTATATATCCTAACCTAAGGCAACTTAACATCTCGGATGTAGAATTTTCCAACATTTCTGTCGGGTCGGCCCCTACTTCTCGGTGGGCACACTATATAAGTCTATATCGTAATATAACCTAACCTAACCCATCTAGACCCTCGCTGGTAGTGTTTTACAAAATCCCGGTCGTGTCGGCCCGTACTTCTCGGTGCGGACATTATATACGTTTATAAATTTATATATCCTAACGTAAGGGAACCTAACATCTCGGATGTAGTATTTTCCAACATTCCTGGCGGGTCGGCCCCTACTTCTCGGTGGGCACACTATATACGTCTATATCGTAATATAACCTAACCTAACCCACCTAGACCCTCGCTGGTAGTGTTTTACAAAATCCCGGTCGTGTCGGCCTGTACTTCTCGGTGGGGACATTCTATACTTCTATAACTTTATATATCCTAACCTAAGGGAACCTAACATCTCGGATGTAGAATTTCCCAACATTTCTTTCGGGTCGGCCCCTACTTCTCGGTGGGAACATTATATACGTCTATAACGTAATATAACCTAACCTAACCCACCTAGACCCTCGCTGGTAATGTTTCACAGAATCCCGTTCATGTCTTCCCGGACGTATCGGTGCGGACATTATATACGTCTATAAATTTATATATCCTATCCTAAGGGAACCTAACATCTCGGATGTAGTATTTTCCAACATTCCTGGCGGGTCGGCCCCTACTTCTCGGTGGGCACATTATATACGTCCATATCGTAATATAACCTAACCTAACCCACCTAGACCCTCGCTGGTAATGTTTCACAGAATCCCGTTCATGTCTTCCCGTACGTCTCGGTGCGGACATTATATACGTTTATAAATTTATATATCCTAACGTAAGGGAACCTAACATCTCGGATGTAGTATTTTCCAACATTCCTGGCGGGTCGGCCCCTACTTCTCGGTGGGCACACTATATACGTCTATATCGTAATATAACCTAACCTAACCCATCTAGACCCTCGCTGGTAGTGTTTTACAAAATCCCGGTCGTGTCGGCCTGTACTTCTCGGTGGGGACATTATATACGTCTATAACGTTATATATCCTAACCTAAGGCAACTTAAGATCTCGGATGTAGAATTTTCCAACATTTCTGGCGGGTCGGCCCCTACTTCTCGGTGGGAACATTATATACGTCTATAACGTAATATAACCTAACCTAACCCACCTAGACCCTCGCTGGTAATGTGTTACAAAATCCCAGTCGTGTCGGCCCGTACTTCTCGGTGGGCACATTATATACGTCCATATCGTAATATAACCTAACCTAACCCACCTACACCCTCGCTGGTAATGTTTCACAGAATCCCGTTCATGTCTTCCCGTACGTCTCGGTGCGGACATTATATACGTTTATAAATTTATATATCCTAACGTAAGGGAACATAACATCTCGGATGTAGTATTTTCCAACATTCCTGGCGGGTCGGCCCCTACTTCTCGGTGGGAACATTATATACGTCTATAACGTAATATAACCTAACCTAACCCACCTAGACCCTCGCTGGTAATGTGTTACAAAATCCCAGTCGTGTCGGCCCGTACTTCTCGGTGGGCACATTATATACGTCCATATCGTAATATAACCTAACCTAACCCACCTACACCCTCGCTGGTAATGTTTCACAGAATCCCGTTCATGTCTTCCCGTACGTCTCGGTGCGGACATTATATACGTTTATAAATTTATATATCCTAACGTAAGGGAACCTAACATCTCGGATGTAGTATTTTCCAACATTCCTGGCGGGTCGGCCCCTACTGCCCGGTGGGCACACTATATACGTCTATATCGTAATATAACCTAACCTAACCCATCTAGAACCTCGCTGGTAATGTTTTACAAAATCCCGGTCGTGTCGGCCCGTACTTCTCGGTGGGCACATTATATACGTCCATATCGTAATATAACCGAACCTATCCCATTTAGACCCTCGCGGGTAATGTTTTACAAAATTCGGGTCGTGTCGGCCCGTACTTTGCCGTGGGGACATTATATACGTCTATAACGTTATATATCCTAACCTAAGGCAACTTAACATCTCGGATGTAGAATTTTCCAACATTTCTGGCGGGTCGGCCCCTACTTCTCGGTGGGAACATTATATACATCTATAACGTAATATAACCTAACCTAACCCCACTAGACCCTCGCTGGTAGTGTTTTACAAAATCCCGGTCGTGTCGGCCCGTACTTCTCGGTGAGGACATTATATACGTCTATAACGTTATATATCCTAACCTAAGGAAACCTAACATCTCGGATGTAGCATTTTCCAACATTCCTGGCGGGTCGGCCCCTACTGCCCGGTGGGCACACTATATACGTCTATATCGTAATATAACCTAACCTAACCCATCTAGAACCTCGCTGGTAATGTTTTACAAAATCCCGGTCGTGTCGGCCCGTACTTTGCCGTGGGGACATTATATACGTCTATAACGTTATATATCCTAACCTAAGGCAACTTAACATCTCGGATGTAGAATTTTCCAACATTTCTGGCGGGTCGGCCCCTACTTCTCGGTGGGAACATTATATACATCTATAACGTAATATAACCTAACCTAACCCCACTAGACCCTCGCTGGTAATGTGTTACAAAATCCCGGTCGTGTCGGCCCGTACTTCTCGGTGGGCACATTATATACGTCCATATTGTAATATAACTTAACCTAACCCATTTAGACCCTCGCGGGTAATGTTTTACAAAATTCGGGTCGTGTCGGCCCGTACTTTGCCGTGGGGACATTATATACGTCTATAACGTTGTATATCCTAACCCAAGGGAACCTGACATCTCGGATGTAGTATTTTCCAACATTCCTGGCGGGTCGGCCCCTACTTCTCGGTGGGCACATTATATACGTCTATATCGTAATATAACCTTACCTAACCCATCTAGACCGTTGCTGGTAATGTTTTACAAAATCCCGGTCGTGTCGACCCGTACTTCTCGGTTGGGACATTATGTACGTCTATAACGTTATATATACTAACTTAAGGGAACCTAACATCTCGCATGTAGTATTTTCCAACATTCCTGGCGGGTCGCCCCTACTTCTCGGTGGGCACACTATATACGTCTAAATCGTAATATAACCTAACCTAACCCATCTAGACCCTCGCTGGTAATGTTTTACAAAATCCCGGTCGTGTCTGCCCGTACTTCTCGGTGGGGACATTATATACGTCCATATCGTAATATAACCTAACCTAACCCACCTAGACCCTCGCTGGTAATGTTTCACAGAATCCCGTTCATGTCTTCCCGGACGTATCGGTGCGGACATTATATACGTCTATATCGTTATATATCCTAACCTAAGGGAACCTAACATCTCGGATGTAGTATTTTCCAACATTCCAGGCGTGTCGGCCCCTACTTCTCGGTGGGATCATTATATACGTCTATAACGTAATATAATCTAACCTAACACATCTAGCCCGTAGCTGGGAATGTTTTACAGAATCCCGGTCGTGTCGTCCCGTACGTCTTGGTGCGGACATTACATACGTCTATAACGTTATATATCCTAACCTAAGGCAACTTAACATCTCGGATGTATAATTTTCCAACATTTCTGGCGGGTCGGCACCTACTTCTCGGTGGGACCATTATATACGTCTATAACGTAATATAACCTAACCTAACCCACCTAGACCCTCGCTGGTAATGTGTTACAAAATCCCAGTCGTGTCGGCCTGTACTTCTCGGTGGGCACATTATATACGTCCATATCGTAATATAACCTAACCTAACCCACCTAGACCCTCGCTGGTAATGTTTCACAGAATCCCGTTCATGTCTTCCCGTACGTCTCGGTGCGGACATTATATACGTTTATAAATTTATATATCCTAACGTAAGGGAACCTAACATCTCGGATGTAGTATTTTCCAACATTCCTGGCGGGTCGGCCCCTACTTCTCGGTGGGCACACTATATACGTCTATATCGTAATATAACCTAACCTAACCCATCTAGACCCTCGCTGGTAGTGTTTTACAAAATCCCGGTCGTGTCGGCCTGTACTTCTCGGTGGGGACATTATATACGTCTATAACTTTATATATCCTAACCTAAGGGAACCTAACATCTCGGATGTAGAATTTCCCAACATTTCTTTCGGGTCGGCCCCTACTTCTCGGTGGGAACATTATATACGTCTATAACGTAATATAACCTAACCTAACCCACCTAGACCCTCGCTGGTAATGTTTCACAGAATCCCGTTCATGTCTTCCCGGACGTATCGGTGCGGACATTATATACGTCTATAAATTTATATATCCTATCCTAAGGGAACCTAACATCTCGGATGTAGTATTTTCCAACATTCCTGGCGGGTCGGCCCCTACTTCTCGGTGGGCACATTATATACGTCTATATCGTAATATAACCTAACCTAACCCATCTAGACCTTCGCTGGTAATGTTTTACAAAATCCCGTTCGCGTCTGCCCGTACTTCTCGGTGGGGGCATTATATACGTCTATAACGTTATATATCCTAACCTAAGGGAACCTAACATCTCGTATGTAGTATTTTCCAAAATTCCTGGCGGGTCGGCCCCTACTTCTCGGTGGGATCATTATATACGTCTATAACGTAATATAACCTAACCTAACCCACCTAGACCCTCGCTGGTATTGTTTCACAGAATCCCGTTCATGTCTTCCTGTACGTCTCGGTGCGGACATTATATACGTCTATAAATTTATATATCCTTACCTAAGGGAACCTAACATCTCGGATGTAGTATTTTCCAACATTCCTGGCGGGTCGGCCCCTACTTCTCGGTGGGCACACTATATACGTCTATATCGTAATATAACCTAACCTAACCCATCTAGACCCTCGCTGGTAATGTTTTACAAAATCCCGGTCGTGTCTGCCCGTACTTCTCGGTGGGGACATTATATACGTCTATAACGTTATATATACTAACCTAAGGGAACCTAACATCTCGGATGTAGTATTTTCCAACATTCCTGGCGGGTCGGCCCCTACTTCTCGGTGGGCACATTATATACGTCTATATCGTAATATAACCTAACCTAACCCATCTAGACCCTCGCTGGTAGTGTTTTACAAAATCCCGGTCGTGTCGGCCCGTACTTCTCGGTGGGGACATTATATACGTCTATAACGTTATATATCCTAACCTAAGGGAACCTAACATCTCGGATGTAGTATTTTCCAACATTCCTGGCGGGTCGGCCCCTACTGCCCGGTGGGCACACTATATACGTCTATATCGTAATATAACCTAACCTAACCCATCTAGCCCCTAGCTGGGAATGTTTTACAGTATCCCGGTCGTGTCGTCCCGTATGTCTCGGTGCGGACATTATATACGTTTATAAATTTATATATCCTAACGTAAGGGAACCTAACATCTCGGATGTAGTATTTTCCAACATTCCTGGCGGGTCGTCCCCTACTTCTCGGTGGGCACACTATATAAGTCTATATCGTAATATAACCTAACCTAACCCATCTAGACCCTCGCTGGTAGTGTTTTACAAAATCCCGGTCGTGTCGGCCTGTACTTCTCGGTGGGGACATTATATACGTCTATAACTTTATATATCCTAACCTAAGGAAGCCTAACATCTCGGATGTAGAATTTCCCAACATTTCTTTCGGGTCGGCCCCTACTTCTCGGTGGGCACACTCTATACGTCTATATCGTAATATAACCTAACCTAACCCATCTAGAACCTCGCTGGTAATGTTTTACAAAATCCCGGTCGTGTCTGCCCGTACTTCTCGGTGGGGACATTATATACGTCCATATCGTAATATAACCTAACCTAACCCACCTAGACCCTCGCTGGTAATGTTTCACAGAATCCCGTTCATGTCTTCCCGGACGTATCGGTGCGGACATTATATACGTCTATAACGTTATATATCCTAACCTAAGGGAACCTAACATCTCGGATGTAGTATTTTCCAACATTCCAGGCGTGTCGGCCCCTACTTCTCGGTGGGATCATTATATACGTCTATAACGTAATATAATCTAACCTAACACATCTAGCCCGTAGCTGGGAATGTTTTACAGAATCCCGGTCGTGTCGTCCCGTACGTCTTGGTGCGGACATTATATACGTCTATAACGTTATATATCCTAACCTAAGGCAACTTAACATCTCGGATGTATAATTTTCCAACATTTCTGGCGGGTCGGCCCCTACTTCTCGGTGGGACCATTATATACGTCTATAACGTAATATAACCTAACCTAACCCACCTAGACCCTCGCTGGTAATGTTTCACAGAATCCCGTTCATGTCTTCCCGGACGTATCGGTGCGGACATTATATACGTCTATAAATTTATATATCCTATCCTAAGGGAACCTAACATTTCGGATGTAGTATCTTCCAACATTCCTGGCGGGACGGCCCCTACTTCTCGGTGGGCACACTATATACGTCTATATCGTAATATAACCTAACCTAACCCATCTAGACCCTCGCTGGTAGTGTTTTACAAAATCCCGGTCGTGTCGGCCTGTACTTCTCGGTGGGGACATTATATACGTCTATAACTTTATATATCCTAACCTAAGGGAACCTAACATCTCGGATGTAGAATTTCACAACATTTCTTTCGGGTCGGCCCCTACTTCTCGGTGGGAACATTATATACGTCTATAACGTAATATAACCTAACCTAACCCACCTAGACCCTCGCTGGTAATGTTTCACAGAATCCCGTTCATGTCTTCCCGGACGTATCGGTGCGGACATTATATACGTCTATAAATTTATATATCCTATCCTAAGGGAACCTAACATCTCGGATGTAGTATTTTCCAACATTCCTGGCGGGTCGGCCCCTACTTCTCGGTGGGCACACTATATACGTCTATATCGTGATATAACCTAACCTAACCCATCTAGACCCTCGCTGGTAGTGTTTTACAAAATCCCGGTCGTGTCGGCCTGTACTTCTCGGTGGGGACATTATATACGTCTATAACTTTATATATCCTAACCTAAGGAAACCTAACATCTCGGATGTAGAATTTCCCAACATTTCTTTCGGGTCGGCCCCTACTTCTCGGTGGGAACATTATATACGTCTATAACGTAATATAACCTAACCTAACCCACCTAGACCCTCGCTGGTAATGTTTCACAGAATCCCGTTCATGTCTTCCCGGACGTATCGGTGCGGACATTATATACGTCTATAAATTTATATATCCTATCCTAAGGGATCCTAACATCTCGGATGTAGTGTTTTCCAACATTCCTGGCGGGTCGGCCCCTACTTCTCGGTGGGCACATTATATACGTCTATATCGTAATATAACCTAACCTAACCCATCTAGACCTTCGCTGGTAATGTTTTACAAAATCCCGTTCGCGTCTGCCCGTACTTCTCGGTGGGGGCATTATATACGTCTATAACGTTATATATCCTAACCTAAGGGAACCTAACATCTCGTATGTAGTATTTTCCAACATTCCTGGCGGGTCGGCCCCTACTTCTCGGTGGGATCATTATATACGTCTATAACGTAATATAACCTAACCTAACCCACCTAGACCCTCGCTGGTATTGTTTCACAGAATCCCGTTCATGTCTTCCTGTACGTCTCGGTGCGGACATTATATACGTCTATAAATTTATATATCCTTACCTAAGGGAACCTAACATCTCGGATGTAGTATTTTCCAACATTCCTGGCGGGTCGGCCCCTACTTCTCGGTGGGCACACTATATACGTCTATATCGTAATATAACCTAACCTAACCCATCTAGACCCTCGCTGGTAATGTTTTACAAAATGCCGGTCGTGTCTGCCCGTACTTCTCGGTGGGGACATTATATACGTCTATAACGTTATATATACTAACCTAAGGGAACCTAACATCTCGGATGTAGTATTTTCCAACATTCCTGGCGGGTCGGCCCCTACTTCTCGGTGGGCACATTATATACGTCTATATCGTAATATAACCTAACCTAACCCATCTAGACCCTCGCTGGTAATGTTTTACAAAATCCCGGTAGTGTCGGCCCGTACTTCTCGGTGGGGACATTATATACGTCTATAACGTTATATATCCTAACCTAAGGGAACCTAGCATCTCGAATGTAGTATTTTCCAACATTCCTGGCGGGTCGGCCCCTACTGCCCGGTGGGCACACTATATACGTCTATAACGTAATATAACCTAACCTAACCCACCTAGACCCTCGCTGGTAGTGTTTCACAGAATCCCGTTCATGTCTTCCCGGACGTATCTGTGCGAACATTATATACGTCTATAAATTTATATATCCTAACCTAAGGGAACCTAACATCTCGGATGTAGTATTTTCCAACATTCCTGGCGGGTCGGCCCCTACTTCTCGGTGGGCACATTATATACGTCTATATCGTAATATAACCTAACCTAACCCATCTAGACCCTCGCTGGTAATGTTTTACAAAATCCCTATCGTGTCTGCCCGTACTTCTCGGTGGGGACATTATATACGTCTATAACGTTATATATCCTAACCTAAGGAAACCTAACATCTCTGATGTAGTATTTTCCAACATTCCTGGCGGTTCGGCCCCTACTTCTCGGTGGGATCATTATATACGTCTATAACGTAATATAACCTAACCTAACACATCTAGCCCCTAGCTGGGAATGTTCTACAGAATCCCGGTCGTGTCGTCCCGTACGTCTCGGTGCGGACATTATATACGTCTATAACGTTATATATCCTAACCTAAGGCAACTTCACATCTCGGAAGTAGAATTTTCCAACATTTCTGGCTGGTCGGCCCCTACTTCTCGGTGGGAACATTATATACGTCTATAACGCAATATAACCTAACCTAACCCACCTAGACCCTCGCTGGTAATGTTTTACAAAATTCCGGTCGTGTCGGCCCGTACTGTGCCGTGGGGACATTATATACGTCTATAACTTTATATGTCCTAACCTGAGGGAACCTAACATCTCGGATGTAGTATTTCCCAACATTCCTGGCGGGTCGGCCCCTACTTCTCGGTGGGCACATTATATACGTCTATATCGTAATATAACCTAACCTAATCCATCTAGACCCTCGCTGGTAGTGTTTTACAAAATCCCGGTCGTGTTGGCCCGTACTTCTCGGTGGTGACATTATATACGTCTATAACTTTATATATCCTAACCTAAGGGAACCTAACATCTCGGATGTAGAATTTCCCAACATTTCTGTCAGGTCGGCCCCTACTTCTCGGTGGGAACATTATATACGTCTATAACGTAATATAACCTAACCTAACCCACCTAGACCCTCGCTGGTAATGTTTCACAGAATCCCGTTCATGTCTTCCCGGACGTATCGGTGCGAACGTCATATACGTCTATAAATTTATATATCCTAACCTAAGGGAACCTAACATCTCGGATGTAGTATTTTCCAACATTCCTGGCGGGTCGGCCCCTACTTCTCGGTGGGCACATTATATACGTCTATATCGTAATATAACCTAACCTAACCCATCTAGAACCTCGCTGGTAATGTTTTACAAAATCCCTATCGTGTCTGCCCGTACTTCTCGGTGGGGACATTATATACGTCTATAACGTTATATATCCTAACCTAAGGAAACCTAACATCTCGGATGTAGTATTTTCCAACATTCCTGGCGGTTCGGCCCGTACTTCTCGGTGGGATCATTATATACGTCTATAACGTAATATAACCTAACCTAACACATCTAGCCCCTAGCTGGGAATGTTCTACAGAATCCCGGTCGTGTCGTCCCGTACGTCTCGGTGCGGACATTATATACGTCTATAACGTTATATATCCTAACCTAAGGCAACTTCACATCTCGGATGTAGAATTTTCCAACATTTCTGGCTGGTCGGCCCCTACTTCTCGGTGGGAACATTATATACGTCTATAACGCAATATAACCTAACCTAACCCACCTAGACCCTCGCTGGTAATGTTTTACAAAATTCCGGTCGTGTCGGCCCGTACTTTGCCGTGGGGACATTATATACGTCTATAACTTTATATGTCCTAACCTGAGGGAACCTAACATCTCGGATGTAGTATTTCCCAACATTCCTGGCGGGTCGGCCCCTACTTCTCGGTGGGCACATTATATACGTCTATATCGTAATATAACCTAACCTAATCCATCTAGACCGTCGCTGGAAATGTTTTACAAAATCCCGGTCATGTCGCCCCGTACTTTGCCGTGGGTACATTATATACGTCTATAACGTTATATATCCTAACCTAAGGGAACCTAACATCTCGGATGTAGTATTTTCCAACATTCCTGGCGGGTCGGCCCCTACTTCTCGGTGGGCACATTATATAAGTCTATATCGTAATATAACCTAACCTAACCCATCTAGACCCTCGCTGGCAGTGTTTTACAAAATCCCGGTCGTGTCGGCCCGTACTTCTCGGTGGGGACATTATATACGTCTATAACTTTATATATCCTAACCTAAGGGAACCTAACATCTCGGATGTAGAATTTTCCAACATTTCTGGCTGGTCGGCCCCTACTTCTCGGTGGGAACATTATATACGTCTATAACGCAATATAACCTAACCTAACCCACCTAGACCCTCGCTGGTAATGTTTTACAAAATTCCGGTCGTGTCGGCCCGTACTTTGCCGTGGGGACATTATATACGTCTATAACTTTATATGTCCTAACCTGAGGGAACCTAACATCTCGCATGTAGTATTTCCCAACATTCCTGGCGGGTCGGCCCCTACTTCTCGGTGGGCACATTATATACGTCTATATCGTAATATAACCTAACCTAATCCATCTAGAGCGTCGCTGGTAATGTTTTACAAAATCCCGGTCGTGTCGGCCCGTACTTTGCCGTGGGGACATTATATACGTCTATAACGTTATATATCCTAACCTAAGGGAACCTAACATCTCGGATGTAGTATTTTCCAACATTCCTGGCGGATCGGCCCCTACTTCTCGATGGGCACACTATATAAGTCTATATCGTGATATAACGTAACCTAACCCATCTAGACCCTCGCTGGTAGTGTTTTACAAAATCCCGGTCGTGTCGGCCCGTGCTTCTCGGTGGGGACATTATATACGTCTATAACGTTATATATCCTAACCTAAGGGAACCTAACATCTCGGATGTAGTATTTTCCAACATTCCTGGCGGGTCGGCCCCTACTGCCCGGTGGGCACACTATATACCTCTATATCGTAATATAACCTAACCTAACCCATCTAGAACCTCGCTGGTAATGTTTTACAAAATCCCGGTCGTGTCGGCCCGTACTTTGCCGTGGGGACATTATATACGTCTATAACGTTATATATCCTAACCTAAGGGAACCTAACATGTCGGATGTAGTATTTTCCAACATTCCAGGCGGGTCGGCCCCTACTTCTCGGTGGGATCATTATATACGTCTATAACGTAATATAACCTAACCTAACCCACCTAGACCCTCGCTGGTAATGTTTTACAAAATCCCGGTCGTGTCTGCCCGTACTTCTCGGTGGGGACACTATATACGTCTATAACGTTATATATCCTATCCTAAGGCAACTTAACATCTCGGATGTAGAATTTCCCAACATTTCTGGCGGGTCGGCCCCTACTTCTCGGTGGGAACATTATATACGTCTATAACGTAATATAACCTAACCTAACCCACCTAGACCCTCGCTGGTAATGTGTTACAAAATCCCAGTCGTGTCGGCCCGTACTTCTCGGTGGGCACATTATATACGTCCATATCGTAATATAACCTAACCTAACCCACCTAGACCCTCGCTGGTAATGTTTCACAGAATCGCGTTCATGTCTTCCCGTACGTCTCGGTGCGGACATTATATACGTTTATAACTTTATATATCCTAACGTAAGGGAACCTAACATCTCGGATGTAGTATTTTCCAACATTCCTGGCGGGTCGGCCCCTACTTCTCGGTGGGCACACTATATACGTCTATATCGAAATATAACCTAACCTAACCCATCTAGACCCTCGCTGGTAGTGTTTTACAAAATCCCGGTCGTCTCGGCCCGTACTTCTCGGTGGGGACATTATATACGTCTATAACGTAATATAACCTAACCTAACACATCTAGACCCTAGCTGGGAATGTTCTACAGAATCCCGGTCGTGTCGTCCCGTACGTCTCGGTGCGGACATTATATACGTCTATAACGTTATATATCCTAACCTAAGGCAACTTCACATCTCGGATGTAGAATTTTCCAACATTTCTGGCTGGTCGGCCCCTACTTCTCGGTGGGAACATTATATACGTCTATAACGCAATATAACCTAACCTAACCCACCTAGACCCTCGCTGGTAATGTTTTACAAAATTCCGGTCGTGTCGGCCCGTACTTTGCCGTGGGGACATTATATACGTCTATAACTTTATATGTCCTAACCTGAGGGAACCTAACATCTCGCATGTAGTATTTCCCAACATTCCTGGCGGGTCGGCCCCTACTTCTCGGTGGGCACATTATATACGTCTATATCGTAATATAACCTAACCTAATCCATCTAGAGCGTCGCTGGTAATGTTTTACAAAATCCCGGTCGTGTCGGCCCGTACTTTGCCGTGGGGACATTATATACGTCTATAACGTTATATATCCTAACCTAAGGGAACCTAACATCTCGGATGTAGTATTTTCCAACATTCCTGGCGGATCGGCCCCTACTTCTCGGTGGGCACACTATATAAGTCTATATCGTGATATAACCTAACCTAACCCATCTAGACCCTCGCTGGTAGTGTTTTACAAAATCCCGGTCGTGTCGGCCCGTGCTTCTCGGTGGGGACATTATATACGTCTATAACGTTATATATCCTAACCTAAGGGAACCTAACATCTCGGATGTAGTATTTTCCAACATTCCTGGCGGGTCGGCCCCTACTGCCCGGTGGGCACACTATATACCTCTATATCGTAATATAACCTAACCTAACCCATCTAGAACCTCGCTGGTAATGTTTTACAAAATCCCGGTCGTGTCGGCCCGTACTTTGCCGTGGGGACATTATATACGTCTATAACGTTATATATCCTAACCTAAGGGAACCTAACATGTCGGATGTAGTATTTTCCAACATTCCAGGCGGGTCGGCCCCTACTTCTCGGTGGGATCATTATATACGTCTATAACGTAATATAACCTAACCTAACCCACCTAGACCCTCGCTGGTAATGTTTTACAAAATCCCGGTCGTGTCTGCCCGTACTTCTCGGTGGGGACACTATATACGTCTATAACGTTATATATCCTAACCTAAGGCAACTTAACATCTCGGATGTAGAATTTCCCAACATTTCTGGCGGGTCGGCCCCTACTTCTCGGTGGGAACATTATATACGTCTATAACGTAATATAACCTAACCTAACCCACCTAGACCCTCGCTGGTAATGTGTTACAAAATCCCAGTCATGTCGGCCCGTACTTCTCGGTGGGCACATTATATACGTCCATATCGTAATATAACCTAACCTAACCCACCTAGACCCTCGCTGGTAATGTTTCACAGAATCGCGTTCATGTCTTCCCGTACGTCTCGGTGCGGACATTATATACGTTTATAACTTTATATATCCTAACGTAAGGGAACCTAACATCTCGGATGTAGTATTTTCCAACATTCCTGGCGGGTCGGCCCCTACTTCTCGGTGGGCACACTATATACGTCTATATCGTAATATAACCTAACCTAACCCATCTAGACCCTCGCTGGTAGTGTTTTACAAAATCCCGGTCGTCTCGGCCCGTACTTCTCGGTGGGGACATTATATACGTCTATAACGTAATATAACCTAACCTAACACATCTAGACCCTAGCTGGGAATGTTCTACAGAATCCCGGTCGTGTCGTCCCGTACGTCTCGGTGCGGACATTATATACGTCTATAACGTTATATATCCTAACCTAAGGCAACTTCACATCTCGGATGTAGAATTTTCCAACATTTCTGGCTGGTCGGCCCCTACTTCTCGGTGGGAACATTATATACGTCTATAACGCAATATAACCTAACCTAACCCACCTAGACCCTCGCTGGTAATGTTTTACAAAATTCCGGTCGTGTCGGCCCGTACTTTGCCGTGGGGACATTATATACGTCTATAACTTTATATGTCCTAACCTGAGGGAACCTAACATCTCGGATGTAGTATTTCCCAACATTCCTGGCGGGTCGGCCCGTACTTCTCGGTGGGCACATTATATACGTCTATATCGTAATAAAACCTAACCTAACCCATCTAGACCCTCGCTGGTAATGTTTCACAGAATCCCGTTCATGTCTTCCCGTACGTCTCGGTGCGGACATTATATACGTCTATTAATTTATATATCCTAACCTAAGGGAACCTAATATCTCGGATGTAGTATTTCCCAACATTCCTGGCGGGTCGGCCCCTACTTCTCGGTGGGCACATTATATACGTCTATATCGTAATATAACCTAACCTAATCCATCTAGACCCTCGCTGGTAGTGTTTTACAAAATCCCGGGCGTGTCGGCCCGTACTTCTCGGTGGGGACATTATATACGTCTATAACTTTATATATCCTAACCTAAGGGAACCTAACATCTCGGATGTAGAATTTCGCAACATTTCTGTCGGGTCGGCCCCTACTTCTCGGTGGGAACATTATATACGTCTATAACGTAATATAACCTAACCTAACCCACCTAGACCCTCGCTGGTAATGTTCACAGAATCCCGTTCATGTCTTCCCGGACGTATCGGTGCGAACATTATATACGTCTATAAATTTATATATCCTAACCTAAGGGAACCTAACATCTCGGATGTAGTATTTTCCAACATTCCTGGTGGGTCGGCCCCTACTTCTCGGTGGGCACATTATATACGTCTATATCGTAATATAACCTAACCTAACCCATCTAGAACCTCGCTGGTAATGTTTTACAAAATCCCTATCGTGTCTGCCCGTACTTCTCGGTGGGGACATTATATACGCCTATAACGTTATATATCCTAACCTAAGGAAACCTAACATCTCGGATGTAGTATTTTCCAACATTCCTGGCGGTTCGGCCCGTACTTCTCGGTGGGATCATTATATACGTCTATAACGTAATATAACCTAACCTAACACATCTAGCCCCTAGCTGGGAATGTTCTACAGAATCCCGGTCGTGTCGTCCTGTACGTCTCGGTGCGGACATTATATACGTCTATAACGTTATATATCCTAACCTAAGGCAACTTCACATCTCGGATGTAGAATTTTCCAACATTTCTGGCTGGTCGGCCCCTACTTCTCGGTGGGCACATTATATACGTCTATATCGTAATAAAACCTAACCTAACCCATCTAGACCCTCGCTGGTAATGTTTTACAAAATCCCGGTCGTGTCGGCCCGTACATCTCGGTGAGGACATTATATACGTCTATAACGTTATATATCCTAACCTAAGTGAACCTAACATCTCGGATGTCGTGTTTTGCAACATTCCTGGCGGGTCGGACCCTACTTCTCGGTGGGCACATTATATACGTCTATATCGTAATATAACCTAACCTAACCCACCTAGACCCTCGCTGGTAATGTTTCACAGAATCCCGTTCATGTCTTCCCGTACGTCTCGGTGCGGACATTATATACGTCTATTAATTTATATATCCTAACCTAAGGGAACCTAATATCTCGGATGTAGTATTTTCCAACATTCCTGGCTGGTCGGCCCCTACTTCTCGGTGGGAACATTATATACGTCTATAACGCAATATAACCTAACCTAACCCACCTAGACCCTCGCTGGTAATGTTTTACAAAATTCCGGTCGTGTCGGCCCGTACTTTGCCGTGGGGACATTATATACGTCTATAACTTTATATGTTCTAACCTGAGGGAACCTAACATCTCGGATGTAGTATTTCCCAACATTCCTGGCGGGTCGGCCCCTACTTCTCGGTGGGCACATTATATACGTCTATATCGTAATATAACCTAACCTAATCCATCTAGACCGTCGCTGGAAATGTTTTACAAAATCCCGGTCTTGTCGGCCCGTACTTTGCCGTGGGGACATTATATACGTCTATAACGTTATATATCCTAACCTAAGGGAACCTAACATCTCGGATGTAGTATTTTCCAACATTCCTGGCGGGTCGGCCCCTACTTCTCGGTGGGCACATTATATACGTCTATATCGTAATATAACCTAACCTAATCCATCTAGACCCTCGCTGGTAGTGTTTTACAAAATCCCGGTCGTGTCGGCCCGTACTTCTCGGTGGGGACATTATATACGTCTATAACTTTATATATCCTAACCTAAGGGAACCTAACATCTCGGATGTAGAATTTCCCAACATTTCTGTCGGGTCGGCCCCTACTTCTCGGTGGGAACATTATATACGTCTATAACGTAATATAACCTAACCTAACCCACCTAGACCCTCGCTGGTAATGTTCACAGAATCCCGTTCATTTCTTCCCGGACGTATCGGTGCGAACATTATATACGTCTATAAATTTATATATCCTAACCTAAGGGAACCTAACATCTCGGATGTAGTATTTTCCAACATTCCTGGTGGGTCGGCCCCTACTTCTCGGTGGGCACATTATATACGTCTATATCGTAATATAACCTAACCTAACCCATCTAGAACCTCGCTGGTAATGTTTTACAAAATCCCTATCGTGTCTGCCCGTACTTCTCGGTGGGGACATTATATACGTCTATAACGTTATATATCCTAACCTAAGGAAACCTAACATCTCGGATGTAGTATTTTCCAACATTCCTGGCGGTTCGGCCCGTACTTCTCGGTGGGATCATTATATACGTCTATAACGTAATATAACCTAACCTAACACATCTAGCCCCTAGCTGGGAATGTTCTACAGAATCCCGGTCGTGTCGTCCCGTACGTCTCGGTGCGGACATTATATACGTCTATAACGTTATATATCCTAACCTAAGGTAACTTCACATCTCGGATGTAGAATTTTCCAACATTTCTGGCTGGTCGGCCCCTACTTCTCGGTGGGCACATTATATACGTCTATATCGTAATAAAACCTAACCTAACCCATCTAGACCCTCGCTGGTAATGTTTTACAAAATCCCGGTCGTGTCGGCCCGTACATCTCGGTGAGGACATTATATACGTCTATAACGTTATATATCCTAACCTAAGTGAACCTAACATCTCGGATGTAGTGTTTTGCAACATTCCTGGCGGGTCGGACCCTACTTCTCGGTGGGCACATTATATACGTCTATATCGTAATATAACCTAACCTAACCCACCTAGACCCTCGCTGGTAATGTTTCACAGAATCCCGTTCATGTCTTCCCGTACGTCTCGGTGCGGACATTATATACGTCTATTAATTTATATATCCTAACCTAAGGGAACCTAATATCTCGGATGTAGTACTTTCCAACATTCCTGGCTGGTCGGCCCCTACTTCTCGGTGGGAACATTATATACGTCTATAACGCAATATAACCTAACCTAACCCACCTAGACCCTCGCTGGTAATGTTTTACAAAATTCCGGTCGTGTCGGCCCGTACTTTGCCGTGGGGACATTATATACGTCTATAACTTTATATGTTCTAACCTGAGGGAACCTAACATCTCGGATGTAGTATTTCCCAACATTCCTGGCGGGTCGGCCCCTACTTCTCGGTGGGCACATTATATACGTCTATATCGTAATATAACCTAACCTAATCCATCTAGACCGTCGCTGGAAATGTTTTACAAAATCCCGGTCGTGTCGGCCCGTACTTCTCGGTGGGGACATTATATACGTCTATAACTTTATATATCCTAACCTAAGGGAACCTAACATCTCGGATGTAGAATTTCCCAACATTTCTGTCGGGTCGGCCCCTACTTCTCGGTGTTAACATTATATACGTCTATAACGTAATATAACCTAACCTAACCCACCTAGACCCTCGCTGGTAATGTTCACAGAATCCCGTTCATGTCTTCCCGGACGTATCGGTGCGAACATTATATACGTCTATAAATTTATATATCCTAACCTAAGGGAACCTAACATCTCGGATGTAGTATTTTCCAACATTCCTGGCGGATCGGCCCCTACTTCTCGGTGGGCACATTATATACGTCTATATCGTAATATAACCTAACCTAACCCATCTAGAACCTCGCTGGTAATGTTTTACAAAATCCCTATCGTGTCTGGCCGTACTTCTCGGTGGGGACATTATATACGTCTATAACGTTATATATCCTAACCTAAGGAAACCTAACATCTCGGATGTAGTATTTTCCAACATTCCTGGCGGTTCGGCCCGTACTTCTCGGTGCGGACATTATATACGTCTATAACGTTATATATCCTAACCTAAGGTAACTTCACATCTCGGATGTAGAATTTCCCAACATTTCTGTCGGGTCGGCCCCTATTTCTCGGTGGGAACATTATATACGTCTATAACGTAATATAACCTAACCTAACCCACCTAGACCCTCGCTGGTAATGTTTCACAGAATCCCGTTCATGTCTTCCCGGACGTATCGGTGCGAACATTGTATACGTCTATAAATTTATATATCCTAACCTAAGGGAACCTAACATCTCGGATGTAGTATTTTCCAACATTCCTGGCGGTTCGGCCCCTACTTCTCGGTGGGAACATTATATACGTCTATGTCGTAGTATAACCTAACCTAACCCATCTAGCCCCTCGGTGATTATGTTTTACCGAATCCCGGTCGTGTCGGCCCGTACCTCCCGGTGTGGACACTATATACGTCTATAACGTTATATATTCCAACCTAATGCAACCTAACATCTCGGATGTAGTATTTTACAACATTCCAGGCTGGTCGGCCCCTACTTCTCGGTGGTAACATTATTATCGTCTATAACGTAATATAACGTAACCTAACCCATCCAGCCCCCCGCTGGTAATGTTTTACAGAATCCCGTTCGTGTCGGCCCGTGCTTCTCGGTGGGGAAATTATATACGTCTATAACGTTATAAATCCCAACCTAAGGCAAACTAACATCTCGGATGTAGAATTTTCCAACATTCCTGGCGGGTCGGCCCCTACTTCTCGGTGGGATCATTATATACGTCTATATCGTAATATAACCTAACCTAACCCATCTAGCCCCTCGGTGATGATGTTTTACAGAATCCCGTGCGTGTCCGACCGTACATCTCCGTGGGGACATTATATATGTCTATAACGTTATATATCCTAACCTGAGGCAACCTAACACTTCGGATGAAGTATTCTCCAACGTTCCTGGCGTGTCGGCCCCTACTTCTCGGTGGGAACATTATATACGTCTATGTCGTAGTATAACCTAACCTAACCCATCTACGTCCTCGGTGATAATGTTTTACAGAAGCCCGGTCGTGTCGGCGCGTACGTCTCGTTGGGGACATTATATACGTCTATAACGTAATATATCCCAAATTAAGGCAACCTAACATCTCGGATGTAGAATTTTCCAACATTCCAGGCATGACGGCCCCTACTTCTCGGTGGGAACATTATATACGTCTATATCGTAATATAACCTAACCTAACCCATCCAGCCCCACGGTGATAATGTTATACAGAATCCCGTTCGTGTTGGCCCGTACTTCTCCTTGGGGACATCATATAAGTCTATAACGTTATATATCCTAACCTAAGGCAACCGAACACTTCGGCAGTAGTAATTTCCAACGTTCCTGGCGGGTCGGCCCCTACTTCTCGGTGGGAACATTATATTCGTCTATATCGTAATATAACCTAACCTAAACCATCTAGCCCCTCACTGCTGATGTTTTGCAGAATCCAAGACGTGTCGGCCCGTACTTCTCGGTTCGGATATTATATACGTTTATAACGTCATATGTCCTAACTTAAGGCAACCTAACATCTCGGATGTAGAATTTTCCAACATTCCTGGCGGGTCGGACTCTACTTCTCGGTGGGAACATTATATTCGTCTATAACGTAATATAACGTAACCTAACCCATCCAGCCACTCGCTGGTAATGTTTTACAGAATCCCGTTCGTGTCGGCCCGTACTTCTAGGTGGGGACATTATTTACGTCTATAACGTTATACATGCCAACATAAGGCAACCTAACATCTCGGATGTAGTATTTTACAACATTCCTGGCGGGTCGGCTCCTACTTCTCGGTGGGAACATTATATACGTCTATGTCACAATATAACCTAACCTAACCCGTCTAGCCCCTCGGTGATTATGTTTTACAGAATCCCGTTCGTGTCGGCCCGTACTTCTGGGTGGGGACATTATTTACGTCTATAACGTTATATATCCCAACCTAAGGCAACCTAACACCTCGGATGTAGTATTTTTCAACATTCCTGGCGGGCAGGCACCTACGTCTCGGTGGGAACATTATATACGTCTATAACGTAATATAACCTAACTTAACCCATCTAGCCCCTCGCTGGTAATTATTTACAGAATCCCGTTCGTGTCGTCCCGTGCGTCTCGGTGGGGACATTTTATACGTCTATAGCGTTTTATATCCTAACCTAAGGCAACCTAACACTTCGGATGTAGTATTTTCCAACATTCCTGGCGGGTCGGCCCCTACTTCTCGGTGGGAACATTATATTCGTCTATAACGTAATATAACGTAACCTAACCCATCCAGCCCCTCGCTGGTAATGTTTTACAGAATCTGGTTCGTGTCGGCCGATACTTCACCGTGGGGACATTATATATGTCTATAACGTAATATATCCTAACCTAAGGCAACCTAACACTTCGGATATAGTATTTTCCATCGTTCCTGGGGGCTCGGCCCCTACTTCTCGGTGGGAACATTATATTCGTCTATAACATAATGTAACGTAACCTAACCCATCCAGCCCCTCGCTGGTAATGTTTTACAGAATCCCGTTCGTGTCGGCCCGTACTTCTCGGTGGGGACATTATATACGTCTATAACGTTATATATCCTAACCTAAGGCAACCTAACACTTCGGATGTAGTATTTTCCAACGTTCCTGGCAGGTCGGACCCTACATCTCGGTGGGAACATTATATTCGTCTATAACGTAATATAACGTATCCTAACCCATCTAGCCCCTCGCTGGTAATCTTTTACAGAATCCCGGTCGTGTCGGCCCGTACTTCTCAGTGGGGACATTAAATACGTCTATAACGTTATATATCTCTACCTAAGGCAACCTGACATCTCGGATGTAGTATTTTACAACATTCCAGGCGGGTCGGCCCCTATTTCTCGGTGGGAACATTATATACGTCTATATCGTAATATAACTTAACCTATCCCACCTAGCTCCTCGGTTATAATGTTTTACAGAATCCCGGTCGTGTCGGCCCGTACGTCTCGGTGGGAACATTATATTCATCTATAACGTAATATAACGTAACCTAACCCATCCAGCCCCTCGCTGGTTATGTTTTACAGAATCCAGTTCGTGTCGGCCCGTACTTCTCGGTGGGGACATTATATACGTCTATAACGTTATATATCCTAACCTAAGGCAACCTAACACTTCGGATGTAGTATTTCCCAACATACCTGGCGGGTCGGCCCCTACTTCTCGGTGGGCACATTATATACGTCTATATCGTAATATAACCTAACCTAATCCATCTAGACCGTCGCTGGAAATGTTTTACAAAATCCCGGTCGTGTCGGCCCGTACTTTGCCGTGGGGACATTATATACGTCTATAACGTTATATATCCTAACCTAAGGGAACCTAACATCTCGGATGTAGTATTTTCCAACATTCCTGGCGGGTCGGCCCCTACTTCTCGGTGGGCACATTATATACGTCTATATCGTAATATAACCTAACCTAATCCATCTAGACCCTCGCTGGTAGTGTTTTACAAAATCCCGGTCGTGTCGGCCCGTACTTCTCGGTGGGGACATTATATACGTCTATAACTTTATATATCCTAACCTAAGGGAACCTAACATCTCGGATGTAGAATTTCCCAACATTTCTGTCGGGTCGGCCCCTACTTCTCGGTGGGAACATTATATACGTCTATAACGTAATATAACCTAACCTAACCCACCTAGACCCTCGCTGGTAATGTTCACAGAATCCCGTTCATGTCTTCCCGGACGTATCGGTGCGAACATTATATACGTCAATAAATTTATATATCCTAACCTAAGGGAACCTAACATCTCGGATGTAGTATTTTCCAACATTCCTGGCGGATCGGCCCCTACTTCTCGGTGGGCACATTATATACGTCTATATCGTAATATGACCTAACTTAAGCCATCTAGAACCTCGTTGGTAATGTTTTACAAAATCCCTATCGTGTCTGGCCGTACTTCTCGGTGGGGACATTATATACGTCTATAACGTTATATATCCTAACCTAAGGAAACCTAACATCTCGGATGTAGTATTTTCCAACATTCCTGGCGGGTCGGACCGTACTTCTCGGTGGGATCATTATATACGTCTATATCGTAATATAACCTAACCTAACCCACCTAGACCCTCGCTGGTAATGTTTCACAGAATCCCGTTCATGTCTTCCCGTACGTCTCGGTGCGGACATTATATACGTCTATTAATTTATATATCCTAACCTAAGGGAACCTAATATCTCGGATGTAGTACTTTCCAACATTCCTGGCTGGTCGGCCCCTACTTCTCGGT
Source organism: Xylocopa violacea (assembly GCA_963969225.1). Lineage (NCBI taxonomy): Eukaryota > Metazoa > Arthropoda > Insecta > Hymenoptera > Apidae > Xylocopa > Xylocopa violacea. The sequence continues at coordinate 7,466,392 of CAXAJV010000011.1, read as the reverse complement.
GGGAACATTATATACGTCTATAACGCAATATAACCTAACCTAACCCACCTAGACCCTCGCTGGTAATGTTTTACAAAATTCCGGTCGTGTCGGCCCGTACTTTGCCGTGGGGACATTATATACGTCTATAACTTTATATGTTCTAACCTGAGGGAACCTAACATCTCGGATGTAGTATTTCCCAACATTCCTGGCGGGTCGGCCCCTACTTCTCGGTGGGCACATTATATACGTCTATATCGTAATATAACCTAACCTAATCCATCTAGACCGTCGCTGGAAATGTTTTACAAAATCCCGGTCGTGTCGGCCCGTACTTCTCGGTGGGGACATTATATACGTCTATAACTTTATATATCCTAACCTAAGGGAACCTAACATCTCGGATGTAGAATTTCCCAACATTTCTGTCGGGTCGGCCCCTACTTCTCGGTGTTAACATTATATACGTCTATAACGTAATATAACCTAACCTAACCCACCTAGACCCTCGCTGGTAATGTTCACAGAATCCCGTTCATGTCTTCCCGGACGTATCGGTGCGAACATTATATACGTCTATAAATTTATATATCCTAACCTAAGGGAACCTAACATCTCGGATGTAGTATTTTCCAACATTCCTGGCGGATCGGCCCCTACTTCTCGGTGGGCACATTATATACGTCTATATCGTAATATAACCTAACCTAACCCATCTAGAACCTCGCTGGTAATGTTTTACAAAATCCCTAACGTGTCTGGCCGTACTTCTCGGTGGGGACATTATATACGTCTATAACGTTATATATCCTAACCTAAGGAAACCTAACATCTCGGATGTAGTATTTTCCAACATTCCTGGCGGTTCGGCCCGTACTTCTCGGTGGGATCATTATATACGTCTATAACGTAATATAACCTAACCTAACACATCTAGCCCCTAGCTGGGAATGTTCTACAGAATCCCGGTCGTGTCGTCCCGTACGTCTCGGTGCGGACATTATATACGTCTATAACGTTATATATCCTAACCTAAGGTAACTTCACATCTCGGATGTAGAATTTCCCAACATTTCTGTCGGGTCGGCCCCTATTTCTCGGTGGGAACATTATATACGTCTATAACGTAATATAACCTAACCTAACCCACCTAGACCCTCGCTGGTAATGTTTCACAGAATCCCGTTCATGTCTTCCCGGACGTATCGGTGCGAACATTGTATACGTCTATAAATTTATATATCCTAACCTAAGGGAACCTAACATCTCGGATGTAGTATTTTCCAACATTCCTGGCGGTTCGGCCCCTACTTCTCGGTGGGAACATTATATACGTCTATGTCGTAGTATAACCTAACCTAACCCATCTAGCCCCTCGGTGATTATGTTTTACCGAATCCCGGTCGTGTCGGCCCGTACCTCCCGGTGTGGACACTATATACGTCTATAACGTTATATATTCCAACCTAATGCAACCTAACATCTCGGATGTAGTATTTTACAACATTCCAGGCTGGTCGGCCCCTACTTCTCGGTGGTAACATTATTATCGTCTATAACGTAATATAACGTAACCTAACCCATCCAGCCCCCCGCTGGTAATGTTTTACAGAATCCCGTTCGTGTCGGCCCGTGCTTCTCGGTGGGGAAATTATATACGTCTATAACGTTATAAATCCCAACCTAAGGCAAACTAACATCTCGGATGTAGAATTTTCCAACATTCCTGGCGGGTCGGCCCCTACTTCTCGGTGGGATCATTATATACGTCTATATCGTAATATAACCTAACCTAACCCATCTAGCCCCTCGGTGATGATGTTTTACAGAATCCCGTGCGTGTCCGACCGTACATCTCCGTGGGGACATTATATATGTCTATAACGTTATATATCCTAACCTGAGGCAACCTAACACTTCGGATGAAGTATTCTCCAACGTTCCTGGCGTGTCGGCCCCTACTTCTCGGTCGGAACATTATATACGTCTATGTCGTAGTATAACCTAACCTAACCCATCTACGTCCTCGGTGATAATGTTTTACAGAAGCCCGGTAGTGTCGGCGCGTACGTCTCGTTGGGGACATTATATACGTCTATAACGTAATATATCCCAAATTAAGGCAACCTAACATCTCGGATGTAGAATTTTCCAACATTCCAGGCATGACGGCCCCTACTTCTCGGTGGGAACATTATATACGTCTATATCGTAATATAACCTAACCTAACCCATCCAGCCCCACGGTGATAATGTTATACAGAATCCCGTTCGTGTTGGCCCGTACTTCTCCTTGGGGACATCATATAAGTCTATAACGTTATATATCCTAACCTAAGGCAACCGAACACTTCGGCAGTAGTAATTTCCAACGTTCCTGGCGGGTCGGCCCCTACTTCTCGGTGGGAACATTATATTCGTCTATATCGTAATATAACCTAACCTAAACCATCTAGCCCCTCACTGCTGATGTTTTGCAGAATCCAAGACGTGTCGGCCCGTACTTCTCGGTGCGGATATTATATACGTTTATAACGTCATATGTCCTAACTTAAGGCAACCTAACATCTCGGATGTAGAATTTTCCAACATTCCTGGCGGGTCGGACTCTACTTCTCGGTGGGAACATTATATTCGTCTATAACGTAATATAACGTAACCTAACCCATCCAGCCACTCGCTGGTAATGTTTTACAGAATCCCGTTCGTGTCGGCCCGTACTTCTAGGTGGGGACATTATTTACGTCTATAACGTTATACATGCCAACATAAGGCAACCTAACATCTCGGATGTAGTATTTTACAACATTCCTGGCGGGTCGGCTCCTACTTCTCGGTGGGAACATTATATACGTCTATGTCACAATATAACCTAACCTAACCCGTCTAGCCCCTCGGTGATTATGTTTTACAGAATCCCGTTCGTGTCGGCCCGTACTTCTGGGTGGGGACATTATTTACGTCTATAACGTTATATATCCCAACCTAAGGCAACATAACATCTCGGATGTAGTATTTTACAACATTACTGTCGGGCCGGCCCCTATTTCTCGGTGGGAACATTATATACGTCTATATCGTAATTTAATCTAACCTAACCCATCCAGCCCCTCGCTGGTAATGTTTTACAGAATCCCGGCCGTGTCGGCCCGTACTTCTCGCTGCGGACATTATATACGTCTATATCGTCATATGTCCTAACCTAAGGCAACCTAACAACTCGGATGTCGTATTTTCCAACATCCCTGGCGGGACGGCACCTTCGTCTCGGTGGGAACATTATATACGTGTATAACGTAATATAACCTAACGTAACCCATCTAGCCCTTTCCTGGTAATATTTGGCAGAACCCCGGTCGTGCCGGCCCGTACCTCTCAGTAAGGGCATTATATATGTCTATAACGTCATATGTCCTCACCTAAGGCAACCTAACACCTCGGATGTAGTATTTTTCAACATTCCTGGCGGGCAGGCACCTACGTCTCGGTGGGAACATTATATACGTCTATAACGTAATATAACCTAACTTAACCCATCTAGCCCCTCGCTGGTAATTATTTACAGAATCCCGTTCGTGTCGTCCCGTGCGTCTCGGTGGGGACATTTTATACGTCTATAGCGTTTTATATCCTAACCTAAGGCAACCTAACACTTCGGATGTAGTATTTTCCAACATTCCTGGCGGGTCGGCCCCTACTTCTCGGTGGGAACATTATATTCGTCTATAACGTAATATAACGTAACCTAACCCATCCAGCCCCTCGCTGGTAATGTTTTACAGAATCTGGTTCGTGTCGGCCGATACTTCACCGTGGGGACATTATATATGTCTATAACGTAATATATCCTAACCTAAGGCAACCTAACACTTCGGATATAGTATTTTCCATCGTTCCTGGGGGCTCGGCCCCTACTTCTCGGTGGGAACATTATATTCGTCTATAACATAATGTAACGTAACCTAACCCATCCAGCCCCTCGCTGGTAATGTTTTACAGAATCCCGTTCGTGTCGGCCCGTACTTCTCGGTGGGGACATTATATACGTCTATAACGTTATATATCCTAACCTAAGGCAACCTAACACTTCGGATGTAGTATTTTCCAACGTTCCTGGCAGGTCGGACCCTACATCTCGGTGGGAACATTATATTCGTCTATAACGTAATATAACGTATCCTAACCCATCTAGCCCCTCGCTGGTAATCTTTTACAGAATCCCGGTCGTGTCGGCCCGTACTTCTCAGTGGGGACATTAAATACGTCTATAACGTTATATATCTCTACCTAAGGCAACCTGACATCTCGGATGTAGTATTTTACAACATTCCAGGCGGGTCGGCCCCTATTTCTCGGTGGGAACATTATATACGTCTATATCGTAATATAACTTAACCTATCCCACCTAGCTCCTCGGTTATAATGTTTTACAGAATCCCGGTCGTGTCGGCCCGTACGTCTCGGTGGGAACATTATATTCATCTATAACGTAATATAACGTAACCTAACCCATCCAGCCCCTCGCTGGTTATGTTTTACAGAATCCAGTTCGTGTCGGCCCGTACTTCTCGGTGGGGACATTATATACGTCTATAACGTTATATATCCTAACCTAAGGCAACCTAACACTTCGGATGTAGTATTTTCCAACGTTCCTGGCGGCTCGGCCCCTACTTCTCGGTGGGAACATTATATTCGTCTATAACATAATATAACGTAACCTAACCCATCCAGCCCCTCGCTGGTAATGTTTTACAGAATCCCGTTCGTGTCGGCCCGTACTTCTCGGTGGGGACTATATATACGTCTATAACGTTATATATCCTAACCTAAGGCAACCTAACACTTCGGATGTAGTATTTTCCAACGTTCCTGGCAGGTCGGACCCTACATCTCGGTGGGAACATTATATTCGTCTATAACGTATATAACGTAACCTAACCAATCTAGCCCCTCCCTGGTATTCTTTTATAGAATCCCGTTCGTGGCGGCCAGTACTTATCCGTGGTGACATTATATACGTCTATAACGTTATATATCCCAACCTAAGGCAACCTATCATCTCGGATGTAGTGTTTTACAACATTCCAGGCGGGTCGGACCCCACTTCTCGGTGGGAACATTATATACGTCTATATCGTAATATAACCTAACCTAACGCATCTAGCTCCTCGGTGATAATGTTTTACAGAATCCCGGTCGTGTCGGCTCGTACCTCTCGTTAAGGGCATTATATACGTCTATAACGTCATATGTCCTAACCTAAGGCAACCTAACAACTCGGATGTAGTATTTTACAACATTCCAGGCGGGTCGGCCCCTATTTCTCGGTGGGAACATTATATTCGTCTATAACGTAATGTAACGTAACCTAACCCTTCCAGCCCCTCGCTGGCAATGTTTTACAGAATCCCGTTCGTGTCGGGCCGTACTTCTCGGTGGGGGCATTATATACGTCTATAACGTTATATATCCTAACCTAAGGCAACCTAACACTTCGGATGTAGTATTTTCCAACGTTCCTGGCGGCTCGGCCCCTACTTCTCGGTGGGAACATTATATTCGTCTATAACGTAATATAACGTAACCTAACCCATCTAGCCCCTCGCTGGTAATCTTTTACAGAATCCCGTTCGTGGCGGCCAGTACTTATCCGTGGTGACATTATATACGTCTATAACGTTATGTATCCCAACCTAAGGCAACCTCACATCTCGGATGTAGTATTTTCCAACATTCCCGGCGGGTCGGCCCCTACTTCTCGGTGGGAACATTATATTAGTCTATAACGTAATATAACGTAACCTAACCCATCCAGCCCCTCGCTGGTAATGTTTTTCAGAATCCCGTTCGTGACGGCCCCTACTTCTCGGTGGGAACATTATATACGTCTATGTCGTAATATAACCTAACCTAACCCAACTAGACCCACGGTGATAATGTTTTACAGAATCCCGTTCGTGTCGGCCCGTACATCTCCGTGGAGACATTCTATACGTCTATAACGTTATATATCCCAACCTAAGGCAACCTAACGTCTCGGATGTAGTATTTTCCAACATTCCTGGCGGGTCGGCCCCACTTCTCGATGGGAACATTATATACGTCTATATCGTAATATAACCTAACCTAACCCATCTAGCACCTCGCTGGTAATGTTTTACGGAATCCTGGTCGGGTCGTCTCATACTTCTCGGTGGGGACATTATATACGTCTATAACGTTATATGTCCTAAGCTAAGGCAACGTAACATCTGGGATGTAGTATTTTCCAACGTTCCTGGAGGGTCGGCTCCTACTTCTCGGTGGGAACATTATATTCGTCTATAACACAATATAACCTAACCTAACCCATCTAGCCCCTCGGTGATAATGTTTTACAGAATCCCGGTCGTGTCGGCCCGTACTTCTCGGTGGGATCATTATATACTTCTATAACGTTATATATCCCAACCTAAGGCTACCTAACATCTCGGATGTAGTATTTCCCAACGTTCCTGGCGGGTCGGCCCCTACTTCTCGGTGGGAACATTATATACGTCTATGTCGTGATATATCCTAACCTAACCCATCTACACCCACGGTGATAATGTTTTACAGAATCCCGTTCGTGTCGGCCCGTACTTCACGGTGGGTACATTATATAAGTCTATAACGTTATATATCCCAACCTAAGGCTACCTAACATCTCGGATGTAGTATTTTCCAACATTCCTGGCAGGTCGGCCCCTACCTCTCGGTGGGAACATTATATACGTCTATGTCGTAATATAACCTAACCTAACCCATCTAGACCCACGGTGATAATGTTTTACAGAATCCCGGTCGTGTCGGCCCGTACTTCTCGGTGGGGTCATTATATACTTCTATAACGTTATATATCCCAACCTAAGGCAACCTAACATCTCGGATGTAGTATTTTCCAACATTCCTGGCGGGTCGGACCCACTTCTCGGTGGGAACATTATATACGTCTATATCGTAATATAACGTAACCTAACCCATCCAGCCCATCGCTTGTAATGTTTTACAGAATCCCGTTCGTGACGGCCCGTACTTCTCGGTGGGGACATTATATACGTCTATAACTTTATATATGCCAACCTAAGGCAACCTAACACTTCGGATGTAGTATTTTCCAACGTTCCTGGCGGGTCGGCCCCTACTTCTCGGTGGGAATATTATATACGTCTATACCGTAATATAACCTAACCTAACCCATCTAGCCCTCTGTGATAATGTTTTACAGAATCCCGGTCGTGTCGGCCCGTACTTCTCGGTGGGGTCATTATATACTTCTATAACGTTACATATCCTAACCTGAGACAACCTAACACTTCGGATGAAGAATTTTCCAACGTTCCTGGCGGGTCGGCCCCTACTTCTCGGTGGGAACATTATATACGTCTATGTCGTGATATATCCTAACCTAACCCATCTACAACCACGGTGATAATGTTTTACAGAATCCCGTTCGTATCGGCCCGTACTTCTCGGTGGGTACATTATATAAGTCTATAACGTCATATGTCCTATCCTAAAGCAACCTAACATCTCGGATGTAGTATTTTACAACATTCCAGGCGGGTCGGCCCCTACTTCTCTGTGGGGACATTATATACGTCTATTACGCAATATAACCTAACCTAACCCATCTAGCCCCACGGTGATAATGTTTTACAGAATCCCGTTCGTGTCGGCCCGTACATCTCCGTGGAGACATTCTATACGTCTATAACGTTATATATCCCAACCTAAGGCAACCTAACATCTCGGATGTAGTATTTTCCAACATTCCTGGCGGGTCGGCCCCACTTCTCGATGGGAACATTATATACGTCTATATCGTAATATAACCTAACCTAACCCATCTAGCACCTCGCTGGTAATGTTTTACGGAATCCTGGTCGGGTCGTCTCATACTTCTCGGTGGGGACATTATATACGTCTATAACGTTATATGTCCTAAGCTAAGGCAACGTAACATCTGGGATGTAGTATTTTCCAACGTTCCTGGAGGGTCGGCTCCTACTTCTCGGTGGGAACATTATATTCGTCTATAACACAATATAACCTAACCTAACCCATCTAGCCCCTCGGTGATAATGTTTTACAGAATCCCGGTCGTGTCGGCCCGTACTTCTCGGTGGGATCATTATATACTTCTATAACGTTATATATCCCAACCTAAGGCTACCTAACATCTCGGATGTAGTATTTCCCAACGTTCCTGGCGGGTCGGCCCCTACTTCTCGGTGGGAACATTATATACGTCTATGTCGTAATATAACCTAACCTAACCCATCTAGACCCACGGTGATAATGTTTTACAGAATCCCGGTCGTGTCGGCCCGTACTTCTCGGTGGGGTCATTATATACTTCTATAACGTTATATATCCCAACCTAAGGCAACCTAACATCTCGGATGTAGTATTTTCCAACACTCCTGGCGGGTCGGACCCACTTCTCGGTGGGAACATTATATACGTCTATATCGTAATATAACGTAACCTAACCCATCCAGCCCATCGCTTGTAATGTTTTACAGAATCCCGTTCGTGACGGCCCGTACTTCTCGGTGGGGACATTATATACGTCTATAACGTTATATATGCCAACCTAAGGCAACCTAACACTTCGGATGTAGTATTTTCCAACGTTCCTGGCGGGTCGGCCCCTACTTCTCGGTGGGAATATTATATACGTATATACCGTAATATAACCTAACCTAACCCATCTGGCCCTCTGTGATAATGTTTTACAGAATCCCGGTCGTGTCGGCCCGTACTTCTCGGTGGGGTCATTATATACTTCTATAACGTTACATATCCTAACCTGAGACAACCTAACACTTCGGATGAAGAATTTTCCAACGTTCCTGGCGGGTCGGCCCCTACTTCTCGGTGGGAACATTATATACGTCTATGTCGTGATATATCCTAACCTAACCCATCTACAACCACGGTGATAATGTTTTACAGAATCCCGTTCGTATCGGCCCGTACTTCTCGGTGGGTACATTATATAAGTCTATAACGTCATATGTCCTATCCTAAAGCAACCTAACATCTCGGATGTAGTATTTTACAACATTCCAGGCGGGTCGGCCCCTACTTCTCGGTGGGAACATTATATACGTCTATAACGCAATATAACCTAACATAACCCATCTAGCCCCTCGGTGATAATGTTTTACAGAATCCCGTTCGTGTCGGCCCGTACACCTCCGTGGTGACATTATATACGTCTATAACGTTATATATTCCAACCTAAGGCAACCTAACATCTCGGATGTAGTATTTTACAACATTCCAGGCGGGTCGGCCCCTACTTCTCGGTGGGCACATTATATTCGTCTATAACTTAATATAACGTGACATAACACATTAAGCCCCTCGCTTGTAATGATTTACAGAATCCCGTTCGTGTCGGCCCCTACTTCTCGGTGGGAACATTATATACGTCTATGTCGTAATATAACCTAACTTAACCCATCTAGACCCACGGTGATAATGTTTTACAGAATCCCGGTCGTGTCGGCCCGTACTTCTCGGTGGGGTCATTATATACTTCTATAACGTTATATATCCCAACCTAAGGCAACCTAACATCTCGGATGTAGTATTTTCCAACATTCCTGGCGGGTCGGCCCCACTTCTCGGTGGGAACATTATATTCGTCTATATCGCAATATAACCTAAGCTAACCCATCTAGCCCCTCGGTGATAATGTTTTACAGAATCCCGGTCGTGTCGGCCCATACTTCTCCGTGGGGACATTATATACATCCATAACGTTATATATCCTAACCTAAGGCAACCTAACACTTCGGATGTAGTATTTTCCAACGTTCCTGGCGGGTCGGCCCCTACTTCTCGGTGGGAACATTATATACGTCCATGTCGTAATATAACCTAACCTAATCCATCTAGACCCACGGTGATAATGTTTTACAGAATCCCGTTCGTGTCGTCCCGTACATCTCCGTAGGGACATTATATACGTCTATAACATTATATATCCTAACCTGAGACAACCTAACACTTCGGATGAAGAATTTTCCAACTTTCCTGGCGGGTCGGCCCCACTTCTCGGTGGGAACATTATATACGTCTATATCGTAATATAACCTAACCTAACCCATCTAGCATCTCGCTGGTAATGTTTTACGGAATCCTGGTCGGGTCGTCTCATACTTCTGGGTGGGGACATTATATACGTCTATAACGTTATATGTCCTAAGCTAAGGCAACGTAACATCTGGGATGTAGTGTTTTCCAACGTTCCTGAAGGATCGGCTCCTACTTCTCGGTAGGCACATTATATACGTCTATATCGTAATATAACCTAAGCTAACCCATCTAGTCCCTCGGTGATAATGTTTTACACAATCCAGTTCGTGTCGGCCCATACCTCTCCGTGGGGAAATTATATACATCCTTAAGGTTCTATATCCTAACCTAAGGCAACCTAACACTTCGGATGTAGCATTTCCCAACGTTCCTGGCGGGTCGGACCCTACTTCTCGGTGGGAACATTATATACGTCTATGTCGTGATATATCCTAACCTAACCCATCTACACCCACGGTGATAATGTTTTACAGAATCCCGTTCGTGTCGGCCCGTACTTCTCGGTGGGTACATTATATAAGTCTATAACGTCATATGTCCTATCCTAAAGCAACCTAACATCTCGGATGTAGTATTTTACAACATTCCAGGCGGGTCGGCCCCTACTTCTCGGTGGGCACATTATATACGTCTATATCGTAATATAACCTAAGCTAACCCATCTAGTCCCTCGGTGATAATGTTTTACACAATCCGGTTCGTGTCGCCCCATACTTCACAGTGGGGACATTATATACGTCTATAACGTTATATATCCTAACCTAAGGCAACCTAACACTTCGGATGTAGTATTTTCCAACGTTCCTGGTGGCTCGGCCCCTACTTCTCGGTGGGAACATTATATTCGTCTATAACGTAATATAACGTAACCTAACCCATCTAGCCCCTCGCTGGTAATCTTTTACAGAATCCCGTCCGTGGCGGCCAGTACTTATCCGTGGTGACATTATATACGTCTATAACGTTATGTATCCCAACCTAAGGCAACCTAACATCTCGGATGTAGTATTTTCCAACATTCCCGGCGGGTCGGCCCCTACTTCTCGGTGGGAACATTATATTAGTCTATAACGTAATATAACGTAACCTAACCCATCCAGCCCCTCGCTGGTAATGTTTTTCAGAATCCCGTTCGTGACGGCCCCTACTTCTCGGTGGGAACATTATATACGTCTATGTCGTAATATAACCTAACCTAACCCATCTAGACACACGGTCATAATATTTTACAGAATCCCGTTCGTGTCGGCCCGTACATCTCCGTCGGGACATTATATACGTCTATAACGTTATATATCCTATCCTGAGACAACCTAACACTTCGGATGAAGTATTATCCAACGTTCCTGGCGGGTCGGCCCCTACTTCTCGGTGGGAACATTATATACGTCTATAACGCAATATAACGTAACCTAACCCATCTAGCCCCTCGGTGATAATGTTTTACAGAATCCTGGTCGGGTCGTCTCATACTTCTCGGTGGGGACATTATATACGTCTATAACGTTATATGTCCTAAGCTAAGGCAACGTAACATCTGGGATGTAGTATTTTCCAACGTTCCTGGAGGGTCGGCTCCTACTTCTCGGTGGGAACATTATATTCGTCTATAACACAATATAACCTAACCTAACCCATCTAGCCCCTCGGTGATAATGTTTTACAGAATCCCGGTCGTGTCGGCCCGTACTTCTCGGTGGGATCATTATATACTTCTATAAGGTTATATATCCCAACCTAAGGCTACCTAACATCTCGGATGTAGTATTTCCCAACGTTCCTGGCGGGTCGGCCCCTACTTCTCGGTGGGAACATTATATACGTCTATGTCGTGATATATCCTAACCTAACCCATCTACACCCACGGTGATAATGTTTTACAGAATCCCGTTCGTGTCGGCCCTTACTTCTCGGTGGGTACATTATATAAGTCTATAACGTCATATGTCCTAACCTAAAGCAACCTAACATCTCGGATGTAGTATTTTACAACATTCCAGGCGGGTCGGCCCCTACTTCTCGGTGGGAACATTATATACGTCTATAACGCAATATAACCTAACCTAACCCATCTAGCCCCTCGGTGATAATGTTTTACAGAATCCCGTTCGTGTCGGCACGTACATCTCCGTGGAGACATTATATACGTCTATAACGTTATATTTCCCAACCTAAGGCAACCTAACATCTCGGATGTAGTGTTTTACAACATTCCAGGCGGGTCGGACCCTACTTCTCGGTGGGAACATTATATACGTCTATAACGTAATATTACGTAACCTAACCAATCTAGCCCCTCGGTGATCATGTTTTACAGAATCCCGGTCGTGTCGGCCCGTACTTCTCGGCGGGGTCAATATATACTTCTATAACGTTATATATCCCAACCTAAGGCAACCTAACATCTCGGATGTAGTATTTTCCAACATTCCTGGCGGTTCGGCCCCTACTTCTCGGTGGGAACATTATATACGTCCATGTCGTAATATAACCTACCCTAATCCATCCAGACCCAGGGTGATAATGTTTTACAGAATCCCGTTCGTGTCGGCCCGTACATCTCCGTCGGGACATTATATACGTCTATAACGTTATATATCCTAACCTGAGACAACCTAACACTTCGGATGAAGTATTTTCCAACGTTCCTGGCGGCTCGGCGCCTACTTCTCGGTGGGAACATTATATACGTCTATGTCGTAATATAACCTAACCTTTCCCATCTAGACCCACGGTCATAATATTTTACAGAATCCCGTTCGTGTCGGCCCGTACATCTCCGTCGGGACATTATATACGTCTATAACGTTATATATCCTAACCTGAGACAACCTAACACTTCGGATGAAGAATTTTCCAACGTTCCTGGCGGGTCGGCCCCACTTCTCGGTGGGAACATTATATTCGTCTATTTCGCAATATAACCCAAGCTAACCCATCTAGCCCCTCGGTGATAATGTTTTACAGAATCCCGTTCGTGTCGGCCCATACTTCTCCGTGGGGACATTATATACATCCATAACGTTATATATCCTAACCTAAGGCAACCTAACACTTCGGATGTAGTATTTACCAACGTTCCTGGCGGGTCGGCCCCTACTTCTCGGTGGGAACATTATATACGTCTATGTCGTGATATATCCTAACCTAACCCATCTACACCCACGGTGATAATGTTTTACAGAATCCCGTTCGTGTCGGCCCGTACTTCACGGTGGGTACATTATATAAGTCTATAACGTTATATATCCCAACCTAAGGCTACCTAACATCTCGGATGTAGTATTTTCCAACATTCCTGGCAGGTCGGCCCCTACCTCTCGGTGGGAACATTATATACGTCTATGTCGTAATATAACCTAACCTAACCCATCTAGACCCACGGTGATAATGTTTTACAGAATCCCGGTCGTGTCGGCCCGTACTTCTCGGTGGGGTCATTATATACTTCTATAACGTTATATATCCCAACCTAAGGCAACCTAACATCTCGGATGTAGTATTTTCCAACATTCCTGGCGGGTCGGACCCACTTCTCGGTGGGAACATTATATACGTCTATATCGTAATATAACGTAACCTAACCCATCCAGCCCATCGCTTGTAATGTTTTACAGAATCCCGTTCGTGACGGCCCGTACTTCTCGGTGGGGACATTATATACGTCTATAACGTTATATATGCGAACCTAAGGCAACCTAACACTTCGGATGTAGTATTTTCCAACGTTCCTGGCGGGTCGGCCCCTACTTCTCGGTGGGAATATTATATACGTATATACCGTAATATACCCTAACCTAACCCATCTAGCCCTCTGTGATAATGTTTTACAGAATCCCGGTCGTGTCGGCCCGTACTTCTCGGTGGGGTCATTATATACTTCTATAACGTTACATATCCTAACCTGAGACAACCTAACACTTCGGATGAAGAATTTTCCAACGTTCCTGGCGGGTCGGCCCCTACTTCTCGGTGGGAACATTATATACGTCTATGTCGTGATATATCCTAACCTAACCCATCTACAACCACGGTGATAATGTTTTACAGAATCCCGTTCGTATCGGCCCGTACTTCTCGGTGGGTACATTATATAAGTCTATAACGTCATATGTCCTATCCTAAAGCAACCTAACATCTCGGATGTAGTATTTTACAACATTCCAGGCGGGTCGGCCCCTACTTCTCTGTGGGGACATTATATACGTCTATTACGCAATATAACCTAACCTAACCCATCTAGCCCCTCGGTGATAATGTTTTACAGAATCCCGTTCGTGTCGGCCCGTACATCTCCGTGGTGACATTATATACGTCTATAACGTAATATATACCAACCTAAGGCAACCTAACATCTCGGATGTAGTGTTTTACAACATTCCAGGCGGGTCGGACCGTACTTCTCGGTGGGAACATTATATACGTGTATAACGTAATATAACGTAACCTAACCAATCTAGCCCCTCGGTGATAATGTTTTACGGAATCCTGGTCGGGTCGTCTAATACTTCTCGGTGGGGACATTATATACGTCTATAACGTTATATGTCCTAAGCTAAGGCAACGTAACATCTGGGATGTAGTATTTTCCAACGTTCCTGGAGGGTCGGCTCCTACCTCTCGGTGGGCACATTATATACGTCTATATCGTAATATAACCTATCCTAAACCATCTAGCTCCTCGGTGATACTGTTGTACAGAATCCCGTTCGTGTCGGATCGTACATCTCCGTGGGGACATTATATACGTCTATAACGTTATATATCCTAACCTGAGGCAACCTTTCTCTTCGGATGAAGTATTTTCCAACGTTCCTGACGGGTCGGCCCCTACTTCTCGGTGGGAACATTATATACGTCTACGTCGTGATTTATCCTAACCTAACCCATCTACACCCACGATGATAAAGTTTTACAGAATCCCGTTCGTGTCGGCCCTTACTTCTCGGTGGGTACATTATATAAGTCTATAACGTCATATGTCCTAACCTAAAGCAACCTAACATCTCGGATGTAGTATTTTACAACATTCCAGGCGGGTCGGCCCCTACTTCTCGGTGGGAACATTATATTCGTCTATAACACAATATAACCTAACCTAACCCATCTAGCCCCTCGGTGATAATGTTTTACAGAATCCCGGTCGTGTCGGCCCGTACTTCTCGGTGGGATCATTATATACTTCTATAAGGTTATATATCCCAACCTAAGGCTACCTAACATCTCGGATGTAGTATTTCCCAACGTTCCTGGCGGGTCGGCCCCTACTTCTCGGTGGGAACATTATATACGTCTATGTCGTGATATATCCTAACCTAACCCATCTACACCCACGGTGATAATGTTTTACAGAATCCCGTTCGTGTCGGCCCTTACTTCTCGGTGGGTACATTATATAAGTCTATAACGTCATATGTCCTAACCTAAAGCAACCTAACATCTCGGATGTAGTATTTTACAACATTCCAGGCGGGTCGGCCCCTACTTCTCGGTGGGAACATTATATACGTCTATAACGCAATATAACCTAACCTAACCCATCTAGCCCCTCGGTGATAATG
The DNA here is from genome assembly GCA_963969225.1 of Xylocopa violacea. Lineage (NCBI taxonomy): Eukaryota > Metazoa > Arthropoda > Insecta > Hymenoptera > Apidae > Xylocopa > Xylocopa violacea. The sequence goes on along the minus strand of CAXAJV010000011.1, from coordinate 7,450,715 downwards.
TTTTACAGAATCCCGTTCGTGTCGGCACGTACATCTCCGTGGAGACATTATATACGTCTATAACGTTATATTTCCCAACCTAAGGCAACCTAACATCTCGGATGTAGTGTTTTACAACATTCCAGGCGGGTCGGACCCTACTTCTCGGTGGGAACATTATATACGTCTATAACGTAATATTACGTAACCTAACCAATCTAGCCCCTCGGTGATCATGTTTTACAGAATCCCGGTCGTGTCGGCCCGTACTTCTCGGCGGGGTCAATATATACTTCTATAACGTTATATATCCCAACCTAAGGCAACCTAACATCTCGGATGTAGTATTTTCCAACATTCCTGGCGGTTCGGCCCCTACTTCTCGGTGGGAACATTATATACGTCCATGTCGTAATATAACCTACCCTAATCCATCCAGACCCAGGGTGATAATGTTTTACAGAATCCCGTTCGTGTCGGCCCGTACATCTCCGTCGGGACATTATATACGTCTATAACGTTATATATCCTAACCTGAGACAACCTAACACTTCGGATGAAGTATTTTCCAACGTTCCTGGCGGCTCGGCGCCTACTTCTCGGTGGGAACATTATATACGTCTATGTCGTAATATAACCTAACCTTTCCCATCTAGACCCACGGTCATAATATTTTACAGAATCCCGTTCGTGTCGGCCCGTACATCTCCGTCGGGACATTATATACGTCTATAACGTTATATATCCTAACCTGAGACAACCTAACACTTCGGATGAAGAATTTTCCAACGTTCCTGGCGGGTCGGCCCCACTTCTCGGTGGGAACATTATATTCGTCTATTTCGCAATATAACCCAAGCTAACCCATCTAGCCCCTCGGTGATAATGTTTTACAGAATCCCGTTCGTGTCGGCCCATACGTCTCCGTGGGGACATTATATATATCCATAACGTTATATATCCTAACCTAAGGCAACCTAACACTTCGGATGTAGTATTTTCCAACGTTCCTGGCGGGTCGGCCCCTACTTCTCGGTGGGAACATTATATACGTCTATATCGTAATATAACCTAAGCTAACCCATCTAGTCCCTCGGTGATAATGTTTTACACAATCCAGTTCGTGTCGGCCCATACTTCTCCGTGGGGAAATTGTATACATCCTTAAGGTTATATATCCTAACCTAAGACAACCTAACACTTCGGATGTAGTATTTTCCAACGTTCCTGGCGGGTCGGCCCCTACTTCACGGTGGGAACATTATATTCGTCTATTTCGCAATATAACCCAAGCTAACCCATCTAGCCCCTCGGTGATAATGTTTTACAGAATCCCGTTCGTGTCGGCCCATACTTCTCCGTGGGGACATTATATACATCCATAACGTTATATATCCTAACCTAAGGCAACCTAACACTTCGGATGTAGTATTTTCCAACGTTCCTGGCGGGTCGGCCCCTACTTCTCGGTGGGAACATTATATACGTCTATATCGTAATATAACCTAACCTAACCCATCTAGCTCCTCGGTGATACTGTTGTACAGAATCCCGTTCGTGTCGGATCGTACATCTCCGTGGGGACATTATATACGTCTATAACGTTATATATCCTAACCTGAGGCAACCTATCCCTTCGGATGAAGTATTTTCTAACGTTCCTGACGGGTCGGCCCCTACTTCTCGGTGGGAACATTATATACGTCTATATCGTAATATAACGTAACCTAACCAATCTAGCCCCTCGGTGATATTGTTTTACAGAATCCCGGTCGTGTCGGCCCGTACTTCTCGGTGGGGTCAATATATACTTCTATAACGTTATATATATCAACCTAGGGCAACCAAACATCACGGATGTGGTATTTTCCAACATTCTTGACGGGTCGGCCCCTAGTTCTCGGTGGGAACATTATATACGTCTATGACGTAATATAACCTAACCTAACCCATCTAGACCCACGGTCATAATATTTTACAGAATCCCGTTCGTTTCGGCCCGTACATCTCCCTGGGGACATTATATACGTCTATAGCGTTATATATCCTATCCTAAGGCAACCTAACGCTTCGGATGAAGTATTTTCCAACGTTCCTGGCGGGTTGGCCCCTACTTCTCGGTGGGAACATTATATACGTCTATAACGCAATATGACGTAACTTAACCCATCTAGCCCCTCGGTGATAATGTTTTACAGAATCCCGATCGTGTCGGCCCGTACATCTCCGTGGTGAAATCATATACGTCTATAACGTTATATATCCCAACCTAAGGCAACCTAACATCTCGGATGTAGTGTTTTACAACATTCCAGGCGGGTCGGCCCCTACTTCTCGGTGGGAACATTATATACGTCTATATCGTAATATAACCTAACCTAACCCATCTAGCATCTCGCTGGTAATGTTTTACGGAATCCTGTTCGGGTCGTCTCATACTTCTCGGTGGGGACATTATATACGTCTATAACGTTATATGTCCTAAGCTAAGGCAACGTAACATCTGGGATGTAGTATTTTCCAACGTTCCTGGAGGATCGGCTCCTACTTCTCGGTGGGCACATTATATACGTCTATATCGTAATATAACCTAAGCTAACCCATCTAGTCCCTCGGTGATAATGTTTTACACAATCCAGTTCGTGTCGGCCCATACTTCTCCGTGGGGAAATTATATACATCCTTAAGGTTATATATCCTAACCTAAGGCAACCTAACACTTCGGATATAGTATTTTCCAACGTTCCTGGCGGGTCGGCCCCTACTTCTCGGTGGGAACATTATATACGTCTATATCGTAATATAACCTAACCTAACCCATCTAGCTCCTCGGTGATACTGTTGTACAGAATCCCGTTCGTGTCGGATCGTACATCCCCGTGGGGACATTATATACGTCTATAACGTTATATATCCTAACCTGAGGCAACCTATCCCTTCGGATGAAGTATTTTCCAACGTTCCTGACGGGTCGGCCCCTACTTCTCGGTGGGAACATTATATACGTCTATAACTTAATATAACGTAACCTAACCAATCTAGCCCCTCGGTGATAATGTTTTACAGAATCCCGGGCGTGTCGGCCCGTACTTCTCGGTGGGGTCAATATATACTTCTATAACGTTATATATCCCAACCTAGGGCAACCTAACATCACGGATGTAGTATTTTCCAACATTCCTGGCGGGTCGGCCCCTAGTTCTCGGTGGGAACATTATATACGTCTATGTCGTAATATAACCTAACCTAACCCATCTACACCCACGGTCATAATATTTTACAGAATCCCGTTCGTTTCGGCCCGTACATCTCCGTGGGGACATTATATACGTCTATAGCGTTATATATCCTATCCTAAGGCAACCTAACGCTTCGGATGAAGTATTTTCCAACGTTCCTGGCGGGTCGGCCCCTACTTCTCGGTGGGAACATTATATACGTCCATAACGCAATATAACCTAACCTAACCCATCTAGCCCCTCGGTGATAATGTTTTACAGAATCCCGTTCGTGTCGGCCCGTACATCTCCGTGGTGAAATCATATACGTCTATAACGTTATTTATCCCACCCTAAGGCAACCTAACATCTCGGATGTAGTGTTTTACAACATTCCAGGCGGGTCGGACCCTACTTCTCGGTGGGAACATTAAATACGTCTATATCGTAATAAAACCTAACCTCACCCATCTAGCCGCTCGGTGATAATGTTTTACAGAACCCCGGTCGTGTCGGCCCGTACTTCTCGGTGGGGTCATTATATACGTCTATAACGTTATATATTCCAACCTAAGGCAACCTAACATCTCGGATGTAGTATTTTACAACATTCCAGGCGGGTCGGCCCCTACTTCTCGGTGGGCACATTATATTCGTCTATAACGTAATATAACGTGACCTAACCCATCCAGCCCCTCGCTTGTTATGATTTACAGAATCCCGTTCTTGACGGCCCGTACTTCTCGGTGGGGACATTATATACGTCTATAACGTTATATATGCCAACCTAAGGCAACCTAACACTTCGGATGTAGTATTTTCCATCGTTCCTGGCGGGTCGGCCCCTTCTTCACGGTGGGAACGTTATATTCGTCTATATCGCCATATAACCTAAGCTAACCCATCTAGCCCCTCGGTGATAATGTTTTACAGAATCCCGGTCGTGTCGGCCCGTACATCTCCGTGGTGAAATCATATACGTCTATAACGTTATATATCCCAACCTAAGGCAACCTAACATCTCGGATGTAGTGTTTTACAACATTCCAGGCGGGTCGGACCCTCCTTCTCGGTGGGAACATTATATACGTCTATATCGTAATATAACGTAACCTAACCCATCTAGCCCCTCGGTGATAATGTTTTACAGAATCCCGGTCGTGTCGGCCCGTACTTCTCGGTGGGGTCATTATATACTTCTATAACGTTATATATTCCAACCTAAGGCAACCTAACATCTCGGATGTAGTATTTTACAACATTCCAGGCGGGTCGGCCCCTACTTCTCGGTGGGCACATTATATTCGTCTATAACGTAATATAACGTGACCTAACCCATCCAGCCCCTCGCTTGTTATGATTTACAGAATCCCGTTCTTGACGGCCCGTACTTCTCGGTGGGGACATTATATACGTCTATAACGTTATATATGCCAACCTAAGGCAACCTAACACTTCGGATGTAGTATTTTCCATCGTTCCTGGCGGGTCGGCCCCTTCTTCACGGTGGGAACGTTATATTCGTCTATATCGCCATATAACCTAAGCTAACCCATCTAGCCCCTCGGTGATAATGTTTTACAGAATCCCGGTCGTGTCGGCCCGTACATCTCCGTGGTGAAATCATATACGTCTATAACGTTATATATCCCAACCTAAGGCAACCTAACATCTCGGATGTAGTGTTTTACAACATTCCAGGCGGGTCGGACCCTCCTTCTCGGTGGGAACATTATATACGTCTATATCGTAATATAACGTAACCTAACCCATCTAGCCCCTCGGTGATAATGTTTTACAGAATCCCGGTCGTGTCGGCCCGTACTTCTCGGTGGGGTCATTATATACTTCTATAACGTTATATATTCCAACCTAAGGCAACCTAACATCTCGGATGTAGTATTTTACAACATTCCAGGCGGGTCGGCCCCTACTTCTCGGTGGGCACATTATATTCGTCTATAACGTAATATAACGTGACCTAACCCATCCAGCCCCTCGCTTGTTATGATTTACAGAATCCCGTTCTTGACGGCCCGTACTTCTCGGTGGGGACATTATATACGTCTATAACGTTATATATGCCAACCTAAGGCAACCTAACACTTCGGATGTAGTATTTTCCATCGTTCCTGGCGGGTCGGCCCCTTCTTCACGGTGGGAACGTTATATTCGTCTATATCGCCATATAACCTAAGCTAACCCATCTAGCCCCTCGGTGATAATGTTTTACAGAATCCCGGTCGTGTCGGCCCGTACATCTCCGTGGTGAAATCATATACGTCTATAACGTTATATATCCCAACCTAAGGCAACCTAACATCTCGGATGTAGTGTTTTACAACATTCCAGGCGGGTCGGACCCTCCTTCTCGGTGGGAACATTATATACGTCTATATCGTAATATAACGTAACCTAACCCATCTAGCCCCTCGGTGATAATGTTTACAGAATCCCGGTCGTGTCGGCCCGTACTTCTCGGTGGGGTCATTATATACTTCTATAACGTTATATATCCCAACCTAAGGCAACCTAACATCTCGGATGTAGTATTTTCCAACATTCCTGGCGGGTCGGCCCCACTTCTCGGTGGGAACATTATATACGTCTATATCGTAATATAACCTAACCTGACCCATCTAGCATCTCGCTGGTAATGTTTTACGGAATCCTGGTCGGGTCGTCTCATACTTCTCGGTGGGGACATTATATACGTCTATAACGTTATATGTCCTAAGCTAAGGCAACGTAACATCTGGGATGTAGTATTTTCCAACGTTCCTGGAAGGTCGGCTCCTACTTCTCGGTGGGCACATTATATACGTCTATATCGTAATATAACCTAAGCTAACCCATCTAGTCCCTCGGTGATAATGTTTTACAGAATCCCGTTCGTGTCGGCCCATACTTCTCCGTGGGGACATTATATACATCCATAACGTTATATATCCTAACCTAAGGCAACCTAACACTTCGGATGTAGTATTTTCCAACGTTCCTGGCGGGTCGGCCCCTACTTCTCGGTGGGAACATTATATACGTCTATATCGTAATATAACCTAACCTAACCCATCTAGCTCCTCGGTGATACTGTTGTACAGAATCCCGTTCGTGTCGGATCGTACATCTCCGTGGGGACATTATATACGTCTATAACGTTATATATCCTAACCTGAGGCAACCTATCCCTTCGGATGAAGTATTTTCCAACGTTCCTGACGGGTCGGCCCTTACTTCTCGGTGGGAACATTATATACGTCTATAACTTAATATAACGTAACCTAACCAATCTAGCCCCTCGGTGATAATGTTTTACAGAATCCCGGGCGTGTCGGCCCGTACTTCTCGGTGGGGTCAATATATACTTCTATAACGTTATATATCCCAACCTAGGGCAACCTAACATCACGGATGTAGTATTTTCCAACATTCCTGGCGGGTCGGCCCCTAGTTCTCGGTGGGAACATTATATACGTCTATGTCGTAATATAACCTAACCTAACCCATCTAGACCCACGGTCATAATATTTTACAGAATCCCGTTCGTTTCGGCCCGTACATCTCCGTGGAGACATTATATACGTCTATAGCGTTATATATCCTATCCTAAGGCAACCTAACGCTTCGGATGAAGTATTTTCCAACGTTCCTGGCTGGTCGGCCCCTACTTCTCGGTGGGAACATTATATACGTCTATAACGCAATATAACCTAACATAACCCATCTAGCCCCTCGGTGATAATGTTTTACAGAATCCCGTTGGTGTCGGCCCCTACTTCTCGGTGGGGACATTATATACGTCTATAACGTTATATGTCCTAAGCTAAGGCAACGTAACATCTGGGATGTAGTATTTTCCAACGTTCCTGGAGGATCGGCTCCTACTTCTCGGTGGGCACATTATATACGTCTATATCGTAATATAACCTAAGCTAACCCATCTAGTCCCTCGGTGATAATGTTTTACACAATCCAGTTCGTGTCGGCCCATACTTCTCCGTGGGGAAATTATATACATCCTTAAGGTTATATATCCTAACCTAAGGCAACCTAACACTTCGGATGTAGTATTTTCCAACGTTCCTGGCGGGTCGGCCCCTACTTCTCGGTGGGAACATTATATACGTCTATATCGTAATATAATCTAACCTAAGCCATCTAGCTCCTCGGTGATACTGTTGTACAGAATACCGTTCGTGTCGGATCGTACATCTCCGTGGGGACATTATATACGTCTATAACGTTATATATCCTAACCTGAGGCAACCTATCCCTTCGGATGAAGTATTTCCCAACGTTCCTGACGGGTCGGTCCCTACTTCTCGGTGGGAACATTATATACGTCTATGTCGTGATATATCCTAACCTAACCCATCTACACCCACGGTGATAATGTTTTACAGAATCCCGTTAGTGTCGGCCCGTACTTCTCGGTGGGTACATTATATAAGTCTATAACGTCATATGTCCTATCCTAAAGCAACCTAACATCTCGGATGTAGTATTTTACAACATTCCAGGCGGGTCGGCCCCTACTTCTCGGTGGGAACATTATATACGTCTATAACGCAATATAACCTAACCTAACCCATCTAGCCCCTCGGTGATAATGTTTTACAGAATCCCGTTCGTGTCGGCCCGTACATCTCCGTGGTGAAATCATATACGTCTATAACGTTATATATCCCAACCTAAGGCAACCTAACATCTCGGATGTAGTGTTTTACAACATTCCAGGCGGGTCGGACCCTCCTTCTCGGTGGGAACATTATATACGTCTATATCGTAATATAACGTAACCTAACCCATCTAGCCCCTCGATGATAATGTTTTACAGAATCCCGGTCGTGTCGGCCCGTACTTCTCGGTGGGGTCATTATATACTTCTATAACGTTATATATCCCAACCTAAGGCAACCTAACATCTCGGATGTAGTATTTTCCAACATTCCTGGCGGGTCGGCCCCACTTCTCGGTGGGAACATTATATACGTCTATATCGTAATATAACCTAAGCTAACCCATCTAGTCCCTCGGTGATAATGTTTTACACAATCCAGTTCGTGTCGGCCCATACTTCTCCGTGGGGAAATTATATACATCCTTAAGGTTATATATCCTAACCTAAGGCAACCTAACACTTCGGATGTAGTATTTTCCAACGTTCCTGGCGGGTCGGCCCCTACTTCTCGGTGGGAACATTATATACGTCTATATCGTAATATAATCTAACCTAAGCCATCTAGCTCCTCGGTGATACTGTTGTACAGAATCCCGTTCGTGTCGGATCGTACATCTCCGTGGGGTCATTATATACGTCTATAACGTTATATATCCTAACCTGAGGCAACCTATCCCTTCGGATGAAGTGTTTCCCAACGTTCCTGACGGGTCGGTCCCTACTTCTCGGTGGGAACATTATATACGTCTATGTCGTGATATATCCTATCCTAACCCATCTACACCCACGCTGATAATGTTTTACAGAATCCCGTTAGTGTCGGCCCGTACTTCTCGGTGGGTACATTATATAAGTCTATAACGTCATATGTCCTATCCTAAAGCAACCTAACATCTCGGATGTAGTATTTTACAACATTCCAGGCGGGTCGGCCCCTACTTCTCGGTGGGAACATTATATACGTCTATAACGCAATATAACCTAACCTAACCCATCTAGCCCCTCGGTGATAATGTTTTACAGAATCCCGTTCGTGTCGGCCGGTACATCTCCGTGGTGACATCATATACGTCTATAACGTTATATATCCCAAACTAAGGCAACCTAACATCTCGGATGTAGTGTTTTACAACATTCCAGGCGGGTCGGACCCTACTTCTCGGTGGGAACATTATATACGTCTATATCGTAATAAAACCTAACCTCACCCATCTAGCATCTCGGTGATAATGTTTTACAGAACCCCGGTCGTGTCGGCCCGTACTTCTCGGTGGGGTCATTATATACGTCTATAACGTTATATATTCCAACCTAAGGCAACCTAACATCTCGGATGTAGTATTTTCCAACATTCCTGGCGGGTCGGCCCCACTTCTCGGTGGGCACATTATATTCGTCTATAACGTAATATAACGTGACATAACCCATCCAGCCCCTCGCTTGTAATGATTTACAGAATCCCGTTCTTGACGGCCCGTACTTCTCGGTGGGGACATTATATACGTCTATAACGTTATATATGCCAACCTAAGGCAACCTAACACTTCGGATGTAGTATTTTCCATCGTTCCTGGCGGGTCGGCCCCTTCTTCACGGTGGGAACATTATATTCGTCTATATCGCAATATAACCTAAGCTAACCCATCTAGCCCCTCGGTGATAATGTTTTACAGAATCCCGGTCGTGTCGGCCCGTACTTCTCGGTGGGGTCATTATATACTTCTATAACGTTATATATCCCAACTTAAGGCAACCTAACATCTCGGATGTAGTATTTTCCAACATTCCTGGCGGGTCGGACCCAATTCTCGGTGGGAACATTATATACGTCTATACCGTAATATAACCTAACCTAACCCATCTAGCATCTCGCTGGTAATGTTTTACGGAATCCTGTTCGGGTCGTCTCATACTTCTCGGTGGGGACATTATATACGCCTATAACGTTATATGTCCTAAGCTAAGGCAACGTAACATCTGGGATGTAGTATTTTCCAACGTTCCTGGAGGGTCGGCTCCTACTTCTCGGTGGGCACATTATATACGTCTATATCGTAATATAACCTAAGCTAACCCATCTAGTCCCTCGGTGATAATGTTTTACAGAATCCCGTTCGTGTCGGCCCATACTTCTCCGTGGGGACATTATATACATCCATAACGTTATATATCCTAACCTAAGGCAACCTAACACTTCGGATGTAGTATTTTCCAACGTTCCTGGCGGGTCGGCCCCTACTTCTCGGTGGGAACATTATATACGTCTATATCGTAATATAACCTAACCTAACCCATCTAGCTCCTCGGTGATACTGTTGTACAGAATCCCGTTCGTGTCGGATCGTACATCTCCGTGGGGACATTATATACGTCTATAACGTTATATATCCTAACCTGAGGCAACCTATCCCTTCGGATGAAGTATTTTACAACGTTCCTGACGGGTCGGCCCCTACTTCTCGGTGGGAACATTATATACGTCTATAACGTAATATAACGTAACCTAACCAATCTAGCCCCTCGGTGATAATGTTTTACAGAATCCCGGGCGTGTCGGCCCGTACTTCTCGGTGGGGTCAATATATACTTCTATAACGTTATATATCCCAACCTAGGGCAACCTAACATCTCGGATGTAGTATTTTACAACATTCCAGGCGGGTCGGCCCCTACTTCTCGGTGGGCACATTATATTCGTCTATAACGTAATATAACGTGACCTAACCCATCCAGCCCCTCGCTTGTAATGATTTACAGAATCCCGTTCTTGACGGCCCGTACTTCTCGGTGGGGACATTATATACGTCTATAACGTTATATATGCCAACCTAAGGCAACCTAACACTTCGGATGTAGTATTTTCCATCGTTCCTGGCGGGTCGGCCCCTACTTCACGGTGGGAACATTATATTCGTCTATATCGCCATATAACCTAAGCTAACCCATCTAGCCCCTCGGTGATAATGTTTTACAGAATCCCGGTCGTGTCGGCCCGTACTTCTCGGTGGGGTCATTATATTCTTCTATAACGTTATATATCCCAACCTAAGGCAACCTAACATCTCGGATGTAGTATTTTCCACCATTCCTGGCGGGTCGGCCCCACTTCTCGGTGGGAACATTATATACGTCTATATCGTAATATAACCTAACCTGACCCATCTAGCATCTCGCTGGTAATGTTTTACGGAATCCTGGTCGGGTCGTCTCATACTTCTCGGTGGGGACATTATATACGTCTATAACGTTATATGTCCTAAGCTAAGGCAACGTAACATCTGGGATGTAGTATTTTCCAACGTTCCTGGAGGGTCGGCTCCTACTTCTCGGTGGGCACATTATATACGTCTATATCGTAATATAACCTAAGCTAACCCATCTAGTACCTCGGTGATAATGTTTTACAGAATCCCGTTCGTGTCGGCCCATACTTCTCCGTGGGGACATTATATACATCCATAACGTTATATATCCTAACCTAAGGCAACCTAACACTTCGGACGTAGTATTTTCCAACGTTCCTGGCGGGTCGGCCCCTACTTCTCGGTGGGAACATTATACACGTCTATATCGTAATATAACCTAACCTAACCCATCTAGCTCCTCGGTGACCCTGTTGTACAGAATCCCGTTCGTGTCGGATCGTACATCTCCGTGGTGACATTATATACGTCTATAACGTTATATATCCTAACCTGAGGCAACCTATCCCTTCGGATGAAGTATTTTCCAACGTTCCTGACGGGTCGGCCCCTACTTCTCGGTGGGAACATTATATACGTCTATAACGTAATATAACGTAACCTAACCAATCTAGCCCCTCGGTGATAATGTTTTACAGAATCCCGGGCGTGTCGGCCCGTACTGCTCGGTGGGGTCAATATATACTTCTATAACGTTATATATCCCAACCTAGGGCAACCTAACATCACGGATGTAGTATTTTCCAACATTCCTGGCGGGTCGGCCCCTAGTTCTCGGTGGGAACATTATATACGTCTATGTCGTAATATAACCTAACCTAACCCATCTAGACCCACGGTCATAATATTTTACAGAATCCCGTTCGTTTCGGCCCGTACATCTCCGTGGGGACATTATATACGTCTATAGCGTTATATATCCTATCCTAAGGCAACCTAACGCTTCGGATGAAGTATTTTCCAACGTTCCTGGCGGGTCGGCCCCTACTTCTCGGTGGGAACATTATATACGTCTATAACGCAATATAACCTAACCTAACCCATCTAGCCCCTCGGTGATAATGTTTTACAGAATCCCGGTCGTGTCGGCCCATACTTCTCCGTGGGGACATTATATACATCCATAACGTTATATATCCTAACCTAAGGCAACCTAACACTTCGGATGTAGTATTTTCCAACGTTCCTGGCGGGTCGGCCCCTACTTCTCGGTGGGAACATTATATACGTCTATATCGTAATATAACCTAACCTATCCCATCTAGCCCTCTGTGATAATGTTTTACAGAATCCCGGTCGTGTCGGCCCGTACTTCTCGGTGGGGTCATTATATACTTCTATAACGTTATATATCCCAACCTAAGGCAACCTAACATCTCGGATGTAGTATTTTCCAACATTCCTGGCGGGTCGGCCCCACTTCTCGGTGGGAACATTATATACGTCTATATCGTAATATAACCTAACCTAACCCATCTAGCATCTCGCTGGTAATGTTTTACGGAATCCTGTTCGGGTCGTCTCATACTTCTCGGTGGGGACATTATATACGTCTATAACGTTATATGTCCTAAGCTAAGGCAACGTAACATCTGGGATGTAGTATTTTCCAACGTTCCTGGAGGATCGGCTCCTACTTCTCGGTGGGCACATTATATACGTCTATATCGTAATATAACCTAAGCTAACCCATCTAGTCCCTCGGTGATAATGTTTTACACAATCCAGTTCGTGTCGGCCCATACTTCTCCGTGGGGAAATTATATACATCCTTAAGGTTATATATCCTAACCTAAGGCAACCTAACACTTCGGATGTAGTATTTTACAACATTCTAGGCGGGTCGGCCCCTACTTCTCGGTGGGAACATTATATACGTCTATAACGCAATATAACCTAACCTAACCCATCTAGCCCCTCGGTGATAATGTTTTACAGAATCCCGTTCGTGTCGGCCCGTACATCTCCGTGGTGACATCATATACGTCTATAACGTTATATATCCCAACCTAAGGCAACCTAACATCTCGGATGTAGTATTTTACAACATTCCAGGCGGGTCGGCCCCTACTTCTCGGTGGGAACATTATATACGTCTATAACGTAATATAACGTAACCTAACCAATCTAGCCCCTCGGTGATTATGTTTTACAGAATCCCGGTCGTGTCGGCCCGTACTTCTCGGTGGGGTCATTATATACGTCTGTAACGTTATATATTCCAACCTAAGGCAACCTAACATCTCGGATGTAGTATTTTACAACATTCCAGGCGGGTCGGCCCCTTCATCTCGGTGGGCACATTATATTCGTCTATAACGTAATATAACGTGACCTAACGCATCCAGCCCCTCGCTTGTAATGATTTACCGAATCCCGGTCGTGTCGGCCCATACTTTTCCGTGGGGACATTATATACATCCATCACGTTATATATCCCAACCTAAGGCAACCTAACATCTCGGATGTAGTATTTTCCAACATTCCAGGCGGGTCGGCCCCTACTTCTCGGTGGGAACATTATATACGTCTATATCGCAATATAACCAAACCTAACCCATCTAGCCCCTCGGTGATAATATTTTACAGAATCCCGTTCGTGTCGGCCCATACTTCTCCGTGGGGACATCATATACGTCTATAACGTTATATATCCTAACCTGAGACAACCTAACACTTCGGATGAAGTATTTTCCAACGTTCCTGGCGGGTCGGCACCTACTTCTCGGTGGGCACATTATATACGTCTATATCGTAATATAACATAACCTAACACATCTAGCCCCTCTGTGATAATGTTTTACAGAATCCCGTTCGTGTCGGCCCGTACTTCTCTGTGGGGTCATTATATACTTCTATAACGTTATATATCCCAACCTAAGGCAACCTAACATCTCGGATGTAGTATTTTCCAACATTCCTGGCGGGTCGGCCCCTACTTCTCGGTGGGAACATTATATACGTCTATAACGCAATATAACCTAACCTAATCCATCGAGCCCCTCGCTTGTAATGATTTACAGAATCCCGTTCTTGACGGCCCGTACTTCTCGGTGGGGACATTATATACGTCTATAACGTTATATATGCCAACCTAAGTCAACCTAACACTTCGGATGTAGTATTTTCCATCGTTCCTGGCGGGTCGGCCCCTACTTCACGGTGGGAACATTATATTCGTCTATATCGCAATATAACCTAAGCTAACCCATCTAGCCCCTCGGTGATTATGTTTTACAGAATCCCGGTCGTGTCGGCCCGTACTTCTCGGTGGGGTCATTATATACGTCTATAACGTTATATATTCGAACATAAGGCAACCTAACATCTCGGATGTAGTGTTTTACAACATTCCAGGCGGGTCGGCCCCTTCTTCTCGGTGGGCACATTATATTCGTCTATAACGTAATATAACGTGACCTAACGCATCCAGCCCCTCGCTTGTAATGATTTACAGAATCCCGGTCGTGTCGGCCCATACTTTTCCGTGGGGACATTATATACATTCATCACGTTATATATCCCAACCTAAGGCAACCTAACATCTCGGATGTAGTATTTTCCAACATTCCAGGCGGGTCGGCCCCTACTTCTCGGTGGGAACATTATATACGTCTATATCGCAATATAACCAAACCTAACCCATCTAGCCCCTCGCTTGTAATGTTTTACAGAATCCCGTTCGTGACGGCCCGTACTTCTCGGTGGGAACATTATATACGTCTATAACATTATATACGCCAACCTAAGGCAACCTAACACTTCGGATGTAGTATTTTCCATCGTTCCTGGCGGGTCGGCCCCTACTTCTCGGTGGGCACATTATATACGTCTATATCGTAATATAATATAACCAAACCCATCTAGCCCCTCGGTGATAATGTTTTACAGAACTCCGGTCGTATCGGCCCGTACTTCTCGGTGGGGTCATTATATACATCTATAACGGTATATATTCCATCCTAAGGCAACCTAACATCTCGCATGTAGTATTTTCCAACGTTCCTGGCGGGTCGGCCCCTACTTCTCGGTGGGAACATTATATACGTCTATATCGTAATATAACCTAACCTAACCCATCTAGCCCTCTGTGATAAAGTTTTACAGAATCCCGGTCGTGTCGGCCCGTACTTCTCCGTGGGGACATTATATACATCCATAACGTTATATATCCTAACCTAAGGCAACCTAACACTTCGGATGTAGTATTTTCCAACGTTCCTGGCGGGTCGGCCCCTACTTCTCGGTGGGAACATTATATACGTCTATATCGTAATATAACCTAACCTAACCCATCTAGCCCTCTGTGATAATGTTTTACAGAATCCCGTTCGTGTCGGCCCGTACTTCTCTGTGGGGTCATTATATACTTCTATAACGTTATATATCCCAACCTAAGGCAACCTAACATCTCGGATGTAGTATTTTCCAACATTCCTGGCGGGTCGGCCCCTACTTCTCGGTGGGAACATTATATACGTCTATAACGCAATATAACCTAACCTAATCCATCGAGCCCCTCGCTTGTAATGATTTACAGAATCCCGTTCTTGACGGCCCGTACTTCTCGGTGGGGACATTATATACGTCTATAACGTTATATATGCCAACCTAAGTCAACCTAACACTTCGGATGTAGTATTTTCCATCGTTCCTGGCGGGTCGGCCCCTACTTCACGGTGGGAACATTATATTCGTCTATATCGCAATATAACCTAAGCTAACCCATCTAGCCCCTCGGTGATAATGTTTTACAGAATCCCGGTCGTGTCGGCCCATACTTCTCCGTGGGGACATTATATACATCCATAACGTTATATATCCTAACCTAAGGCAACCTAACACTTCGGATGTAGTATTTTCCAACGTTCCTGGCGGGTCGGCCCCTACTTCTCGGTGGGAACATTATATACGTCTATATCGTAATATAACCTAACCTAACCCATCTAGCCCTCTGTGATAATGTTTTACAGAATCCCGTTCGTGACGGCCCGTACTTCTCGGTGGGGACATTATATACGTGTATAACGTTATATACGCCAACCTAAGGCAACCTAACACTTCGGATGTAGTATTTTCCATCGTTCCTGGCGGGTCGGCCCCTACTTCACGGTGGGAACATTATATTCGTCTATATCGCAATATAACCTAAGCTAACCCATCTAGCCCCTCGGTGATAATGTTTTACAGAATCCCGGTCGTGTCGGCACGTACTTCTCGGTGGGGTCATTATATACTTCTATAACGTTATATATCCCAACATAAGGCAACCTAATATCTCGGATGTAGTATTTTACAACATTCCAGGCCGGTCGGCCCCTACTTCTCGGTGGGAACATTATATTCGTCTATATCGCAATGTAACCTAAGCTAACCCATCTAGCCCCTCGGTGATAATGTTTTACAGAATCCCGTTCGTGTCGGCCCGTACATCTCCGTGGGGACATCATATACGTCTATAACGTTATATATCCTAACCTGAGACAACCTAACACTTCGGATGAAGTATTTTCCAACGTTCCTGGCGGGTCGGCCCCTACTTCTCGGTGGGCACATTATATACGTCTATATCGTAATATAACATAACCTAACCCATCTAGCCCCTCGCTGATAATGTTTTACAGAACTCCGGTCGTGTCGGCCCGTACTTCTCGGTGGGGTCATTATATACGTCTATAACGTTATATATTCCATCCTAAGGCAACCTAACATCTCGCATGTAGTATTTTACAACGTTCCTGGCGTGTCGGCCCCTACTTCTCGGTGGGCACATTATATACGTCTATATCGTAATATAACATAACCTAACCCATCTAGCCCCTCGGTGATAATGTTTTACAGAACCCCGGTCGTGTCGGCCCGTACTTCTCGGTGGGGTTATTATATACGTCTATAACGTTATATAACCTAACCTAACCCATCTAGCCCCTCGGTAATAATGTTTTACAGAATCCCGTTCGTGTCGGCCCCTACTTCTCGGTGGGCACATTATATTCGTCTATAACGTAATATAACGTGACCTAACCCATCCAGCCCCTCGCTTGTAATGATTTACAGAATCCCGTTCTTGACGGCCCGTACTTCTCGGTGGGGACATTATATACGTCTATAACGTTATATATGCCAACCTAAGGCAACCTAACACTTCGGATGTAGTATTATCCAACGTTCCTGGCGGGTCGGCCCCTACTTCTCGGTGGGAACATTATATACGTCTATATCGTAATATAACCTAACCTAACCCATCTAGCCCTCTGTGATAATGTTTTACAGAATCCCGTTCGTGTCGGCCCGTACTTCTCTGTGGGGTCATTATATACTTCTATAACGTTATATATCCCAACCTAAGGCAACCTAACATCTCGGATGTAGTATTTTCCAACATTCCTGGCGGGTCGGCCCCTACTTCTCGGTGGGAACATTATATACGTCTATAACGCAATATAACCTAACCTAACCCATCGAGCCCCTCGCTTGTAATGATTTACAGAATCCCGTTCTTGACGGCCCGTACTTCTCGGTGGGGACATTATATACGTCTATAACGTTATATATGCCAACCTAAGTCAACCTAACACTTCGGATGTAGTATTTTCCATCGTTCCTGGCGGGTCGGCCCCTACTTCACGGTGGGAACATTATATTCGTCTATATCGCAATATAACCTAAGCTAACCCATCTAGCTCCTCGGTGATAATGTTTTACAGAATCCCGGTCGTGTCGGCCCATACTTCTCCGTGGGGACATTATATACATCCATAACGTTATATATCCTAACCTAAGGCAACCTAACACTTCGGATGTAGTATTTTCCAACGTTCCTGGCGGGTCGGCCCCTACTTCTCGGTGGGAACATTATATACGTCTATATCGTAATATAACCTAACCTAACCCATCTAGCCCTCTGTGATAATGTTTTACAGAATCCCGTTCGTGACGGCCCGTACTTCTCGGTGGGGACATTATATACGTCTATAACGTTATATACGCCAACCTAAGGCAACCTAACACTTCGGATGTAGTATTTTCCATCGTTCCTGGCGGGTCGGCCCCTACTTCACGGTGGGAACATTATATTCGTCTATATCGCAATATAACCTAAGCTAACCCATCTAGCCCCTCGGTGATAATGTTTTACAGAATCCCGGTCGTGTCGGCCCGTACTTCTCGGTGGGGTCATTATATACTTCTATAACGTTATATATCCCAACCTAAGGCAACCTAACATCTCGGATGTAGTATTTTCCAACATTCCAGGCGGGTAGGCCCCTACTTCTCGGTGGGAACATTATATACGTCTATGTCGTAATATAACCTAACCTAACCCATCTAGACCCACGGTGATAATGTTTTACAGAATCCCGTTCGTGTCGGCCCGTACTTCTCGGTGGGTACATTATATAAGTCTATAACGTCATATGTCCTATCCTAAAGCAACCTAACATCTCGGATGTAGTATTTTACAACATTCCAGGCGGGTCGGCCCCTACTTCTCGGTGGGAACATTATATATGTCTATAACGTAATATAACGTAACCTAACCAATCTAGCCCCTCGCTGATTATGTTTTACAGAAGCCCGGTCGTGTCGGCCCGTACTTCTCGGTGGGGACATTATATACGTGTATAACGTTATATACGCCAACCTAAGGCAACCTAACACTTCGGATGTAGTATTTTCCATCGTTCCTGGCGGGTCGGCCCCTACTTCACGGTGGGAACATTATATTCGTCTATGTCGCAATATAACCTAAGCTAACCCATCTAGCCCCTCGGTGATAATGTTTTACAGAATCCCGGTCGTGTCGGCACGTACTTCTCGGTGGGGTCATTATATACTTCTATAACGTTATATATCCCAACCTAAGGCAACCTAATATCTCGGATGTAGTATTTTACAACATTCCAGGCCGGTCGGCCCCTACTTCTCGGTGGGAACATTATATTCGTCTATATCGCAATATAACCTAAGCTAACCCATCTAGCCCCTCGGTGATAATGTTTTACAGAATCCCGTTCGTGTCGGCCCGTACATCTCCGTGGGGACATCATATACGTCTATAACGTTATATATCCTAACCTGAGACAACCTAACACTTCGGATGAAGTATTTTCCAACGTTCCTGGCGGGTCGGCCCCTACTTCTCGGTGGGCACATTATATACGTCTATATCGTAATATAACATAACCTAACCCATCTAGCCCCTCGCTGATAATGTTTTACAGAACTCCGGTCGTGTCGGCCCGTACTTCTCGGTGGGGTCATTATATACGTCTATAACGTTATATATTCCATCCTAAGGCAACCTAACATCTCGCATGTAGTATTTTACAACGTTCCTGGCGTGTCGGCCCCTACTTCTCGGTGGGCACATTATATACGTCTATATCGTAATATAACATAACCTAACCCATCCAGCCCCTCGCTTGTAATGATTTACAGAATCCCGTTCTTGACGGCCCGTACTTCTCGGTGGGGACATTATATACGTCTATAACGTTATATATGCCAACCTAAGGCAACCTAACACATCGGATGTAGTATTTTCCAACGTTCCTGGCGGGTCGGCCCCTACTTCTCGGTGGGAACATTATATACGTCTATATCGTAATATAACCTAACCTAACCCATCTAGCCCTCTGTGATAATGTTTTACAGAATCCCGTTCGTGTCGGCCCGTACTTCTCTGTGGGGTCATTATATACTTCTATAACGTTATATATCCCAACCTAAGGCAACCTAACATCTCGGATGTAGTATTTTCCAACATTCCTGGCGGGTCGGCCCCTACTTCTCGGTGGGAACATTATATACGTCTATAACGCAATATAACCTAACCTAACCCATCGAGCCCCTCGCTTGTAATGATTTACAGAATCCCGTTCTTGACGGCCCGTACTTCTCGGTGGGGACATTATATACGTCTATAACGTTATATATGCCAACCTAAGTCAACCTAACACTTCGGATGTAGTATTTTCCATCGTTCCTGGCGGGTCGGCCCCTACTTCACGGTGGGAACATTATATTCGTCTATATCGCAATATAACCTAAGCTAACCCATCTAGCCCCTCGGTGATAATGTTTTACAGAATCCCGGTCGTGTCGGCCCATACGTCTCCGTGGGGACATTATATACATCCATAACGTTATATATCCTAACCTAAGGCAACCTAACACTTCGGATGTAGTATTTTCCAACGTTCCTGGCGGGTCGGCCCCTACTTCTCGGTGGGAACATTATATACGTCTATATCGTAATATAACCTAACCTAACCCATCTAGCCCTCTGTGATAATGTTTTACAGAATCCCGTTCGTGACGGCCCGTACTTCTCGGTGGGGACATTATATACGTCTATAACGTTATATACGCCAACCTAAGGCAACCTAACACTTCGGATGTAGTATTTTCCTTCGTTCTTGGCGGGTCGGCCCCTACTTCACGGTGGGAACATTATATTCGTCTATATCGCAATATAACCTAAGCTAACCCATCTAGCCCCTCGGTGATAATGTTTTACAGAATCCCGGTCGTGTCGGCCCGTACTTCTCGGTGGGGTCATTACATACTTCTATAACGTCATATGTCCTATCCTAAAGCAACCTAACATCTCGGATGTAGTATTTTACAACATTCCAGGCGGGTCGGCCCCTACTTCTCGGTGGGAACATTATATATGTCTATAACGTAATATAACGTAACCTAACCAATCTAGCCCCTCGGTGATAATGTTTTACAGAATCCCGGTCGTGTCGGCCCGTACTTCTCGGTGGGGTCATTATATACTTCTATAACGTTATATATCCCAACCTAAGGCAACCTAATATCTCGGATGTAGTATTTTACAACATTCCAGGCCGGTCGGCCCCTACTTCTCGGTGGGAACATTATATTCGTCTATATCGCAATATAACCTAAGCTAACCCATCTAGCCCCTCGGTGATAATGTTTTACAGAATCCCGTTCGTGTCGGCCCGTACATCTCCGTGGGGACATCATATACGTCTATAACGTTATATATCCTAACCTGAGACAACCTAACACTTCGGATGAAGTATTTTCCAACGTTCCTGGCGGGTCGGCCCCTACTTCTCGGTGGGCACATTATATACGTCTATATCGTAATATAACATAACCTAACCCATCTAGCCCCTCGCTGATAATGTTTTACAGAACTCCGGTCGTGTCGGCCCGTACTTCTCGGTGGGGTCATTATATACGTCTATAACGTTATATATTCCATCCTAAGGCAACCTAACATCTCGCATGTAGTATTTTACAACGTTCCTGGCGTGTCGGCCCCTACTTCTCGGTGGGCACATTATATACGTCTATATCGTAATATAACATAACCTAACCCATCGAGCCCCTCGGTGATAATGTTTTACAGAACCCCGGTCGTGTCGGCCCGTACTTCTCGGTGGGGTTATTATATACGTCTATAACGTTATATAACCTAACCTAACCCATCTAGCCCCTCGGTAATAATGTTTTACAGAATCCCGTTGGTGTCGGCCCCTACTTCTCGGTGGGCACATTATATTCGTCTATAACGTAATATAACGTGACCTAACCCATCCAGCCCCTCGCTTGTAATGATTTACAGAATCCCGTTCTTGACGGCCCGTACTTCTCGGTGGGGACATTATATACGTCTATAACGTTATATATGCCAACCTAAGGCAACCTAACACTTCGGATGTAGTATTTTCCATCGTTCCTGGCGGGTCGGCCCCTACTTCACGGTGGGAACATTATATTCGTCTATATCGCAATATAACCTAAGCTAACCCATCTAGCCCCTCGGTGATAATGTTTTACAGAACCCCGGTCGTGTCGGCCCGTACTTCTCGGTGGGGTCATTATATACGTCTATAACTTTATATATTCCATCCTAAGGCAACCTAACATCTCGCATGTAGTATTTTACAACATTCCAGGGGGCTCGGCCCCTACTTCTCGGTGGGCACATTATATACGTCTATATCGTAATATAACATAACCTAACCCATCTAGCCCCTCGGTGATAATGTTTTACAGAACCCCGGTCGTGTCGGCCCGTACTTCTCGGTGGGGTCATTATATACGTCTATAACGTTATATATTCCAACCTAAGGCAACCTAACATCTCGGATGTAGTATTTTACGACATTCCAGGCGGGTCGGCCCTTACTTCTCGTTGGGCACATTATATTCGTCTATAACGTAATATAACGTAACCTAACCCATCCAGCCCCTCGCTTGTAATGTTTTACAGAATCCCGTTCGTGACGGCCCTTACTTCACGGTGGGAACATTATATTCGTCTATATCGCAATATAACCTAACCTAACCCATCTAGCCCCTCGGTGATAATGTTTTACAGAATCCCGTTCGTGTCGGCCCCTACTTCTCGGTGGGCACATTATATTCGTCTATAACGTAATATAACGTGACCTAACCCATCCAGCCCCTCGCTTGTAATGATTTACAGAATCCCGTTCTTGACGGCCCGTACTTCTCGGTGGGGACATTATATACGTATATAACGTTATATATGCCAACCTAAGGCAACCTAACACTTCGGATGTAGTATTTTCCATCGTTCCTGGCGGGTCGGCCCCTACTTCTCGGTGGGAACATTATATACGTCTATAACGCAATATAACGTAAGCTAACCCATCTAGCCCCTCGGTGATAATGTTTTACAGAATCCCGTTCGTGTCGGCCCGTACATCTCCGTGGTGACATCATATACGTCTATAACGTTATATATCCCAACCTAAGGCAACCTAACATCTCGGATGTAGTGTTTTACAACATTCCAGGCGGGTCGGACCCTACTTCTCGGTGGGAACATTATATACGTCTATATCGTAATAAAACCTAACCTAACCCATCTAGCCCCTCGGTGATAATGTTCTACAGAACCCCGGTCGTGTCGGCCCGTACTTCTCGGTGGGGTCATTATATACGTCTATAACGTTATATATTCCAACCTAAGGCAACCTAACATCTCGGATGTAGTATTTTACAACATTCCAGGCGGGCCGGCCCCTACTTCTCGGTGGGCACATTATATTCGTCTATAACGTAATATAACGTGACCTAACCCATCCAGCCCCTCGCTTGTAATGATTTACAGAATCCCGGTCGTGTCGGCCCGTACTTCTCGGTGGGGTCATTATATACTTCTATAACGTTATATATCCCAACCTAAGGCAACCTAACATCTCGGATGTAGTATTTTCCAACATTCCAGGCGGGTAGGCCCCTACTTCTCGGTGGGAACATTATATACGTCTATGTCGTAATATAACCTAACCTAACCCATCTAGACCCACGGTGATAATGTTTTACAGAATCCCGGTCGTGTCGGCCCGTACTTCTCTGTGGGGTCATTATATACTTCTATAACGTTATATATCCCAACCTAAGGCAACCTAACATCTCGGATGTAGTATTTTCCAACATTCCTGGCGGGTCGGCCCCTACTTCTCGGTGGGAACATTATATACGTCTATAACGCAATATAACCTAACCTAACCCATCTAGCCCCTCGCTTGTAATGTTTTACAGAATCCCGTTCGTGACGGCCCGTACTTCTCGGTGGGGACATTATATACGTCTATAACGTTATATACGCCAACCTAAGGCAACCTAACACTTCGGATGTAGTATTTTCCATCGTTCCTGGCGGGTCGGCCCCTACTTCACGGTGGGAACATTATATTCGTCTATATCGCAATATAACCTAAGCTAACTCATCTAGCCCCTCGGTGATAATGTTTTACTGAATCCCGGTCGTGTCGGCCCGTACTTCTCGGTGGGGTCATTATATACTTCTATAACGTTATATATCCCAACCTAAGGCAACCTAACATCTCGGATGTAGTATTTTCCAACATTCCTGGCGGGTCGGCCCCTACTTCTCGGTGGGAACATTATATACGTCTATAACGTAATATAACGTAACCTAACCCATCCAGCCCCTCGCTTGTAATGTTTTACAGAATCCCGTTCGTGACGGCCCGTACTTCTCGGTGGGGACATTATATACGTCTATAACGTTATATATGCCAACCTAAGGCAACCTAACACTTCGGATGTAGTATTTTCCTACGTTCCTGGCGGGTCGGTCCCTACTTCACGGTGGGACCATTATATTCGTCTATATCGCAATATAACCTAAGCTAACCCATCTAGCCCCTCGGTGATAATGTTTTACAGAATCCCGTTCGTGTCGGCCCATACTTCTCCGTGGGGACATCATATACGTCTATAACGTTATATATCCTAACCTGAGACAACCTAACACTTCGGATGAAGTATTTTCCAACGTTCCTGGCGGGTCGGCCCCTACTTCTCGGTGGGCACATTATATACGTCTATATCGTAATATAACATAACCTAACCCATCTAGCCCCTCGCTGATAATGTTTTACAGAACTCCGGTCGTGTCGGCCCGTACTTCTCGGTGGGGTCATTATATACGTCTATAACGTTATATATTCCATCCTAAGGCAACCTAACATCTCGCATGTAGTATTTTACAACGTTCCTGGCGTGTCGGCCCCTACTTCTCGGTGGGCACATTATATACGTCTATATCGTAATATAACATAACCTAACCCATCTAGCCCCTCGGTGATAATGTTTTACAGAACCCCGGTCGTGTCGGCCCGTACTTCTCGGTGGGGTTATTATATACGTCTATAACGTTATATAACCTAACCTAACCCATCTAGCCCCTCGGTAATAATGTTTTACAGAATCCCGTTCGTGTCGGCCCCTACTTCTCGGTGGGCACATTATATTCGTCTATAACGTAATATAACGTGACCTAACCCATCCAGCCCCTCGCTTGTAATGATTTACAGAATCCCGTTCTTGACGGCCCGTACTTCTCGGTGGGGACATTATATACGTCTATAACGTTATATATGCCAACCTAAGGCAACCTAACACTTCGGATGTAGTATTTTCCATCGTTCCTGGCGGGTCGGCCCCTACTTCACGGTGGGAACATTATATTCGTCTATATCGCAATATAACCTAAGCTAATCCATCTAGCCCCTCGGTGATAATGTTTTACAGAACCCCGGTCGTGTCGGCCCGTACTTCTCGGTGGGGTCATTATATACGTCTATAACGTTATATATTCCATCCTAAGGCAACCTAACATCTCGCATGTAGTATTTTACAACATTCCAGGGGGCTCGGCCCCTACTTCTCGGTGGGTACATTATATACGTCTATATCGTAATATAACATAACCTAACCCATCTAGCCCCTCGGTGATAATGTTTTACAGAACCCCGGTCGTGTCGGCCCGTACTTCTCGGTGGGGTCATTATATACGTCTATAACGTTATATATTCCAACCTAAGGCAACCT
The DNA here is from genome assembly GCA_963969225.1 of Xylocopa violacea. NCBI lineage: Eukaryota > Metazoa > Arthropoda > Insecta > Hymenoptera > Apidae > Xylocopa > Xylocopa violacea. The sequence goes on along the minus strand of CAXAJV010000011.1, from coordinate 7,425,255 downwards.
AACATCTCGGATGTAGTATTTTACGACATTCCAGGCGGGTCGGCCCTTACTTCTCGTTAGGCACATTATATTCGTCTATAACGTAATATAACGTAACCTAACCCATCCAGCCCCTCGCTTGTAATGTTTTACAGAATCCCGTTCGTGACGGCCCTTACTTCACGGTGGGAACATTATATTCGTCTATATCGCAATATAACCTAACCTAACCCATCTAGCCCCTCGGTGATAATGTTTTATCAGAATCCCGTTCGTGTCGGCCCCTACTTCTCGGTGGGCACATTATATTCGTCTATAACGTAATATAACGTGACCTAACCCATCCAGCCCCTCGCTTGTAATGATTTACAGAATCCCGTTCTTGACGGCCCGTACTTCTCGGTGGGGACATTATATACGTCTATAACGTTATATATGCCAACCTAAGGCAACCTAACACTTCGGATGTAGTATTTTCCATCGTTCCTGGCGGGTCGGCCCCTACTTCTCGGTGGGAACATTATATACGTCTATAACGCAATATAACCTAAGCTAACCCATCTAGCCCCTCGGTGATAATGTTTTACAGAATCCCGTTCGTGTCGGCCCGTACATCTCCGTGGTGACATCATATACGTCTATAACGTTATATATCCCAACCTAAGGCAACCTAACATCTCGGATGTAGTGTTTTACAACATTCCAGGCGGGTCGGACCCTACTTCTCGGTGGGAACATTATATACGTCTATATCGTAATAAAACCTAACCTAACCCATCTAGCCCCTCGGTGATAATGTTCTACAGAACCCCGGTCGTGTCGGCCCGTACTTCTCGGTGGGGTCATTATATACGTCTATAACGTTATATATTCCAACCTAAGGCAACCTAACATCTCGGATGTAGTATTTTACAACATTCCAGGCGGGCCGGCCCCTACTTCTCGGTGGGCACATTATATTCGTCTATAACGTAATATAACGTGACCTAACCCATCCAGCCCCTCGCTTGTAATGATTTACAGAATCCCGTTCTTGACGGCCCGTACTTCTCGGTGGGGACATTATATACGTCTATAACGTTATATATGCCAACCTAAGGCAACCTAACACTTCGGATGTAGTATTTTCCAACGTTCCTGGCGGGTCGGTCCCTACTTCACGGTGGGAACATTATATTCGTCTATATCGCAATAAAACCTAACCTAACCCATCTAGCCCCTCGGTGATAATGTTTTACAGAACCCCGGTCGTGTCGGCCCGTACTTCTCGGTGGGGTCATTATATACGTCTATAACGTTATATATTCCAACCTAAGGCAACCTAACATCTCGGATGTAGTATTTTACAACATTCCAGGCGGGTCGGCCCCTACTTCTCGGTGGGCACATTATATTCGTCTATAACGTAATATAACGTGAACTAACCCATCCAGCCCCTCGCTTGTAATGATTTACAGAATCCCGTTCTTGACGGCCCGTACTTCTCGGTGGGGACATTATATACGTCTATAACGTTATATATGCCAACCTAAGGCAACCTAACACTTCGGATGTAGTATTTTCCATCGTTCCTGGCGGGTCGGCCCCTACTTCACGGTGGGAACATTATATTCGTCTATATCGCAATATAACCTAAGCTAACCCATCTAGCCCCTCGGTGATAATGTTTTACAGAATCCCGGTCGTGTCGGCCCGTACTTCTCGGTGGGGTCATTATATACTTCTATAACGTTATATATCCCAACCTAAGGCAACCTAACATCTCGGATGTAGTATTTTCCAACATTCCAGGCGGGTAGGCCCCTACTTCTCGGTGGGAACATTATATACGTCTATGTCGTAATATAACCTAACCTAACCCATTTAGACCCACGGTGATAATGTTTTACAGAATCCCGGTCGTGTCGGCCCGTACTTCTCTGTGGGGTCATTATATACTTCTATAACGTTATATATCCCAACCTAAGGCAACCTAACATCTCGGATGTAGTATTTTCCAACATTCCTGGCGGGTCGGCCCCTACTTCTCGGTGGGAACATTATATACGTCTATAACGCAATATAACCTAACCTAACCCATCTAGCCCCTCGCTTGTAATGTTTTACAGAATCCCGTTCGTGACGGCCCGTACTTCTCGGTGGGGACATTATATACGTCTATAACGTTATATACGCCAACCTAAGGCAACCTAACACTTCGGATGTAGTATTTTACATCGTTCCTGGCGGGTCGGCCCCTACTTCACGGTGGGAACATTATATTCGTCTATATCGCAATATAACCTAAGCTAACCCATCTAGCCCCTCGGTGATAATGTTTTACTGAATCCCGGTCGTGTCGGCCCGTACTTCTCGGTGGGGTCATTATATACTTCTATAACGTTATATATCCCAACCTAAGGCAACCTAACATCTCGGATGTAGTATTTTCCAACATTCCTGGCGGGTCGGCCCCTACTTCTCGGTGGGAACATTATATACGTCTATAACGTAATATAACGTAACCTAACCCATCCAGCCCCTCGCTTGTAATGTTTTACAGAATCCCGTTCGTGACGGCCCGTACTTCTCGGTGGGGACATTATATACGTCTATAACGTTATATATGCCAACCTAAGGCAACCTAACACTTCGGATGTAGTATTTTCCTACGTTCCTGGCGGGTCGGTCCCTACTTCACGGTGGGACCATTATATTCGTCTATATCGCAATATAACCTAAGCTAACCCATCTAGCCCCTCGGTGATAATGTTTTACAGAATCCCGTTCGTGTCGGCCCATACTTCTCCGTGGGGACATCATATACGTCTATAACGTTATATATCCTAACCTGAGACAACCTAACACTTCGGATGAAGTATTTTCCAACGTTCCTGGCGGGTCGGCCCCTACTTCTCGGTGGGCACATTATATACGTCTATATCGTAATATAACATAACCTAACCCATCTAGCCCCTCGCTGATAATGTTTTACAGAACTCCGGTCGTGTCGGCCCGTACTTCTCGGTGGGGTCATTATATACGTCTATAACGTTATATATTCCATCCTAAGGCAACCTAACATCTCGCATGTAGTATTTTACAACGTTCCTGGCGTGTCGGCCCCTACTTCTCGGTGGGCACATTATATACGTCTATATCGTAATATAACATAACCTAACCCATCTAGCCCCTCGGTGATAATGTTTTACAGAACCCCGGTCGTGTCGGCCCTTACTTCTCGTTGGGCACATTATATTCGTCTATAACGTAATATAACGTAACCTAACCCATCCAGCCCCTCGCTTGTAATGTTTTACAGAATCCCGTTCGTGACGGCCCTTACTTCACGGTGGGAACATTATATTCGTCTATATCGCAATATAACCTAACCTAACCCATCTAGCCCCTCGGTGATAATGTTTTACAGAATCCCGTTCGTGTCGGCCCCTACTTCTCGGTGGGCACATTATATTCGTCTATAACGTAATATAACGTGACCTAACCCATCCAGCCCCTCGCTTGTAATGATTTACAGAATCCCGTTCTTGACGGCCCGTACTTCTCGGTGGGGACATTATATACGTCTATAACGTTATATATGCCAACCTAAGGCAACCTAACTCTTCGGATGTAGTATTTTCCATCGTTCCTGGCGGGTCGGCCCCTACTTCTCGGTGGGAACATTATATACGTCTATAACGCAATATAACCTAAGCTAACCCATCTAGCCCCTCGGTGATAATGTTTTACAGAATCCCGTTCGTGTCGGCCCGTACATCTCCGTGGTGACATCATATACGTCTATAACGTTATATATCCCAACCTAAGGCAACCTAACATCTCGGATGTAGTGTTTTACAACATTCCAGGCGGGTCGGACCCTACTTCTCGGTGGGAACATTATATACGTCTATATCGTAATAAAACCTAACCTAACCCATCTAGCCCCTCGGTGATAATGTTCTACAGAACCCCGGTCGTGTCGGCCCGTACTTCTCGGTGGGGTCATTATATACGTCTATAACGTTATATATTCCAACCTAAGGCAACCTAACATCTCGGATGTAGTATTTTACAACATTCCAGGCGGGCCGGCCCCTACTTCTCGGTGGGCACATTATATTCGTCTATAACGTAATATAACGTGACCTAACCCATCCAGCCCCTCGCTTGTAATGATTTACAGAATCCCGTTCTTGACGGCCCGTACTTCTCGGTGGGGACATTATATACGTCTATAACGTTATATATGCCAACCTAAGGCAACCTAACACTTCGGATGTAGTATTTTCCAACGTTCCTGGCGGGTCGGTCCCTACTTCACGGTGGGAACATTATATTCGTCTATATCGCAATAAAACCTAACCTAACCCATCTAGCCCCTCGGTGATAATGTTTTACAGAACCCCGGTCGTGTCGGCCCGTACTTCTCGGTGGGGTCATTATATACGTCTATAACGTTATATATTCCAACCTAAGGCAACCTAACATCTCGGATGTAGTATTTTACAACATTCCAGGCGGGTCGGCCCCTACTTCTCGGTGGGCACATTATATTCGTCTATAACGTAATATAACGTGAACTAACCCATCCAGCCCCTCGCTTGTAATGATTTACAGAATCCCGTTCTTGACGGCCCGTACTTCTCGGTGGGGACATTATATACGTCTATAACGTTATATATGCCAACCTAAGGCAACCTAACACTTCGGATGTAGTATTTTCCATCGTTCCTGGCGGGTCGGCCCCTACTTCACGGTGGGAACATTATATTCGTCTATATCGCAATATAACCTAAGCTAACCCATCTAGCCCCTCGGTGATAATGTTTTACAGAATCCCGGTCGTGTCGGCCCGTACTTCTCGGTGGGGTCATTATATACTTCTATAACGTTATATATCCCAACCTAAGGCAACCTAACATCTCGGATGTAGTATTTTCCAACATTCCAGGCGGGTAGGCCCCTACTTCTCGGTGGGAACATTATATACGTCTATGTCGTAATATAACCTAACCTAACCCATTTAGACCCACGGTGATAATGTTTTACAGAATCCCGGTCGTGTCGGCCCGTACTTCTCTGTGGGGTCATTATATACTTCTATAACGTTATATATCCCAACCTAAGGCAACCTAACATCTCGGATGTAGTATTTTCCAACATTCCTGGCGGGTCGGCCCCTACTTCTCGGTGGGAACATTATATACGTCTATAACGCAATATAACCTAACCTAACCCATCTAGCCCCTCGCTTGTAATGTTTTACAGAATCCCGTTCGTGACGGCCCGTACTTCTCGGTGGGGACATTATATACGTCTATAACGTTATATACGCCAACCTAAGGCAACCTAACACTTCGGATGTAGTATTTTACATCGTTCCTGGCGGGTCGGCCCCTACTTCACGGTGGGAACATTATATTCGTCTATATCGCAATATAACCTAAGCTAACCCATCTAGCCCCTCGGTGATAATGTTTTACTGAATCCCGGTCGTGTCGGCCCGTACTTCTCGGTGGGGTCATTATATACTTCTATAACGTTATATATCCCAACCTAAGGCAACCTAACATCTCGGATGTAGTATTTTCCAACATTCCTGGCGGGTCGGCCCCTACTTCTCGGTGGGAACATTATATACGTCTATAACGTAATATAACGTAACCTAACCCATCCAGCCCCTCGCTTGTAATGTTTTACAGAATCCCGTTCGTGACGGCCCGTACTTCTCGGTGGGGACATTATATACGTCTATAACGTTATATATGCCAACCTAAGGCAACCTAACACTTCGGATGTAGTATTTTCCTACGTTCCTGGCGGGTCGGTCCCTACTTCACGGTGGGACCATTATATTCGTCTATATCGCAATATAACCTAAGCTAACCCATCTAGCCCCTCGGTGATAATGTTTTACAGAATCCCGTTCGTGTCGGCCCATACTTCTCCGTGGGGACATCATATACGTCTATAACGTTATATATCCTAACCTGAGACAACCTAACACTTCGGATGAAGTATTTTCCAACGTTCCTGGCGGGTCGGCCCCTACTTCTCGGTGGGCACATTATATACGTCTATATCGTAATATAACATAACCTAACCCATCTAGCCCCTCGCTGATAATGTTTTACAGAACTCCGGTCGTGTCGGCCCGTACTTCTCGGTGGGGTCATTATATACGTCTATAACGTTATATATTCCATCCTAAGGCAACCTAACATCTCGCATGTAGTATTTTACAACGTTCCTGGCGTGTCGGCCCCTACTTCTCGGTGGGCACATTATATACGTCTATATCGTAATATAACATAACCTAACCCATCTAGCCCCTCGGTGATAATGTTTTACAGAACCCCGGTCGTGTCGGCCCGTACTTCTCGGTGGAGTCATTATATACGTCTATAACGTTATATAACCTAACCTAACCCATCTAGCCCCTCGGTGATAATGTTTTACAGAATCCCGATCGTGTCGGCCCCTACTTCTCGGTGGGCACATTATATTCGTCTATAACGTAATATAACGTGACCTAACCCATCCAGCCCCTCGCTTGTAATGATTTACAGAATCCCGTTCTTGACGGCCCGTACTTCTCGGTGGGGACATTATATACGTCTATAACGTTATATATGCCAACGTAAGGCAACCTAACACTTCGGATGTAGTATTTTCCATCTTTCCTGGCGGGTCGGCCCCTACTTCACGGTGGGAACATTATATTCGTCTATATCGCAATATAACCTAAGCTAACCCATCTAGCCCCTCGGTGATAATGTTTTACAGAACCCCGGTCGTGTCGGCCCGTACTTCTCGGTGGGGTCATTATATACGTCTATAACGTTATATATTCCATCCTAAGGCAACCTAACATCTCGCATGTAGTATTTTACAACATTCCAGGGGGCTCGGCCCCTACTTCTCGGTGGGCACATTATATACGTCTATATCGTAATATAACATAACCTAACCCATCTAGCCCCTCGGTGATAATGTTTTACAGAACCCCGGTCGTGTCGGCCCGTACTTCTCGGTGGGGTCATTATATACGTCTATAACGTTATATATTCCAACCTAAGGCAACCTAACATCTCGGATGTAGTATTTTACGACATTCCAGGCGGGTCGGCCCTTACTTCTCGTTGGGCACATTATATTCGTCTATAACGTAATATAACGTAACCTAACCCATCCAGCCCCTCGCTTGTAATGTTTTACAGAATCCCGTTCGTGACGGCCCTTACTTCACGGTGGGAACATTATATTCGTCTATATCGCAATATAACCTAACCTAACCCATCTAGCCCCTCGGTGATAATGTTTTACAGAATCCCGTTCGTGTCGGCCCCTACTTCTCGGTGGGCACATTATATTCGTCTATAACGTAATATAACGTGACCTAACCCATCCAGCCCCTCGCTTGTAATGATTTACAGAATCCCGTTCTTGACGGCCCGTACTTCTCGGTGGGGACATTATATACGTCTATAACGTTATATATGCCAACCTAAGGCAACCTAACACTTCGGATGTAGTATTTTCCATCGTTCCTGGCGGGTCGGCCCCTACTTCTCGGTGGCAACATTATATACGTCTATAACGCAATATAACCTAAGCTAACCCATCTAGCCCCTCGGTGATAATGTTTTACAGAATCCCGTTCGTGTCGGCCCGTACATCTCCGTGGTGACATCATATACGTCTATAACGTTATATATCCCAACCTAAGGCAACCTAACATCTCGGATGTAGTGTTTTACAACATTCCAGGCGGGTCGGACCCTACTTCTCGGTGGGAACATTATATACGTCTATATCGTAATAAAACCTAACCTAACCCATCTAGCCCCTCGGTGATAATGTTCTACAGAACCCCGGTCGTGTCGGCCCGTACTTCTCGGTGGGGTCATTATATACGTCTATAACGTTATATATTCCAACCTAAGGCAACCTAACATCTCGGATGTAGTATTTTACAACATTCCAGGCGGGCCGGCCCCTACTTCTCGGTGGGCACATTATATTCGTCTATAACGTAATATAACGTGACCTAACCCATCCAGCCCCTCGCTTGTAATGATTTACAGAATCCCGTTCTTGACGGCCCGTACTTCTCGGTGGGGACATTATATACGTCTATAACGTTATATATGCCAACCTAAGGCAACCTAACACTTCGGATGTAGTATTTTCCAACGTTCCTGGCGGGTCGGTCCCTACTTCACGGTGGGAACATTATATTCGTCTATATCGCAATAAAACCTAACCTAACCCATCTAGCCCCTCGGTGATAATGTTTTACAGAACCCCGGTCGTGTCGGCCCGTACTTCTCGGTGGGGTCATTATATACGTCTATAACGTTATATATTCCAACCTAAGGCAACCTAACATCTCGGATGTAGTATTTTACAACATTCCAGGCGGGTCGGCCCCTACTTCTCGGTGGGCACATTATATTCGTCTATAACGTAATATAACGTGACCTAACCCATCCAGCCCCTCGCTTGTAATGTTTTACAGAATCCCGTTCGTGACGGCCCGTACTTCTCGGTGGGGACATTATATACGTCTATAACGTTATATATGCCAACCTAAGGCAACCTAACACTTCGGATGTAGTATTTTCCATCTTTCCTGGCGGGTCGGCCCCTACTTCACGGTGGGAACATTATATTCGTCTATATCGCAATATAACCTAAGCTAACCCATCTAGCCCCTCGGTGATAATGTTTTACAGAACCCCGGTCGTGTCGGCCCGTACTTCTCGGTGGGGTCATTATATACGTCTATAACGTTATATATTCCAACCTAAGGCAACCTAACATCTCGGATGTAGTATTTTCCAACATTCCAGGCGGGTCGGACCCTACTTCTCGGTGGGAACATTATATACGTCTATATCGCAATATAACCAAACCTAACCCATCTAGAACCACGGTGATAATGTTTTACAGAATCCCGGTCGTGACGGGCCGTACATCTCCGTGGGGACATCATATACGTCTATAACGTTATATATCCTAACCCTGAGACAACCTAACACTTCGGATGAAGTATTTTCCAACGTTCCTGGCGGGTCGGCCCCTACTTCACGGTGGGAACATTATATACGTCTATAACGCAATATAACCTAACCTAACCCATCTAGACCCTCGGTGATAATGTTTTACAGAATCCCGGTCGTGTCGGCCCGTACTTCTCGGTGGGGTCATTATATACGCCTATAACGATATATATTCTAACCTAAGGCAACCTAATATCTCGGATGTAGTATTTTACAACATTCCAGGCGGGTCGGCCCCTACTTCTCGGTGGACACATTATAGTCGTCTATAACGTAATATAACGTAACCTAACCCATCCAGCCCCTCGCTTGTAATGTTTTACAGAATCCCGTTCGTGACGGCCCTTACTTCACGGTGGGAACATTATATTCGTCTATATCGCAATATAACCTAACCTAACCCATCTAGCCCCTCGGTGATAATGTTTTACAGAATCCCGTTCGTGTCGGCCCCTACTTCTCGGTGGGCACATTATATTCGTCTATAACGTAATATAACGTGACCTAAGCCATCCAGCCCCTCGCTTGTAATGATTTACAGAATCCCGTTCTTGACGGCCCGTACTTCTCGGTGGGGACATTATATACGTCTATAACGTTATATATGCCAACCTAAGGCAACCTAACACTTCGGATGTAGTATTTTCCATCGTTCCTGGCGGGTCGGCCCCTACTTCTCGGTGGCAACATTATATACGTCTATAACGCAATATAACCTAAGCTAACCCATCTAGCCCCTCGGTGATAATGTTTTACAGAATCCCGTTCGTGTCGGCCCGTACATCTCCGTGGTGACATCATATACGTCTATAACGTTATATATCCCAACCTAAGGCAACCTAACATCTCGGATGTAGTGTTTTACAACATTCCAGGCGGGTCGGACCCTACTTCTCGGTGGGAACATTATATACGTCTATGTCGTAATATAACCTAACCTAACCCATCTAGACCCACGGTGATAATGTTTTACAGAATCCCGGTCGTGTCGGCCCGTACTTCTCTGTGGGGTCATTATATACTTCTATAACGTTATATATCCCAACCTAAGGCAACCTAACATCTCGGATGTAGTATTTTCAAACATTCCTGGCGGGTCGGCCCCTACTTCTCGGTGGGAACATTATATACGCCTATAACGCAATATAACCTAACCTAACCCATCTAGCCCCTCGCTTGTAATGTTTTACAAAATCCCGTTCGTGACGGCCCGTACTTCTCGGTGGGGACATTATATACGTCTATAACGTTATATACGCCAACCTAAGGCAACCTAACACTTCGGATGTAGTGTTTTCCATCGTTCCTGGCGGGTCGGCCCCTACTTCACGGTGGGAACATTATATTCGTCTATATCGCAATATAACCTAAGCTAACCCATCTAGCCCCTCGGTGATAATGTTTTACTGAATCCCGGTCGTGTCGGCCCGTACTTCTCGGTGGGGTCATTATATACTTCTATAACGTTATATATCCCAACCTAAGGCAACCTAACATCTCGAATGTAGTATTTTCCAACATTCCTGGCGGGTCGGCCCCTACTTCTCGGTGGGAACATTATATACGTCTATAACGTAATATAACGTAACCTAACCCATCCAGCCCCTCGCTTGTAATGTTTTACAGAATCCCGTTCGTGACGGCCCGTACTTCTCGGTGGGGACATTATATACGTCTATAACGTTATATATGCCAACCTAAGGCAACCTAACACTTCGGATGTAGTATTTTCCTACGTTCCTGGCGGGTCGGTCCCTACTTCACGGTGGGACCATTATATTCGTCTATATCGCAATATAACCTAAGCTAACCCATCTAGCCCCTCGCTGATAATGTTTTACAGAACTCCGGTCGTGTCGGCCCGTACTTCTCGGTGGGGTCATTATATACGTCTATAACGTTATATATTCCATCCTAAGGCAACCTAACATCTCGCATGTAGTATTTTACAACGTTCCTGGCGTGTCGGCCCCTACTTCTCGGTGGGCACATTATATACGTCTATATAGTAATATAACATAACCTAACCCATCTAGCCCCTCGGTGATAATGTTTTACAGAACCCCGGTCGTGTCGGCCCGTACTTCTCGGTGGAGTCATTATATACGTCTATAACGTTATATAACCTATCCTAACCCATCTAGCCCCTCGGTGATAATGTTTTACAGAATCCCGTTCGTGTCGGCCCCTACTTCTCGGTGGGCACATTATATTCGTCTATAACGTAATATAACGTGACCTAACCCATCCAGCCCCTCGCTTGTAATGATTTACAGAATCCCGTTCTTGACGGCCCGTACTTCTCGGTGGGGACATTATATACGTCTATAACGTTATATATGCCAACCTAAGGCAACCTAACACTTCGGATGTAGTATTTTCCATCTTTCCTGGCGGGTCGGCCCCTACTTCACGGTGGGAACATTATATTCGTCTATATCGCAATATAACCTAAGCTAACCCATCTAGCCCCTCGGTGATAATGTTTTACAGAACCCCGGTCGTGTCGGCCCGTACTTCTCGGTGGGGTCATTATATACGTATATAACGTTATATATTCCAACCTAAGGCAACCTAACATCTCGGATGTAGTATTTTACGACATTCCAGGCGGGTCGGCCCTTACTTCTCGTTGGACACATTATATTCGTCTATAACGTAATATAACGTAACATAACCCATCCAGCCCCTCGCTTGTAATGTTTTACAGAATCACGTTCGTGACGGCCCTTACTTCACGGTGGGAACATTATATTCGTCTATATCGCAATATAACCTAACCTAACCCATCTAGCCCCTCGGTGATAATGTTTTACAGAATCCCGTTCGTGTCGGCCCGTACTTCTCGGTGGGGTCATTATATACTTCTATAACGTTATATATCCCAACCTAAGGCAACCTAACATTTCGGATGTAGTATTTTCCAACATTCCTGGCGGGTCGGCCCCTACTTCTCGGTGGGAACATTATATACGTCTATAACGCAATATGACCTAACCTAACCCATCTAGCCCCTCGGTGATAATGTTTTACAGAATCCCGTTCGTGTCGGCCCGTACATCTCCGTGGGGACATCATATACGTCTATAACATTATATATCCTAACCTGAGACAACCTAACACTTCGGATGAAGTATTTTCCATCGTTCCTGGCGGGTCGGCCCCTACTTCTCGGTGGGCACATTATATACGTCTATATCGTAATATAACATAACCTAACCCATCTAGCCCCTCGGTGATAATGTTTTACAGAACCCCGGTCGTGTCGGCCCGTACTTCTCGGTGGGGTCATTATATACGTCTATAACATTATATATCCTAACCTAAGGCAACCTAACACTTCGGATGTAGTATTTTCCAACGTTCCTGGCGGGTCGGCCCCTACTTCTCGGTGGGAACATTATATACGTCTATATCGTAATATAACCTAACCTAACCCATCTAGCCCTCTGTGATAGTGTTTTACAGAATCCCGGTCGTGTCGGCCCGTACTTCTCTGTGGGGTCATTATATACTTCTATAACGTTATATATCCCAACCTAAGGCAACCTAACATCTCGGATGTAGTATTTTCCAACATTCCTGGCGGGTCGGCCCCTACTTCTCGGTGGGAACATTATATACGTCTATAACGCAATATAACATAACCTAACCCATCTAGCCCCTCGCTTGTAATGTTTTACAGAATCCCGTTCGTGACGGCCCGTACTTCTCGGTGGGAACATTATATACGTCTATAACGTTATATACGCCAACCTAAGGCAACCTAACACTTCGGATGTAGTATTTTCCATCGTTCCTGGCGGGTCGGCCCCTACTTCACGGTGGGAACATTATATTCGTCTATATCGCAATATAACCTAAGCTAACCCATCTAGACCCACGGTGATAATGTTTTACAGAATCCCGGTCGTGACGGGCCGTACATCTCCGTGGGGACATCATATACGTCTATAACGTTATATATCCTAACCCTGAGACAACCTAACACTTCGGATGAAGTATTTTCCAACGTTCCTGGCGGGTCGGCCCCTACTTCACGGTGGGAACATTATATACGTCTATAACGCAATATAACCTAACCTAACCCATCTAGACCCTCGGTGATAATGTTTTACAGAATCCCGGTCGTGTCGGCCCGTACTTCTCGGTGGGGTCATTATATACGCGTATAACGATATATATTCTAACCTAAGGCAACCTAATATCTCGGATGTAGTATTTTACAACATTCCAGGCGGGTCGGCCCCTACTTCTCGGTGGACACATTATAGTCGTCTATAACGTAATATAACGTAACCGAACCCATCCAGCCCCTCGCTTGTAATGTTTTACAGAATCCCGTTCGTGACGGCCCGTACTTCTCGGTGGGGACATTATATACGTCTATAACGTTATATATGCCAACCTAAGGCAACCTAACACTTCGGATTTAGTATTTTCCAACGTTCCTGGCGGGTCGGCCCCTACTTTTCGGTGGGAACATTATATACGTCTATATCGTAATATAACCTAACCTAACCCATCTAGCCCTCTGTGATAATGTTTTACAGAATCCCGGTCGTGTCGGCCCGTACTTCTCGGTGGGGTCATTATATACTTCTATAACGTTATATATCCCAACCTAAGGCAACCTAACATCTCGGATGTAGTATTTTCCAACATTCCTGGCGGGTCGGCCCCTACTTCTCGGTGGGAACATTATATACGTCTATAACGCAATATGACCTAACCTAACCCATCTAGCACCTCGGTGATAATGTTTTACAGAATCCCGTTCGTGTCGGCCCGTACATCTCCGTGGGGACATCATATACGTCTATAACGTTATATATCCTAACCTGAGACAACCTAACACTTCGGATGAAGTATTTTCCATCGTTCCTGGCGGGTCGGCCCCTACTTCTCGGTGGGCACATTATATACGTCTATATCGTAATATAACATAACCTAACCCATCTAGCCCCTCGGTGATAATGTTTTACAGAACCCCGTCGTGTCGGCCCGTACTTCTCGGTGGGGTCATTATATACGTCTATAACGTTATATATCCCAACCTAAGGCAACCTAACATCTCGGATGTAGTATTTTCCAACATTCCAGGCGGGTAGGCCCCTACTTCTCGGTGGGAACATTATATACGTCTATGTCGTAATATAACCTAACCTAACCCATCTAGACCCGCGGTGATAATGTTTTACAGAATCCCGGTCGTGTCGGCCCGTACTTCTCGGTGGGGTCATTATATACGCCTATAACGATATATATTCCAACCTAAGGCAACCTAATATCTCGGATGTAGTATTTTACAACATTCCAGGCGGGTCGGCCCCTACTTCTCGGTGGGCACATTATAGTCGTCTATAACGTAATATAACGTAACCTAACCCATCCAGCCCCTCGCTTGTAATGTTTTACAGAATCCCGTTCGTGACGGCCCGTACTTCTCGGTGGGGACATTATATACGTCTATAACGTTATATATGCCAACCTAAGGCAACCTAACACTTCGGATGTAGTATTTTCCAACGTTCCTGGCGGGTCGGCCCCTACTTCACGGTGGGAATGTTATATTCGTCTATATCGCAATATAACCTAAGCTAACCCATCTAGCACCTCGGTGATAATGTTTTACAGAATCCCGTTCGTGACGGCCCATACTTTTCCGTGGGGACATTATATACATCCATAACGTTATATATCCTAACCTAAGGCAACCTAACACTTCGGATGTAGTATTATCCAACGATCCTGGCGGGTCCGCCCGTACATCTCCGTGGTGACATTATATACGTCTATAACGTTATATATCCTAAACTGAGGCAACCTAACACTTCGGATGAAGTATTTTCCAACGTTCCTGGCTGGTCGGCCCCTACTTCTCGGTGGGCACATTATATACGTCTATGTCGTAATACAACCTAACCTAACCCATCTAGCGCCTCGGTGATAATGTCTGAGAGAATCCCGTTCGTGTCGGCCCGTACATCTCCGTTGGGACATTATATACGTCTATAACGTTATATATCCTAACCTGAGGCAACCTAACACTTCGGATGAAGTATTTTCCAACGTTCCTGGCGGGTCGGCCCCTACTTCTCGGTGGGCACATTATATACGTCTATATCGTAATATAACATAACCTAACCCATCTAGCCCCTCGGTGATAATGTTTTACAGAACTCCGGTCGTGTCGGCCCGTACTTCTCGGTGGGGTCATTATATACGTCTATAACGTTATATATTCCAACCTAAGGCAACCTAACATATCGGATGTAGTATTTTACGACAATCCAGGCGGGTCGGCCCCTACTTCTCGGTGGGCACATTATATACGTCTATATCGTAATATGACCTAACCTAACCCATCTAGCCCCTCGGTGATAATGTTTTACAGAATCCCGTTCGTGTCGGCCCGTACATCTCCGTGGGGACATCATATACGTCTATAACATTATATATCCTAACCTGAGACAACCTAACACTTCGGATGAAGTATTTTCCATCGTTCCTGGCGGGTCGGCCCCTACTTCTTGGTGGGCACATTATATACGTCTATATCGTAATATAACATAACCTAACCCATCTAGCCCCTCGGTGATAATGTTTTACAGAACCCCGGTCGTGTCGGCCCGTACTTCTCGGTGGGGTCATTATATACGTCTATAACGTTATATATTCCATCCTAAGGCAACCTAACATCTCGCATGTAGTATTTTACAACATTCCAGGCGGTTCGGCCCCTACTTCTCGGTGGGCACATTATATTCGTCTATAACGTAATATAACGTGACCTAACCCATCCAGCCCCTCGCTTGTAACGATTTACAGAATCCCGTTCTTGACGGCCCGTACTTCTCGGTGGGGACATTATATACGTCTATAACGTTATATATGCCAACCTAAGGCAACCTAACACTTCGGATGTAGTATTTTCCAACGTTCCTGGCGGGTCGGCCCCTACTTCTCGGTGGGCACATTATATACGTCTATATCGTAATATAACATAACCTAAACCATCTAGCCCCTCGGTGATAATGTTTTACAGAACCCCGGTCGTGTCGGCCCGTACTTCTCGGTGGGGTCATTATATACGTCTATAACGTTATATATTCCATCCTAAGGCAACCTAACATCTCGCATGTAGTATTTTACAACATTCCAGGCGGTTCGGCCCCTACTTCTCGGTGGGCACATTATATACGTCTATGTCGTAATACAACCTAACCTAACCCATCTAGCGCCTCGGTGATAATGTCTGAGAGAATCCCGTTCGTGTCGGCCCGTACATCTCCGTTGGGACATTATATACGTCTATAACGTTATATATCCTAACCTGAGGCAACCTAACACTTCGGATGAAGTATTTTCCAACGTTCCTGGCGGGTCGGCCCCTACTTCTCGGTGGGCACATTATATACGTCTATATCGTAATATAACATAACCTAACCCATCTAGCCCCTCGGTGATAATGTTTTACAGAACTCCGGTCGTGTCGGCCCGTACTTCTCGGTGGGGTCATTATATACGTCTATAACGTTATATATTCCAACCTAAGGCAACCTAACATATCGGATGTAGTATTTTACGACAATCCAGGCGGGTCGGCCCCTACTTCTCGGTGGGCACATTATATACGTCTATATCGTAATATGACCTAACCTAACCCATCTAGCCCCTCGGTGATAATGTTTTACAGAATCCCGTTCGTGTCGGCCCGTACATCTCCGTGGGGACATCATATACGTCTATAACATTATATATCCTAACCTGAGACAACCTAACACTTCGGATGAAGTATTTTCCATCGTTCCTGGCGGGTCGGCCCCTACTTCTCGGTGGGCACATTATATACGTCTATATCGTAATATAACATAACCTAACCCATCTAGCCCCTCGGTGATAATGTTTTACAGAACCCCGGTCGTGTCGGCCCGTACTTCTCGGTGGGGTCATTATATACGTCTATAACGTTATATATTCCATCCTAAGGCAACCTAACATCTCGCATGTAGTATTTTACAACATTCCAGGCGGTTCGGCCCCTACTTCTCGGTGGGCACATTATATTCGTCTATAACGTAATATAACGTGACCTAACCCATCCAGCCCCTCGCTTGTAACGATTTACAGAATCCCGTTCTTGACGGCCCGTACTTCTCGGTGGGGGCATTATATACGTCTATAACGTTATATATGCCAACCTAAGGCAACCTAACACTTCGGATGTAGTATTTTCCAACGTTCCTGGCGGGTCGGCCCCTACTTCTCGGTGGGCACATTATATACGTCTATATCGTAATATAACATAACCTAAACCATCTAGCCCCTCGGTGATAATGTTTTACAGAACCCCGGTCGTGTCGGCCCGTACTTCTCGGTGGGGTCATTATATACTTCTATAACGTTATATATCCCAACCTAACGCAACCTAACATCTCGGATGTAGTATTTTCCAACATTCCTGGCGGGTCGGCCCCTACTTCTCGGTGGGCACATTATATACGTCTATAACGCAATATAACATAACCTAACCCATCTAGCCCCTCGCTTGTAATGTTTTACAGAATCCCGTTCGTGACGGCCCGTACTTCTCGGTGGGAACATTATATACGTCTATAACGTTATATACGCCAACCTAAGGCAACCTAACACTTCGGATGTAGTATTTTCCATCGTTCCTGGCGGGTCGGCCCCTACTTCACGGTGGGAACATTATATTCGTCTATATCGCAATATAACCTAAGCTAACCCATCTAGCCCCTCGGTGATAATGTTTTACAGAATCCCGTTCGTGTCGGCCCATACTTCTCCGTGGGGACATTATATACGTCTATAACGTTATATATCCCAACCTAAGGCAACCTAACATCTCGGATGTAGTATTTTCCAACATTCCAGGCGGGTCGGACCCTATTTCTCGGTGGGAACATTATATACGTCTATATCGCAATATAACCAAACCTAACCCATCTAGAACCACGGTGATAATGTTTTACAGAATCCCGGTCGTGACGGGCCGTACATCTCCGTGGGGACATCATATACGTCTATAACGTTATATATCCTAACCCTGAGACAACCTAACACTTCGGATGAAGTATTTTCCAACGTTCCTGGCGGGTCGGCCCCTACTTCACGGTGGGAACATTATATACGTCTATAACGCAATATAACCTAACCTAACCCATCTAGACCCTCGGTGATAATGTTTTACAGAATCCCGGTCGTGTCGGCCCGTATTTCTCGGTGGGGTCATTATATACGCCTATAACGATATATATTCTAACCTAAGGCAACCTAATATCTCGGATGTAGTATTTTACAACATTCCAGGCGGGTCGGCCCCTACTTCTCGGTGGACACATTATAGTCGTCTATAACGTAATATAACGTAACCTAACCCATCCAGCCCCTCGCTTGTAATGTTTTACAGAATCCCGTTCGTGACGGCCCGTACTTCTCGGTGGGGACATTATATACGTCTATAACGTTATATATGCCAACCTAAGACAACCTAACACTTCGGATTTAGTATTTTCCAACGTTCCTGGCGGGTCGGCCCCTACTTTTCGGTGGGAACATTATATACGTCTATATCGTAATATAACCTAACCTAACCCATCTAGCCCTCTGTGATAATGTTTTACAGAATCCCGGTCGTGTCGGCCCGTACTTCTCGGTGGGGTCATTATATACTTCTATAACGTTATATATCCCAACCTAAGGCAACCTAACATCTCGGATGTAGTATTTTCCAACATTCCTGGCGGGTCGGCCCCTACTTCTCGGTGGGAACATTATATACGTCTATAACGCAATATGACCTAACCTAACCCATCTAGCCCCTCGGTGATAATGTTTTACAGAATCCCGTTCGTGTCGGCCCGTACATCTCCGTGGGGACATCATATACGTCTATAACATTATATATCCTAACCTGAGACAACCTAACACTTCGGATGAAGTATTTTCCATCGTTCCTGGCGGGTCGGCCCCTACTTCTCGGTGGGCACATTATATACGTCTATATCGTAATATAACATAACCTAACCCATCTAGCCCCTCGGTGATAATGTTTTACAGAACCCCGGTCGTGTCGGCCCGTACTTCTCGGTGGGGTCATTATATACGTCTATAACGTTATATATCCCAACCTAAGGCAACCTAACATCTCGGATGTAGTGTTTTCCAACATTCCAGGCGGGTAGGCCCCTACTTCTCGGTGGGAACATTATATACGTCTATGTCGTAATATAACCTAACCTAACCCATCTAGACCCACGGTGATAATGTTTTACAGAATCCCGGTCGTGTCGGCCCGTACTTCTCGGTGGGGTCATTATATACGCCTATAACGATATATATTCCAACCTAAGGCAACCTAATATCTCGGATGTAGTATTTTACAACATTCCAGGCGGGTCGGCCCCTACTTCTCGGTGGGCACATTATAGTCGTCTATAACGTAATATAACGTAACCTAACCCATCCAGCCCCTCGCTTGTAATGTTTTACAGAATCCCGTTCGTGACGGCCCGTACTTCTCGGTGGGGACATTATATACGTCTATAACGTTATATATGCCAACCTAAGGCAACCTAACACTTCGGATGTAGTATTTTCCAACGTTCCTGGCGGGTCGGCCCCTACTTCACGGTGGGAACATTATATACGTCTATGTCGTAATATAACCTAACCTAACCCATCTAGACCCACGGTGATAATGTTTTACAGAATCCCGTTCGTGACGGCCCATACTTTTCCGTGGGGACATTATATACATCCATAACGTTATATATCCTAACCTAAGGCAAACTAACACTTCGGATGTAGTATTTTCCAACGATCCTGGCGGGTCCGCCCGTACATCTCCGTGGTGACATTATATACGTCTATAACGTTATATATCCTAAACTGAGGCAACCTAACACTTCGGATGAAGTATTTTCCAACGTTCCTGGCGGGTCGGCCCCTACTTCTCGGTGGGCACATTATATACGTCTATATCGTAATATAACATAACCTAACCCATCTAGCCCCTCGGTGATAATGTTTTACAGAACCCCGGTCGTGTCGGCCCGTACTTCTCGGTGGGGTCATTATATACGTCTATAACGTTATATAACCTAACCTAACCCATCTAGCCCCTCGGTGATAATGTTTTACAGAATCCCGTTCGTGTCGGCCCCTACTTCTCGGTGGGCACATTATATTCGTCTATAACGTAATATAACGTGACCTAACCCATCTAGACCCTCGGTGATAATGTTTTACAGAATCCCGGTCGTTTCGGCCCGTACTTCTCGGTGGGGTCATTATATACGCCTATAACGATATATATTCTAACCTAAGGCAACCTAATATCTCGGATGTAGTATTTTACAACATTCCAGGCGGGTCGGCCCCTACTTCTCGGTGGACACATTATAGTCGTCTATAACGTAATATAACGTAACCTAACCCATCCAGCCCCTCGCTTGTAATGTTTTACAGAATCCCGTTCGTGACGGCCCGTACTTCTCGGTGGGGACATTATATACGTCTATAACGTTATATATGCCAACCTAAGGCAACCTAACACTTCGGATTTAGTATTTTCCAACGTTCCTGGCGGGTCGGCCCCTACTTTTCGGTGGGAACATTATATACGTCTATATCGTAATATAACCTAACCTAACCCATCTAGCCCTCTGTGATAATGTTTTACAGAATCCCGGTCGTGTCGGCCCGTACTTCTCGGTGGGGTCATTATATACTTCTATAACGTTATATATCCCAACCTAAGGCAACCTAACATCTCGGATGTAGTATTTTCCAACATTCCTGGCGGGTCGGCCCCTACTTCTCGGTGGGAACATTATATACGTCTATAACGCAATATGACCTAACCTAATCCATCTAGCCCCTCGGTGATAATGTTTTACAGAATCCCGTTCGTGTCGGCCCGTACATCTCCGTGGGGACATCATATACGTCTATAACATTATATATCCTAACCTGAGACAACCTAACACTTCGGATGAAGTATTTTCCATCGTTCCTGCTGGGTCGGCCCCTACTTCTCGGTGGGCACATTATATACGTCTATATCGTAATATAACATAACCTAACCCATCTAGCCCCTCGGTGATAATGTTTTACAGAACCCCGGTCGTGTCGGCCCGTACTTCTCGGTGGGGTCATTATATACGTCTATAACGTTATATATCCCAACCTAAGGCAACCTAACATCTCGGATGTAGTATTTTCCAACATTCCAGGCGGGTAGGCCCCTACTTCTCGGTGGGAACATTATATACGTCTATGTCGTAATATAACCTAACCTAACCCATCTAGACCCACGGTGATAATGTTTTACAGAATCCCGGTCGTGTCGGCCCGTACTTCTCGGTGGGGTCATTATATACGCCTATAACGATATGTATTCCAACCTAAGGCAACCTAATATCTCGGATGTAGTATTTTACAACATTCCAGGCGGGTCGGCCCCTACTTCTCGGTGGGCACATTATAGTCGTCTATAACGTAATATAACGTAACCTAACACATCCAGCCCCTCGCTTGTAATGTTTTACAGAATCCCGTTCGTGACGGCCCGTACTTCTCGGTGGGGACATTATATACGTCTATAACGTTATATACGCCAACCTAAGGCAACCTAACACTTCGGATGTAGTATTTTCCATCGTTCCTGGCGGGTCGGCCCCTACTTCACGGTGGGAACATTATATTCGTCTATATCGCAATATAACCTAAGCTAACCCATCTAGCCCCTCGGTGATAATGTTTTACAGAATCCCGTTCGTGTCGGCCCATACTTCTCCGTGGGGACATTGTATACGTCTATAACGTTATATATCCCAACCTAAGGCAACCTAACATCTCGGATGTAGTATTTTCCAACATTCCAGGCGGGTCGGACCCTACTTCTCGGTGGGAACATTATATACGTCTATATCGCAATATAACCAAACCTAACCCATCTAGACCCACGGTGATAATGTTTTACAGAATCCCGGTCGCGACGGGCCGTACATCTCCGTGGGGACATCATATACGTCTATAACATTATATATCCTAACCCTGAGACAACCTAACACTTCGGATGAAGTATTTTCCAACGTTCCTGGCGGGTCGGCCCCTACTTCTCGGTGGGAACATTATATACGTCTATGTCGTAATATAACCTAACCTAACCCATCTAGACCCACGGTGATAATGTTTTACAGAATCCCGGTCGTGTCGGCCCGTACTTCTCGGTGGGGTCATTATATACGCCTATAACGATATATATTCCAACCTAAGGCAACCTAATATCTCGGATGTAGTATTTTACAACATTCCAGG
The DNA here is from genome assembly GCA_963969225.1 of Xylocopa violacea. NCBI lineage: Eukaryota > Metazoa > Arthropoda > Insecta > Hymenoptera > Apidae > Xylocopa > Xylocopa violacea. Next base: position 7,402,876 of record CAXAJV010000011.1, on the reverse strand, counting down.
CGGGTCGGCCCCTACTTCTCGGTGGGCACATTATAGTCGTCTATAACGTAATATAACGTAACCTAACACATCCAGCCCCTCGCTTGTAATGTTTTACAGAATCCCGTTCGTGACGGCCCGTACTTCTCGGTGGGGACATTATATACGTCTATAACGTTATATACGCCAACCTAAGGCAACCTAACACTTCGGATGTAGTATTTTCCATCGTTCCTGGCGGGTCGGCCCCTACTTCACGGTGGGAACATTATATTCGTCTATATCGCAATATAACCTAAGCTAACCCATCTAGCCCCTCGGTGATAATGTTTTACAGAATCCCGTTCGTGTCGGCCCATACTTCTCCGTGGGGACATTGTATACGTCTATAACGTTATATATCCCAACCTAAGGCAACCTAACATCTCGGATGTAGTATTTTCCAACATTCCAGGCGGGTCGGACCCTACTTCTCGGTGGGAACATTATATACGTCTATATCGCAATATAACCAAACCTAACCCATCTAGACCCACGGTGATAATGTTTTACAGAATCCCGGTCGCGACGGGCCGTACATCTCCGTGGGGACATCATATACGTCTATAACATTATATATCCTAACCCTGAGACAACCTAACACTTCGGATGAAGTATTTTCCAACGTTCCTGGCGGGTCGGCCCCTACTTCTCGGTGGGCACATTATATACGTCTATATCGTAATATAACATAACCTAACCCATCTAGCCCCTCGGTGATAATGTTTTACAGAATCACGGTCGTGTCGGCCCATACTTCTCCGTGGGGACATTATATACATCCATAACGTTATATATCCTAACCTAAGGCAACCTAACACTTCGGATGTAGTATTTTCCAACGTTCCTGGCGGGTCGGCCCCTACTTCTCGGAGGGAACATTATATACGTCTATATCGTAATATAACCTAACCGAACCCATCTAGCCCTCTGTGATAGTGTTTTACAGAATCCCGGTCGTGTCGGCCCGTACTTCTCGGTGGGGTCATTATATACGCCTATAACGATATATATTCTAACCTAAGGCAACCTAATATCTCGGATGTAGTATTTTACAACATTCCAGGCGGGTCGGCCCCTACTTCTCGGTGGGCACATTATATTCGTCTATAACGTAATATAACGTGACCTAACCCATCCAGCCCCTCGCTTGTAATGATTTACAGAATCCCGTTCTTGACGGCCCGTACTTCTCGGTGGGGACATTATATACGTCTATAACGTTATATATGCCAACCTAAGGCAACCTAACATATCGGATGTAGTATTTTACGACAATCCAGGCGGGTCGGCCCCTACTTCTCGGTGGGCACATTATATTCGTCTATAACGTAATATAGCGTAACCTAACCCATCTAGCCCCTCGGTGATAATGTTTTACAGAATCCCGTTCGTGTCGGCCCATACTTCTCCGTGGGGACATCATATACGTCTATAACGTTATATATCCTAACCTGAGACAACCTAACACTTCGGATGAAGTATTTTCCAACGTTCCTGGCGGGTCGGCCCCTACTTCTCGGTGGGCACATTATATACGTCTATATCGTAATATAACGTAACCTAACCCATCTAGCCCCTCGGTGATAATGTTTTACAGAACTCCGGTCGTGTCGGCCCGTACTTCTCGGTGGGGTCATTATATACGTCTATAACGTTATATATTCCAACCTAAGGCAACCTAACATATCGGATGTAGTATTTTACGACAATCCAGGCGGGTCGGCCCCTACTTCTCGGTAGGCACATTGTATACGTCTATATCGTAATATAACATAACCTAACCCATCTAGCCCCTCTGTGATAGTGTTTTACAGAATCCCGGTCGTGTCGGCCCGTACTTCTCTGTGGGGTCATTATATACTTCTATAACGTTATATATCCCAACCTAAGGCAACCTAACATCTCGGATGTAGTATTTTCCAACATTCCTGGCGGGTCGGCCCCTACTTCTCGGTGGGAACATTATATACGTCTATAACGCAATATAACATAACCTAACCCATCTAGCCCCTCGCTTGTAATGTTTTACAGAATCCCGTTCGTGACGGCCCGTACTTCTCGGTGGGGACATTATATACGTCTATAACGTTATATATCCCAACCTAAGGCAACCTAACATCTCGGATGTAGTATTTTCCAACATTCCAGGCGGGTCGGACCCTACTTCTCGGTGGGAACATTATATACGTCTATATCGCAATATAACCAAACCTAACCCATCTAGACCCACGGTGATAATGTTTTACAGAATCCCGGTCGTGACGGGCCGTACATCTCCGTGGGGACATCATATACGTCTATAACGTTATATATCCTAACCCTGAGACAACCTAACACTTCGGATGAAGTATTTTCCAACGTTCCTGGCGGGTCGGCCCCTACTTCACGGTGGGAACATTATATACGTCTATAACGCAATATAACGTAACCTAACCCATCCAGCCCCTCGCTTGTAATGTTTTACAGAATCCCGTTCGTGTCGGCCCCTACTTCTCGGTGGGCACATTATATTCGTCTATAACGTAATATAACGTGACCTAACCCATCCAGCCCCTCGCTTGTAATGATTTACAGAATCCCGTTCTTGACGGCCCGTACTTCTCGGTGGGGACATTATATACGTCTATAACGTTATATATGCCAACCTAAGGCAACCTAACACTTCGGATGTAGTATTTTCCATCGTTCCTGGCGGGTCGGCCCCTACTTCACGGTGGGAACATTATATTCGTCTATATCGCAATATAACCTAAGCTAACCCATCTAGCCCCTCGGTGATAATGTTTTACAGAATCCCGGTCGTGTCGGCCCGTACTTCTCGGTGGAGTTATTATATACTTCTATAACGTTATATATCCCAACCTAAGGCAACCTAACATCTCGGATGTAGTATTTTCCAACATTCCAGGCGGGTAGGCCCCTACTTCTCGGTGGGAACATTATATACGTCTATGTCGTAATATAGCCTAACCTAACCCATCTAGACCCACGGTGATAATGTTTTACAGAATCCCGGTCGTGTCGGCCCGTACTTCTCGGTGCGGTCATTATATACGCCTATAACGATATATATTCCAACCTAAGGCAACCTAATATCTCGGATGTAGTATTTTACAACATTCCAGGCGGGTCGGCCCCTACTTCTCGGTGGGCACATTATAGTCGTCTATAACGTAATATAACGTAACCTAACCCATCCAGCCCCTCGCTTGTAATGTTTTACAGAATCCCGTTCGTGACGGCCCGTACTTCTCGGTGGGGATATTATATACGTCTATAACGTTATATATGCCAACCTAAGGCAGCCTAACACTTCGGATGTAGTATTTTCCATCGTTCCTGGCGGGTCGGCCCCTACTTCACGGTGGGAACATTATATTCGTCTATATCGCAATATAACCTAAGCTAACCCGTCTAGCCCCTCGGTGATAATGTTTTACAGACTCCCGTTCGTGTCGGCCCGTACATCTCCGTGGGGACATCATATACGTCTATAAAGTTATATATCCTAACCTGAGACAACCTAACACTTCGGATGAAGTATTTTCCAACGTTCCTGGCGGGTCGGCCCCTACTTCTCGGTGGGCACATTATATACGTCTATATCGTAATATAACATAACCTAACCCATCTAGCCCCTCGGTGATAATGTTTTACAGAACCCCGGTCGTGTCGGCCCGTACTTCTCGGTGGGGTCATTATATACGTGTATAACGTTATATATTCCATCCTAAGGCAACCTAACATCTCGCATGTAGTATTTTACAACATTCCAGGCGGTTCGGCCCCTACTTCTCGGTGGGCACATTATATATGTCTATATCGTAATATAACATAACCTAACCCATCTAGCCCCTCGGTGATAATGTTTTACAGAACCCCGGTCGTGTCGGCCCGTACTTCTCGGTGGGGTCATTATATACGTCTATAACGTTATATATTCCAACCTAAGGCGACCTAACATCTCGGATGTAGTATTTTACGACAATCCAGGCGGGTCGGCCCCTACTTCTCGGTGGGCACATTATATTCGTCTATAACGTAATATAACGTAACCTAACCCATCCAGCCCCTCGCTTGTAATGTTTTACAGAATCCCGTTCGTGTCGGCCCGTACATCTCCGTGGGGACATTATATACGTCTATAGCGTTATATATCCTATCCTAAGGCAACCTAACGCTTCGGATGAAGTATTTTCCAACGTTCCAGGCGGGCGGTCCCTATTTCTCGGTGGGAACATTATATTCGTCTATAACGTAATATAGCGTAACCTAACCCATCTAGCCCCTCGGTGATAATGTTTTACAGAACCCCGGTCGTGTCGGCCCGTACTTCTCGGTGGGGTCATTATATACGTCTATAACGTTATATATTCCATCCTAAGGCAACCTAACATCTCGCATGTAGTATTTTACAACATTCCAGGCGGTTCGGCCCCTACTTCTCGGTGGGCACATTATATACGTCTATATCGTAATATAACATAACCTAACCCATCTAGCCCCTCGGTGATAATGTTTTACAGAATCCCGTTCGTGACGGCCCGTACTTCTCGGTGGACACATTATATACGTCTATAACGTTATATATGCCAACCTAAGGCAACCTAACACTTCGGATGTAGTATTTTCCAACGTTCCTGGCGGGTCGGCCCCTACTTCACGGTGGGAATGTTATATTCGTCTATATCGCAATATAACCTAAGCTAACCCATCTAGCACCTCGGTGATAATGTTTTACAGAATCCCGTTCGTGACGGCCCATACTTTTCCGTGGGGACATTATATACATCCATAACGTTATATATCCTAACCTAAGGCAACCTAACACTTCGGATGTAGTATTTTCCAACGATCCTGGCGGGTCCGCCCGTACATCTCCGTGGTGACATTATATACGTCTATAACGTTATATATCCTAAACTGACGCAACCTAACACTTCGGATGAAGTATTTTCCAACGTTCCTGGCGGGTCGGCCCCTACTTCTCGGTGGGCAAGTTATATACGTCTATGTCGTAATACAACCTAACCTAACCCATCTAGCGCCTCGGTGATAATGTCTGAGAGAATCCCGTTCGTGTCGGCCCGTACATCTCCGTTGGGACATTATATACGTCTATAACGTTATATATCCTAACCTGAGGCAACCTAACACTTCGGATGAAGTATTTTCCAACGTTCCTGACGGGGCGGCCCCTACTTCTCGGTGGGAACATTATATACGTCTATAACGCAATATAGCCTAACCTAACCCATCTAGCCCCTCGGTGATAATGTTTTAGAGAATCCCGTTCGTGTCGGCCCGTACATCTCCGTGGTGACATTATATACGTCTATAACGTTATATATCCCAACCTAAGGCAACCTAACATCTCGGATGTAGTGTTTTACAACATTCCAGGCGGGTCGGCCCCTACTTCTCGGTGGGCACATTATATACGTCTATATCGTAATATAACATAACCTAACCCATCTAGCCCCTCGGTGATAATGTTTTACAGAACCCCGGTCGTGTCGGCCCGTACTTCTCGGTGGGGTCATTATATACGTCTACAACGTTATATATTCCAACCTAAGGCAACCTAACATCTCGGATGTAGTATTTTACGACATTCCAGGCGGGTCGGCCCTTACTTCTCGGTGGGCACATTATATTCGTCTATAACGTAATATAACGTAACCTAACCCATCCAGCCCCTCTCTTGTAATGTTTTACAGAATCCCGTTCGTGACGGCCCTTACTTCTCGGTGGGGACATTATATACGTCTATAACGTTATATATGCCAACCTAAGGCAACCTAACACTTCGGATGTAGTATTTTCCAACGTTCCTGGCGGGTCCGCCCCTACTTCACGGTGGGAACATTATATTCGTCTATATCGCAATATAACCTAACTTAAACCATCTAGCCCCTCGGTGATAATGTTTTACAGAATCCCGTTCGTGTCGGCCCGTACATCGCCGTGGGGACATTATATACTTCTATAACGTTATATATCCCAACCTAAGGCAACCTAACATCTCGGATGTAGTATTTTCCAACATTCCAGGAGGGTCGGCCCCTACTTCTCGGTGGGAACATTCTATACGTCTATATCGCAATATAACCAAACCTAACCCATCTAGCCCCTCGGTGATAATGTTTTACAGAATCCCGTTCGTGTCGGCCCATACTTCTCCGTGGGGACATTATATACGTCTATAACGTTATATATCCTAACCTAAGGCAACCTAACACTTCGGATGTAGTATTTTCCAACATTCCAGGCGGGTCGGCCCCTACTTCTCGGTGGGAACATTATATACGTCTATATCGCAATATAACCAAACCTAACCCATCTAGACCCACGGTGATAATGTTTTACTGAATCCCGTTCGTGTCGGCCCGTACATCTCCGTGGGGACATCATATACGTCTATAACGTTATATATCCTAAACTGAGGCAACCTAACACTTCGGATGAAGTATTTTCCAACGTTCCTGGCGGGTCGGCCCCTACTTCTCGGTGGGCACATTATATACGTCTATGTCGTAATACAACCTAACCTAACCCATCTAGCGCTTCGGTGATAATGTCTTAGAGAATCCCGTTCGTGTCGGCCCGTACATCTCCGTTGGGACATTATATACGTCTATAACGTTATATATCCTAACCTGAGGCAACCTAACACTTCGGATGAAGTATTTTCCAACGTTCCTGACGGGGCGGCCCCTACTTCTCGGTGGGAACATTATATACGTCTATAACGCAATATAACCTAACCTAACCCATCTAGCCCCTCGGTGATAATGTTTTAGAGAATCCCGTTCGTGTCGGCCCGTACATCTCCGTGGTGACATTATATACGTCTATAATGTTATATATCCCAACCTAAGGCAACCTAACATCTCGGATGTAGTGTTTTACAACATTCCAGGCGGGTCGGCCCCTACTTCTCGGTGGGCACATTATATACGTCTATATCGTAATATAACATAACCTAACCCATCTAGCCCCTCGGTGATAATGTTTTACAGAACCCCGGTCGTGTCGGCCCGTACTTCTCGGTGGGGTCATTATATACGTCTACAACGTTATATATTCCAACCTAAGGCAACCTAACATCTCGGATGTAGTATTTTACGACATTCCAGGCGGGTCGGCCCTTACTTCTCGGTGGGCACATTATATTCGTCTATAACGTAATATAACGTAACCTAACCCATCCAGCCCCTCGCTTGTAATGTTTTACAGAATCCCGTTCGTGACGGCCCTTACTTCTCGGTGGGGACATTATATACGTCTATAACGTTATATATGCCAACCTAAGGCAACCTAACACTTCGGATGTAGTATTTTCCAACGTTCCTGGCGGGTCGGCCCCTACTTCACGGTGGGAACATTATATTCGTCTGTATCGCAATATAACCTAACTTAAACCATCTAGCCCCTCGGTGATAATGTTTTACAGAATCCCGTTCGTGTCGGCCCGTACATCGCCGTGGGGACATTATATACTTCTATAACGTTATATATCCCAACCTAAGGCAACCTAACATCTCGGATGTAGTATTTTCCAACATTCCAGGCGGGTCGGCCCCTACTTCTCGGTGGGCACATTATATACGTCTATATCGCAATATAACCAAACCTAACCCATCTAGACCCACGGTGATAATGTTTTACAGAATCCCGGTCGTGACGGGCCGTACATCTCCGTGGGGACATCATGTACGTCTATAACGTTATATATCCTAACCCTGAGACAACCTAACACTTCGGATGAAGTATTTTCCAACGTTCCTGGCGGGTCGGCCCCTACTTTACGGTGGGAACATTATATACGTCTATATCGTAATATAACCTAACCTAACCCATCTAGCCCTCTGTGATAGTGTTTTACAGAATCCCGGTCGTGTCGGCCCGTACTTCTCGGTGGGGTCATTATATACGCCTATAACGATATATATTCTAACCTAAGGCAACCTAATATCTCGGATGTAGTATTTTACAACATTCCAGGCGGGTCGGCCCCTACTTCTCGGTGGACACATTATAGTCGTCTATAACGTAATATAACGTAACCTAACCCATCCAGCCCCTCGCTTGTAATGTTTTACAGAATCCCGTTCGTGACGGCCCGTACTTCTCGGTGGGGACATTATATACGTCTATAACGTTATATATGCCAACCTAAGGCAACCTAACACTTCGGATTTAGTATTTTCCAACGTTCCTGGCGGGTCGGCCCCTACTTTTCGGTGGGAACATTATATACGTCTATATCGTAATATAACCTAACCTAACCCATCTAGCCCTCTGTGATAATGTTTTACAGAATCCCGGTCGTGTCGGCCCGTACTTCTCGGTGGGGTCATTATATACTTCTATAACGTTATATATCCCAACCTAAGGCAACCTAACATCTCGGATGTAGTATTTTCCAACATTCCAGGCGGGTCGGCCCTTACTTCTCGGTGGGCACATTATATTCGTCTATAACGTAATATAACGTAACCTAACCCATCCAGCCCCTCGCTTGTAATGTTTTACAGAATCCCGTTCGTGACGGCCCTTACTTCTCGGTGGGGACATTATATACGTCTATAACGTTATATATGCCAACCTAAGGCAACCTAACACTTCGGATGTAGTATTTTCCAACGTTCCTGGCGGGTCGGCCCCTACTTCACGGTGGGAACATTATATTCGTCTATATCGCAATATAACCTAACTTAAACCATCTAGCCCCTCGGTGATAATGTTTTACAGAATCCCGTTCGTGTCGGCCCGTACATCGCCGTGGGGACATTATATACTTCTATAACGTTATATATCCCAACCTAAGGCAACCTAACATCTCGGATGTAGTATTTTCCAACATTCCAGGCGGGTAGGCCCCTACTTCTCGGTGGGAACATTATATACGTCTATGTCGTAATATAACCTAACCTAACCCATCTAGACCCACGGTGATAATGTTTTACAGAATCCCGGTCGTGTCGGCCCGTACTTCTCGGTGGGGTCATTATATACGCCTATAACGATATATATTCCAACCTAAGGCAACCTAATATCTCGGATGTAGTATTTTACAACATTCCAGGCGGGTCGGCCCCTACTTCTCGGTGGGCACATTATAGTCGTCTATAACGTAATATAACGTAACCTAACCCATCCAGCCCCTCGCTTGTAATGTTTTACAGAATCCCGTTCGTGACGGCCCGTACTTCTCGGTGGGGACATTATATACGTCTATAACGTTATATATGCCAACCTAAGGCAGCCTAACACTTCGGATGTAGTATTTTCCATCGTTCCTGGCGGGTCGGCCCCTACTTCACGGTGGGAACATTATATTCGTCTATATCGCAATATAACCTAAGCTAACCCATCTAGCACCTCGGTGATAATGTTTTACAGAATCCCGTTCGTGACGGCCCATACTTTTCCGTGGGGACATTATATACATCCATAACGTTATATATCCTAACCTAAGGCAAACTAACACTTCGGATGTAGTATTTTCCAACGATCCTGGCGGGTCCGCCCGTACATCTCCGTGGTGACATTATATACGTCTATAACGTTATATATCCTAAACTGAGGCAACCTAACACTTCGGATGAAGTATTTTCCAACGTTCCTGGCGGGTCGGCCCCTACTTCTCGGTGGGCACATTATATACGTCTATATCGTAATATAACATAACCTAACCCATCTAGCCCCTCGGTGATAATGTTTTACAGAACCCCGGTCGTGTCGGCCCGTACTTCTCGGTGGGGTCATTATATACGTCTATAACGTTATATAACCTAACCTAACCCATCTAGCCCCTCGGTGATAATGTTTTACAGAATCCCGTTCGTGTCGGCCCCTACTTCTCGGTGGGCACATTATATTCGTCTATAACGTAATATAACGTGACCTAACCCATCTAGACCCTCGGTGATAATGTTTTACAGAATCCCGGTCGTTTCGGCCCGTACTTCTCGGTGGGGTCATTATATACGCCTATAACGATATATATTCTAACCTAAGGCAACCTAATATCTCGGATGTAGTATTTTACAACATTCCAGGCGGGTCGGCCCCTACTTCTCGGTGGACACATTATAGTCGTCTATAACGTAATATAACGTAACCTAACCCATCCAGCCCCTCGCTTGTAATGTTTTACAGAATCCCGTTCGTGACGGCCCGTACTTCTCGGTGGGGACATTATATACGTCTATAACGTTATATATGCCAACCTAAGGCAACCTAACACTTCGGATTTAGTATTTTCCAACGTTCCTGGCGGGTCGGCCCCTACTTTTCGGTGGGAACATTATATACGTCTATATCGTAATATAACCTAACCTAACCCATCTAGCCCTCTGTGATAATGTTTTACAGAATCCCGGTCGTGTCGGCCCGTACTTCTCGGTGGGGTCATTATATACTTCTATAACGTTATATATCCCAACCTAAGGCAACCTAACATCTCGGATGTAGTATTTTCCAACATTCCTGGCGGGTCGGCCCCTACTTCTCGGTGGGAACATTATATACGTCTATAACGCAATATGACCTAACCTAATCCATCTAGCCCCTCGGTGATAATGTTTTACAGAATCCCGTTCGTGTCGGCCCGTACATCTCCGTGGGGACATCATATACGTCTATAACATTATATATCCTAACCTGAGACAACCTAACACTTCGGATGAAGTATTTTCCATCGTTCCTGCTGGGTCGGCCCCTACTTCTCGGTGGGCACATTATATACGTCTATATCGTAATATAACATAACCTAACCCATCTAGCCCCTCGGTGATAATGTTTTACAGAACCCCGGTCGTGTCGGCCCGTACTTCTCGGTGGGGTCATTATATACGTCTATAACGTTATATATCCCAACCTAAGGCAACCTAACATCTCGGATGTAGTATTTTCCAACATTCCAGGCGGGTAGGCCCCTACTTCTCGGTGGGAACATTATATACGTCTATGTCGTAATATAACCTAACCTAACCCATCTAGACCCACGGTGATAATGTTTTACAGAATCCCGGTCGTGTCGGCCCGTACTTCTCGGTGGGGTCATTATATACGCCTATAACGATATATATTCCAACCTAAGGCAACCTAATATCTCGGATGTAGTATTTTACAACATTCCAGGCGGGTCGGCCCCTACTTCTCGGTGGGCACATTATAGTCGTCTATAACGTAATATAACGTAACCTAACACATCCAGCCCCTCGCTTGTAATGTTTTACAGAATCCCGTTCGTGACGGCCCGTACTTCTCGGTGGGGACATTATATACGTCTATAACGTTATATACGCCAACCTAAGGCAACCTAACACTTCGGATGTAGTATTTTCCATCGTTCCTGGCGGGTCGGCCCCTACTTCACGGTGGGAACATTATATTCGTCTATATCGCAATATAACCTAAGCTAACCCATCTAGCCCCTCGGTGATAATGTTTTACAGAATCCCGTTCGTGTCGGCCCATACTTCTCCGTGGGGACATTGTATACGTCTATAACGTTATATATCCCAACCTAAGGCAACCTAACATCTCGGATGTAGTATTTTCCAACATTCCAGGCGGGTCGGACCCTACTTCTCGGTGGGAACATTATATACGTCTATATCGCAATATAACCAAACCTAACCCATCTAGACCCACGGTGATAATGTTTTACAGAATCCCGGTCGCGACGGGCCGTACATCTCCGTGGGGACATCATATACGTCTATAACATTATATATCCTAACCCTGAGACAACCTAACACTTCGGATGAAGTATTTTCCAACGTTCCTGGCGGGTCGGCCCCTACTTCTCGGTGGGCACATTATATACGTCTATATCGTAATATAACATAACCTAACCCATCTAGCCCCTCGGTGATAATGTTTTACAGAATCACGGTCGTGTCGGCCCATACTTCTCCGTGGGGACATTATATACATCCATAACGTTATATATCCTAACCTAAGGCAACCTAACACTTCGGATGTAGTATTTTCCAACGTTCCTGGCGGGTCGGCCCCTACTTCTCGGAGGGAACATTATATACGTCTATATCGTAATATAACCTAACCGAACCCATCTAGCCCTCTGTGATAGTGTTTTACAGAATCCCGGTCGTGTCGGCCCGTACTTCTCGGTGGGGTCATTATATACGCCTATAACGATATATATTCTAACCTAAGGCAACCTAATATCTCGGATGTAGTATTTTACAACATTCCAGGCGGGTCGGCCCCTACTTCTCGGTGGGCACATTATATTCGTCTATAACGTAATATAACGTGACCTAACCCATCCAGCCCCTCGCTTGTAATGATTTACAGAATCCCGTTCTTGACGGCCCGTACTTCTCGGTGGGGACATTATATACGTCTATAACGTTATATATGCCAACCTAAGGCAACCTAACATATCGGATGTAGTATTTTACGACAATCCAGGCGGGTCGGCCCCTACTTCTCGGTGGGCACATTATATTCGTCTATAACGTAATATAGCGTAACCTAACCCATCTAGCCCCTCGGTGATAATGTTTTACAGAATCCCGTTCGTGTCGGCCCATACTTCTCCGTGGGGACATCATATACGTCTATAACGTTATATATCCTATCCTAAGGCAACCTAACGCTTCGGATGAAGTATTTTCCAACGTTCCAGGCGGGCGGTCCCTATTTCTCGGTGGGAACATTATATTCGTCTATAACGTAATATAGCGTAACCTAACCCATCTAGCCCCTCGGTGATAATGTTTTACAGAACCCCGGTCGTGTCGGCCCGTACTTCTCGGTGGGGTCATTATATACGTCTATAACGTTATATATTCCATCCTAAGGCAACCTAACATCTCGCATGTAGTATTTTACAACATTCCAGGCGGTTCGGCCCCTACTTCTCGGTGGGCACATTATATACGTCTATATCGTAATATAACATAACCTAACCCATCTAGCCCCTCGGTGATAATGTTTTACAGAATCCCGTTCGTGACGGCCCGTACTTCTCGGTGGACACATTATATACGTCTATAACGTTATATATGCCAACCTAAGGCAACCTAACACTTCGGATGTAGTATTTTCCAACGTTCCTGGCGGGTCGGCCCCTACTTCACGGTGGGAATGTTATATTCGTCTATATCGCAATATAACCTAAGCTAACCCATCTAGCCCCTCGGTGATAATGTTTTACAGAACTCCGGTCGTGTCGGCCCGTACTTCTCGGTGGGGTCATTATATACGTCTATAACGTTATATATTCCAACCTAAGGCAACCTAACATATCGGATGTAGTATTTTACGACAATCCAGGCGGGTCGGCCCCTACTTCTCGGTAGGCACATTGTATACGTCTATATCGTAATATAACATAACCTAACCCATCTAGCCCCTCTGTGATAGTGTTTTACAGAATCCCGGTCGTGTCGGCCCGTACTTCTCTGTGGGGTCATTATATACTTCTATAACGTTATATATCCCAACCTAAGGCAACCTAACATCTCGGATGTATTATTTTCCAACATTCCTGGCGGGTCGGCCCCTACTTCTCGGTGGGAACATTATATACGTCTATAACGCAATATAACATAACCTAACCCATCTAGCCCCTCGCTTGTAATGTTTTACAGAATCCCGTTCGTGACGGCCCGTACTTCTCGTTGGGGACATTATATACGTCTATAACGTTATATATCCCAACCTAAGGCAACCTAACATCTCGGATGTAGTATTTTCCAACATTCCAGGCGGGTCGGACCCTACTTCTCGGTGGGAACATTATATACGTCTATATCGCAATATAACCAAACCTAACCCATCTAGACCCACGGTGATAATGTTTTACAGAATCCCGGTCGTGACGGGCCGTACATCTCCGTGGGGACATCATATACGTCTATAACGTTATATATCCTAACCCTGAGACAACCTAACACTTCGGATGAAGTATTTTCCAACGTTCCTGGCGGGTCGGCCCCTACTTCACGGTGGGAACATTATATACGTCTATAACGCAATATAACGTAACCTAACCCATCCAGCCCCTCGCTTGTAATGTTTTACAGAATCCCGTTCGTGTCGGCCCCTACTTCTCGGTGGGCACATTATATTCGTCTATAACGTAATATAACGTGACCTAACCCATCCAGCCCCTCGCTTGTAATGATTTACAGAATCCCGTTCTTGACGGCCCGTACTTCTCGGTGGGGACATTATATACGTCTATAACGTTATATATGCCAACCTAAGGCAACCTAACACTTCGGATGTAGTATTTTCCATCGTTCCTGGCGGGTCGGCCCCTACTTCACGGTGGGAACATTATATTCGTCTATATCGCAATATAACCTAAGCTAACCCATCTAGCCCCTCGGTGATAATGTTTTACAGAATCCCGGTCGTGTCGGCCCGTACTTCTCGGTGGAGTTATTATATACTTCTATAACGTTATATATCCCAACCTAAGGCAACCTAACATCTCGGATGTAGTATTTTCCAACATTCCAGGCGGGTAGGCCCCTACTTCTCGGTGGGAACATTATATACGTCTATGTCGTAATATAGCCTAACCTAACCCATCTAGACCCACGGTGATAATGTTTTACAGAATCCCGGTCGTGTCGGCCCGTACTTCTCGGTGCGGTCATTATATACGCCTATAACGATATATATTCCAACCTAAGGCAACCTAATATCTCGGATGTAGTATTTTACAACATTCCAGGCGGGTCGGCCCCTACTTCTCGGTGGGCACATTATAGTCGTCTATAACGTAATATAACGTAACCTAACCCATCCAGCCCCTCGCTTGTAATGTTTTACAGAATCCCGTTCGTGACGGCCCGTACTTCTCGGTGGGGATATTATATACGTCTATAACGTTATATATGCCAACCTAAGGCAGCCTAACACTTCGGATGTAGTATTTTCCATCGTTCCTGGCGGGTCGGCCCCTACTTCACGGTGGGAACATTATATTCGTCTATATCGCAATATAACCTAAGCTAACCCGTCTAGCCCCTCGGTGATAATGTTTTACAGACTCCCGTTCGTGTCGGCCCGTACATCTCCGTGGGGACATCATATACGTCTATAAAGTTATATATCCTAACCTGAGACAACCTAACACTTCGGATGAAGTATTTTCCAACGTTCCTGGCGGGTCGGCCCCTACTTCTCGGTGGGCACATTATATACGTCTATATCGTAATATAACATAACCTAACCCATCTAGCCCCTCGGTGATAATGTTTTACAGAACCCCGGTCGTGTCGGCCCGTACTTCTCGGTGGGGTCATTATATACGTGTATAACGTTATATATTCCATCCTAAGGCAACCTAACATCTCGCATGTAGTATTTTACAACATTCCAGGCGGTTCGGCCCCTACTTCTCGGTGGGCACATTATATATGTCTATATCGTAATATAACATAACCTAACCCATCTAGCCCCTCGGTGATAATGTTTTACAGAACCCCGGTCGTGTCGGCCCGTACTTCTCGGTGGGGTCATTATATACGTCTATAACGTTATATATTCCAACCTAAGGCGACCTAACATCTCGGATGTAGTATTTTACGACAATCCAGGCGGGTCGGCCCCTACTTCTCGGTGGGCACATTATATTCGTCTATAACGTAATATAACGTAACCTAACCCATCCAGCCCCTCGCTTGTAATGTTTTACAGAATCCCGTTCGTGTCGGCCCGTACTTCTCGGTGGACACATTATATACGTCTATAACGTTATATATGCCAACCTAAGGCAACCTAACACTTCGGATGTAGTATTTTCCAACGTTCCTGGCGGGTCGGCCCCTACTTCACGGTGGGAATGTTATATTCGTCTATATCGCAATATAACCTAAGCTAACCCATCTAGCACCTCGGTGATAATGTTTTACAGAATCCCGTTCGTGACGGCCCATACTTTTCCGTGGGGACATTATATACATCCATAACGTTATATATCCTAACCTAAGGCAACCTAACACTTCGGATGTAGTATTTTCCAACGATCCTGGCGGGTCCGCCCGTACATCTCCGTGGTGACATTATATACGTCTATAACGTTATATATCCTAAACTGAGGCAACCTAACACTTCGGATGAAGTATTTTCCAACGTTCCTGGCGGGTCGGCCCCTACTTCTCGGTGGGCAAGTTATATACGTCTATGTCGTAATACAACCTAACCTAACCCATCTAGCGCCTCGGTGATAATGTCTGAGAGAATCCCGTTCGTGTCGGCCCGTACATCTCCGTTGGGACATTATATACGTCTATAACGTTATATATCCTAACCTGAGGCAACCTAACACTTCGGATGAAGTATTTTCCAACGTTCCTGACGGGGCGGCCCCTACTTCTCGGTGGGAACATTATATACGTCTATAACGCAATATAGCCTAACCTAACCCATCTAGCCCCTCGGTGATAATGTTTTAGAGAATCCCGTTCGTGTCGGCCCGTACATCTCCGTGGTGACATTATATACGTCTATAACGTTATATATCCCAACCTAAGGCAACCTAACATCTCGGATGTAGTGTTTTACAACATTCCAGGCGGGTCGGCCCCTACTTCTCGGTGGGCACATTATATACGTCTATATCGTAATGTAACATAACCTAACCCATCTAGCCCCTCGGTGATAATGTTTTACAGAACCCCGGTCGTGTCGGCCCGTACTTCTCGGTGGGGTCATTATATACGTCTACAACGTTATATATTCCAACCTAAGGCAACCTAACATCTCGGATGTAGTATTTTACGACATTCCAGGCGGGTCGGCCCTTACTTCTCGGTGGGCACATTATATTCGTCTATAACGTAATATAACGTAACCTAACCCATCCAGCCCCTCTCTTGTAATGTTTTACAGAATCCCGTTCGTGACGGCCCTTACTTCTCGGTGGGGACATTATATACGTCTATAACGTTATATATGCCAACCTAAGGCAACCTAACACTTCGGATGTAGTATTTTCCAACGTTCCTGGCGGGTCCGCCCCTACTTCACGGTGGGAACATTATATTCGTCTATATCGCAATATAACCTAACTTAAACCATCTAGCCCCTCGGTGATAATGTTTTACAGAATCCCGTTCGTGTCGGCCCGTACATCGCCGTGGGGACATTATATACTTCTATAACGTTATATATCCCAACCTAAGGCAACCTAACATCTCGGATGTAGTATTTTCCAACATTCCAGGAGGGTCGGCCCCTACTTCTCGGTGGGAACATTCTATACGTCTATATCGCAATATAACCAAACCTAACCCATCTAGCCCCTCGGTGATAATGTTTTACAGAATCCCGTTCGTGTCGGCCCATACTTCTCCGTGGGGACATTATATACGTCTATAACGTTATATATCCTAACCTAAGGCAACCTAACACTTCGGATGTAGTATTTTCCAACATTCCAGGCGGGTCGGCCCCTACTTCTCGGTGGGAACATTATATACGTCTATATCGCAATATAACCAAACCTAACCCATCTAGACCCACGGTGATAATGTTTTACTGAATCCCGTTCGTGTCGGCCCGTACATCTCCGTGGGGACATCATATACGTCTATAACGTTATATATCCTAAACTGAGGCAACCTAACACTTCGGATGAAGTATTTTCCAACGTTCCTGGCGGGTCGGCCCCTACTTCTCGGTGGGCACATTATATACGTCTATGTCGTAATACAACCTAACCTAACCCATCTAGCGCTTCGGTGATAATGTCTTAGAGAATCCCGTTCGTGTCGGCCCGTACATCTCCGTTGGGACATTATATACGTCTATAACGTTATATATCCTAACCTGAGGCAACCTAACACTTCGGATGAAGTATTTTCCAACGTTCCTGACGGGGCGGCCCCTACTTCTCGGTGGGAACATTATATACGTCTATAACGCAATATAACCTAACCTAACCCATCTAGCCCCTCGGTGATAATGTTTTAGAGAATCCCGTTCGTGTCGGCCCGTACATCTCCGTGGTGACATTATATACGTCTATAATGTTATATATCCCAACCTAAGGCAACCTAACATCTCGGATGTAGTGTTTTACAACATTCCAGGCGGGTCGGCCCCTACTTCTCGGTGGGCACATTATATACGTCTATATCGTAATATAACATAACCTAACCCATCTAGCCCCTCGGTGATAATGTTTTACAGAACCCCGGTCGTGTCGGCCCGTACTTCTCGGTGGGGTCATTATATACGTCTACAACGTTATATATTCCAACCTAAGGCAACCTAACATCTCGGATGTAGTATTTTACGACATTCCAGGCGGGTCGGCCCTTACTTCTCGGTGGGCACATTATATTCGTCTATAACGTAATATAACGTAACCTAACCCATCCAGCCCCTCGCTTGTAATGTTTTACAGAATCCCGTTCGTGACGGCCCTTACTTCTCGGTGGGGACATTATATACGTCTATAACGTTATATATGCCAACCTAAGGCAACCTAACACTTCGGATGTAGTATTTTCCAACGTTCCTGGCGGGTCGGCCCCTACTTCACGGTGGGAACATTATATTCGTCTATATCGCAATATAACCTAACTTAAACCATCTAGCCCCTCGGTGATAATGTTTTACAGAATCCCGTTCGTGTCGGCCCGTACATCGCCGTGGGGACATTATATACTTCTATAACGTTATATATCCCAACCTAAGGCAACCTAACATCTCGGATGTAGTATTTTCCAACATTCCAGGCGGGTCGGCCCCTACTTCTCGGTGGGCACATTATATACGTCTATATCGCAATATAACCAAACCTAACCCATCTAGACCCACGGTGATAATGTTTTACAGAATCCCGGTCGTGACGGGCCGTACATCTCCGTGGGGACATCATGTACGTCTATAACGTTATATATCCTAACCCTGAGACAACCTAACACTTCGGATGAAGTATTTTCCAACGTTCCTGGCGGGTCGGCCCCTACTTTACGGTGGGAACATTATATACGTCTATATCGTAATATAACCTAACCTAACCCATCTAGCCCTCTGTGATAGTGTTTTACAGAATCCCGGTCGTGTCGGCCCGTACTTCTCGGTGGGGTCATTATATACGCCTATAACGATATATATTCTAACCTAAGGCAACCTAATATCTCGGATGTAGTATTTTACAACATTCCAGGCGGGTCGGCCCCTACTTCTCGGTGGACACATTATAGTCGTCTATAACGTAATATAACGTAACCTAACCCATCCAGCCCCTCGCTTGTAATGTTTTACAGAATCCCGTTCGTGACGGCCCGTACTTCTCGGTGGGGACATTATATACGTCTATAACGTTATATATGCCAACCTAAGGCAACCTAACACTTCGGATTTAGTATTTTCCAACGTTCCTGGCGGGTCGGCCCCTACTTTTCGGTGGGAACATTATATACGTCTATATCGTAATATAACCTAACCTAACCCATCTAGCCCTCTGTGATAATGTTTTACAGAATCCCGGTCGTGTCGGCCCGTACTTCTCGGTGGGTTCATTATATACTTCTATAACGTTATATATCCCAACCTAAGGCAACCTAACATCTCGGATGTAGTATTTTCCAACATTCCAGGCGGGTCGGCCCTTACTTCTCGGTGGGCACATTATATTCGTCTATAACGTAATATAACGTAACCTAACCCATCCAGCCCCTCGCTTGTAATGTTTTACAGAATCCCGTTCGTGACGGCCCTTACTTCTCGGTGGGGACATTATATACGTCTATAACGTTATATATGCCAACCTAAGGCAACCTAACACTTCGGATGTAGTATTTTCCAACGTTCCTGGCGGGTCGGCCCCTACTTCACGGTGGGAACATTATATTCGTCTATATCGCAATATAACCTAACTTAAACCATCTAGCCCCTCGGTGATAATGTTTTACAGAATCCCGTTCGTGTCGGCCCGTACATCGCCGTGGGGACATTATATACTTCTATAACGTTATATATCCCAACCTAAGGCAACCTAACATCTCGGATGTAGTATTTTCCAACATTCCAGGCGGGTAGGCCCCTACTTCTCGGTGGGAACATTATATACGTCTATGTCGTAATATAACCTAACCTAACCCATCTAGACCCACGGTGATAATGTTTTACAGAATCCCGGTCGTGTCGGCCCGTACTTCTCGGTGGGGTCATTATATACGCCTATAACGATATATATTCCAACCTAAGGCAACCTAATATCTCGGATGTAGTATTTTACAACATTCCAGGCGGGTCGGCCCCTACTTCTCGGTGGGCACATTATAGTCGTCTATAACGTAATATAACGTAACCTAACCCATCCAGCCCCTCGCTTGTAATGTTTTACAGAATCCCGTTCGTGACGGCCCGTACTTCTCGGTGGGGACATTATATACGTCTATAACGTTATATATGCCAACCTAAGGCAGCCTAACACTTCGGATGTAGTATTTTCCATCGTTCCTGGCGGGTCGGCCCCTACTTCACGGTGGGAACATTATATTCGTCTATATCGCAATATAACCTAACCTAACCCATCTAGCACCTCGGTGATAATGTTTTACAGAATCCCGTTCGTGACGGCCCGTACTTCTCGGTGGGGTCACTATATACTTCTATAACGTTATATATCCCAACCTAAGGCAACCTAACATCTCGGATGTAGTATTTTCCAACATTCCAGGCGGGTCGGCCCTTACTTCTCGGTGGGCACATTATATTCGTCTATAACGTAATATAACGTAACCTAACCCATCCAGCCCCTCGCTTGTAATGTTTTACAGAATCCCGTTCGTGACGGCCCTTACTTCTCGGTGGGGACATTATATACGTCTATAACGTTATATATGCCAACCTAAGGCAACCTAACACTTCGGATGTAGTATTTTCCAACGTTCCTGGCGGGTCGGCCCCTACTTCACGGTGGGAACATTATATTCGTCTATATCGCAATATAACCTAACTTAAACCATCTAGCCCCTCGGTGATAATGTTTTACAGAATCCCGTTCGTGTCGGCCCGTACATCGCCGTGGGGACATTATATACTTCTATAACGTTATATATCCCAACCTAAGGCAACCTAACATCTCGGATGTAGTATTTTCCAACATTCCAGGCGGGTAGGCCCCTACTTCTCGGTGGGAACATTATATACGTCTATGTCGTAATATAACCTAACCTAACCCATCTAGACCCACGGTGATAATGTTTTACAGAATCCCGGTCGTGTCGGCCCGTACTTCTCGGTGGGGTCATTATATACGCCTATAACGATATATATTCCAACCTAAGGCAACCTAATATCTCGGATGTAGTATTTTACAACATTCCAGGCGGGTCGGCCCCTACTTCTCGGTGGGCACATTATAGTCGTCTATAACGTAATATAACGTAACCTAACCCATCCAGCCCCTCGCTTGTAATGTTTTACAGAATCCCGTTCGTGACGGCCCGTACTTCTTGGTGGGGACATTATATACGTCTATAACGTTATATATGCCAACCTAAGGCAGCCTAACACTTCGGATGTAGTATTTTCCATCGTTCCTGGCGGGTCGGCCCCTACTTCACGGTGGGAACATTATATTCGTCTATATCGCAATATAACCTAAGCTAACCCATCTAGCACCTCGGTGATAATGTTTTACAGAATCCCGTTCGTGACGGCCCATACTTTTCCGTTGGGACATTATATACATCCATAACGTTATATATCCTAACCTAAGGCAACCTAACACTTCGGATGTAGTATTTTCCAACGATCCTGGCGGGTCCGCCCGTACATCTCCGTGGTGACATTATATACGTCTATAACGTTATATATCCTAAACTGAGGCAACCTAACACTTCGGATGAAGTATTTTCCAACGTTCCTGGCGGGTCGGCCCCTACTTCTCGGTGGGCACATTATATACGTCTATGTCGTAATACAACCTAACCTAACCCATCTAGCGCCTCGGTGATAATGTCTGAGAGAATCCCGTTCGTGTCGGCCCGTACATCTCCGTTGGGACATTATATACGTCTATAACGTTATATATCCTAACCTGAGGCAACCTAACACTTCGGATGAAGTATTTTCCAACGTTCCTGGCGGGTCGGCCCCTACTTCTCGGTGGGCACATTGTATACGTCTATATCGTAATATAACATAACCTAACCCATCTAGCCCCTCGGTGATAATGTTCTACAGAACTCCGGTCGTGTCGGCCCGTACTTCTCGGTGGGGTCATTATATACGTCTATAACGTTATATATTCCAACCTAAGGCAACCTAACATATCGGATGTAGTATTTTACGACAATCCAGGCGGGTCGGCCCCTACTTCTCGGTGGGCACATTATATACGTCTATATCGTAATATGACCTAACCTAACCCATCTAGCCCCTCGGTGATAATGTTTTACAGAATCCCGTTCGTGTCGGCCCGTACATCTCCGTGGGGACATCATATACGTCTATAAAATTATATATCCTAACCTGAGACAACCTAACACTTCGGATGAAGTATTTTCCATCGTTCCTGGCGGGTCGGCCCCTACTTCTCGGTGGGCACATTAGATACGTCTATATCGTAATATAACATAACCTAACCCATCTAGCCCCTCGGTGATAATGTTTTACAGAATCCCGTTCGTGTCGGCCCATACTTCTCCGTGGGGACATTGTATACGTCTATAACGTTATATATCCCAACCTAAGGCAACCTAACATCTCGGATGTAGTATTTTCCAACATTCCAGGCGGGTCGGACCCTACTTCTCGGTGGGAACATTATATACGTCTATATCGCAATATAACCAAACCTAACCCATCTAGACCCACGGTGATAATGTTTTACAGAATCCCGGTCGTGTCGGCCCGTACATCGCCGTGGGGACATTATATACATCCATAACGTTATATATCCTAACCTAAGGCAACCTAACACTTCGGATGTAGTATTTTCCAACGATCCTGGCGGGTCCGCCCGTACATCTCCGTGGTGACATTATATACGTCTATAACGTTATATATCCTAAACTGAGGCAACCTAACACTTCGGATGAAGTATTTTCCAACGTTCCTGGCGGGTCGGCCCCTACTTCTCGGTGGGCACATTATATACGTCTATGTCGTAATACAACCTAACCTAACCCATCTAGCGCCTCGGTGATAATGTCTGAGAGAATCCCGTTCGTGTCGGCCCGTACATCTCCGTTGGGACATTATATACGTCTATAACGTTATATATCCTAACCTGAGGCAACCTAACACTTCGGATGAAGTATTTTCCAACGTTCCTGGCGGGTCGGCCCCTACTTCTCGGTGGGCACATTGTATACGTCTATATCGTAATATAACATAACCTAACCCATCTAGCCCCTCGGTGATAATGTTCTACAGAACTCCGGTCGTGTCGGCCCGTACTTCTCGGTGGGGACATCATATACGTCTATAAAATTATATATCCTAACCTGAGACAACCTAACACTTCGGATGAAGTATTTTCCATCGTTCCTGGCGGGTCGGCCCCTACTTCTCGGTGGGCACATTAGATACGTCTATATCGTAATATAACATAACCTAACCCATCTAGCCCCTCGGTGATAATGTTTTACAGAATCCCGTTCGTGTCGGCCCATACTTCTCCGTGGGGACATTGTATACGTCTATAACGTTATATATCCCAACCTAAGGCAACCTAACATCTCGGATGTAGTATTTTCCAACATTCCAGGCGGGTCGGACCCTACTTCTCGGTGGGAACATTATATACGTCTATATCGCAATATAACCAAACCTAACCCATCTAGACCCACGGTGATAATGTTTTACAGAATCCCGGTCGTGACGGGCCGTACATCTCCGTGGGGACATCATATACGTCTATAACGTTATATATCCTAACCCTGAGACAACCTAACACTTCGGATGAAATATTATCCAACGTTCCTGGCGGGTCGGCCCCTACTTCACGGTGGGAACATTATATACGTCTATAACGCAATATAACCTAACCTAACCCATCTAGACCCTCGGTGATAATGTTTTACAGAATCCCGGTCGTGTCGGCCCGTACTTCTCGGTGGGGTCATTATATACGCCTATAACGATATATATTCTAACCTAAGGCAACCTAATATCTCGGATGTAGTATTTTACAACATTCCAGGCGGGTCGGCCCCTACTTCTCGGTGGACACATTATAGTCGTCTATAACGTAATATAACGTAACCTAACCCATCCAGCCCCTCGCTTGTAATGTTTTACAGAATCCCGTTCGTGACGGCCCGTACTTCTCGGTGGGGACATTATATACGTCTATAACGTTATATATGCCAACCTAAGGCAACCTAACACTTAGGATTTAGTATTTTCCATCGTTCCTGGCGGGTCGGCCTCTACTTTTCGGTGGGAACATTATATACGTCTATATCGTAATATAACCTAACCTAACCCATCTAGCCCTCTGTGATAATGTTTTACAGAATCCCGGTCGTGTCGGCCCGTACTTCTCGGTGGGGTCATTATATACTTCTATAACGTTATATATCCCAACCTAAGGCAACCTAACATCTCGGATGTAGTATTTTCCAACATTCCTGGCGGGTCGGCCCCTACTTCTCGGTGGGAACATTATATACGTCTATAACGCAATATGACCTAACCTAACCCATCTAGCCCCTCGGTGATAATGTTTTACAGAATCCCGTTCGTGTCGGCCCGTACATCTCCGTGGGGACATCATATACGTCTATAACATTATATATCCTAACCTGAGACAACCTAACACTTCGGATGAAGTATTTTCCATCGTTCCTGGCGGGTCGGCCCCTACTTCTCGGTGGGCACATTATATACGTCTATAACGTAATATAGCGTAACCTAACCCATCTAGCCCCTCGGTGATAATGTTTTACAGAATCCCGTTCGTGTCGGCCCGTACATCTCCGTGGGGACATCATATACGTCTATAACATTATATATCCTAACCTGAGACAACCTAACACTTCGGATGAAGTATTTTCCATCGTTCCTGGCGGGTCGGCCCCTACTTCTCGGTGGGCACATTATATACGTCTATATCGTAATATAACATAACCTAACCCATCTAGCCCCTCGGTGATAATGTTTTACAGAACCCCGGTCGTGTCGGCCCGTACTTCTCGGTGGGGTCATTATATACGTCTATAACGTTATATAACCTAACCTAACCCATCTAGCCCCTCGGTGATAATGTTTTACAGAATCCCGTTCGTGTCGGCCCCTACTTCTCAGTGGGCACATTATATTCGTCTATAACGTAATATAACGTGACCTAACCCATCCAGCCCCTCGCTTGTAATGATTTACAGAATCCCGTTCTTGACGGCCCGTACTTCTCGGTGGGGACATTATATACGTCTATAACGTTATATATGCCAACCTAAGGCAACCTAACATATCGGATGTAGTATTTTACGACAATCCAGGCGGGTCGGCCCCTACTTCTCGGTGGGCACATTATATTCGTCTATAACGTAATATAGCGTAACCTAACCCATCTAGCCCCTCGGTGATAATGTTTTACAGAATCCCGTTCGTGTCGGCCCATACTTCTCCGTGGGGACATCATATACGTCTATAACGTTATATATCCTAACCTGAGACAACCTAACACTTCGGATGAAGTATTTTCCAACGTTCCTGGCGGGTCGGCCCCTACTTCTCGGTGGGCACATTATATACGTCTATATCGTAATATAACATAACCTAACCCATCTAGCCCCTCGGTGATAATGTTTTACAGAACTCCGGTCGTGTCGGCCCGTACTTCTCGGTGGGGTCATTATATACGTCTATAACGTTATATATTCCAACCTAAGGCAACCTAACATATCGGATGTAGTATTTTACGACAATCCAGGCGGGTCGGCCCCTACTTCTCGGTGGGCACATTATATACGTTTATATCGTAATATAACATAACCTAACCCATCTAGCCCCTCTGTGATAGTGTTTTACAGAATCCCGGTCGTGTCGGCCCGTACTTCTCTGTGGGGTCATTATATACTTCTATAACGTTATATATCCCAACCTAAGGCAACCTAACATCTCGGATGTAGTATTTTCCAACATTCCTGGCGGGTCGGCCCCTACTTCTCGGTGGGAACATTATATACGTCTATAACGCAATATAACATAACCTAACCCATCTAGCCCCTCGCTTGTAATGTTTTACAGAATCCCGTTCGTGACGGCCCGTACTTCTCGGTGGGAACATTATATACGTCTATAACGTTATATACGCCAACCTAAGGCAACCTAACACTTCGGATGTAGTATTTTCCATCGTTCCTGGCGGGTCGGCCCCTACTTCACGGTGGGAACATTATATTCGTCTATATCGCAATATAACCTAAGCTAACCCATCTAGCCCCTCGGTGATAATGTTTTACAGAATCCCGTTCGTGTCGGCCCATACTTCTCCGTGGGGACATTATATACGTCTATAACGTTATATATCCCAACCTAAGGCAACCTAACATCTCGGATGTAGTATTTTCCAACATTCCAGGCGGGTCGGACCCTACTTCTCGGTGGGAACATTATATACGTCTATATCGCAATATAACCAAACCTAACCCATCTAGACCCACGGTGATAATGTTTTACAGAATCCCGGTCGTGACGGGCCGTACATCTCCGTGGGGACATCATATACGTCTATAACGTTATATATCCTAACCCTGAGACAACCTAACACTTTGGATGAAGTATTTTCCAACGTTCCTGGCGGGTCGGCCCCTACTTCACGGTGGGAACATTATATACGTCTATAACGCAATATAACCTAACCTAACCCATCTAGACCCTCGGTGATAATGTTTTACAGAATCCCGGTCGTGTCGGCCCGTACTTCTCGGTGGGGTCATTATATACGCCTATAACGATATATATACTAACCTAAGGCAACCTAATATCTCGGATGTAGTATTTTACAACATTCCAGGCGGGTCGGCCCCTACTTCTCGGTGGACACATTATAGTCGTCTATAACGTAATATAACGTAACCTAACCCATCCAGCCCCTCGCTTGTAATGTTTTACAGATTCCCGTTCGTGACGGCCCGTACTTCTCGGTGGGGACATTATATACGTCTATAACGTTATATATGCCAACCTAAGGCAACCTAACACTTCGGATTTAGTATTTTCCAACGTTCCTGGCGGGTCGGCCCCTACTTTTCGGTGGGAACATTATATACGTCTATATCGTAATATAACCTAACCTAACCCATCTAGCCCTCTGTGATAATGTTTTACAGAATCCCGGTCGTGTCGGCCCGTACTTCTCGGTGGGGTCATTATATACTTCTATAACGTTATATATCCCAACCTAAGGCAACCTAACATCTCGGATGTAGTATTTTCCAACATTCCTGGCGGGTCGGCCCCTACTTCTCGGTGGGAACATTATATACGTCTATAACGCAATATGACCTAACCTAACCCATCTAGCCCCTCGGTGATAATGTTTTACAGAATCCCGTTCGTGTCGGCCCGTACATCTCCGTGGGGACATCATATACGTCTATAACATTATATATCCTAACCTGAGACAACCTAACACTTCGGATGAAGTATTTTCCATCGTTCCTGGCGGGTCGGCCCCTACTTCTCGGTGGGCACATTATATACGTCTATATCGTAATATAACATAACCTAACCCATCTAGCCCCTCGGTGATAATGTTTTACAGAACCCCGGTCGTGTCGGCCCGTACTTCTCGGTGGGGTCATTATATACGTCTATAACGTTATATAACCTAACCTAACCCATCTAGCCCCTCGGTGATAATGTTTTACAGAATCCCGTTCGTGTCGGCCCCTACTTCTCAGTGGGCACATTATATTCGTCTATAACGTAATATAACGTGACCTAACCCATCCAGCCCCTCGCTTGTAATGATTTACAGAATCCCGTTCTTGACGGCCCGTACTTCTCGGTGGGGACATTATATACGTCTATAACGTTATATATGCCAACCTAAGGCAACCTAACATATCGGATGTAGTATTTTACGACAATCCAGGCGGGTCGGCCCCTACTTCTCGGTGGGCACATTATATTCGTCTATAACGTAATATAGCGTAACCTAACCCATCTAGCCCCTCGGTGATAATGTTTTACAGAATCCCGTTCGTGTCGGCCCGTACATCTCCGTGGGGACATCATATACGTCTATAACATTATATATCCTAACCTGAGACAACCTAACACTTCGGATGAAGTATTTTCCATCGTTCCTGGCGGGTCGGCCCCTACTTCTCGGTGGGCACATTATATACGTCTATATCGTAATATAACATAACCTAACCCATCTAGCCCCTCGGTGATAATGTTTTACAGAACCCCGGTCGTGTCGGCCCGTACTTCTCGGTGGGGTCATTATATACGTCTATAACGTTATATAACCTAACCTAACCCATCTAGCCCCTCGGTGATAATGTTTTACAGAATCCCGTTCGTGTCGGCCCCTACTTCTCAGTGGGCACATTATATTCGTCTATAACGTAATATAACGTGACCTAACCCATCCAGCCCCTCGCTTGTAATGATTTACAGAATCCCGTTCTTGACGGCCCGTACTTCTCGGTGGGGACATTATATACGTCTATAACGTTATATATGCCAACCTAAGGCAACCTAACATATCGGATGTAGTATTTTACGACAATCCAGGCGGGTCGGCCCCTACTTCTCGGTGGGCACATTATATTCGTCTATAACGTAATATAGCGTAACCTAACCCATCTAGCCCCTCGGTGATAATGTTTTACAGAATCCCGTTCGTGTCGGCCCATACTTCTCCGTGGGGACATCATATACGTCTATAACGTTATATATCCTAACCTGAGACAACCTAACACTTCGGATGAAGTATTTTCCAACGTTCCTGGCGGGTCGGCCCCTACTTCTCGGTGGGCACATTATATACGTCTATATCGTAATATAACATAACCTAACCCATCTAGCCCCTCGGTGATAATGTTTTACAGAACTCCGGTCGTGTCGGCCCGTACTTCTCGGTGGGGTCATTATATACGTCTATAACGTTATATATTCCAACCTAAGGCAACCTAACATATCGGATGTAGTATTTTACGACAATCCAGGCGGGTCGGCCCCTACTTCTCGGTGGGCACATTATATACGTTTATATCGTAATATAACATAACCTAACCCATCTAGCCCCTCTGTGATAGTGTTTTACAGAATCCCGGTCGTGTCGGCCCGTACTTCTCTGTGGGGTCATTATATACTTCTATAACGTTATATATCCCAACCTAAGGCAACCTAACATCTCGGATGTAGTATTTTCCAACATTCCTGGCGGGTCGGCCCCTACTTCTCGGTGGGAACATTATATACGTCTATAACGCAATATAACATAACCTAACCCATCTAGCCCCTCGCTTGTAATGTTTTACAGAATCCCGTTCGTGACGGCCCGTACTTCTCGGTGGGAACATTATATACGTCTATAACGTTATATACGCCAACCTAAGGCAACCTAACACTTCGGATGTAGTATTTTCCATCGTTCCTGGCGGGTCGGCCCCTACTTCACGGTGGGAACATTATATTCGTCTATATCGCAATATAACCTAAGCTAACCCATCTAGCCCCTCGGTGATAATGTTTTACAGAATCCCGTTCGTGTCGGCCCATACTTCTCCGTGGGGACATTATATACGTCTATAACGTTATATATCCCAACCTAAGGCAACCTAACATCTCGGATGTAGTATTTTCCAACATTCCAGGCGGGTCGGACCCTACTTCTCGGTGGGAACATTATATACGTCTATATCGCAATATAACCAAACCTAACCCATCTAGACCCACGGTGATAATGTTTTACAGAATCCCGGTCGTGACGGGCCGTACATCTCCGTGGGGACATCATATACGTCTATAACGTTATATATCCTAACCCTGAGACAACCTAACACTTTGGATGAAGTATTTTCCAACGTTCCTGGCGGGTCGGCCCCTACTTCACGGTGGGAACATTATATACGTCTATAACGCAATATAACCTAACCTAACCCATCTAGACCCTCGGTGATAATGTTTTACAGAATCCCGGTCGTGTCGGCCCGTACTTCTCGGTGGGGTCATTATATACGCCTATAACGATATATATACTAACCTAAGGCAACCTAATATCTCGGATGTAGTATTTTACAACATTCCAGGCGGGTCGGCCCCTACTTCTCGGTGGACACATTATAGTCGTCTATAACGTAATATAACGTAACCTAACCCATCCAGCCCCTCGCTTGTAATGTTTTACAGATTCCCGTTCGTGACGGCCCGTACTTCTCGGTGGGGACATTATATACGTCTATAACGTTATATATGCCAACCTAAGGCAACCTAACACTTCGGATTTAGTATTTTCCAACGTTCCTGGCGGGTCGGCCCCTACTTTTCGGTGGGAACATTATATACGTCTATATCGTAATATAACCTAACCTAACCCATCTAGCCCTCTGTGATAATGTTTTACAGAATCCCGGTCGTGTCGGCCCGTACTTCTCGGTGGGGTCATTATATACTTCTATAACGTTATATATCCCAACCTAAGGCAACCTAACATCTCGGATGTAGTATTTTCCAACATTCCTGGCGGGTCGGCCCCTACTTCTCGGTGGGAACATTATATACGTCTATAACGCAATATGACCTAACCTAACCCATCTAGCCCCTCGGTGATAATGTTTTACAGAATCCCGTTCGTGTCGGCCCGTACATCTCCGTGGGGACATCATATACGTCTATAACATTATATATCCTAACCTGAGACAACCTAACACTTCGGATGAAGTATTTTCCATCGTTCCTGGCGGGTCGGCCCCTACTTCTCGGTGGGCACATTATATACGTCTATATCGTAATATAACATAACCTAACCCATCTAGCCCCTCGGTGATAATGTTTTACAGAACCCCGGTCGTGTCGGCCCGTACTTCTCGGTGGGGACATTATATACGTCTATAACGTTATATAACCTAACCTAACCCATCTAGCCCCTCGGTGATAATGTTTTACAGAATCCCGTTCGTGTCGGCCCCTACTTCTCGGTGGGCACATTATATTCGTCTATAACGTAATATAACGTGACCTAACCCATCCAGCCCCTCGCTTGTAATGATTTACAGAATCCCGTTCTTGACGGCCCGTACTTCTCGGTGGGGACATTATATACGTCTATAACGTTATATATGCCAACCTAAGGCAACCTAACACTTCGGATGTAGTATTTTCCATCGTTCCTGGCGGGTCGGCCCCTACTTCACGGTGGGAACATTATATTCGTCTATATCGCAATATAACCTAAGCTAACCCATCTAGCCCCTCGGTGATAATGTTTTACAGAATCCCGGTCGTGTCGGCCCGTACTTCTCGGTGGGGTCATTATATACTTCTATAACGTTATATATCCCAACCTAAGGCAACCTAACATCTCGGATGTAGTATTTTCCAACATTCCAGGCGGGTAGGCCCCTACTTCTCGGTGGGAACATTATATACGTCTATGTCGTAATATAACCTAACCTAACCCATCTAGACCCACGGTGATAATGTTTTACAGAATCCCGGTCGTGTCGGCCCGTACTTCTCGGTGCGGTCATTATATACGCCTATAACGATATATATTCCAACCTAAGGCAACCTAATATCTCGGATGTAGTATTTTACAACATTCCAGGCGGGTCGGCCCCTACTTCTCGGTGGGCACATTATAGTCGTCTATAACGTAATATAACGTAACCTAACCCATCCAGCCCCTCGCTTGTAATGTTTTACAGAATCCCGTTCGTGACGGCCCGTACTTCTCGGTGGGGACATTATATACGTCTATAACGTTATATATGCCAACCTAAGGCAGCCTAACACTTCGGATGTAGTATTTTCCATCGTTCCTGGCGGGTCGGCCCCTACTTCACGGTGGGAACATTATATTCGTCTATATCGCAATATAACCTAAGCTAACCCGTCTAGCCCCTCGGTGATAATGTTTTACTGACTCCCGTTCGTGTCGGCCCGTACATCTCCGTGGGGACATCATATACGTCTATAAAGTTATATATCCTAACCTGAGACAACCTAACACTTCGGATGAAGTATTTTCCAACGTTCCTGGCGGGTCGGCCCCTACTTCTCGGTGGGCACATTATATACGTCTATATCGTAATATAACATAACCTAACCCATCTAGCCCCTCGGTGATAATGTTTTACAGAACCCCGGTCGTGTCGGCCCGTACTTCTCGGTGGGGTCATTTTATACGTGTATAACGTTATATATTCCATCCTAAGGCAACCTAACATCTCGCATGTAGTATTTTACAACATTCCAGGCGGTTCGGCCCCTACTTCTCGGTGGGCACATTATATATGTCTATATCGTAATATAACATAACCTAACCCATCTAGCCCCTCGGTGATAATGTTTTACAGAACCCCGGTCGTGTCGGCCCGTACTTCTCGGTGGGGTCATTATATACGTCTATAACGTTATATATTCCAACCTAAGGCGACCTAACATCTCGGATGTAGTATTTTACGACAATCCAGGCGGGTCGGCCCCTACTTCTCGGTGGGCACATTATATTCGTCTATAACGTAATATAACGTAACCTAACCCATCCAGCCCCTCGCTTGTAATGTTTTACAGAATCCCGTTCGTGTCGGCCCGTACATCTCCGTGGGGACATTATATACGTCTATAGCGTTATATATCCTATCCTAAGGCAACCTAACGCTTCGGATGAAGTATTTTCCAACGTTCCAGGCGGGCGGTCCCTATTTCTCGGTGGGAACATTATATTCGTCTATAACGTAATATAACGTAACCTAACCCATCTAGCCCCTCGGTGATAATGTTTTACAGAACCCCGGTCGTGTCGGCCCGTACTTCTCGGTGGGGTCATTATATACGTCTATAACGTTATATATTCCATCCTAAGGCAACCTAACATCTCGCATGTAGTATTTTACAACATTCCAGGCGGTTCGGCCCCTACTTCTCGGTGGGCACATTATATACGTCTATATCGTAATATAACATAACCTAACCCATCTAGCCCCTCGGTGATAATGTTTTACAGAATCCCGTTCGTGACGGCCCGTACTTCTCGGTGGACACATTATATACGTCTATAACGTTATATATGCCAACCTAAGGCAACCTAACACTTCGGATGTAGTATTTTCCAACGTTCCTGGCGGGTCGGCCCCTACTTCACGGTGGGAATGTTATATTCGTCTATATCGCAATATAACCTAAGCTAACCCATCTAGCGCCTCGGTGATAATGTCTGAGAGAATCCCGTTCGTGTCGGCCCGTACATCTCCGTTGGGACATTATATACGTCTATAACGTTATATATCCTAACCTGAGGCAACCTAACACTTCGGATGAAGTATTTTCCAACGTTCCTGACGGGGCGGCCCCTACTTCTCGGTGGGAACATTATATACGTCTATAACGCAATATAACCTAACCTAGCCCATCTAGCCCCTCGGTGATAATGTTTTAGAGAATCCCGTTCGTGTCGGCCCGTACATCTCCGTGGTGACGTTATATACGTCTATAACGTTATATATCCCAACCTAAGGCAACCTAACATCTCGGATGTAGTGTTTTACAACATTCCAGGCGGGTCGGCCCCTACTTCTCGGTGGGCACATTATATACGTCTATATCGTAATATAACCTAACCTAACACATCTAGCCCCTCGGTGATAATGTTTTACAGAACCCCGGTCGTGTCGGCCCGTACATCTCCGTGGTGACATTATATACGTCTATAACGTTATATATCCCAACCTAAGGCAACCTAACATCTCGGATGTAGTGTTTTACAACATTCCAGGCGGGTCGGAACCTACTTCTCGGTGGGAACATTATATACGTCTATATCGTAATATAACCTAACCTAACCCATCTAGCCCCTCGGTGATAATGTTTTACAGAATCCCGTTCGTGTCGGCCCGTACATCGCCGTGGGGACATTATATGCTTCTATAACGTTATATATACCAACCTAAGGCAACCTAACATCTCAGATGTAGTATTTTCCAACATTCCAGGCGGGTCGGCCCCTACTTCTCGGTGGGAACATTATATACGTCTATGTCGTGATATGTCCTAACCTAACCCATCTAGACCCACGGTGATAATGTTTTACAGAATGCCGTTCGTGTCGGCCCGTACATCACCGTGGGGACATTATATACGTCTATAGCGTTATAGATCCTATCCTAGGGCAACCTAACACTTCGGATGAAGTATTTTCCAACGTTCCTGGCGGGTCGGCCCCGACTTCTCGGTGGGAACATTATATACCTCTATAACGCAATATAACCTAACCTAACCCATCTAGCCCCTGGCCTAATGTTTTACATAATCCCGGCCGTATCGAACACTACCTCTCCGTGGGAACTTTATATACGTCTATAATGTTATATATCATAACCTAAGGCAACCAAACACCGCGGATGTAGTATTATACAACATTCCTGGCGGGTCGGCCCCTACTTCTCGGTGGGAACATTATATACGTCTATAACGTAAGATAACCTAACCTAACCTATCTAGCCCCTCGCTGGTAATGTTTTACAGAATCGCGGTCGTGTCGGCCCTTACTTCTCGGTGGGGACATTATGTACGTCTATAACCGTATATATCCCATCCTAAGTCAGCCTAACATCTCGGATGTAGTACTTTACAATATTCCTGGCGGGTCGGCCCCTACTTCTCGGTGGGAACATTATAAACGTCTATAACATCATATAGTCCAAATTAACACATCTAGCCCCTCGCTGGTAATGTTCTACAGAATCCAGTTAGTGTCCGCCCGTACTTCTCCGTGGGGACATTATGTACGTCTATAACCTTAAATATCCCAACCTAAGGCAGCCTAACATCTCGGATGTAGTATTTTACAACATTCCTGGCGGAACGGCCCCTACTTCTCGGTGGGAACATTCTATACGTCTATAACGTAATATAGTCTAAATTAACACATCTAGCCCCTCGCTGGTAATGTTTTACAGAATCCCGTTCGTATCCGCCCGTACATCTCCGTGGGAACATTACATACGTCTATAATGTTATATACCTTAACCTTAGGCAGACTAACATCTCGTATGTAGTATTTTACAACAATCCTGGCGAGTCGTCCCTTCCTTCTCGGTGGAAACATTATATACGGCTATAACGTAATGTAACCTAACCTAACCCATCTAACCCCTCGCTGGGAATGTTTTGTAGAATCCCGGTCGTGTCAGCCCGTACCTCCCCGTGGGAACATTATATACGTCTATAACGTTATATATCC
Source organism: Xylocopa violacea (assembly GCA_963969225.1). Taxonomy (NCBI): domain Eukaryota; kingdom Metazoa; phylum Arthropoda; class Insecta; order Hymenoptera; family Apidae; genus Xylocopa; species Xylocopa violacea. Next base: position 7,367,457 of record CAXAJV010000011.1, on the reverse strand, counting down.
TAACCTAAGGCAACCTCACATGTCGTATGTAGTATTTTACAACATTCCTGGCGGGTCGGCCCCAACATCTCGGTGGAAACATTATATACGTCTATAACGTAATGTAACCTAACCTAACCCATCTAGCCCCTCGCTGGTAATGTTTTACAGAATCCCGGTCGTGTCGGGCCGAACCTCTCCGTGGGAACATTATATACGTCTATAACGTTATATATCCTAACCTATGGCAATCTAACATCTCGGATGTAGTATTTTACATCATTACTTGCGGGTCGGCCCCTACTTCTCGGTGGGAAAATTATATGCGTCTATAACGTAATATAACTTAACCTAACGAACCTAGCCCCTGGCTGGTAATGTTTTAGAGAATCCCGGCCCTGTGGGACCGTACCTCCCCATGGGAACATTATATAAGTCTATAACGTTATAATTCTTACCTAAGCCAACCTAACATTTCGGATGTAGCATTTTACAACATTCCTGGCAGGTCGGCCCCTACTTCTCGGTTGGAACATTATATACGTCTATAACGTCATATAACCTAACCTAACCTATCTATCCCCGCGCTAGTAATGTTCTACAGAATCCAGTTCGTGTCCGCCCGTACTTCTCCGTGGGGACATTATGTACGTCTATAACCTTAAATATCCCAACCTAAGGCAGCCTAACATCTCGGATGTAGTATTTTACAACATTCCTGGCGGAACGGCCCCTACTTCTCGGTGGGAACATTATATACGTCTATAACGTAATATAGTCTAAATTAACACATCTAGCCCCTCGCTGGTAATGTTTTACAGAATCCCGTTCGTATCCGCCCGTACATCTCCGTGGGAACATTACATACGTCTATAATGTTATATACCTTAACCTTAGGCAGACTAACATCTCGTATGTAGTATTTTACAACAATCCTGGCGAGTCGTCCCTTCCTTCTCGGTGGAAACATTATATACGGCTATAACGTAATGTAACCTAACCTAACCCATCTAACCCCTCGCTGGGAATGTTTTGTAGAATCCCGGTCGTGTCAGCCCGTACCTCCCCGTGGGAACATTATATACGTCTATAACGTTATATATCCTAACCTAAGGCAACCTCACATGTCGTATGTAGTATTTTACAACATTCCTGGCGGGTCGGCCCCAACATCTTGGTGGAAACATTATATACGTCTATAACGTAATGTAACCTAACCTAACCCATCTAGCCCCTCGCTGGTAATGTTTTACAGAATCCCGGTCGTGTCGGGCCGAACCTCTCCGTGGGAACATTATATACGTCTATAACGTTATATATCCTAACCTATGGCAATCTAACATCTCGGATGTAGTATTTTACATCATTACTTGCGGGTCGGCCCCTACTTCTCGGTGGGAAAATTATATGCGTCTATAACGTAATATAACTTAACCTAACGAACCTAGCCCCTGGCTGGTAATGTTTTAGAGAATCCCGGTCGTGTTGGCCCGTACCTATCCGTGGGAACATTATATACGTCTATAACGTTATATATACTAACCTAAGGCAACCTCACACCTCGGATGTAGTATTTTACAACGTTCCTGGCAGGTCGGCCCCTACTTCTAGGTGGGAACATTATAAACGTGTATAACGTTATATAACCTAACCTAACCTATCTATCCCCACGCTGGTAATGTTTTACAGAATCCCGGTCGTGTTGGCCCGTACCTATCCGTGGGAACAATATATACGTCTATAACGTAATATAACCGAACCTAACCCATCTAGCCCTTCACTGGTAATGTTATACAGAATCCCGGCCGTGTTGGCCCGTACCTCTCCGTGGGAACATTATATACGTCTATAACGTTATATATCCTAACCTATGGCAATCTAACATCTCGGATGTAGTATTTTACATCATTACTGGCGGGTCGGCCCCTCCTTCTCGGTGGGAAAATTATATGCGTCTATAACGTAATATAACCTAACCTAACGAACCTAGCCCCTGGCTGGTAGTGTTTTACAGAATCCCGGCCCTGTGGGACCGTGACTCCCCGTGGGAACATTATATAAGTCTATATCGTTATAATTCTTACCTAAGGCAACCTAACATTTCGGAAGTAGCATTTTACAACACTCCTGGCGGGTCGGCCCCTACTTCTCGGAGGCAACATTATATACGTCTATAACGTAATATATCCTAACCTAACCCATCTAGCCCTTCGCTGGTAATGTGTTACAGAATCTCATTCATGTCGGACCGTACCTCTCCGTGGGGACATTACATACGTCTACAACGTTATATATCCTAACCTAAGGCAACCTAACATCTCGGATGTAGTATTTTACAACATTCCTGGCAGGTCGGCGCCTACTTCTAGGTGGGAACATTATATACGTCTATAACGTAATATAACCTAACCTAACCCATCTAGCCCCTCGCTGGGAATGTTTTACAGAATCCCGTTCGTGACGTCAGGTGCATCTCGGTTGGGATATTATATACGTCTATAACGTTACATATCCTAACCTAAGGCAACATCACACCTCGGATGCAGTATTTTACAACAATCCTGGCGGGTCGGCCACTACTTGTCGGTGGGAATGTTATATACGTCTATAACGTAATATAACCGAACCTAACCCATCTAGCACTTCGCTGGTAATGTTTTACAGAATCCCCGTCGTGTTGGCCCGTACCTCTCCGTGGGAACATTATACACGTCTATAACGATATATATCCTACCCTAAGGCAATCTAACATCTCGGATGTAGTATTTTACATCATTACCCGCGGGTCGGCCCCTACTTCTCGGTGGGAACATTATATGCGTCTATAACGTAATATAACCTAACCTAACGAACCTAGCACCTGGCTGGTAATGTTTTACAAAATCCCGGCCCTGTGGGACCGTACCTCCCCGTGGGACTATTATATAAGTCTATAACGTTATAATTCTTACCTAAGGCAACCTAACATTTCGGATGTAGCATTTTACAACACTCCTGGCGGGTCGGCCCCTACTTCTCGGAGGCAACATTATATACGTCTATAACGTAATATATCCTAACCTAACCCATCTAGCCCTTCGCTGGTAATGTGTTACAGAATCTCATTCATGTCGGACCGTACCTCTCCGTGGGGACATTACATACGTCTACAACGTTATATATCCTAACCTAAGGCAACCTAACATCTCGGATGTAGTATTTTACAACATTCCTGGCAGGTCGGCGCCTACTTCTAGGTGGGAACATTATATACGTCTATAACGTAATATAACCTAACCTAACCCATCTAGCCCCTCGCTGGGAATGTTTTACAGAATCCCGTTCGTGACGTCAGGTGCATCTCGGTTGGGATATTATATACGTCTATAACGTTACATATCCTAACCTAAGGCAACATCACACCTCGGATGCAGTATTTTACAACAATCCTGGCGGGTCGGCCACTACTTGTCGGTGGGAATGTTATATACGTCTATAACGTAATATAACCGAACCTAACCCATCTAGCCCTTCGCTGGTATTGTTATACAGAATCCCGGCCGTGTTGGCCCGTACCTCTCCGTGGGAACATTATACACGTCTATAACGATATACATCCTACCCTAAGGCAATCTAACATCTCGGATGTAGTATTTTACATCATTACTCGCGGGTCGGCCCCTACTTCTCGGTGGGAACATTATATACGTCTATAACGTAATATAACTTAACCTAACCCATCTAGCACTTCGCTGGTAATGTTTTACAGAATCCCCATCGTGTTGGCCCGTACCTCTCCGTGGGAACATTATACACGTCTATAACGATATATATCCTACCCTAAGGCAATCTAACATCTCGGATGTAGTATTTTACATCATTACCCGCGGGTCGGCCCCTACTTCTCGGTGGGAACATTATATGCGTCTATAACGTAATATAACCTAACCTAACGAACCTAGCACCTGGCTGGTAATGTTTTACAGAATCCCGGCCCTGTGGGACCGTACCTCCCCGTGGGACTATTATATAAATCTATAACGTTATAATCCTAACCTAAGGCAATCTCACACCTCGGATGTAGTATTTCACAACATTCCTGGCGGGTCGGCCCCTACTTCTCGGTGGCAACATTATATACGTCTATAACGTAATATAACCTAACCTAACCCATCTAGCCCTTCGCTGGTAATGTTTTACAGAATCTCATTCGTGTCGGACCGTACCTCTCCGTGGGGACATTGGATACGTCTATAACGTTACATATCCTAACCTAAGGCAACATCACACCTCGGATGCAGTATTTTACAACAATCCTGGCGGGTCGGCCACTACTTGTCGGTGGGAACATTATATACGTCTATAACGTAATATAACCTAACCTAACCCATCTAGCCCCTCGCTGGGAATGTTTTACAGAATCCCGGTCGTGTTGGCCCGTACTTATCCGTGGGAACATTATATACGTCTATAACGTTATATATCCTAACCTAAGGCAATCTAACATCTCGGATGCAGTATTTTACATCATAACTGGCGGGTCGGCCCCTACTTCTCGGTGGGACCATTATATACGTCTATAACGTAATATAACCGAACCTAACCCATCTAGCCCTTCGCTGGTAATGTTATACAGAATCCCGGCCGTGTTGGCCCGTACCTCTCCGTGGGAACATTATATACGTCTATAACGTTATATATCCTACCCTAAGGCAATCTAACATCTCGTATGTAGTATTTTACATCATTACTCGCGGGTCGGCCCCTACTTCTCGGTGGGAACAATTTATGCGTCTATAACGTAATATAACCTAACCTAACCAACCTAGCCCCTGGCTGGTAATGTTTTACAGAATCCCGGCCCTGTGGGAACGTACCTCCCCGTGGGAACATTATATAAGTCTATAACGTTATAATTCTTACCTAAGGCAACCTAACATTTCGGATGTAGCATTTTACAACACTCCTGGCGGGTCGGCCCCTACTTCTCGGAGGCAACATTATATACGTCTATAACGTAATATATCCTAACCTAACCCATCTAGCCCTTCGCTGGTAATGTGTTACAGAATCTCATTCATGTCGGACCGTACCTCTCCGTGGGAACATTACATACGTCTACAACGTTATATATCCTAACCTAAGGCAACCTAACATCTCCGATGTAGTATTTTACAACATTCCTGGCAGGTCGGCCCCTACTTCTAGGTGGGAACATTATATTCGTCTATAAAGTAATATAACCTAACCTAACCCATCTAGCACCTCGCTGGTAATGTTTTACAGAATCCCGTTCGTGACGTCAGGTGCATCTCGGTTGGGATATTATATACGTCTATAACGTTACATATCCTAACCTAAAGCAACATCACACCTCGGATGCAGTATTTTACAACAATCCTGGCGGGTCGGCCACTACTTGTCGGTGGGAATGTTATATACGTCTATAACGTAATATAACCGAACCTAACCCATCTAGCCCTTCGCTGGTAATGTTATACAGAATCCCGGCCGTGTTGGCCCGTACCTCTCCGTGGGAACATTATATACGTCTATAACGATATACATCCTACCCTAAGGCAATCTAACATCTCGGATGTAGTATTTTACATCATTACTCGCGGGTCGGCCCCCACTTCTCGGTGGGAACATTATATACGTCTATAACGTAATATAACTTAACCTAACCCATCTAGCCCTTCGCTGGTAATGTTTTACAGAATCCCGGTCGTGTTGGCCCGTACCTATCCGTGGGAACAATATATACCTATATAACGTAATATAACCGAACCTAACCCATCTAGCTCTTCACTGGTAATGTTATACAGAATCCCGGCCGTGTTGGCCCGTACCTCTTCGTGGGAACATTATACACATCTATAACGATATATATCCTACCCTAAGGCAATCTAACATCTCGGATGTAGTATTTTACAACATTCCTGGCGGGTCGGCCCCTACTTCTCGGTGGGAACATTATATACGTCTATAACGTAATATAACTTAACCTAACCCATCTAGCCCTTCGCTGGTAATGTTTTACAGAATCCCCGTCGTGTTGGCCCGTACCTCTCCGTGGGAACATTATACACGTCTATAACGATATATATCCTACCCTAAGGCAATCTAACATCTCGGATGTAGTATTTTACATCATTACCCGCGGGTCGGCCCCTACTTCTCGGTGGGAACATTATATGCGTCTATAACGTAATATAACCTAACCTAACGAACCTAGCACCTGGCTGGTAATGTTTTACAGAATCCCGGCCCTGTGGGACCGTACCTCCCCGTGGGACTATTATATAAATCTATAACGTTATAATCCTAACCTAAGGCAATCTCACACCTCGGATGTAGTATTTTACAACATTCCTGGCGGGTCGGCCCCTACTTCTCGGTGGCAACATTATATACGTCTATAACGTAGTATATCCCAACCTAAGCCATCTAGCCCTTCGCTCGTAATGTGTTACAGAATCTCAATCATGTCGGACCGTACCTCTCCGTGGGAACATTACATACGTCTACAACGTTATATATCCTAACCTAAGGCAACCTAACATCTCGGATGTAGTATTTTACAACATTCCTGGCAGGTCGGCCCCTACTTCTAGGTGGGAACATTATATTCGTCTATAACGTAATATAACCTAACCTAACCCATCTAGCCCCTCGCTGGGAATGTTTTACAGAATCCCGTTCGTGACGTCAGGTGCATCTCGGTTGGGATATTATATACGTCTATAACGTTACATATCCTAACCTAAGGCAACATCACACCTCGGATGCAGTATTTTACAACAATCCTGGCGGGTCGGCCACTACTTGTCGGTGGGAATGTTATATACGTCTATAACGTAATATAACCGAACCTAACCCATCTAGCCCTTCGCTGGTAATGTTATACAGAATCCCGGCCGTGTTGGCCCGTACCTCTCCGTGGGAACATTATATACGTCTATAACGATATACATCCTACCCTAAGGCAATCTAACATCTCGGATGTAGTATTTTACATCATTACTCGCGGGTCGGCCCCCACTTCTCGGTGGGAACATTATATACGTCTATAACGTAATATAACTTAACCTAACCCATCTAGCCCTTCGCTGGTAATGTTTTACAGAATCCCGGTCGTGTTGGCCCGTACCTCTCCGTGGGAACATTATACACGTCTATAACGATATATATCCTACCCTAAGGCAATCTAACATCTCGGATGTAGTATTTTACATCATTACCCGCGGGTCGGCCCCTACTTCTAGGTGGGAACATTATATTCGTCTATAAAGTAATATAACCTAACCTAACCCATCTAGCACCTCGCTGGTAATGTTTTACAGAATCCCGTTCGTGACGTCAGGTGCATCTCGGTTGGGATATTATATACGTCTATAACGTTACATATCCTAACCTAAAGCAACATCACACCTCGGATGCAGTATTTTACAACAATCCTGGCGGGTCGGCCACTACTTGTCGGTGGGAATGTTATATACGTCTATAACGTAATATAACCGAACCTAACCCATCTAGCCCTTCGCTGGTAATGTTATACAGAATCCCGGCCGTGTTGGCCCGTACCTCTCCGTGGGAACATTATATACGTCTATAACGATATACATCCTACCCTAAGGCAATCTAACATCTCGGATGTAGTATTTTACATCATTACTCGCGGGTCGGCCCCCACTTCTCGGTGGGAACATTATATACGTCTATAACGTAATATAACTTAACCTAACCCATCTAGCCCTTCGCTGGTAATGTTTTACAGAATCCCGGTCGTGTTGGCCCGTACCTATCCGTGGGAACAATATATACGTATATAACGTAATATAACCGAACCTAACCCATCTAGCTCTTCACTGGTAATGTTATACAGAATCCCGGCCGTGTTGGCCCGTACCTCTTCGTGGGAACATTATACACATCTATAACGATATATATCCTACCCTAAGGCAACCTAACATCTCGGATGTAGTATTTTACAACATTCCTGGCGGGTCGGCCCCTACTTCTCGGTGGCAACATTATATACGTCTATAACGTAATATAACCTAACCTAACCCATCTAGCCCTTCGCTGGTAATGTTTTACAGAATCTGATTCGTGTCGGACCGTACCTCTCCGTGGGGACATTGGATACGTCTATAACGTTACATATCCTAACCTAAGGCAACATCACACCTCGGATGCAGTATTTTACAACAATCCTGGCGCGTCGGCCACTACTTGTCGGTGGGAACGTTATATACGTCTATAACGTAATATAACCGAACCTAACCCATCTAGCCCTTCGCTGGTATTGTTATACAGAATCCCGGCCGTGTTGGCCCGTACCTCTCCGTGGGAACATTATACACGTCTATAACGATATACATCCTACCCTAGGGCAATCTAACATCTCGGATGTAGTATTTTACATCATTACTCGCGGGTCGGCCCCTACTTCTCGGTGGGAACATTATATACGTCTATAACGTAATATAACTTAACCTAACCCATCTAGCCCTTCGCTGGTAATGTTTTACAGAATCCCCGTCGTGTTGGCCCGTACCTCTCCGTGGGAACATTATACACGTCTATAACGATATATATCCTACCCTAAGGCAATCTAACATCTCGGATGTAGTATTTTACATCATTACCCGCGGGTCGGCCCCTACTTCTAGGTGGGAACATTATATTCGTCTATAAAGTAATATAACCTAACCTAACCCATCTAGCACCTCGCTGGTAATGTTTTACAGAATCCCGTTCGTGACGTCAGGTGCATCTCGGTTGGGATATTATATACGTCTATAACGTTACATATCCTAACCTAAAGCAACATCACACCTCGGATGCAGTATTTTACAACAATCCTGGCGGGTCGGCCACTACTTGTCGGTGGGAATGTTATATACGTCTATAACGTAATATAACCGAACCTAACCCATCTAGCCCTTCGCTGGTAATGTTATACAGAATCCCGGCCGTGTTGGCCCGTACCTCTCCGTGGGAACATTATATACGTCTATAACGATATACATCCTACCCTAAGGCAATCTAACATCTCGGATGTAGTATTTTACATCATTACTCGCGCGTCGGCCCCCACTTCTCGGTGGGAACATTATATACGTCTATAACGTAATATAACTTAACCTAACCCATCTAGCCCTTCGCTGGTAATGTTTTACAGAATCCCCGTCGTGTTGGCCCGTACCTCTCCGTGGGAACATTATACACGTCTATAACGATATATATCCTACCCTAAGGCAATCTAACATCTCGGATGTAGTATTTTACATCATTACCCGCGGGTCGGCCCCTACTTCTCGGTGGGAACATTATATGCGTCTATAACGTAATATAACCTAACCTAACGAACCTAGCACCTGGCTGGTAATGTTTTACAGAATCCCGGCCCTGTGGGACCGTACCTCCCCGTGGGACTATTATATAAATCTATAACGTTATAATCCTAACCTAAGGCAATCTCACACCTCGGATGTAGTATTTTACAACATTCCTGGCGGGTCAGCCCCTACTTCTCGGTGGCAACATTATATACGTCTATAACGTAGTATATCCCAACCTAAGCCATCTAGCCCTTCGCTCGTAATGTGTTACAGAATCTCAATCATGTCGGACCGTACCTCTCCGTGGGAACATTACATACGTCTACAACGTTATATATCCTAACCTAAGGCAACCTAACATCTCGAATGTAGTATTTTACAACATTCCTGGCAGGTCGGCCCCTACTTCTAGGTGGGAACATTATATTCGTCTATAACGTAATATAACCTAACCTAACCCATCTAGCCCCTCGCTGGGAATGTTTTACAGAATCCCGTTCGTGACGTCAGGTGCGTCTCGGTTGGGATATTATATACGTCTATAACGTTACATATCCTAACCTAAGGCAACATCACACCTCGGATGCAGTATTTTACAACAATCCTGGCGGGTCGGCCACTACTTGTCGGTGGGAATGTTATATACGTCTATAACGTAATATAACCGAACCTAACCCATCTAGCCCTTCGCTGGTATTGTTATACAGAATCCCGGCCGTGTTGGCCCGTACCTCTCCGTGGGAACATTATACACGTCTATAACGATATACATCCTACCCTAAGGCAATCTAACATCTCGGATGTAGTATTTTACATCATTACTCGCGGGTCGGCCCCTACTTCTCGGTGGGAACATTATATACGTCTATAACGTAATATAACTTAACCTAACCCATCTAGCACTTCGCTGGTAATGTTTTACAGAATCCCCGTCGTGTTGGCCCGTACCTCTTCGTGGGAACATTATACACGTCTATAACGATATATATCCTACCCTAAGGCAATCTAACATCTCGGATGTAGTATTTTACATCATTACCCGCGGGTCGGCCCCTACTTCTCGGTGGGAACATTATATGCGTCTATAACGTAATATAACCTAACCTAACGAACCTAGCACCTGGCTGGTAATGTTTTACAAAATCCCGGCCCTGTGGGACCGTACCTCCCCGTGGGACTATTATATAAATCTATAACGTTATAATCCTAACCTAAGGCAATCTCACACCTCGGATGTAGTATTTTACAACATTCCTGGCGGGTCGGCCCCTACTTCTCGGTGGCAACATTATATACGTCTATAACGTAATATAACCTAACCTAACCCATCTAGCCCTTCGCTGGTAATGTTTTACAGAATCTCATTCGTGTCGGACCGTACCTCTCCGTGGGGACATTGGATACGTCTATAACGTTACATATCCTAACCTAAGGCAACATCACACCTCGGATGCAGTATTTTACAACAATCCTGGCGGGTCGGCCACTACTTGTCGGTGGGAACATTATATACGTCTATAACGTAATATAACCTAACCTAACCCATCTAGCCCCTCGCTGGGAATGTTTTACAGAATCCCGGTCGTGTTGGCCCGTACCTATCCGTGGGAACATTATATACGTCTATAACGTTATATATCCTAACCTAAGGCAATCTAACATCTCGGATGCAGTATTTTACATCATAACTGGCGGGTCGGCCCCTACTTCTCGGTGGGACCATTATATGCGTCTATAATGTAATATAACCTAACTTAACCAACCTAGCCCCTGGCTGGTAACGTTTTGCAGAATCCCGGCCGTGTGGGACCGCACCTCTCCGTGGGAACATTATATACGTCTATAACGTTATAATCCTAACCTAAGGCAACTTAACACCTCGGATGTAGTATTTTACAACATTCCTGGCTGGTCGGCCCCTACTTCTCGGTGGGAACATTATATACGTCTATAACGTAATATAACCGAACCTAACCCATCTAGCCCTTCGCTGGTAATGTTATACAGAATCCCGGCCGTGTTGGCCCGTACCTCTCCGTGGGAACATTATATACGTCTATAACGTTATATATCCTACCCTAAGGCAATCTAACATCTCGTATGTAGTATTTTACATCATTACTCGCGGGTCGGCCCCTACTTCTCGGTGGGAACATTATATGCGTCTATAACGTAATATAACCTAACCTAACCAACCTAGCCCCTGGCTGGTAATGTTTTACAGAATCCCGGCCCTGTGGGAACGTACCTCCCCGTGGGAACATTATATAAGTCTATAACGTTATAATTCTTACCTAAGGCAACCTAACATTTCGGATGTAGCATTTTACAACACTCCTGGCGGGTCGGCCCCTACTTCTCGGAGGCAACATTATATACGTCTATAACGTAATATATCCTAACCTAACCCATCTAGCCCTTCGCTGGTAATGTGTTACAGAATCTCATTCATGTCGGACCGTACCTCTCCGTGGGAACATTACATACGTCTACAACGTTATATATCCTAAACTAAGGCAACCTAACATCTCGGATGTAGTATTTTACAACATTCCTGGCAGGTCGGCCCCTACTTCTAGGTGGGAACATTATATTCGTCTATAAAGTAATATAACCTAACCTAACCCATCTAGCCCCTCGCTGGGAATGTTTTACAGAATCCCGTTCGTGACGTCAGGTGCATCTCGGTTGGGATATTATATACGTCTATAACGTTACATATCCTAACCTAAGGCAACATCACACCTCGGATGCAGTATTTTACAACAATCCTGGCGGGTCGGCCACTACTTGTCGGTGGGAATGTTATATACGTCTATAACGTAATATAACCGAACCTAACCCATCTAGCCCTTCGCTGGTATTGTTATACAGAATCCCGGCCGTGTTGGCCCGTACCTCTCCGTGGGAACATTATACACGTCTATAACGATATACATCCTACCCTAAGGCAATCTAACATCTCGGATGTAGTATTTTACATCATTACTCGCGGGTCGGGCCCTACTTCTCGGTGGGAACATTATATACGTCTATAACGTAATATAACTTAACCTAACCCATCTAGCACTTCGCTGGTAATGTTTTACAGAATCCCCGTCGTGTTGGCCCGTACCTCTCCGTGGGAACATTATACACGTCTATAACGATATATATCCTACCCTAAGGCAATCTAACATCTCGGATGTAGTATTTTACATCATTACCCGCGGGTCGGACCCTACTTCTCGGTGGGAACATTATATGCGTCTATAACGTAATATAACCTAACCTAACGAACCTAGCACCTGGCTGGTAATGTTTTACAGAATCCCGGCCCTGTGGGACCGTACCTCCCCGTGGGACTATTATATAAATCTATAACGTTATAATCCTAACCTAAGGCAATCTCACACCTCGGATGTAGTATTTTACAACATTCCTGGCGGGTCGGCCCCTACTTCTCGGTGGCAACATTATATACGTCTATAACGTAATATAACCTAACCTAACCCATCTAGCCCTTCGCTGGTAATGTTTTACAGAATCTCATTCGTGTCGGACCGTACCTCTCCGTGGGGACATTGGATACGTCTATAACGTTACATATCCTAACCTAAGGCAACATCACACCTCGGATGCAGTATTTTACAACAATCCTGGCGGGTCGGCCACTACTTGTCGGTGGGAACATTATATACGTCTATAACGTAATATAACCTAACCTAACCCATCTAGCCCCTCGCTGGGAATGTTTTACAGAATCCCGGTCGTGTTGGCCCGTACCTATCCGTGGGAACATTATATACGTCTATAACGTTATATATCCTACCCTAAGGCAATCTAACATCTCGTATGTAGTATTTTACATCATTACTCGCGGGTCGGCCCCTACTTCTCGGTGGGAACATTATATGCGTCTATAACGTAATATAACCTAACCTAACCAACCTAGCCCCTGGCTGGTAATGTTTTACAGAATCCCGGCCCTGTGGGAACGTACCTCCCCGTGGGAACATTATATAAGTCTATAACGTTATAATTCTTACCTAAGGCAACCTAACATTTCGGATGTAGCATTTTACAACACTCCTGGCGGGTCGGCCCCTACTTCTCGGAGGCAACATTATATACGTCTATAACGTAATATATCCTAACCTAACCCATCTAGCCCTTCGCTGGTAATGTGTTACAGAATCTCATTCATGTCGGACCGTACCTCTCCGTGGGAACATTACATACGTCTACAACGTTATATATCCTAACCTAAGGCAACCTAACATCTCGGATGTAGTATTTTACAACATTCCTGGCAGGTCGGCCCCTACTTCTATGTGGGAACATTATATTCGTCTATAAAGTAATATAACCTAACCTAACCCATCTAGCACCTCGCTGGTAATGTTTTACAGAATCCCGTTCGTGACGTCAGGTGCATCTGGGTTGGGATATTATATACGTCTATAACGTTACATATCCTAACCTAAAGCAACATCACACCTCGGATGCAGTATTTTACAACAATCCTGGCGGGTCGGCCACTACTTGTCGGTGGGAATGTTATATACGTCTATAACGTAATATAACCGAACCTAACCCATCTAGCCCTTCGCTGGTAATGTTATACAGAATCCCGGCCGTGTTGGCCCGTACCTCTCCGTGGGAACATTATATACGTCTATAACGATATACATCCTACCCTAAGGCAATCTAACATCTCGGATGTAGTATTTTACATCATTACTCGCGGGTCGGCCCCCACTTCTCGGTGGGAACATTATATACGTCTATAACGTAATATAACTTAACCTAACCCATCTAGCCCTTCGCTGGTAATGTTTTACAGAATCCCGGTCGTGTTGGCCCGTACCTATCCGTGGGAACAATATATACGTATATAACGTAATATAACCGAACCTAACCCATCTAGCTCTTCACTGGTAATGTTATACAGAATCCCGGCCGTGTTGGCCCGTACCTCTTCGTGGGAACATTATACACATCTATAACGATATACATCCTACCCTAGGGCAATCTAACATCTCGGATGTAGTATTTTACATCATTACTCGCGGGTCGGCCCCTACTTCTCGGTGGGAACATTATATACGTCTATAACGTAATATAACTTAACCTAACCCATCTAGCCCTTCGCTGGTAATGTTTTACAGAATCCCCGTCGTGTTGGCCCGTACCTCTCCGTGGGAACATTATACACGTCTATAACGATATATATCCTACCCTAAGGCAATCTAACATCTCGGATGTAGTATTTTACATCATTACCCGCGGGTCGGCCCCTACTTCTCGGTGGGAACATTATATGCGTCTATAACGTAATATAACCTAACCTAACGAACCTAGCACCTGGCTGGTAATGTTTTACAGAATCCCGGCCCTGTGGGACCGTACCTCCCCGTGGGACTATTATATAAATCTATAACGTTATAATCCTAACCTAAGGCAATCTCACACCTCGGATGTAGTATTTTACAACATTCCTGGCGGGTCGGCCCCTACTTCTCGGTGGCAACATTATATACGTCTATAACGTAGTATATCCCAACCTAAGCCATCTAGCCCTTCGCTGGTAATGTTTTACAGAATCTCATTCGTGTCGGACCGTACCTCTCCGTGGGGACATTGGATACGTCTATAACGTTACATATCCTAACCTAAGGCAACATCACCCCTCGGATGCAGTATTTTACAACAATCCTGGCGGGTCGGCCACTACTTGTCGGTGGGAATGTTATATACGTCTATAACGTAATATAACCGAACCTAACTCATCTAGCCCTTCGCTGGTATTGTTATACAGAATCCCGGCCGTGTTGGCCCGTACCTCTCCGTGGGAACATTATACACGTCTATAACGATATACATCCTACCCTAAGGCAATCTAACATCTCGGATGTAGTATTTTACATCATTACTGGCGGGTCGGCCCCTACTTCTCGGTGGGAACATTATATACGTCTATAACGTAATATAACTTAACCTAACCCATCTAGCCCTTCGCTGGTAATGTTTTACAGAATCCCCGTCGTGTTGGCCCGTACCTCTCCGTGGGAACATTATACACGTCTATAACGATATATATCCTACCCTAAGGCAATCTAACATCTCGGATGTAGTATTTTACATCATTACCCGCGGGTCGGCCCCTACTTCTCGGTGGGAACATTATATGCGTCTATAACGTAATATAACCTAACCTAACGAACCTAGCACCTGGCTGGTAATGTTTTACAGAATCCCGGCCCTGTGGGACCGTACCTCCCCGTGGGATTATTATATAAATCTATAACGTTATAATCCTAACCTAAGGCAATCTCACACCTCGGATGTAGTATTTTACAACATTCCTGGCGGGTCGGCCCCTACTTCTCGGTGGCAACATTATATACGCCTATAACGTAATATAACCTAACCTAACCCATCTAGCCCTTCGCTGGTAATGTTTTACAGAATCTCATTCGTGTCGGACCGTACCTCTCCGTGGGGACATTGGATACGTCTATAACGTTACATATCCTAACCTAAGGCAACATCACACCTCGGATGCAGTATTTTACAACAATCCTGGCGGGTCGGCCACTACTTGTCGGTGGGAACATTATATACGTCTATAACGTAATATAACCTAACCTAACCCATCTAGCCCCTCGCTGGGAATGTTTTACAGAATCCCGGCCGTGTTGGCCCGTACCTCTCCGTGGGAACATTATATACGTCTATAACGTTATATATCCTACCCTAAGGCAATCTAACATCTCGTATGTAGTATTTTACATCATTACTCGCGGGTCGGCCCCTACTTCTCGGTGGGAACATTATATGCGTCTATAACGTAATATAACCTAACCTAACCAACCTAGCCCCTGGCTGGTAATGTTTTACAGAATCCCGGCCCTGTGGGAACGTACCTCCCCGTGGGAACATTATATAAGTCTATAACGTTATAATTCTTACCTAAGGCAACCTAACATTTCGGATGTAGCATTTTACAACACTCCTGGCGGGTCGGCCCCTACTTCTCGGAGGCAACATTATATACGTCTATAACGTAATATATCCTAACCTAACCCATCTAGCCCTTCGCTGGTAATGTGTTACAGAATCTCATTCATGTCGGACCGTACCTCTCCGTGGGAACATTACATACGTCTACAACGTTATATATCCTAACCTAAGGCAACCTAACATCTCGGATGTAGTATTTTACAACATTCCTGGCAGGTCGGCCCCTACTTCTAGGTGGGAACATTATATTCGTCTATAAAGTAATATAACCTAACCTAACCCATCTAGCACCTCGCTGGTAATGTTTTACAGAATCCCGTTCGTGACGTCAGGTGCATCTCGGTTGGGATATTATATACGTCTATAACGTTACATATCCTAACCTAAGGCAACATCACACCTCGGATGCAGTATTTTACAACAATCCTGGCGGGTCGGCCACTACTTGTCGGTGGGAATGTTATATACGTCTATAACGTAATATAACCGAACCTAACCCATCTAGCCCTTCGCTGGTAATGTTATACAGAATCCCGGCCGTGTTGGCCCGTACCTCTCCGTGGGAACATTATATACGTCTATAACGATATACATCCTACCCTAAGGCAATCTAACATCTCGGATGTAGTATTTTACATCATTACTCGCGGGTCGGCCCCTACTTCTCGGTGGGAACATTATATACGTCTATAACGTAATATAACTTAACCTAACCCATCTAGCCCTTCGCTGGTAAAGTTTTACAGAATCCCGGTCGTGTTGGCCCGTACCTATCCGTGGGAACAATATATACGTATATAACGTAATATAACCGAACCTAACCCATCTAGCTCTTCACTGGTAATGTTATACAGAATCCCGGCCGTGTTGGCCCGTACCTCTTCGTGGGAACATTATACACATCTATAACGATATATATCCTACCCTAAGGCAATCTAACATCTCGGATGTAGTATTTTACAACATTCCTGGCGGGTCGGCCCCTACTTCTCGGTGGCAACATTATATACGTCTATAACGTAATATAACCTAACCTAACCCATCTAGCCCTTCGCTGGTAATGTTTTACAGAATCTCATTCGTGTCGGACCGTACCTCTCCGTGGGGACATTGGATACGTCTATAACGTTACATATCCTAACCTAAGGCAACATCACACCTCGGATGTAGTATTTTACAACATTCCTGGCTGGTCGGCCCCTACTTCTCGGTGGGAACATTATGTACGTCTATAATGTAATATAACCGAACCAAACCCATCTAGCCCTTCGCTGGTAATGTTATACAGAATCCCGGCCGTGTTGGCCCGTACCTCTCCGTGGGAACATTATATACGTCTATAACGTTATATATCCTACCCTAAGGCAATCTAACATCTCGTATGTAGTATTTTACATCATTACTCGCGGGTCGGCCCCTACTTCTCGGTGGGAACATTATATGCGTCTATAACGTAATATAACCTAACCTAACCAACCTAGCCCCTGGCTGGTAATGTTTTACAGAATCCCGGCCCTGTGGGAACGTACCTCCCCGTGGGAACATTATATAAGTCTATAACGTTATAATTCTTACCTAAGGCAACCTAACATTTCGGATGTAGCATTTTACAACACTCCTGGCGGGTCGGCCCCTACTTCTCGGAGGCAACATTATATACGTCTATAACGTAATATATCCTAACCTAACCCATCTAGCCCTTCGCTGGTAATGTGTTACAGAATCTCATTCATGTCGGACCGTACCTCTCCGTGGGAACATTACATACGTCTACAACGTTATATATCCTAACCTAAGGCAGCCTAACATCTCGGATGTAGTATTTTACAACATTCCTGGCAGGTCGGCCCCTACTTCTAGGTGGAAACATTATATTCGTCTATAACGTAATATAACCTAACCTAACCCATCTAGCACCTCGCTGGTAATGTTTTACAGAATCCCGTTCGTGACGTCAGGTGCATCTCGGTTGGGATATTATATACGTCTATAACGTTACATATCCTAACCTAAGGCAACATCACACCTCGGATGCAGTATTTTACAACAATCCTGGCGGGTCGGCCACTACTTGTCGGTGGGAATGTTATATACGTCTATAACGTAATATAACCGAACCTAACCCATCTAGCCCTTCGCTGGTAATGTTATACAGAATCCCGGCCGTGTTGGCCCGTACCTCTCCGTGGGAACATTATATACGTCTATAACGATATACATCCTACCCTAAGGCAATCTAACATCTCGGATGTAGTATTTTACATCATTACTCGCGGGTCGGCCCCTACTTCTCGGTGGGAACATTATATACGTCTATAACGTAATATAACTTAACCTAACCCATCTAGCCCTTCGCTGGTAATGTTTTACAGAATCCCGGTCGTGTTGGCCCGTACCTATCCGTGGGAACAATATATACGTATATAACGTAATATAACCGAACCTAACCCATCTAGCTCTTCACTGGTAATGTTATACAGAATCCCGGCCGTGTTGGCCCGTACCTCTTCGTGGGAACATTATACACATCTATAACGATATATATCCTACCCTAAGGCAATCTAACATCTCGGATGTAGTATTTTACAACATTCCTGGCGGGTCGGCCCCTACTTCTCGGTGGCAACATTATATACGTCTATAACGTAATATAACCTAACCTAACCCATCTAGCCCTTCGCTGGTAATGTTTTACAGAATCTCATTCGTGTCGGACCGTACCTCTCCGTGGGGACATTGGATACGTCTATAACGTTACATATCCTAACCTAAGGCAACATCACACCTCGGATGCAGTATTTTACATCATTACTCGCGGGTCAGCCCCTACTTCTCGGTGGGAACATTATATACGTCTATAACGTAATATAACTTAACCTAACCCATCTAGCCCGTCGCTGGTAATGTTTTACAGAATCCCCGTCGTGTTGTCCCGTACCTCTCCGTGGGAACATTATACACGACTATAACGATATACATCCTACCCTAAGGCAATCTAACATCTCGGATGTAGTATTTTACATCATTACTCGCGGGTCGGCCCCTACTTCTCGGTGGGAACATTATATGCGTCTATAACCTAATATAACCTAACCTAACCAACCTAGCCCCTGGCTGGTAATGTTTTACAGAATCCCGGCCCTGTGGGAACGTACCTCCCCGTGGGAACATTATATAAGTCTATAACGTTATAATTCTTACCTAAGGCAACCTAACATTTCGGATGTAGCATTTTACAACACTCCTGGCGGGTCGGCCCCTACTTCTCGGAGGCAACATTATATACGTCTATAACGTAATATATCCTAACCTAACCCATCTAGCCCTTCGCTGGTAATGTGTTACAGAATCTCATTCATGTCGGACCGTACCTCTTCGTGGGAACATTACATACGTCTACAACGTTATATATCCTAACCTAAGGCAGCCTAACATCTCGGATGTAGTATTTTACAACACTCCTGGCAGGTCGGCCCCTACTTCTAGGTGGGAACATTATATTCGTCTATAACGTAATATAACCTAGCCTAACCCATCTAGCACCTCGCTGGTAATGTTTTACAGAATCCCGTTCGTGACGTCAGGTGCATCTCGGTTGGGATATTATATACGTCTATAACGTTACATATCCTAACCTAAGGCAACATCACACCTCGGATGCAGTATTTTACAACAATCCTGGCGGGTCGGCCACTACTTGTCGGTGGGAATGTTATATACGTCTATAACGTAATATAACCGAACCTAACCCATCTAGCCCTTCGCTGGTAATGTTATACAGAATCCCGGCCGTGTTGGCCCGTACCTCTCCGTGGGATCATTATATACGTCTATAACGATATACATCCTACCCTAAGGCAATCTAACATCTCGGATGTAGTATTTTACATCATTACTCGCTGGTCGGCCCCTACTTTTCGGTGGGAACATTATATGCGTCTATAACGTAATATAACCTAACCTAACCAACCTAGCGCCTGGCTGGTAATGTTTTACAGAATCCCGGCCCTGTGGGACCGTACCTCCCCGTGGGAACATTATATACGTCTATAACGTTAAAATCCTAACCTAAGGCAACCTAACATCTCGGATGTCGTATTTTACAACATTACTGGCGGGTCGTCCGTACTTCTCGCTGGCAACATTATACACGTCTATAACGTACTATAACCTAACCTAACCCATGTAGCCCCTCGCTGGGAATGTTTTGTAGAATCCCGTTCGTGTAACCCCGTACGTCTCGGTGGGAACAATATATACTTCTATAACGTTACATATCCTAACCTAAGGCAGCCGAACATTTCGGATTTAGTATTTTACCACATTCCTCGCGGGTCGGACCCTACTTCTCGGTGGGGAGGTTATGTACTTCTATAACGTAATATAACCTAACCTAACCCATCTGGCCGCTCGCTGCTAATGTTTTACAGAATCCCGGTCGTGTTGGCCCGTACCTATCCGTGGGAACATTATATACGTCTATAACGTTATAATCCTAACCTAAGGCAACCTCACACCTCGGATATACTATTTTACAACATTCCTGGCGGGTCGGCCCCTACTTCTAGGTGGGAACATTATAAACGTGTATAACGTCATATAACCTAACCTAACCTATCTATACCCACGCTGGTAATGTTTTACAGAATCCCGGTCGTGTTGGCCCGTACCTATCCGTGGGAACATTATATACGTCTATAACGTCATATATCCTAACCTAAGGCAACCTCACACCTCGGATGTAGTATTTTACAACGTTCCTGGCAGGTCGGCCCCTACTTCTCGGTGGGAACATTATATGCGTCTATAACGTAATATAACCTAACCTAACCAACCGAGCCCCTGGCTGGTAATGTTTTATAGAATCCCGGCCGTGTGGGACCGTACCTCTCCGTGGGAACAATATATACGTCTATAACGTTATAATCCTAACCTAATGCAACCTCACACCTCGGATATAGTATTTCACATCATTCCTGGCGGGTCGGCCCCTACTTCTCGCTGGCAACATTATATACGTCTATAACGTAATATAACCTAACCTAACCCATCTAGCCCCTCGCTGGGAATGTTTTACAGAATCCCGGTCGGGTCGGCCCGTACCACTCGGTGGGAACATTATATACGTCTATAACGTTATATATCCTAACCTAAGGCAATCTAACATCTCGGATGTAGTATTTTACATCATAACTGGCGGATCGGCCCCTACTTCTCGGTGGGTACATTATATGCGTCTATAACGTAATATAACCTAACCTAACCAACCTAGCCACTGGCTGGTAATGTTTTGCAGAATCCCGGCCGTGTGGGACCGCACCTCTCCGTGGGAACATTATATACGTCTATAACGTTATAATCCTAACCTAAGGCAACTTAACACCTCGGATGTAGTATTTTACAACATTCCTGGCTGGTCGGCCCCTACTTCTCGGTGGGAACATTATAAACGTGTATAACGTCATATAACCTAACCTAACCTATCTATCCCCACGCTGGTAATGTTTTACAGAATCCCGGTCGTGTTGGCCCGTACCTATCCGTGGGAACATTATATATGTCTATAACGTTATATATCCTAACCTAAGGCAACCGCTCACCTCGGATGTAGTATTTTACAACGTTCCTGGCAGGTCGGCCCCTACTTCTCGGTGGGAACATTATATGCGTCTATAACGTAATATAACCTAACCTAACCCATCTGGCCGCTCGCTGCTAATGTTTTACAGAATCCCGGTCGTGTTGGCCCGTACCTATCCGTGGGAACATTATATACGTCTATAACGTTATATATTCTAACCTAAGGCAATCTAACATTTCGGATGTAGTATTTTACATCATAACTGGCAGGTCGGCCCCTACTTCTCGGTGGGAACATTATATGCGTCTATAACGTAATATAACCTAAGCTAACCAACCGAGCCCCTGGCTGGTAATGTTTTATAGAATCCCGGCCGTGTGGGATCGTACCTCTCCGTGGGAACAATATATACGTCTATAACGTTATAATCCTAACCTAAGGCAACCTCACACCTCGGATATAGTATTTCACATCATTCCTGGCGGGTCGGCCCCTACTTCTCGCTGGCAACATTATATACGTCTATAACGTAATATAACCTAACCTAACCCATCTAGCCGCTCGCTGGTAATGTTTTACAGAATCCCGGTCGTGTCGGCCCGTACCTCTCCGTGGGAACGTTATATACGTCTATAACGTTATAATCCTAACCTAAGGCAACATCACACCTCGGATGTAGTATTTTACAACAATCCTGGCGGGTCGGCACCTACTTCTAGGTGGGAACATTATAAACGTGTATAACGTCATACAACCTAACCTAACCTATCTATCCCCACGCTGGTAATGTTTTACAGAATCCCGGTCGTGTTGGCCCGTACCTATCCGTGGGAACATTATATACGTCTATAACGTTATATATCCTAACCTAAGGCAATCTAATATCTCGGATGTAGTATTTTACATCATAACTGGCGTGTCGGCCCCTACTTCTCGGTGGGAACATTATATGCGTCTATAACGTAATATGACCTAACCTAACCAACCGAGCCCCTGGCTGGTAATGTTTTATAGAATCCCGGCCGTGTGGGACCGTACCTCTCGGTGGGAACATTATATACGTCTATAACGTTATAATCCTAACCTAAGGCAACCTCACACCTCGGATATACTATTTTACAACATTCCTGGCGGGTCGGCCCCTACTTCTCGCTGGCAACATTATATACGTCTATAACGTAATATAACCTAACCTAATCCATCTAGCCCCTCGCTGGGAATGTTTTACAGAATCCCGGTCGTGTCGGCCCGTACTTCTCCGTGGGAACGTTATATACGTCTATAACGTTATAATCCTAACCTAAGGCAACATCACACCTCGGATGTAGTATTTTACAACAATCCTGGCGGGTCGGCACCTACTTCTAGGTGGGAACATTATAAACGTGTATAACGTCATATAACCTAACCTAACCTATCTATCCCCACGCTGGTAATGTTTTACAGAATCCCGGTCGTGTTGGCCCGTACCTATCCGTGGGAACATTATATACGTCTATAACGATATATATCCTAACCTAAGGCAACCTCACACCTCGGATGTAGTATTTTACAACGTTCCTGGCAGGTCGGCCCCTACTTCTCGGTGGGAACATTATATGCGTCTATAACGTAATATAACCTAACCTAACCAACCGAGCCCCTGGCTGGTAATGTTTTATAGAATCCAGGCCGTGTGGGACCGTACCTCTCCGTGGGAACAATATATACGTCTATAACGTTATAATCCTAACCTAAGGCAACCTCACACCTCGGATATAGTATTTCACTTCATTCCTGGCGGGTCGGCCCCTACTTCTCGCTGGCAACATTATATACGTCTATAACGTAATATAACCTAACCTAACCCATCTAGCCCCTCGCTGGGAATGTTTTACAGAATCCCGGTCGTGTCGGCCCGTACCACTCGGTGGGAACATTATATACGTCTATAACGTTATATATCCTAACCTAAGGCAATCTAACATCTCGGATGTAGTATTTTACATCATAACTGGCGGATCGGCCCCTACTTCTCGGTGGGTACATTATATGCGTCTATAACGTAATATAACCTAACCTAACCAACCTAGCCACTGTATGGTAATGTTTTGCAGAATCCCGGCAGTGTGGGACCGCACCTCTCCGTGGGAACATTATATACGTCTATAACGTTATAATCCTAACCTAAGGCAACTTAACACCTCGGATGTAGTATTTTACAACATTCCTGGCTGGTCGGCCCCTACTTCTCGGTGGGAACATTATATACGTCTACAACGTAATATAACCGAACCTAACCCATCTAGCCCTTTGCTGGTAATGTTATACAGAATCCCGGCCGTGTTGGCCCGTACCTCTCCGTGGGAACATTATATACGTCTACAACGTTATATATCCTACCCTGAGGCAATCTAACATCTCGGATGTAGAATTTTACATCATTACTGACGGGTCGGCCCCTACTTCTCGGTGGGAACATTATATGCGTCTATAACGTAACATAACCTAACCTAACAAACCTAGCCCCTGGCTGGTAATGTTTTGCAGAATCCCGGCCGTGTGGGACCGCACCTCTCCGTGGGTACATTATATACGTCTATAACGTTACATATCCTAACCTAAGGTAGCCGAACATTTCGGATTTAGTATTTTACCACATTCCGCGCGTGTCGGACCCTACTTCTCGGTGGGGACGTTATGTACTTCTATAACGTAATATAACCTAACCTAACCCATCTAGCCGCTCGCTGGTAATGTTTTACAGAATCCCGGTCGTGTCAGCCCGTACCTCTCCGTGGGAACGTTATATATGTCTATAACGTTATATATCCTAACCTAAGGCAACCTCTCACCTCGGATGTAGTATTTTACAACGTTCCTGGCAGGTCGGCCCCTACTTCTCGGTGGGAACATTATATGCGTCTATAACGTAATATAACCTAACCTAACCCATCTAGCCCCTCGCTGGGAATGTTTTGTAGAATCCCGTTCGTGTAGCCCCGTACGTCTCGGTGGGAACATTATATACTTCTATAACGTTACACATCCTAACCTAAGGCAGCCGAACATTTCGGATTTAGTATTTTACCACATTCCTCGCGGGTCGGACCCTACTTCTCGGTGGGGACGTTATGTACTTCTATAACGTAATATAACCTAACCTAACCCATCTAGCCGCTCGCTGCTAATGTTTTACAGAATCCCGGTCGTGTTGGCCCGTACCTATCCGTGGGAACATTATATACGTCTATAACGTTATATATCATAACCTAAGGCAACCTCACACCGCGGATGTAGTATTTTACAACGTTCCTGGCAGGTCGGCCCCTACTTCTCGGTGGGAACATTATATGCGTCTATAACGTAATATAACCTAACCTAACCCATCTAGCCCCTCGCTGGGAATGTTTTGTAGAATCCCGTTCGTGTAGCCCCGTACGTCTCGGTGGGAACATTATATACTTCTATAACGTTACACATCCTAACCTAAGGCAGCCGAACATTTCGGATTTAGTATTTTACCACATTCCTCGCGGGTCGGACCCTACTTCTCGGTGGGGACGTTATGTACTTCTATAACGTAATATAACCTAACCTAACCCATCTAGCCGCTCGCTGCTAATGTTTTACAGAATCCCGGTCGTGTTGGCCCGTACCTATCCGTGGGAACATTATATACGTCTATAACGTCATATATCCTAACCTAAGGCAACCTCACACCTCGGATGTAGTATTTTACAACATTCCTGGCTGGTCGGCCCCTACTTCTCGGTGGGAACATTATAAACGTGTATAACGTCATATAACCTAACCTAACCTATCTATCCCCACGCTGGTAATGTTTTACAGAATCCCGGTCGTGTTGGCCCGTACCTATCCGTGGGAACATTATATATGTCTATAACGTTATATATCCTAACCTAAGGCAACCGCTCACCTCGGATGTAGTATTTTACAACGTTCCTGGCAGGTCGGCCCCTACTTCTCGGTGGGAACATTATATGCGTCTATAACGTAATATAACCTAACCTAACCCATCTGGCCGCTCGCTGCTAATGTTTTACAGAATCCCGGTCGTGTTGGCCCGTACCTATCCGTGGGAACATTATATACGTCTATAACGTTATATATCCTAACCTAAGGCAATCTAACATTTCGGATGTAGTATTTTACATCATAACTGGCAGGTCGGCCCCTACTTCTCGGTGGGAACATTATATGCGTCTATAACGTAATATAACCTAAGCTAACCAACCGAGCCCCTGGCTGGTAATGTTTTATAGAATCCCGGCCGTGTGGGATCGTACCTCTCCGTGGGAACAATATATACGTCTATAACGTTATAATCCTAACCTAAGGCAACCTCACACCTCGGATATAGTATTTCACATCATTCCTGGCGGGTCGGCCCCTACTTCTCGCTGGCAACATTATATACGTCTATAACGTAATATAACCTAACCTAACCCATCTAGCCGCTCGCTGGTAATGTTTTACAGAATCCCGGTCGTGTCGGCCCGTACCTCTCCGTGGGAACGTTATATACGTCTATAACGTTATAATCCTAACCTAAGGCAACATCACACCTCGGATGTAGTATTTTACAACAATCCTGGCGGGTCGGCACCTACTTCTAGGTGGGAACATTATAAACGTGTATAACGTCATACAACCTAACCTAACCTATCTATCCCCACGCTGGTAATGTTTTACAGAATCCCGGTCGTGTTGGCCCGTACCTATCCGTGGGAACATTATATACGTCTATAACGTTATATATCCTAACCTAAGGCAATCTAATATCTCGGATGTAGTATTTTACATCATAACTGGCGTGTCGGCCCCTACTTCTCGGTGGGAACATTATATGCGTCTATAACGTAATATGACCTAACCTAACCAACCGAGCCCCTGGCTGGTAATGTTTTATAGAATCCCGGCCGTGTGGGACCGTACCTCTCGGTGGGAACATTATATACGTCTATAACGTTATAATCCTAACCTAAGGCAACCTCACACCTCGGATATACTATTTTACAACATTCCTGGCGGGTCGGCCCCTACTTCTCGCTGGCAACATTATATACGTCTATAACGTAATATAACCTAACCTAATCCATCTAGCCCCTCGCTGGGAATGTTTTACAGAATCCCGGTCGTGTCGGCCCGTACTTCTCCGTGGGAACGTTATATACGTCTATAACGTTATAATCCTAACCTAAGGCAACATCACACCTCGGATGTAGTATTTTACAACAATCCTGGCGGGTCGGCACCTACTTCTAGGTGGGAACATTATAAACGTGTATAACGTCATATAACCTAACCTAACCTATCTATCCCCACGCTGGTAATGTTTTACAGAATCCCGGTCGTGTTGGCCCGTACCTATCCGTGGGAACATTATATACGTCTATAACGATATATATCCTAACCTAAGGCAACCTCACACCTCGGATGTAGTATTTTACAACGTTCCTGGCAGGTCGGCCCCTACTTCTCGGTGGGAACATTATATGCGTCTATAACGTAATATAACCTAACCTAACCAACCGAGCCCCTGGCTGGTAATGTTTTATAGAATCCAGGCCGTGTGGGACCGTACCTCTCCGTGGGAACAATATATACGTCTATAACGTTATAATCCTAACCTAAGGCAACCTCACACCTCGGATATAGTATTTCACTTCATTCCTGGCGGGTCGGCCCCTACTTCTCGCTGGCAACATTATATACGTCTATAACGTAATATAACCTAACCTAACCCATCTAGCCCCTCGCTGGGAATGTTTTACAGAATCCCGGTCGTGTCGGCCCGTACCACTCGGTGGGAACATTATATACGTCTATAACGTTATATATCCTAACCTAAGGCAATCTAACATCTCGGATGTAGTATTTTACATCATAACTGGCGGATCGGCCCCTACTTCTCGGTGGGTACATTATATGCGTCTATAACGTAATATAACCTAACCTAACCAACCTAGCCACTGTATGGTAATGTTTTGCAGAATCCCGGCAGTGTGGGACCGCACCTCTCCGTGGGAACATTATATACGTCTATAACGTTATAATCCTAACCTAAGGCAACTTAACACCTCGGATGTAGTATTTTACAACATTCCTGGCTGGTCGGCCCCTACTTCTCGGTGGGAACATTATATACGTCTACAACGTAATATAACCGAACCTAACCCATCTAGCCCTTTGCTGGTAATGTTATACAGAATCCCGGCCGTGTTGGCCCGTACCTCTCCGTGGGAACATTATATACGTCTACAACGTTATATATCCTACCCTGAGGCAATCTAACATCTCGGATGTAGAATTTTACATCATTACTGACGGGTCGGCCCCTACTTCTCGGTGGGAACATTATATGCGTCTATAACGTAACATAACCTAACCTAACAAACCTAGCCCCTGGCTGGTAATGTTTTGCAGAATCCCGGCCGTGTGGGACCGCACCTCTCCGTGGGTACATTATATACGTCTATAACGTTACATATCCTAACCTAAGGTAGCCGAACATTTCGGATTTAGTATTTTACCACATTCCGCGCGTGTCGGACCCTACTTCTCGGTGGGGACGTTATGTACTTCTATAACGTAATATAACCTAACCTAACCCATCTAGCCGCTCGCTGGTAATGTTTTACAGAATCCCGGTCGTGTCAGCCCGTACCTCTCCGTGGGAACGTTATATATGTCTATAACGTTATATATCCTAACCTAAGGCAACCTCTCACCTCGGATGTAGTATTTTACAACGTTCCTGGCAGGTCGGCCCCTACTTCTCGGTGGGAACATTATATGCGTCTATAACGTAATATAACCTAACCTAACCCATCTAGCCCCTCGCTGGGAATGTTTTGTAGAATCCCGTTCGTGTAGCCCCGTACGTCTCGGTGGGAACATTATATACTTCTATAACGTTACACATCCTAACCTAAGGCAGCCGAACATTTCGGATTTAGTATTTTACCACATTCCTCGCGGGTCGGACCCTACTTCTCGGTGGGGACGTTATGTACTTCTATAACGTAATATAACCTAACCTAACCCATCTAGCCGCTCGCTGCTAATGTTTTACAGAATCCCGGTCGTGTTGGCCCGTACCTATCCGTGGGAACATTATATACGTCTATAACGTTATATATCATAACCTAAGGCAACCTCACACCGCGGATGTAGTATTTTACAACGTTCCTGGCAGGTCGGCCCCTACTTCTCGGTGGGAACATTATATGCGTCTATAACGTAATATAACCTAACCTAACCCATCTAGCCCCTCGCTGGGAATGTTTTGTAGAATCCCGTTCGTGTAGCCCCGTACGTCTCGGTGGGAACATTATATACTTCTATAACGTTACACATCCTAACCTAAGGCAGCCGAACATTTCGGATTTAGTATTTTACCACATTCCTCGCGGGTCGGACCCTACTTCTCGGTGGGGACGTTATGTACTTCTATAACGTAATATAACCTAACCTAACCCATCTAGCCGCTCGCTGCTAATGTTTTACAGAATCCCGGTCGTGTTGGCCCGTACCTATCCGTGGGAACATTATATACGTCTATAACGTCATATATCCTAACCTAAGGCAACCTCACACCTCGGATGTAGTATTTTACAACATTCCTGGCTGGTCGGCCCCTACTTCTCGGTGGGAACATTATAAACGTGTATAACGTCATATAACCTAACCTAACCTATCTATCCCCACGCTGGTAATGTTTTACAGAATCCCGGTCGTGTTGGCCCGTACCTATCCGTGGGAACATTATATATGTCTATAACGTTATATATCCTAACCTAAGGCAACCGCTCACCTCGGATGTAGTATTTTACAACGTTCCTGGCAGGTCGGCCCCTACTTCTCGGTGGGAACATTATATGCGTCTATAACGTAATATAACCTAACCTAACCCATCTGGCCGCTCGCTGCTAATGTTTTACAGAATCCCGGTCGTGTTGGCCCGTACCTATCCGTGGGAACATTATATACGTCTATAACGTTATATATCCTAACCTAAGGCAATCTAACATTTCGGATGTAGTATTTTACATCATAACTGGCAGGTCGGCCCCTACTTCTCGGTGGGAACATTATATGCGTCTATAACGTAATATAACCTAAGCTAACCAACCGAGCCCCTGGCTGGTAATGTTTTATAGAATCCCGGCCGTGTGGGATCGTACCTCTCCGTGGGAACAATATATACGTCTATAACGTTATAATCCTAACCTAAGGCAACCTCACACCTCGGATATAGTATTTCACATCATTCCTGGCGGGTCGGCCCCTACTTCTCGCTGGCAACATTATATACGTCTATAACGTAATATAACCTAACCTAACCCATCTAGCCGCTCGCTGGTAATGTTTTACAGAATCCCGGTCGTGTCGGCCCGTACCTCTCCGTGGGAACGTTATATACGTCTATAACGTTATAATCCTAACCTAAGGCAACATCACACCTCGGATGTAGTATTTTACAACAATCCTGGCGGGTCGGCACCTACTTCTAGGTGGGAACATTATAAACGTGTATAACGTCATACAACCTAACCTAACCTATCTATCCCCACGCTGGTAATGTTTTACAGAATCCCGGTCGTGTTGGCCCGTACCTATCCGTGGGAACATTATATACGTCTATAACGTTATATATCCTAACCTAAGGCAATCTAATATCTCGGATGTAGTATTTTACATCATAACTGGCGGGTCGGCCCCTACTTCTCGGTGGGAACATTATATGCGTCTATAACGTAATATGACCTAACCTAACCAACCGAGCCCCTGACTGGTAATGTTTTATAGAATCCCGGCCGTGTGGGACCGTACCTCTCGGTGGGAACATTATATACGTCTATAACGTTATAATCCTAACCTAAGGCAACCTCACACCTCGGATATACTATTTTACAACATTCCTGGCGGGTCGGCCCCTACTTCTCGCTGGCAACATTATATACGTCTATAACGTAATATAACCTAACCTAATCCATCTAGCACCTCGCTGGGAATGTTTTACAGAATCCCGGTCGTGTCGGCCCGTACTTCTCCGTGGGAACGTTATATACGTCTATAACGTTATAATCCTAACCTAAGGCAACATCACACCTCGGATGTAGTATTTTACAACAATCCTGGCGGGTCGGCACCTACTTCTAGGTGGGAACATTATAAACGTGTATAACGTCATATAACCTAACCTAACCTATCTATCCCCACGCTGGTAATGTTTTACAGAATCCCGGTCGTGTTGGCCCGTACCTATCCGTGGGAACATTATATACGTCTATAACGTAATATAACCTAACCTAACCAACCGAGCCCCTGGCTGGTAATGTTTTATAGAATCCAGGCCGTGTGGGACCGTACCTCTCCGTGGGAACAATATATACGTCTATAACGTTATAATCCTAACCTAAGGCAACCTCACACCTCGGATATAGTATTTCACATCATTCCTGGCGGGTCGGCCCCTGCTTCTCGCTGGCAACATTATATACGTCTATAACGTAATATAACCTAACCTAACCCATCTAGCCCCTCGCTGGGAATGTTTTACAGAATCCCGGTCGTGTCGGCCCGTACTTCTCCGTGGGAACGTTATATACGTCTACAACGTTATATATCCTAACCTAAGGCAGCCTAACATCTCGGATGTAGTATTTTACAACATTCCTGGCAGGTCGGCCCCTACTTCTAGGTGGAAACATTATATTCGTCTATAACGTAATATAACCTAACCTAACCCATCTAGCACCTCGCTGGTAATGTTTTACAGAATCCCGTTCGTGACGTCAGGTGCATCTCGGTTGGGATATTATATACGTCTATAACGTTACATATCCTAACCTAAGGCAACATCACACCTCGGATGCAGTATTTTACAACAATCCTGGCGGGTCGGCCACTACTTGTCGGTGGGAATGTTATATACGTCTATAACGTAATATAACCGAACCTAACCCATCTAGCCCTTCGCTGGTAATGTTATACAGAATCCCGGCCGTGTTGGCCCGTACCTCTCCGTGGGAACATTATATACGTCTATAACGATATACATCCTACCCTAAGGCAATCTAACATCTCGGATGTAGTATTTTACATCATTACTCGCGGGTCGGCCCCTACTTCTCGGTGGGAACATTATATACGTCTATAACGTAATATAACTTAACCTAACCCATCTAGCCCTTCGCTGGTAATGTTTTACAGAATCCCGGTCGTGTTGGCCCGTACCTATCCGTGGGAACAATATATACGTATATAACGTAATATAACCGAACCTAACCCATCTAGCTCTTCACTGGTAATGTTATACAGAATCCCGGCCGTGTTGGCCCGTACCTCTCCGTGGGAACATTATATACGTCTATAACGTTATATATCCTACCGTAAGGCAATCTAACATCTCGGATGTAGTATTTTACATCATTACTGGCGGGTCGGCCCCTACTTCTCGGTTCGAACATTATATGCGTCTATAACGTAATATAACCGAACCTAACCCATCTAGCCCTTCGCTGGTAATGTTATACAGAATCCCCGCCGTGTTGGCCCGTACCTCTCCGTGGGAACATTATATACGTCTATAACGTTATATATCCTACCGTAAGGCAATCTAACATCTCGGATGTAGTATTTTACATCATTACTGGCGGGTCGGCCCCGACTTCTCGGTGGGAACATTATATGCGTCTATAACGTAATATAACCTAACCGAACCCATCTAGCCCCTCGCTGGGAATGTTTTGTAGAATCCCGTTCGTGTAGCCCCGTACGTCTCGGTGGGAACATTATATACTTCTATAACGTTAGATATCCTAACCTAAGGCAGCCGAACATTTCGGATTTAGTATTTTACCACATTCCTCGCGGGTCGGACCCTACTTCTCGGTGGGGACGTTATGTACTTCTATAACGTAATATAACCTAACCTAATCCATCTAGCCCCTCGCTGGGAATGTTTTACAGAATCCCGGTCGTGTCGGCCCGTACTTCTCCGTGGGAACGTTATATACGTCTATAACGTTATATATCCTAACCTAAGGCAACATCACACCTCGGATGTAGTATTTTACAACGTTCCTGGCAGGTCGGCCCCTACTTCTCGGTGGGAACATTATATGCGTCTATAACGTAATATAACCTAACCTAACCAACCGAGCCCCTGGCTGGTAATGTCTTATAGAATCCCGGCTGTGTGGGACCGTACCTCTCCGTGGGAACATTATATACGTCTATAACGTTATAATCCTAACCTAAGGCAACCACACACCGCGGATATAGTATTTTACAACATTCCTGGCGGGTCGGCCCCTACTTCTCGGTGGCAACATTATAAACGTCTATAACGTAATATAACCTAACCTAACCCATCTAGCCCCTCGCTGGTAACGTTTTACAGAATTCCGGTCGTGTTGGCCCGTACCTATCCGTGGGAACATTATATACGTCTATAACGTTATATATCCTAACCTAAGACAATCTAACATCTCGGATGTAGTATTTTACATCATAACTGGCGGATCGGCCCCTACTTCTCGGTGGGTACATTATATGCGTCTATAACGTAATATAACCTAACCTAACCCACCTAGCCCCTCGCTGGGAATGTTTTACAGAATCCCGGTCGTGTCGGCCCGTACCTCTCCGTCTGAACGTTATATACGTCTATAACGTTGTATATCCTAACCTAAGGCAACATCACACATCGGATGTAGTATTTTACAACAATCCTGGCTGGTCGGCCCCTACTTCTCGGTGGGAACATTATATACGTCTATAACGTAATATAACCGAACCTAACCCATCTAGCCCTTCGCTGGTAATGTTATACAGAATCCCGGCCGTGTTGGCCTGTACCTCTCCGTGGGAACATTATATACGTCTATAACGTTATATATCCTAACCTAAGGCAATTTAATATCTCGGATGTAGTATTTTACATCATTACTGGCGGGTCGGCCCCGACTTCTCGGTGGGAACATTATATGCGTCTATAACGTAATATAACCTAACCTAACCCATCTAGCCCCTCGCTGGGAATGTTTTGTAGAATCCCGTTCGTGTAGCCCCGTACGTCTCGGTGGGAACATTATATACTTCTATAACGTTAGATATCCTAACCTAAGGCAGCCGAACATTTCGGATTTAGTATTTTACCACATTCCTCGCGGGTCGGACCCTACTTCTCGGTGGGGACGTTATGTACTTCTATAACGTAATATAACCTAACCTAATCCATCTAGCCCCTCGCTGGGAATGTTTTACAGAATCCCGGTCGTGTCGGCCCGTACTTCTCCGTGGGAACGTTATATACGTCTATAACGTTATATATCCTAACATAAGGCAACATCACACCTCGGATGTAGTATTTTACAACGTTCCTGGCAGGTCGGCCCCTACTTCTCGGTGGGAACATTATATGCGTCTATAACGTAATATAACCTAACCTAACCAACCGAGCCCCTGGCTGGTAATGTCTTATAGAATCCCGGCTGCGTGGGACCGTACCTCTCCGTGGGAACATTATATACGTCTATAACGTTATAATCCTAACCTAAGGCAACCTCACACCGCGGATATAGTATTTTACAACATTCCTCGCGGGTCGGCCCCTACTTCTCGGTGGCAACATTATAAACGTCTATAACGTAATATAACCTAACCTAACCCATCTAGCCCTTCGCTGGTAATGTTATACAGAATCCCGACCGTGTTGGCCTGTACCTCTCCGTGGGAACATTATATACGTCTATAACGTTATATATCCTACCCTAAGGCAATCTAACATCTCGGATGTAGTATTTTACATCATTACTGGCGGGTCGGCCCCTACTTCTAGGTGGGAACATTATATACGTCTATAACGTAATATAACCTAACCTAACCCATCTAGCCCCTCGCTGGTAACGTTTTACAGAATCCCGGTCGTGTTGGCCCGTACCTATCCGGGTGAACATTATATACGTCTATAACGTTATATATCCTAACCTAAGGCAATCTAACATCTCGGATGTAGTATTTTACATCATAACTGGCGGGTCGGCACCTACTTCTAGGTGGGAACATTATAAACGTGTATAACGTCATATAACCTAACCTAACCTATCTATCCCCACGCTGGTAATGTTTTGCAGAATCCCGGTCGTGTTGGCCCGTACCTATCCGTGGGAACATTATATACGTCTATAACGTTATATATCATAACCTAAGGCAACCTCACACCTCGGATGTAGTATTTTACAACGTTCCTGGCAGGTCGGCCCCTACTTCGCGGTGGGAACATTATATGCGTCTATAACGTAATATAACCTAACCTAACCAACCGAGCCCCTGGCTGGTAATGTTTTATAGAATCCCGGCCGTGTGGGACCGTACCTCTCCGTGGGAACATTATATACGTCTATAACGTTATAATCCTAACCTAAGGCAACCTCACACCTCGGATATAGTATTTTACAACATTCCTTGCGGGTCGGCCCCTACTTCTCGCTGGCAACATTATATACGTCTATAACGTAACATAACCTAACCTAACCCATCTAGCCCTTCTTTGGTAATGTGTTACAGAATCTCATTCATGTCGGACAGTACCTCTCCGTGGGGACATTAAATACGTCTACAACGTTATATATCCTAACCTAAGGCAACCGAACACCTCGGATGTAGTATTTTACAACATTCCTGGCAGGTCGGCCCCTACTTCTGGGTGGGAACATTATATACGTCTATAACGTAATATAACCTAATCTAACCCATCTAGCCCTTCGCTGGTAATGTGTTAGAGAATCTCATTCATGTCGGACAGTACCTCTCCGTGGGGACATTAGGTACGTCTACAACGTTATATATCCTAACCTAAGGCAACCTAACACATCGGATGTAGTATTTTACAACATTCCTGGCAGGTCGGCCCCTACTTCTCGGTGGGAACATTATATGCGTCTATAACGTAATATAACCTAACCTAACCCATCTAGCCCCTCGCTGGGAATGTTTTGTAGAATCCCGTTCGTGTAGCCCCGTACGTCTCGGTGGGAACATTATATACTTCTATAACGTTACACATCCTAACCTAAGGCAGCCGAACATTTCGGATTTAGTATTTTACCACATTCCTCGCGGGTCGGACCCTACTTCTCGGTGGGGACGTTATGTACTTCTATAACGTAATATAACCTAACCTAACCCATCTAGCCGCTCGCTGCTAATGTTTTACAGAATCCCGGTCGTGTTGGCCCGTACCTATCCGTGGGAACATTATATACGTCTATAACGTTATATATCATAACCTAAGGCAACCTCACACCGCGGATGTAGTATTTTACAACGTTCCTGGCAGGTCGGCCCCTACTTCTCGGTGGGAACATTATATGCGTCTATAACGTAATATAAACTAACCTAACCAACCGAGCCCCTGGCTGGTAATGTTTTATAGAATCCCGGCCGTGTGGGACCGTACCTCTCCGTGGGAACATTATATACGTCTATAACGTTATAATCCTAACCTAAGGCAACCTCACACCTCGGATATAGTATTTTACAACATTACTGGCGGGTCGGCCCCTACTTCTCGCTGGCAACAAACATTATATACGTCTATAACGTAATATAACCTAACCTAACCCATCTAGAACTTCGCTGGTAATGTGTTACAGAATCTCATTCATGTCGGACAGTACCTCTCCGTGGGGACATTAGATACGTCTACAACGTTATATATCCTAACCTAAGGCAACCTAACACCTCGGATGTAGTATTTTACAACATTCCTGGCAGGTCGGCCCCTACTTCTAGGTGGGAACATTATATACGTCTATAACGTAATATAACCTAACCTAACCCATCTAGCCGCTCGCTGGGAATGTTTTACAGAATCCCGGTCGTGTTGGCCCGTACCTATCCGTGGGAACATTATATACGTCTATAACGTTATATATCCTAACCTAAGGCAATCTAACATCTCGGATGTAGTATTTTACATCATAACTGGCGGGTCGGCCCCTACTTCTCGGTTCGAACATTATATGCGTCTATAACGTAATATAACCGAACCTAACCCATCTAGCCCTTCGCTGGTAATGTTATACAGAATCCCCGCCGTGTTGGCCCGTACCTCTCCGTGGGAACATTATATACGTCTATAACGTTATATATCCTACCGTAAGGCAATCTAACATCTCGGATGTAGTATTTTACATCATTACTGGCGGGTCGGCCCCGACTTCTCGGTGGGAACATTATATGCGTCTATAACGTAATATAACCTAACCTAACCCATCTAGCCCCTCGCTGGGAATGTTTTGTAGAATCCCGTTCGTGTAGCCCCGTACGTCTCGGTGGGAACATTATATACTTCTATAACGTTAGATATCCTAACCTAAGGCAGCCGAACATTTCGGATTTAGTATTTTACCACATTCCTCGCGGGTCGGACCCTACTTCTCGGTGGGGACGTTATGTACTTCTATAACGTAATATAACCTAACCTAATCCATCTAGCCCCTCGCTGGGAATGTTTTACAGAATCCCGGTCGTGTCGGCCCGTACTTCTCCGTGGGAACGTTATATACGTCTATAACGTTATATATCCTAACATAAGGCAACATCACACCTCGGATGTAGTATTTTACAACGTTCCTGGCAGGTCGGCCCCTACTTCTCGGTGGGAACATTATATGCGTCTATAACGTAATATAACCTAACCTAACCAACCGAGCCCCTGGCTGGTAATGTCTTATAGAATCCCGGCTGTGTGGGACCGTACCTCTCCGTGGGAACATTATATACGTCTATAACGTTATAATCCTAACCTAAGGCAACCTCACACCGCGGATATAGTATTTTACAACATTCCTGGCGGGTCGGCCCCTACTTCTCGGTGGCAACATTATAAACGTCTATAACGTAATATAACCTAACCTAACCCATCTAGCCCCTCGCTGGTAACGTTTTACAGAATTCCGGTCGTGTTGGCCCGTACCTATCCGTGGGAACATTATATACGTCTATAACGTTATATATCCTAACCTAAGGCAATCTAACATCTCGGATGTAGTATTTTACATCATAACTGGCGGGTCGGCACCTACTTCTAGGTGGGAACATTATAAACGTGTATAACGTCATATAACCTAACCTAACCTATCTATCCCCACGCTGGTAATGTTTTGCAGAATCCCGGTCGTGTTGGCCCGTACCTATCCGTGGGAACATTATATACGTCTATAACGTTATATATCATAACCTAAGGCAACCTCACACCTCGGATGTAGTATTTTACAACGTTCCTGGCAGGTCGGCCCCTACTTCGCGGTGGGAACATTATATGCGTCTATAACGTAATATAACCTAACCTAACCAACCGAGCCCCTGGCTGGTAATGTTTTATAGAATCCCGGCCGTGTGGGACCGTACCTCTCCGTGGGAACATTATATACGTCTATAACGTTATAATCCTAACCTAAGGCAACCTCACACCTCGGATATAGTATTTTACAACATTCCTGGCAGGTCGGCCCCTACTTCTGGGTGGGAAAATTATATACGTCTATAACGTAATATAACCTAACCTAACCCATCTAGCCCTTCGCTGGTAATGTGTTAGAGAATCTCATTCATGTCGGACAGTACCTCTCCGTGGGGACATTAGGTACGTCTACAACGTTATATATCCTAACCTAAGGCAACCTAACACATCGGATGTAGTATTTTACAACATTCCTGGCAGGTCGGCCCCTACTTCTAGGTGGGAACATTATATACGTCTATAACGTAATATAACCTAACCTAACCCATTTAGCCCCTCGCTGGGAATGTTTTACAGAATCCCGGTCGTGTAGGCCCGTACCTCTCCCTCTGAACGTTATATACGTCTATAACGTTGTATATCCTAACCTAAGGCAACATCACACCTCGGATGTAGTATTTTACAACAATCCTGGCTGGTCGGCCCCTACTTCTCGGTGGGAACATTATATACGTCTATAACGTAATATAACCGAACCTAACCCATCTAGCCCTTCGCTGGTAATGTTATACAGAATCCCGGCCGTGTTGGCCTGTACCTCTCCGTGGGAACATTATATACGTCTATAACGTTATATATCCTACACTAAGGCAATCTAACATCTCGGATGTAGTATTTTACATCATTACTGGCGGGTCGGCCCCTACTTCTATGTGGGAACATTATATACGTCTATAACGTAATATAACCTAACCTAAACCATCTAGCCCCTCGCTGGGAATGTTTTACAGAATCCCGGTCGTGTCGGCCCGTTCCTCTCCGTGGGAACGTCATATACGTCTATAACGTTATATATCCTAACCTAAGGCAACATCACACCTCGGATGTAGTATT
The DNA here is from genome assembly GCA_963969225.1 of Xylocopa violacea. NCBI lineage: Eukaryota > Metazoa > Arthropoda > Insecta > Hymenoptera > Apidae > Xylocopa > Xylocopa violacea. The sequence goes on along the minus strand of CAXAJV010000011.1, from coordinate 7,328,189 downwards.
TTACAACAATCCTGGCGGGTCGGCACCTACTTCTAGGTGGGAACATTATAAACGTGTATAACGTCATATAACCTAACCTAACCTATCTATCCCCACGCTGGTAATGTTTTACAGAATCCCGGTCGTGTTGGCCCGTACCTATCCGTGGGAACATTATATACCTCTATAACGTTATATATCCTGACCTAAGGCAATCTAACATCTCGGATGTAGTATTTTACATCATTACTGGCGGGTCGCCCCTACTTCTCGGTGGGAACATTATATGCGTCTATAACGTAATATAACCTAACCTAACCCATCTAGCCCCTCGCTGGGAATGTTTTACAGAATCCCGGTCGTGTTGGCCCGTACCTATCCGTGGGAACATTATATACGTCTATAACGTTATATATCCTAACCTAAGGCAATCTAACATCTCGGATGTAGTATTTTACATCATTACTGGCGGGTCGCCCCTACTTCTCGGTGGGAACATTATATGCGTCTATAACGTAATATAACCTAACCTAACCCATCTAGCCGCTCGCTGGTAATGTTTTACAGAATCCCGGTCGTGTCGGCCCGTACTTCTCCGTGGGAACGTTATATACGTCTATAACGTTATAATCCTAACCTAAGGCAACCTCACACCTCGGATATAGTATTTTACAACATTCCTGGCGGGTCGGCCCCTACATCTCGGTGGCAACATTATATAGGTCTATAACGTAATATAACCCAACCTAACCCATCTAGCCCCTCGCTGGTAATGTTTTACAGAATCCCGGTCGTGTTGGTCCGTACCTCTCCGTGGGAACATTATATCAGTCTATAACGTTATAATCCTAACCTAAGGCAACCTCACACCTCGGATTTAGTATTTCACAACATTCCTGGCGGGTCGGCCCCTACTTCTCGCTGACAACATTATATACGTCTATAACGTAATATAACCTAACCTAACCCATCTAGCCCCTCGCTGGGAATGTTTTACAGAATCCCGGTTGTGTCGGCCCGTACTTCTCCGTGGGAACGTTATATACGTCTATAACGTTATATATCCTAACCTAAGGCAACATCACACCTCGGATGTAGTATTTTACAACAATCCTGGCGGGTCGGCACCTACTTCTAGGTGGGAACATTATAAACGTGTATAACGTCATATAACCTAACCTAACCTATCTATCCCCACGCTGGTAATGTTTTACAGAATCCCGGTCGTGTTGTCCCGTACCTATCCGTGGGAACATTATATACATCTATAACGTTACATATACTAACCTAAGGTAGCCGAACATTTCGGATTTAGTATTTTACCACATTCCTCGCGGGTCGGACCCTACTTCTCGGTGGGGACGTTATGTACTTCTATAACGTAATATAACCTAACCTGACCCATCTAGCCGCTCGCTGGTAATGATTTACAGAATCCCGGTCGTGTCGGCCCGTACATCTCCGTGGGAACGTTATATACGTCTATAACGTTATAATCCTAACCTAAGGCAACCTCACACCTCGGATATAGTATTTCACAACATTCCTGGCGGGTCGGCCCCTACTTCTCGCTGGCAACATTACATGCGTCTATAACGTAATATAACCTACCCTAACCAACCTAGCCCCTGGCTGGTAATGTTTTGCAGAATACCGGCCGTGTGGGACCGTACCTCTCCGTGGGAACATTATATACGTCTATAACTTTATAATCCTAACCTAAGGCAACCTAACACCTCGGATGTAGTATTTTTTATCATTACTGGCGGGTCGGCCCCTACTTCGCGGTTGGAACATTATATGCGTCTATAACGTAACATAGCCTAACCTAACCAACCTAGCCCCTGGCTGGTAATGTTTTACAGAATCCCGGCCGGTTGGCACCGTACCTCTCCGTGGGAACATTATATACGTCTATAACGTTATAATCCTAACCTAAGGCAAACCTAGCACCGCGGATGTAGTATTTTACAAAATTCCTGGCGGGTCGGCCCCTGCATCTCGGTAGGAACATTCTATACGTCTATAACGTAATATAACCTAACCTAACCCACCTAGCCCCTGGCTGGTAATGTTTTACAGAATCCCGGTCGTGTCGGCAAGTACCTCTCCGTGGGAACATTATATACGTCTATAGCGTAATATATCCTAACCTAAGGCAATCTAACATCTCGGATGTAGTATTTTACAACATTCCTGGCGGGTCGGCACCTACTTCTAGGTGGGAACATTATAAACGTGTATAACGTCATATAACCTAACCTAACCTATCTATCCCCACGCTGGTAATGTTTTACAGAATCCCAGTCGTGTTGGCCCGTACCTATCCGTGGGAACATTATATACGTCTATAACGTTATATATCCTAACCTAAGGCAACCTCACACTTCGGATGTAGTATTCTACAACATTCCTGGCTGGTCTGCCCCTACTTCTCGGTGGGAACATTATATACGGCTATAACGTAATATAACCTCACCTAACCCAGCTAGTCCTTCGCTGGTAATGTTCTACAGAATCCCGGTCGTGTCGGCCCGTACCTCTCCGTGGGAACATTATATACGTCTATAACGTAATATAACCTCACCTAACCCAGCTAGCCCTTCGCTGGTAATGTTTTACAGAATCCCGTTCGTGTCGGACCGTACCTCTCCGTGGGGACATTAGATACGTCTATAACGTTATATATCCTAACCTAAGGCAACCTCACACCTCGGATGTAGTATTTTACAACGTTCCTGGCAGGTCGGCGCCTACTTCTAGGTGGGAAAATTATATACGTCTATAACGTAATATAACCTAACCTAACCCATCTAGCCCTTCGCTGGTAATGTGTTACAGAATCCCGTTCGTGTTGGCCCGTACCTATCCGTGGGAACATTATATACGTCTATAACGTTATATATCCTAACCTAAGGCAACCTCACACTTCGGATGTAGTATTCTACAACATTCCTGGCTTGTCTGCCCCTACTTCTCGGTGGGAACATTATATACGGCTATAACGTAATATAACCTCACCTAACCCAGCTAGCCCTTCGCTGGTAATGTTTTACAGAATCACGGTCGTGTCGGCCCGTACCTCTCCGTGGGAACATTATATACGTCTATAACGTAATATAACCTCACCTAACCCAGCTAGCCCTTCGCTGGTAATGTTTTACAGAATCCCGTTCGTGTCGGACCGTACCTCTCCGTGGGGACATTAGATACGTCTATAACGTTATATATCCTAACCTAAGGCAACCTCACACCTCGGATGTAGTATTTTACAACGTTCCTGGCAGGTCGGCCCCTACTTCTAGGTGGGAAAATTATATACGTCTATAACGTAATATAACCTAACCTAACCCATCTAGCCCCACGCTTGGACTGTTTTACAGAATCCCGGCCGTGTGGGACCGTACGTCTCCGTGGGTACATTATATACGTCTATAACGTAATATAACCTAACCTAACCCATCTAGCCCTTCGCTGGTAATGTTATACAGAATCCCGTTCGTGTCGGAACGTACCTCTCCGTGGGGACATTAGATACGTCTATAACGTTATAATCCTAACCTAAGGCAACCTAACAGCTCGGATGTAGTATTTTACAACATTCCTGGCGGGTCGGCTCCTACTTCTCGGTAGGAACATTATATACGTCTATAAAGTAATATAACCGAACCTAACCCATCTAGCCCTTCGCTGGTAATGTTATACAAAATCCCGGCCGTGTGGGACCGTACCTCTCCGTGGGAACATTATATACGTCTATAACGTTATAATCCTAACCTAAGGCAACCTAATATCTCGGATGTAGTATTTTACGTCATTACTGGCGGAACGGCCCCTACTTCTCGGTGGGAAAATTATATGCGTCTATAACGTAATATAACCTAACATAACCCATCTAGCCCTTCGCTGGTAATGTTTTACAGAATCTCATTCGTGTTGGAACGTACCTCTCCGTGGGAACATTATATACGTCTATAACGTTATAATCCTAACCTAAGGCAACCTAACACCTCGGATGTAGTATTTTACATCATTACTGGCGGGTCGGCCCCTACTTCTCGGTAGGAACACTATATACGTCTATAAAGTAATATAACCGAACCTAACCCATCTAGCCCTTCGCTGGTAATGTTATACAAAATCCCGGCCGTGTGGGACCGTACCTCTCCGTGGGAACATTATATACGTCTATAACGTTATAATCCTAACCTAAGGCAACCTAACACCTCGGATGTAGTATTTTACAACATTCCTGGCGGGTCGGCACCTACTTCTAGGAGGGAAAATTATATACGTCTATAACGTAATATAACCTAACGTAAGCCATCTAGCCCCTCGCTTGGAATGTTTTACAGAATCCCGGCCGTGTGGGACCGTACCTCTCCGTGGGAACATTATATACGTCTATAACGTAATATAACCTAACCTAACCCATCTAGCCCTTCGCTGGTAATTTTATACAGAATCCCGTTCGTGTCGGACCGTACCTCTCCGTGGGGACATTAGATACGTCTATAACATTATAATCCTAACCTAAGGCAACCTAACACCTCGGATGTAGTATTTTACAACATTCCTGGCGGGTCGGCTCCTACTTCTCGGTAGGAACATTATATACGTCTATAAAGTAATATAACAGAACCTAACCCATCTAGCCCTTCGCTGGTAATGTTATACAAAATCCCGGCCGTGTGGGACCGTACCTCTCCGTGGGAACATTATATACGTCTATAACGTTATAATCCTAACCTAAGGCAACCTAACACCTCGGATGTAGTATTTTACAACATTCCTGGCGGGTCGGCACCTACTTCTAGGAGGGAAAATTATATACGTCTATAACGTAATATAACCTAACGTAACCCATCTAGCCCCTCGCTTGGAATGTTTTACAGAATCCCGGCCGTGTGGGACCGTACCTCTCCGTGGGAACATTATATACGTCTATAACGTAATATAACCTAACCTAACCCATCTAGCCCTTCGCTGGTAATTTTAAACAGAATCCCGTTCGTGTCGGACCGTACCTCTCCGTGGGGACATTAGATACGTCTATAACGTTATATATCCTAACCTAAGGCAACCTCACACCTCGGATGTAGTATTTTACAACGTTCCTGGTAGGTCGGCCCCTACTTCTAGGTGGGAACATTATATACGTCTATAACGTAATATAACCTAACGTAACCTATCTATCCCCACGCTGGTAATGTTTTACAGCATCCCGGTCGTGTTGGCCCGTACCTCTCCGTGGTGACATTATATACGTCTATAACGTTATATATCCTAACCTAAGGCAATCTAACATCTCGGATGTAGTATTTTACATCATTACTGGCGGGTCGGCCCCTACTTCTCTGTGGGAACATTATATGCGTCTATAACCTAATATAACCCAACCTAACCAACCTAGCCCCTGGCTGGTAACGTTTTACAGAATGCCGGCCGTGTGGGACCGTACCTCTCCGTGGGAACATTATGTACGTCTATAACGTTATAATCCTAACCTAAGGCAACCTAATACCTCGGATTTAGTATTTTACAACAATCCTGTCGGGTCGGCCACTACTTGCCGGTGTGAACGTTATATACGTCTATAACGTAATATAACCTAGCCTAACCCATCTAGCCCCTTGCTGGTAATGTCTTACAAAATCCCTATCGTGTCGGCCCGTACCTCTCCGTGGGAACATTATATACGTCTATAGCGTAATATAACCTAACATAACCCATCTGGCCATTCGCTGGTAATGTTTTACAGAATCCCGGCCGGTTGGGACCGTACCTCTCCGTGGGAACATTATATACGTCTATAACGTTATATATCCTAACCTAAGGCAATCTAACATCTCGGATGTAGTATTTTTTATCATTACTGGCGGGTCGGCCCCTACTTCGCGGTTGGAACATTATATGCGTCTATAACGTAACATAGCCTAACCTAACCAACCTAGCCCCTGGCTGGTAATGTTTTACAGAATCCCGGCCGGTTGGGACCGTACCTCTCCGTGGGAACATTATATACGTCTATAACGTTATAATCCTAACCTAAGGCAAACCTAGCACCGCGGATGTAGTATTTTACAAAATTCCTGGCGGGTCGGCCCCTACATCTCGGTAGGAACATTCTATACGTCTATAACGTAATATAACCTAACCTAACCCACCTAGCCCCTGGCTGGTAATGTTTTACAGAATCCCGGTCGTGTCGGCAAGTACCTCTCCGTGGGAACATTATATACGTCTATAGCGTAATATATCCTAACCTAAGGCAATCTAACATCTCGGATGTAGTATTTTACAACATTCCTGGCGGGTCGGCACCTACTTCTAGGTGGGAACATTATAAACGTGTATAACGTCATATAACCTAACCTAACCTATCTATCCCCACGCTGGTAATGTTTTACAGAATCCCAGTCGTGTTGGCCCGTACCTATCCGTGGGAACATTATATACGTCTATAACGTTATATATCCTAACCTAAGGCAACCTCACACTTCGGATGTAGTATTCTACAACATTCCTGGCTGGTCTGCCCCTACTTCTCGGTGGGAACATTATATACGGCTATAACGTAATATAACCTCACCTAACCCAGCTAGTCCTTCGCTGGTAATGTTCTACAGAATCCCGGTCGTGTCGGCCCGTACCTCTCCGTGGGAACATTATATACGTCTATAACGTAATATAACCTCACCTAACCCAGCTAGCCCTTCGCTGGTAATGTTTTACAGAATCCCGTTCGTGTCGGACCGTACCTCTCCGTGGGGACATTAGATACGTCTATAACGTTATATATCCTAACCTAAGGCAACCTCACACCTCGGATGTAGTATTTTACAACGTTCCTGGCAGGTCGGCGCCTACTTCTAGGTGGGAAAATTATATACGTCTATAACGTAATATAACCTAACCTAACCCATCTAGCCCTTCGCTGGTAATGTGTTACAGAATCTCATTCATGTCGGACAGTACCTCTCCGTGGGGACATTAGATACGTCTACAACGTTATATATCCTTACCTAAGGCAACCTAACACCTCGGATGTAGTATTTTACAACATTCCTGGCAGGTCGGCCCCTACTTCTAGGTGGGAACATTATATACGTCTATAACGTAATATAACCTAACCTAACCCATCTAGCCCCTCGCTGGGAATATTTTACAGAATCCCGGTCGTGTCGGCCCGTACCTCTCCGTCTGAACGTTATATACGTCTATAGCGTTATATATCCTAACCTAAGGCAACATCACACCTCGGATGTAGTATTTTACTACAATCCTGGCGGGTCGGCACCTACTTCTAGGTGGGAACATTATAAACGTGTATAACGTCATATAACCTAACCTAACCTATCTATCCCCACGCTGGTAATGTTTTACAGAATCCCGTTCGTGTTGGCCCGTACCTATCCGTGGGAACATTATATACGTCTATAACGTTATATATCCTAACCTAAGGCAACCTCACACTTCGGATGTAGTATTCTACAACATTCCTGGCTTGTCTGCCCCTACTTCTCGGTGGGAACATTATATACGGCTATAACGTAATATAACCTCACCTAACCCAGCTAGCCCTTCGCTGGTAATGTTTTACAGAATCCCGGTCGTGTCGGCCCGTACCTCTCCGTGGGAACATTATATACGTCTATAACGTAATATAACCTCACCTAACCCAGCTAGCCCTTCGCTGGTAATGTTTTACAGAATCCCGTTCGTGTCGGACCGTACCTCTCCGTGGGGACATTAGATACGTCTATAACGTTATATATCCTAACCTAAGGCAACCTCACACCTCGGATGTAGTATTTTACAACGTTCCTGGCAGGTCGGCCCCTACTTCTAGGTGGGAAAATTATATACGTCTATAACGTAATATAACCTAACCTAACCCATCTAGCCCCTCGCTTGGACTGTTTTACAGAATCCCGGCCGTGTGGGACCGTACCTCTCCGTGGGAACATTATATACGTCTATAACGTAATATAACCTAACCTAACCCATCTAGCCCTTCGCTGGTAATGTTATACAGAATCCCGTTCGTGTCGGACCGTACCTCTCCGTGGGGACATTAGATACGTCTATAACGTTATAATCCTAACCTAAGGCAACCTAACACCTCGGATGTAGTATTTTACAACATTCCTGGCGGGTCGGCTCCTACTTCTCGGTAGGAACATTATATACGTCTATAAAGTAATATAACCGAACCTAACCCATCTAGCCCTTCGCTGGTAATGTTATACAAAATCCCGGCCGTGTGGGACCGTACCTCTCCGTGGGAACATTATATACGTCTATAACGTTATAATCCTAACCTAAGGCAACCTAACACCTCGGATGTAGTATTTTACAACATTCCTGGCGGGTCGGCACCTACTTCTAGGAGGGAAAATTATATACGTCCATAACGTAATATAACCTAACGTAACCCATCTAGCCCCTCGCTTGGAATGTTTTACAGAATCCCGGCCGTGTGGGACCGTACCTCTCCGTGGGAACATTATATACGTCTATAACGTAATATAACCTAACCTAACCCATCTAGCCCTTCGCTGGTAATTTTAAACAGAATCCCGTTCGTGTCGGACCTTACCTCTCCGTGGGGACATTAGATACGTCTATAACGTTATATATCCTAACCTAAGGCAACCTCACACCTCGGATGTAGTATTTTACAACGTTCCTGGCAGGTCGGCCCCTACTTCTAGGTGGGAAAATTATATACGTCTATAACGTAATATAACCTAACCTAACCCATCTAGCCCCTCGCTTGGACTGTTTTACAGAATCCCGGCCGTGTGGGTCCTTACCTCTCCGTGGGAACATTATATACGTCTATAACGTAATATAACCTAACCTAACCCATCTTGTCCTTCGCTGGTAATGTTATACAGAATCCCGTTCGTGTCGGACCGTACCTCTCCGTGGGGACATTAGGTAAGTCTATAACGTTATATATCCTAACCTAAGGCAACCTCACACCTCGGATGTAGTATTTTACAACATTACTGGCGGGTCGGCCCCTACTTCTCGGTGGGAACATTATATACGTCTATAACGTAATATAACCGAACCTAACCCATCTAGCCCTTCGCTGGTAATGTTATACAAAATCCCGACCGTGTTGGCCCGCTCCTCTCCGTGGGAACATTATATAGGTCTATAACGTTATATGTCCTAACCTAAGGCAATCTAATATCTCGGATGTAGTATTTTACGTCATTACTGGCGGAACGGCCCCTACTTCTCGGTGGGAAAATTATATGCGTCTATAACGTAATATAACCTAACATAACCCATCTAGCCCTTCGCTGGTAATGTTTTACAGAATCTCATTCGTGTTGGAACGTACCTCTCCGTGGGAACATTATATACGTCTATAACGTTATAATCCTAACCTAAGGCAACCTAACACCTCGGATGTAGTATTTTACATCATTACTGGCGGGTCGGCCCCTACTTCTCGGTAGGAACACTATATACGTCTATAAAGTAATATAACCGAACCTAACCCATCTAGCCCTTCGCTGGTAATGTTATACAAAATCCCGGCCGTGTGGGACCGTACCTCTCCGTGGGAACATTATATACGTCTATAACGTTATAATCCTAACCTAAGGCAACCTAACACCTCGGATGTAGTATTTTACAACATTCCTGGCGGGTCGGCACCTACTTCTAGGAGGGAAAATTATATACGTCTATAACGTAATATAACCTAACCTAACCCATCTAGCCCTTCGCTGGTAATGTTTTACAGAATCCCATTAGTGTCGGACCGTACCTCTCCGTGGGGATATTAGATACGTCTATAACGTTATATATCCTAACCTAAGGCAACCTCACACCTCGGATGTAGTATTTTACAACATTGGTGGCGGGCCGGCCCCTATTTCTGGGTGGGAACATTATATTTCGTGTATAACGTAATATAACCTAACCTAACCTATCTATCCCCACGCTGGTAATGTGTTACAGAATCCCGGCCGTGTGGGACCGTTCCTCTCCGTGGGAACATTATATACGTCTATAACGTTATAATCCTAACCTAAGGCAACCTAACACCACGGACGTAGTATTTTACAACATTCCTGGCGGGTCGGCCCCCACTTCTCGGTGGGCACATTATATACGTCTATAACCTAATTTAACCTAACCTACACCCATCTAGCCCTTCGCTGGTGATGTTATACAGAATCCCGTTCGTGTCGGACCGTACCACTCCGTGGGGACATTACATACGTCTATGACGCTATATATCCTAATCTAAGGCAACCTCGCACCTCGGATGTAGTATTTTACAACATTACTGGCGGGCCGGCCCCTACTTCTAGGTGGGAACATTATATACGTGTATGACGTAATATAACCTAACCTAACCTATCTATCCCCACGCTGGTAATGTTTTACATAATCCCGGTCGTGTTGGCCCGTACCTCTCTGGGAACATTATATACGTCTATAACGTTATATATCCTAACATAACCCATCTAGCCATTGGCTGGTAATGTTTTACAGAATCCCGGCCGTGTCGGCCCGTACTTCTCCGTGGGAACATTATATGCGTCTATAACGTAATATAGCCTATCCTAACCAACGTAGCACCTGGCTGGTAATGTTTTACAGAATCCCGGCCGGTTTGGACCGTACCTCTCCGTGGGAACATTATATACGTCTATAACGTTATAATCCTAACCTAAGGCAACCTAACACCGCGGATGTAGTATTTTACAACATTCCTGGCGGGTCGGCCCTTACATCTCGGTAGGAACATTCTATACGTCTATAACGTAATATAACCTAACCTAACCCACCTAGCCCCTGTCTGGTAATGTTTTACAGAATCCCGGCCGGTTGGGACCGTACCTCTCCGTGGGAACATTATATACGTCTATAACGTTATATATCCTAACCTAAGGCAATCTAACATCTCGGATGTAGTATTTTTTATCATTACTGGCGGGTCGGCCCCTACTTCGCGGTTGGAACATTATATGCGTCTATAACGTAACATAGCCTAACCTAACCAACCTAGCCCCTGGCTGGTAATGTTTTACAGAATCCCGGCCGGTTGGGACCGTACCTCTCCGTGGGAACATTATATACGTCTATAACGTTATAATCCTAACCTAAGGCAAACCTAGCACCGCGGATGTAGTATTTTACAAAATTCCTGGCGGGTCGGCCCCTACATCTCGGTAGGAACATTCTATACGTCTATAACGTAATATAACCTAACCTAACCCACCTAGCCCCTGGCTGGTAATGTTTTACAGAATCCCGGTCGTGTCGGCAAGTACCTCTCCGTGGGAACATTATATACGTCTATAGCGTAATTTTTCCTAACCTAAGGCAATCTAACATCTCGGATGTAGTATTTTACAACATTCCTGGCGGGTCGGCACCTACTTCTAGGTGGGAACATTATAAACGTGTATAACGTCATATAACCTAACCTAACCTATCTATCCCCACGCTGGTAATGTTTTACAGAATCCCAGTCGTGTTGGCCCGTACCTATCCGTGGGAACATTATATACGTCTATAACGTTATATATCCTAACCTAAGGCAACCTCACACTTCGGATGTAGTATTCTACAACATTCCTGGCTGGTCTGCCCCTACTTCTCGGTGGGAACATTATATACGGCTATAACGTAATATAACCTCACCTAACCCAGCTAGTCCTTCGCTGGTAATGTTCTACAGAATCCCGGTCGTGTCGGCCCGTACCTCCCCGTGGGAACATTATATACGTCTATAACGTAATATAACCTCACCTAACCCAGCTAGCCCTTCGCTGGTAATGTTTTACAGAATCCCGTTCGTGTCGGACCGTACCTCTCCGTGGGGACATTAGATACGTCTATAACGTTATATATCCTAACCTAAGGCAACCTCACACCTCGGATGTAGTATTTTACAACGTTCCTGGCAGGTCGGCGCCTACTTCTAGGTGGGAAAATTATATACGTCTATAACGTAATATAACCTAACCTAACCCATCTAGCCCTTCGCTGGTAATGTGTTACAGAATCTCATTCATGTCGGACAGTACCTCTCCGTGGGGACATTAGATACGTCTACAACGTTATATATCCTTACCTAAGGCAACCTAACACCTCGGATGTAGTATTTTACAACATTCCTGGCAGGTCGGCCCCTACTTCTAGGTGGGAACATTATATACGTCTATAACGTAATATAACCTAACCTAACCCATCTAGCCCCTCGCTGGGAATATTTTACAGAATCCCGGTCGTGTCGGCCCGTACCTCTCCGTCTGAACGTTATATACGTCTATAGCGTTATATATCCTAACCTAAGGCAACATCACACCTCGGATGTAGTATTTTACTACAATCCTGGCGGGTCGGCACCTACTTCTAGGTGGGAACATTATAAACGTGTATAACGTCATATAACCTAACCTAACCTATCTATCCCCACGCTGGTAATGTTTTACAGAATCCCGTTCGTGTTGGCCCGTACCTATCCGTGGGAACATTATATACGTCTATAACGTTATATATCCTAACCTAAGGCAACCTCACACTTCGGATGTAGTATTCTACAACATTCCTGGCTTGTCTGCCCCTACTTCTCGGTGGGAACATTATATACGGCTATAACGTAATATAACCTCACCTAACCCAGCTAGCCCTTCGCTGGTAATGTTTTACAGAATCCCGGTCGTGTCGGCCCGTACCTCTCCGTGGGAACATTATATACGTCTATAACGTAATATAACCTCACCTAACCCAGCTAGCCCTTCGCTGGTAATGTTTTACAGAATCCCGTTCGTGTCGGACCGTACCTCTCCGTGGGGACATTAGATACGTCTATAACGTTATATATCCTAACCTAAGGCAACCTCACACCTCGGATGTAGTATTTTACAACGTTCCTGGCAGGTCGGCCCCTACTTCTAGGTGGGAAAATTATATACGTCTATAACGTAATATAACCTAACCTAACCCATCTAGCCCCTCGCTTGGACTGTTTTACAGAATCCCGGCCGTGTGGGACCGTACCTCTCCGTGGGAACATTATATACGTCTATAACGTAATATAACCTAACCTAACCCATCTAGCCCTTCGCTGGTAATGTTATACAGAATCCCGTTCGTGTCGGACCGTACCTCTCCGTGGGGACATTAGATACGTCTATAACGTTATAATCCTAACCTAAGGCAACCTAACACCTCGGATGTAGTATTTTACAACATTCCTGGCGGGTCGGCTCCTACTTCTCGGTAGGAACATTATATACGTCTATAAAGTAATATAACCGAACCTAACCCATCTAGCCCTTCGCTGGTAATGTTATACAAAATCCCGGCCGTGTGGGACCGTACCTCTCCGTGGGAACATTATATACGTCTATAACGTTATAATCCTAACCTAAGGCAACCTAACACCTCGGATGTAGTATTTTACAACATTCCTGGCGGGTCGGCACCTACTTCTAGGAGGGAAAATTATATACGTCCATAACGTAATATAACCTAACGTAACCCATCTAGCCCCTCGCTTGGAATGTTTTACAGAATCCCGGCCGTGTGGGACCGTACCTCTCCGTGGGAACATTATATACGTCTATAACGTAATATAACCTAACCTAACCCATCTAGCCCTTCGCTGGTAATTTTAAACAGAATCCCGTTCGTGTCGGACCTTACCTCTCCGTGGGGACATTAGATACGTCTATAACGTTATATATCCTAACCTAAGGCAACCTCACACCTCGGATGTAGTATTTTACAACGTTCCTGGCAGGTCGGCCCCTACTTCTAGGTGGGAAAATTATATACGTCTATAACGTAATATAACCTAACCTAACCCATCTAGCCCCTCGCTTGGACTGTTTTACAGAATCCCGGCCGTGTGGGTCCTTACCTCTCCGTGGGAACATTATATACGTCTATAACGTAATATAACCTAACCTAACCCATCTTGTCCTTCGCTGGTAATGTTATACAGAATCCCGTTCGTGTCGGACCGTACCTCTCCGTGGGGACATTAGGTAAGTCTATAACGTTATATATCCTAACCTAAGGCAACCTCACACCTCGGATGTAGTATTTTACAACATTACTGGCGGGTCGGCCCCTACTTCTCGGTGGGAACATTATATACGTCTATAACGTAATATAACCGAACCTAACCCATCTAGCCCTTCGCTGGTAATGTTATACAAAATCCCGACCGTGTTGGCCCGCTCCTCTCCGTGGGAACATTATATAGGTCTATAACGTTATATGTCCTAACCTAAGGCAATCTAATATCTCGGATGTAGTATTTTACGTCATTACTGGCGGAACGGCCCCTACTTCTCGGTGGGAAAATTATATGCGTCTATAACGTAATATAACCTAACATAACCCATCTAGCCCTTCGCTGGTAATGTTTTACAGAATCTCATTCGTGTTGGAACGTACCTCTCCGTGGGAACATTATATACGTCTATAACGTTATAATCCTAACCTAAGGCAACCTAACACCTCGGATGTAGTATTTTACATCATTACTGGCGGGTCGGCCCCTACTTCTCGGTAGGAACACTATATACGTCTATAAAGTAATATAACCGAACCTAACCCATCTAGCCCTTCGCTGGTAATGTTATACAAAATCCCGGCCGTGTGGGACCGTACCTCTCCGTGGGAACATTATATACGTCTATAACGTTATAATCCTAACCTAAGGCAACCTAACACCTCGGATGTAGTATTTTACAACATTCCTGGCGGGTCGGCACCTACTTCTAGGAGGGAAAATTATATACGTCTATAACGTAATATAACCTAACCTAACCCATCTAGCCCTTCGCTGGTAATGTTTTACAGAATCCCATTAGTGTCGGACCGTACCTCTCCGTGGGGATATTAGATACGTCTATAACGTTATATATCCTAACCTGAGGCAACCTCACACCTCGGATGTAGTATTTTACAACATTGGTGGCGGGCCGGCCCCTATTTCTGGGTGGGAACATTATATTTCGTGTATAACGTAATATAACCTAACCTAACCTATCTATCCCCACGCTGGTAATGTGTTACAGAATCCCGGCCGTGTGGGACCGTTCCTCTCCGTGGGAACATTATATACGTCTATAACGTTATAATCCTAACCTAAGGCAACCTAACACCACGGACGTAGTATTTTACAACATTCCTGGCGGGTCGGCCCCCACTTCTCGGTGGGCACATTATATACGTCTATAACCTAATTTAACCTAAACTACACCCATCTGGCCCTTCGCTGGTGATGTTATACAGAATCCCGTTCGTGTCGGACCGTACCACTCCGTGGGGACATTACATACGTCTATGACGCTATATATCCTAATCTAAGGCAACCTCGCACCTCGGATGTAGTATTTTACAACATTACTGGCGGGCCGGCCCCTACTTCTAGGTGGGAACATTATATACGTGTATGACGTAATATAACCTAACCTAACCTATCTATCCCCACGCTGGTAATGTTTTACATAATCCCGGTCGTGTTGGCCCGTACCTCTCTGGGAACATTATATACGTCTATAACGTTATATATCCTAACATAACCCATCTAGCCATTGGCTGGTAATGTTTTACAGAATCCCGGCCGTGTCGGCCCGTACTTCTCCGTGGGAACATTATATGCGTCTATAACGTAATATAGCCTATCCTAACCAACGTAGCACCTGGCTGGTAATGTTTTACAGAATCCCGGCCGGTTTGGACCGTACCTCTCCGTGGGAACATTATATACGTCTATAACGTTATAATCCTAACCTAAGGCAACCTAACACCGCGGATGTAGTATTTTACAACATTCCTGGCGGGTCGGCCCTTACATCTCGGTAGGAACATTCTATACGTCTATAACGTAATATAACCTAACCTAACCCACCTAGCCCCTGTCTGGTAATGTTTTACAGAATCCCGGCCGAGTCGGACCGTACCTCGCCGTGGGAACATTATATACGTCCATAACGTTATATATTCTAACCTAAGGCAACCTAACACCTCGGGTGTAGTATTTTACAACATTCCTGGCGGATCGGCCCCAACTTCTCGGTGGGAACATTATATACGTCTATAACGTAATATAACCTAACGTAACCCATCTAGCCCTTCGCTGGTAATGTTTTACAGAATCCCGGTCGTGTCGGCCCGTACTTCTCCGTGGGAACATTACATACGTCTATAACGTTATATATCCTAAGCTATGGCAATCTAACATCTCGGATGTAGTATTTTACATCATTACTGCCCGGTCGGCCCCTACTTCTCGGTGGGAACATTATATGCGTCTATAACGTAATATAGCCTAACCTAACCTATCTATCCCCACGCTGGTAATGTTTTACAGAATCCCGGTCGTGTTGGCCCGTACCTCTCCGTGGGGATATTAGATACGTCTATAACCTTATATATCCTAACCTAAGGCAACCTCAAACCTCGGATGTAGTATTTTACAACATTGCTGGCGGGTGGGCCCCTACTTCTCGGTGGGAACAATATATGCGTCTATAACGTAATATAAAGTATGCAAACCCATCTTGCCCTTCGCTGGTAATGTTTTACAGAATCTCATTCGTGTCGGACCGTACCTATCCGTGGGGACATTAGATACGTCTATAACGTTATATACCCTAACCTAAGGCAACCTCACACCACGGATGTAGTATTTTACAACATTCCTGGTAGGTCGACCCCTACTTCTAGGTGGGAACATTATATACGTCTATAACGTAATATAACCTAACCTAACCCATCTAGCCCCTCGCTGGGAATGTTTTGTAGAATCCCGTTCGTGTAGCCCCGTACGTCTCGGTGGGAACATTATATACGTCTATAACGTTACATATCATAACCTAAGGCAATCTAACATCTCGGATCTAGTATTTTACAACATTCCTGGCAGGTCGGCCCCTACTTCTCGGTTGGAACATTATATGCGTCTATAACGTAATATAGCCTAACCTAAGCAACCTAGACCCTGGCTGGTAATGTTTTACAGAATCCCGGCCGTGTGGGACCGTACCTCTCCGAGGGAACATTATATACGTCTATAACGTTATAATCCTAACCTAAGGCAATCTAACATCTCGGATGTAGTATTTTACATCATTACTTGCGGGTGGGCCCATACTTCACGGTGGGTACATTATATACGTCTATAACGTAATATAACCTAACATAACCCATCTAGCCATTCGCTGGTAATGTTTTACAGAATCCCGGCCGTGTCGGCCCGTACTTCTCCGTGGGAACATTATATACGTCTATAACGTTATATATCCTAACCTAAGGCAACATCACACCTCGAATGTAGTATTTTACAACATTACTGGCGGGTCGGCCCCTACTTCTCGGTGGGAACATTATATGCGTCTATAACGTAACATGACCTAACCTAACCCATCTTGCCCTTCGCTGGTAATGTTTTACAGAATCCCGGCCGTGTGGGACCGTACCTCTCCGTGGGAACATTATATACGCCTATAACGTTATAATCCTAAGCTAAGGCAACCTAACACATCGGATGTAGTATTTTACAACATTCCTGGCGGGTGGGCCCATACTTCTCGGTGGGAACATTATATACGTCTATAACGTAATATAACCTAACATAACCCATTTAGCCCTTCGTTGGTAATGTTTTACAGAATCCCGGCCGGTTGGGACCGTACCTCTCCGTGGGAACATTATATACGTCTATAACGTTATAATCCTAACCTAAGGCAATCTAAAATCTCGGATGTAGTATTTTGCATCATTACTGTCGGTTCGACCCCTACTTCTCGGTGGGAACATTATATGCGTCTATAACGTAATATAGCCTATCCTAACCAACCTAGCACCTGGCTGGTAATGTTTTACAGAACCCCGGCCGGTTGGGACCGTACCTCTCCGTGGGAACATTATATACGTCTATAACGTTATAATCCAAAGCTAAGGCAACCTAACACCTCGGATGTAGTATTTTACAACATTCCTGGCGGGTGGGCCCATACTTCTCGGTGGGAACATTATATACGTCTATAACGTAACATAACCTAACATAACCCATCTAGCCCTTCGTTGGTAATGTTTTACAGAATCCCGGCCGGTTGGGACCGTACCTCTCCGAGGGATCATTATATACGTCTATAACGTTATAATCCTAACCTAAGGCAACCTAACACCGCGGATGTAGTATTTTACAACATTCCCGGCGGGGCGGCCCCTACTTCTGGGTAGGAACATTCTATACGTCTATAACGTAATATAACCTAACCTAACCTATCTTGCGCCTCGCTGGTAATGTTTTACAGAATCAAGGTAGTGTCGGCCCGTACCTCTCCGTGGGAATATTATATACGTCTACAACGTTATATATCTTAACCTAAGGCAACCCCACACCTCGGATGTACTATTTTACAACATTCCTGGCGGGCCGGCCCCTACTTCTAGGTGGGAACATTATATACGTCTATAACGTAATATAACCTAACGTAACCCATCTAGCCCTTCGCTGGTAATGTTTTACAGAATCCCGGTCGTGTAGCCCCGTACGTCTCGGTGGGAACATTATATACGTTTATAACGTTACATATCATAACCTAAGGCAATCTAACATCTCGGATCTAGTATTTTACAACATTCCTGGCAGGTCGGCCCCTACTTCTCGGTGGGAACATTATATGCGTCTATAACGTAATATAACCTAACCTAACCTATCTATCCCCACGCTGGTAATGTTTTACAGAATCCCGGTCGTGTTGGCCAGTACCTCTCCGTGGGTACATTATATACGTCTATAGCGTAATATAACCTAACATAACCCATCTAGCCATTCGCTGGTAATGTTTTTCAGAATCCCGGCCGTGTCGGCCCGTACTTCTCCGTGGGAACATTATATACGTCTATAACGTTATATATCCTAACCTAAGGCAACCTAACACCGCGGATGTAGTATTTTACATCATTACTGGCGGGTCGGCCCCTACTTCTCGGTGGGAACATTATATGCGTCTATAACGTAATATAGCCTAACCTAAGCAACCTAGCCCCTGGCTGGTAATGTTTTACAGAATCCCGGCCGTGTGGGACCTTATCTCTCCGTGGGAACATTATATACGTCTATAGCGTTATAATCCTAAGCTAAGGCAACCTAACACCTCGGATGTAGTATTTTACAACATTCCTGGCGGATGGGCCCATACTTCTCGGTGGGAACATTATATACGTCTATAACGTAACATAACCTAACATAACCCATCTAGCCCTTCGTTGGTAATGTTTTACAGAATCCCGGCCGGTTGGGACCGTACCTCTCCGAGGGAACATTATATACGTCTATAACGTTATAATCCTAACCTAAGGCAATCTAACACCGCGGATGTAGTATTTTACAACATTCCTGGCGGGTCGGCCCCTACTTCTCGGTAGGAACATTATATGCGTCTATAACGTAATATAACGTAACCCAACCTATTTATCCACACGCTGGTAATGTTGTACAGAATCCCGGTCGTGTTGGCCCGTACCTCTCCGTGGGAACATTCTATACGTCTATAACGTTATATATCCTAACCTAAGGCAATCTTACGTCTCGCATGTTGTATTTTACATCATTACTTGCGGGTGGGCCCATACTTCTCGGTGGGAACATTATATAAGTCTATAACGTAATATAACCTAACATAACCCATCTAGCCATTCACTGGTAATGTTTTACAGAATCCCGGCCGTGTCGGACCGTACTTCTCCGTGGGAACATTATATACGTCTATAACGTTATATATCCTAACCTAAGGCAACATCACACCTCGGATGTAGTATTTTACATCATTACTGGCGGGTCGGCCCCTACTTCTCGGTGGGAACATTATATGCGTTTATAACGTAATATAACCTAACCTAACCAAACTAGCCCCTGGCTGGTAATGTTTTACAGAATCCCGGCCGTGTCGGCCCGTACTTCTCCGTGGGAACATTATATACGTCTATAACGTAATATAACCTAACCTAACCCACCTAGCCCCTGGCTGGTAATGTTTTACAGAATCCCGGCCGTGTCGGACCGTACCTCGCCGTGGGAACATTATATACGTCCATAACGTTATATATCCTAACCTAAGGCAATCTAACATCTCGGATGTAGTATTTTACATCATTACTGGCGGTTCGGCCCCTACTTCTCGGTGGGAACATTATATGCGTCTATAACGTAATATAGCCTAACCTAAGCAACCTAGCCCCTGGCTGGTAATGTTTTACAGAATCCCGGCCGCGTGGGACCTTATCTCTCCGTGGGAACATTATATACGTCTATAACGTTATAATCCTAAGCTAAGGCAACCTAACACCTCGGATGTAGTATTTTACAACATTCCTGGCGGATGGGCCCATACTTCTCGGTGGGAACATTATATACGTCTATAACGTAACATAACCTAACATAACCCATCTAGCCCTTCGTTGGTAATGTTTTACAGAATCCCGGCCGGTTGGGACCGTACCTCTCCGAGGGAACATTATATACGTCTATAACGTTATAATCCTAACCTAAGGCAACCTAACACCGCGGATGTAGTATTTTACAACATTCCTGGCGGGTCGGCCCCTACTACTCGGTAGGAACATTATATGCGTCTATAACGTAATATAACGTAACCCAACCTATTTATCCACACGCTGGTAATGTTGTACAGAATCCCGGCCGTGTCGGCCCGTACTTCTCCGTGGGAACATTATATACGTCTATAACGTAATATAACCTAACCTAACCCACCTAGCCCCTGGATGGTAATGTTTTACAGAATCCCGGCCGTGTCGGACCGTACCTCGCCGTGGGAACATTATATACGTCCATAACGTTATATATCCTAACCTAAGGCAATCTAACATCTCGGATGTAGTATTTTACATCATTACTGGCGGTTCGGCCCCTACTTCTCGGTGGGAACATTATATGCGTCTATAACGTAACATGACCTAACCTAACCCATCTTGCCCTTCGCTGGTAATGTTTTACAGAATCCCGGCCGTGTGGGACCGTACCTCTCCGTGGGAACATTATATACGTCTATAACGTTATAATCCTAAGCTAAGGCAATCTAACATCTCGGATGTAGTATTTTACATCATTACTGGCAGGTCGGCCCCTACTTCTCGGTGGGAACATTATATGCGTCTATAACGTAACATGACCTAACCTAACCCATCTTGCCCTTCGCTGGTAATGTTGTACAGAATCCCGGTCGTGTTGGCCCGTACCTCTCCGTGGGAACATTCTATACGTCTATAACGTTATATATCCTAACCTAAGGCAATCTTACATCTCGCATGTTGTATTTTACATCATTACTTGCGGGTGGGCCCATACTTCTCGGTGGGAACATTATATACGTCTATAACGTAATATAACCTAACGTAACCTATCTATCCCCACGCTGGTAATGTTTTACAGCATCCCGGTCGTGTTGGCCCGTACCTCTCCGTGGGGACATCATATACGTCTATAACGTTATATATCCTAACCTAAGGCAATCTAACATCTCGGATGTAGTATTTTACATCATTACTGGCGGGTCGGCCCCTACTTCTCGGTGGGAACATTTTATGCGTCTATAACCTAATATAACCCAACCTAACCAACCTAGCCCCTGGCTGGTAATGTTTTACAGAATGCCGGCCGTGTGGGACCGTACCTCTCCGTGGGAACATTATGTACGTCTATAACGTTATAATCCTAACCTAAGGCAACCTAACACCTCGGATTTAGTATTTTACAACAATCCTGTCGGGTCGGCCACTACTTGCCGGTGTGAACGTTATATACGTCTATAACGTAATATAGCCTAACCTAACCCATCTAGCCACTCGCTGGTAATGTCTTACAGAATCCCTATCGTGTCGGCCCGTACCTCTCCGTGGGAACATTATATACGTCTATAACGTTATAATCCTAACCTAAGGCAACCTAACACCGCGGATGTAGTATTTTACAACATTCCTGGCGGGTCGGCCCCTACATCTCGGTAGGAACATTCTATACGTCTATAACGTAATATAACCTAACCTAACCCACCTAGCCCCTGCCTGGTAATGTTTTACAGAATCCCGGCCGAGTCGGACCGTACCTCGCAGTGGGAACATTATATACGTCCATAACGTTATATATTCTAACCTATGGCAACCTAACACCTCGGGTGTAGTATTTTACAACATTCCTGGCGGATCGGCCCCAACTTCTCGGTGGGAACATTATATACGTCTATAACGTAATATAACCTAACGTAACCCATCTAGCCCTTCGTTGGTAATGTTTTACAGAATCCCGGTCGTGTCGGCCCATACTTCTCCGTGGGAACATTATGTACGTCTATAACGTTATATATCCTAACCTAAGGCAACATCACACCTCGGATGTAGTATTTTACATCATTACTGGCGGGTCGGCCCCTACTTCTCGGTGGGAACATTATATGCGTCTATAACGTATTATAACCTAACCTAACCCATCTTGCCCTTCGCTGGTAATGTTTTACAGAATCTCATTCGCGCCTGACCGTACCTCTCCGTGGGGACATTAGATACGTCTATAACGTTATATATCCTAACCTAAGGCAACATCACACATCGGGTGTAGTATTTTACAACAATCCTGGTGGGTCGGCCACTACTTGTCGGTGGGAACGTTGTATACGTCTATAACGTAATACAACCTAACCTAACCCATCTAGCCCCTCGCTGGTAATGTTTTACAGTATCCTGGTCGTGTCGGCCCGTACCTCTCCGTGGGAACATTATATCCGTCTATAGCGTTATATATCCTAACCTTAGGCAATCTAAAATCTCGGATGTAGTATTTTACAACATTCCTGGTGGGCCGGCCCCTACTTCTATGTGGGAACGTTATATACGTGTATAACGTAATATAACCTAACCTAACCTATCTATCACCACGCTGGTAATGTTTTACAGAATCCCGGTCGTGTTGGCCGATACTTCTCCGTGGGAACATTATATACGTCTATAACGTTATAATCCTAACCTAAGGCAACCTAACACCTCGGATGTAGTATTTTACAACATTCCTGGCGGATCGGCCCCAACTTCTCGGTGGGAACATTATATACGTCTATAACGTAATATAACCTAACGTAAAACATCTAGCCCTTCGCTGGTAATGTTTTACAGAATCCCGGTCGTGTCGGCCGGTACTTCTCCGTGGGGACATTAGATACGTCCATAACGTTATATATCCTAACCTAAGGCAACCTCACACGTCGCATGTAGTATTTTACAACATTCCTGGCAGGTCGGCCCTACTTCTAAGTGCGAACATTATGTACGTCTATACCGTAATATAACCTAACCTAACCCATCTAGCCCCTCGCTGGGAATGGTTTGCAGAATACCGTTCGTGTAGCCCCGTACGTCTCGGTGGGAACATTATATACGTCTATAACGTTATATATCCTAACCTAAGGCAACCTAACTTCTCGAATGTAGTATTTTACAACATTCCTGGCGGGTCGGCCCCTGCTGCTCGGTGGAAACATTATATACGTCTATAACGTAATATAACCTAACCTAACCCATCTAGTCCTTCGCTGGTAATGTTTTACAGAATCTCGTGTCGGGCCGTACCTCTCCGTGGGGACATTAGATACGTCTATAACGTTATATATCCTAACCTAAGGCAACCTAACACCTCGGATGTAGTATTTTACAACATACCTGGCAGGTCGGCCCCTACTTCAAGGTGGGAACATTATATACGTTTATAACATAATATAACCTAACCTAACCTATCTATCGACTCGCTGGGAATGTTTTGTAGAATCCCGTTCTTGTAGCCCCGTGCGTCTCGGGGGGAACATTATATACGTCTATAACGGTATATATCCTAACCTAAGGCAACTTAACATCTCGGATGTAGTATTTTACAACATTCCTGGTGGGTCGGCCCCTACTTCTCGGTGGGAACATTATATACGACTATAACGTAGTATAACCAAACCTAACCAACCTAGCCCTTCGCTGGTAATGTTTTACAGAATCCCGGTCGTGTCGGCCGGTACTTCTCCGTGGGAACATTATATACGTCTATAACGTTATATATCCTAACCTAAGGAAACATCACACCTCGGATGTAGTATTTTACAACATTCCTGGCGGGCCGGCCCCTACTTCTAGGTGGGAACATTATATGCGTGTATAACGTAATATAACCTAACTTAACCCATCTAGCCCTTCGCTGGTAATGTTATACAGAATCCCATTCGTGTCCGACCGTACCTCTCCGTGGGGACATTAGATACGTCTATAACGTTATATATCCTAACCTAAGGCAACCTCACACCTCGGATGTGGTATTTTACAACATTCCTGGCGGTTCGGCCCCTACTTCTCGGTGGGAACATTATATACGTCTATAACGTAATATAACCTAACCTATCCCATCTAGTCCTTCGCTGGTAATGTTTTACAGAATCCCGGCCGTGTGGGACCGTACCTCTCCGTGGGAACATTATATACGTCTATAACGTTATAATCCTAACCTAAGGCAACCTAGCATCGCGGATGTAATATTTTACAACATTCCTGGCGTGTCGGCCCCTACTTGTCGGTGGGA
Organism: Xylocopa violacea; assembly: GCA_963969225.1. Lineage (NCBI taxonomy): Eukaryota > Metazoa > Arthropoda > Insecta > Hymenoptera > Apidae > Xylocopa > Xylocopa violacea. The sequence goes on along the minus strand of CAXAJV010000011.1, from coordinate 7,303,573 downwards.
ATATTATATGTGTCTATAACGTAATATAACCTAATCTAACCTACCTAGCCCCTGGCTGGTAATGTTTTACAGAATGTCGTGTCGGACCGTACCTCTCCGTGGGGACATTAGATACGTCTATAACGTTATATATCCTAACCTAAGGCAACCTCACACGTCGCATGTAGTATTTTACAACATTCCTGGCAGGTCGGCCCTACTTCTAAGTGCGAACATTATGTACGTCTATATCGTAATATAACCTAACCTAACCCATCTAGCCCCTCGCTGGGAATGGTTTGTAGAATACCGTTCGTGTAGCCCCGTACGTCTCGGTGGGAACATTATATACGTCTATAACGTTATATATCCTAACCTAAGGCAACCTAACTTCTCGAATGTAGTATTTTACAACATTCCTGGCGGGTCGGCCCCTGCTTCTCGGTGGAAACATTATATACGTCTATAACGTAATATAACCTAACCTAACCCATCTAGTCCTTCGCTGGTAATGTTTTACAGAATCTCGTGTCGGACCGTACCTCTCCGTGGGGACATTAGATACGTCTATAACGTTATATATCCTAACCTAAAGCAACCTCACACCTCGGATGTAGTATTTTACAACATACCTGGCACGTCGGCCCCTACTTCAAGGTGGGAACATTATATACGTTTATAACATAATATAACCTAACCTAACCTATCTATCGACTCGCTGGGAATGTTTTGTAGAATCCCGTTCTTGTAGCCCCGTGCGTCTCGGTGGGAACATTATATACGTCTATAACGGTATATATCCTAACCTAAGGCAACTTAACATCTCGGATGTAGTATTTTACAACATTCCTGGTGGGTCGGCCCCTACTTCTCGGTGGGAACATTACATACGTCTATAACGTAATATAACCTAACCTAACCCATCTAGTCCTTCGCTGGTAATGATTTACAGAATCTCGTGTCGGTCCGTACCTCTCCGTGGGGACATTAGATACGTCTGTAACGTTATATATCCTAACCTAAGGCAACCTCACACCTCGGATGTAGTATTTTACAACATTCCTGGCAGGTCGGCCCTACTTCTAAGTGCGAACATTATGTAGGTCTATACCGTAATATAACCTAACCTAACCCATCTAGCCCCTCGCTGGGAATGGTTTGTAGAATACCGTTCGTGTAGCCCCGTACGTCTCCGTGGGAACATTAGATACGTCTATAACGTTATATATCCTAACCTAAGGCAACCTCACACCTCGGATGTAGTATTTTACAACATTCCTTGCGGGTCGGTCCCTACTTCTCGGTGGGAACATTATATACGTCTATAACGTAATATAACCTAACCTAACCCATCTAGTCCTTCGCTGGTAATGTTTTACAGAATCTCGTGTCGGACCGTACCTCTCCGTGGGGACATTAGATACGTCTACAAAGTTATATATCCTAACCTAAGGCAACCCCACACCTCGGATGTAGTATTTTACAACATTACTGGCAGGTCGGCCCCTACTTCTACGTGGGAACAATATATACGTCTATAACGTAATATAACCTAACCTCACCCATCTAGCCCCTCGCTGGGAATGTTTTGTAGAATCCCGTTCGTGTAGCCCCGTACGTATCGGTGGGAACATTATATACGTCTATAACGTTATAATCCTAACCTAAGGCAATCTAACATCTCGGATGTAGTATTTTACATCATTACTGGCGGGTCGGCCTCTACTTCTCGGTGGGAACATTATATGCGTTTATAACGTAATAAAACCTAGCCTAACCTATCTATCCCCACGCTGGTAATGTTTTACAGTATCCCGGTCGCGTCGGCCCGTACCTCTCCGTGGGATCATTATATACGTCTATAACTTTATATATCCTAACCTAAGGCAATCTAACATCTCGGATGTAGTATTTTACATCATTACTGCCGGGTCGGCCCCTACTTCTCGGTGGGAACATTATATGCGTCTATAACGTAGTATAACCAAACCTAACCAACCTAGCCCCTGGCTGGTAATGTTTTACAGAATCCCGGCCGTGTGGGACCGTACCTCTCCGTGGGAACATTATATACGTCTATAACGTTATATATTCTAACCTAAGGCAACCTAACACCTTGGGTGTAGTATTTTACAACATTCCTGGCGGATCGGCCCCAACTTCTCGGTGGGAACATTATATACGTCTATAACGTAATATAACCTAACGTAACCCATCTAGCCCTTCGTTGGTAATGTTTTACAGAATCCCGGTCGTGTCGGCCCATACTTCTCCGTGGGAACATTATGTACGTCTATAACGTTATATATCCTAACCTAAGGCAACATCACACCTCGGATGTAGTATTTTACATCATTACTGGCGGGTCGGCCCCTACTTCTCGGTGGGAACATTATATGCGTCTATAACGTATTATAACCTAACCTAACCCATCTTGCCCTTCGCTGGTAATGTTTTACAGAATCTCATTCGCGCCTGACCGTACCTCTCCGTGGGGACATTAGATACGTCTATAACGTTATATATCCTAACCTAAGGCAACATCACACATCGGGTGTAGTATTTTACAACAATCCTGGTGGGTCGGCCACTACTTGTCGGTGGGAACGTTGTATACGTCTATAACGTAATACAACCTAACCTAACCCATCTAGCCCCTCGCTGGTAATGTTTTACAGTATCCTGGTCGTGTCGGCCCGTACCTCTCCGTGGGAACATTATATCCGTCTATAGCGTTATATATCCTAACCTTAGGCAATCTAAAATCTCGGATGTAGTATTTTACAACATTCCTGGTGGGCCGGCCCCTACTTCTATGTGGGAACGTTATATACGTGTATAACGTAATATAACCTAACCTAACCTATCTATCACCACGCTGGTAATGTTTTACAGAATCCCGGTCGTGTTGGCCGATACTTCTCCGTGGGAACATTATATACGTCTATAACGTTATAATCCTAACCTAAGGCAACCTAACACCTCGGATGTAGTATTTTACAACATTCCTGGCGGATCGGCCCCAACTTCTCGGTGGGAACATTATATACGTCTATAACGTAATATAACCTAACGTAAAACATCTAGCCCTTCGCTGGTAATGTTTTACAGAATCCCGGTCGTGTCGGCCGGTACTTCTCCGTGGGGACATTAGATACGTCCATAACGTTATATATCCTAACCTAAGGCAACCTCACACGTCGCATGTAGTATTTTACAACATTCCTGGCAGGTCGGCCCTACTTCTAAGTGCGAACATTATGTACGTCTATACCGTAATATAACCTAACCTAACCCATCTAGCCCCTCGCTGGGAATGGTTTGCAGAATACCGTTCGTGTAGCCCCGTACGTCTCGGTGGGAACATTATATACGTCTATAACGTTATATATCCTAACCTAAGGCAACCTAACTTCTCGAATGTAGTATTTTACAACATTCCTGGCGGGTCGGCCCCTGCTTCTCGGTGGAAACATTATATACGTCTATAACGTAATATAACCTAACCTAACCCATCTAGTCCTTCGCTGGTAATGTTTTACAGAATCTCGTGTCGGGCCGTACCTCTCCGTGGGGACATTAGATACGTCTATAACGTTATATATCCTAACCTAAGGCAACCTAACACCTCGGATGTAGTATTTTACAACATACCTGGCAGGTCGGCCCCTACTTCAAGGTGGGAACATTATATACGTTTATAACATAATATAACCTAACCTAACCTATCTATCGACTCGCTGGGAATGTTTTGTAGAATCCCGTTCTTGTAGCCCCGTGCGTCTCGGGGGGAACATTATATACGTCTATAACGGTATATATCCTAACCTAAGGCAACTTAACATCTCGGATGTAGTATTTTACAACATTCCTGGTGGGTCGGCCCCTACTTCTCGGTGGGAACATTATATACGACTATAACGTAGTATAACCAAACCTAACCAACCTAGCCCCTGGCTGGTAATGTTTTACAGAATCCCGGACGTGTGGGACCGTACCTCTCCGTGGGAACATTATATACGTCTATAACGTTATAATCCTAACCTAAGGCAACCTAACACCTCGGATGTAGTATTTTACAACATTCCTGGCGGATCGGCCCCAACTTCTCGGTGGGAACATTATATACGTCTATAACGTAATATAACCTAACGTAAAACATCTAGCCCTTCGCTGGTAATGTTTTACAGAATCCCGGTCGTGTCGGCCGGTACTTCTCCGTGGGAACATTATATACGTCTATAACGTTATATATCCTAACCTAAGGAAACATCACACCTCGGATGTAGTATTTTACAACATTCCTGGCGGGCCGGCCCCTACTTCTAGGTGGGAACATTATATGCGTGTATAACGTAATATAACCTAACTTAACCCATCTAGCCCTTCGCTGGTAATGTTATACAGAATCCCATTCGTGTCCGACCGTACCTCTCCGTGGGGACATTAGATACGTCTATAACGTTATATATCCTAACCTAAGGCAACCTCACACCTCGGATGTGGTATTTTACAACATTCCTGGCGGTTCGGCCCCTACTTCTCGGTGGGAACATTATATACGTCTATAACGTAATATAACCTAACCTATCCCATCTAGTCCTTCGCTGGTAATGTTTTACAGAATCCCGGCCGTGTGGGACCGTACCTCTCCGTGGGAACATTATATACGTCTATAACGTTATAATCCTAACCTAAGGCAACCTAGCATCGCGGATGTAATATTTTACAACATTCCTGGCGTGTCGGCCCCTACTTGTCGGTGGGAATATTATATGTGTCTATAACGTAATATAACCTAATCTAACCTACCTAGCCGCTGGCTGGTAATGTTTTACAGAATGTCGTGTCGGACCGTACCTCTCCGTGGGGACATTAGATACGTCTATAACGTTATATATCCTAACCTAAGGCAACCTCACACGTCGCATGTAGTATTTTACAACATTCCTGGCAGGTCGGCCCTACTTCTAAGTGCGAACATTATGTACGTCTATATCGTAATATAACCTAACCTAACCCATCTAGCCCCTCGCTGGGAATGGTTTGTAGAATACCGTTCGTGTAGCCCCGTACGTCTCGGTGGGAACATTATATACGTCTATAACGTTATATATCCTAACCTAAGGCAACCTAACTTCTCGAATGTAGTATTTTACAACATTCCTGGCGGGTCGGCCCCTGCTTCTCGGTGGAAACATTATATACGTCTATAACGTAATATAACCTAACCTAACCCATCTAGTCCTTCGCTGGTAATGTTTTACAGAATCTCGTGTCGGACCGTACCTCTCCGTGGGGACATTAGATACGTCTATAACGTTATATATCCTAACCTAAAGCAACCTCACACCTCGGATGTAGTATTTTACAACATACCTGGCACGTCGGCCCCTACTTCAAGGTGGGAACATTATATACGTTTATAACATAATATAACCTAACCTAACCTATCTATCGACTCGCTGGGAATGTTTTGTAGAATCCCGTTCTTGTAGCCCCGTGCGTCTCGGTGGGAACATTATATACGTCTATAACGGTATATATCCTAACCTAAGGCAACTTAACATCTCGGATGTAGTATTTTACAACATTCCTGGTGGGTCGGCCCCTACTTCTCGGTGGGAACATTATATACGACTATAACGTAATATAACCTAACCTAACCCATCTAGTCCTTCGCTGGTAATGTTTTACAGAATCTCGTTTCGGACCGTACCTCTCCGTGGGGACATTAGATACGTCTATAACGTTATATATCCTAACCTAAGGCAACCTCACACCTCGGATGTAGTATTTTACAACATTCCTTGCGGGTCGGCCCCTACTTCTCGGTGGGAACATTATATACGTCTATAACGTAATATAACCTAACCTAACCCATCTAGTCCTTCGCTGGTAATGTTTTACAGAATCTCGTGTCGGACCGTACCTCTCCGTGGGGACATTAGATACGTCTATAAAGTTATATATCCTATCCTAAGGCAACCCCACACCTCGGATGTAGTATTTTACAACATTACTGGCAGGTCGGCCCCTACTTCTACTTGGGAACAATATATACGTCTATAACGTAATATAACCTAACCTCACCCATCTAGCCCCTCGCTGTGAATGTTTTGTAGAATCCCGTTCGTGTAGCCCCGTACGTCTCGGTGGGAACATTATATACGTCTATAACGGTATATATCCTAACCTAAGGCAACTTAACATCTCGGATGTAGTATTTTACAACATTCCTGGTGGGTCGGCCCCTACTTCTCGGTGGGAACATTACATACGTCTATAACGTAATATAACCTAACCTAACCCATCTAGTCCTTCGCTGGTAATGATTTACAGAATCTCGTGTCGGTCCGTACCTCTCCGTGGGGACATTAGATACGTCTGTAACGTTATATATCCTAACCTAAGGCAACCTCACACCTCGGATGTAGTATTTTACAACATTCCTGGCAGGTCGGCCCTACTTCTAAGTGCGAACATTATGTACGTCTATACCGTAATATAACCTAACCTAACCCATCTAGCCCCTCGCTGGGAATGGTTTGTAGAATACCGTTCGTGTAGCCCCGTACGTCTCCGTGGGAACATTAGATACGTCTATAACGTTATATATCCTAACCTAAGGCAACCTCACACCTCGGATGTAGTATTTTACAACATTCCTTGCGGGTCGGTCCCTACTTCTCGGTGGGAACATTATATACGTCTATAACGTAATATAACCTAACCTAACCCATCTAGTCCTTCGCTGGTAATGTTTTACAGAATCTCGTGTCGGACCGTACCTCTCCGTGGGGACATTAGATACGTCTACAAAGTTATATATCCTAACCTAAGGCAACCCCACACCTCGGATGTAGTATTTTACAACATTACTGGCAGGTCGGCCCCTACTTCTACGTGGGAACAATATATACGTCTATAACGTAATATAACCTAACCTCACCCATCTAGCCCCTCGCTGGGAATGTTTTGTAGAATCCCGTTCGTGTAGCCCCGTACGTATCGGTGGGAACATTATATACGTCTATAACGTTATAATCCTAACCTAAGGCAATCTAACATCTCGGATGTAGTATTTTACATCATTACTGGCGGGTCGGCCTCTACTTCTCGGTGGGAACATTATATGCGTTTATAACGTAATAAAACCTAGCCTAACCTATCTATCCCCACGCTGGTAATGTTTTACAGAATCCCGGTCGCGTCGGCCCGTACCTCTCCGTGGGATCATTATATACGTCTATAACTTTATATATCCTAACCTTAGGCAATCTAACATCTCGGATGTAGTATTTTACAACATTCCTGGCGGATCGGCCCCAAATTCTCGGTGGGAACATTCTATACGTCTATAACGTAATATAACCTAACCTAACCTATCTAGCACCTCGCTGGTAATGTTTTACAGAATCAAGGTAGTGTCGGCCCGTACCTCTCCGTGGGAATATTATATACGTCTATAACGTTATATATCCTAACCTAAGGCAACCTAACACCTTGGGTGTAGTATTTTACAACATTCCTGGCGGATCGGCCCCAACTTCTCGGTGGGAACATTATATACGTCTATAACGTAATATAACCTAACGTAACCCATCTAGCCCTTCGTTGGTAATGTTTTACAGAATCCCGGTCGTGTCGGCCCATACTTCTCCGTGGGAACATTATGTACGTCTATAACGTTATATATCCTAACCTAAGGCAACATCACACCTCGGATGTAGTATTTTACATCATTACTGGCGGGTCGGCCCCTACTTCTCGGTGGGAACATTATATGCGTCTATAACGTATTATAACCTAACCTAACCCATCTTGCCCTTCGCTGGTAATGTTTTACAGAATCTCATTCGCGCCTGACCGTACCTCTCCGTGGGGACATTAGATACGTCTATAACGTTATATATCCTAACCTAAGGCAACATCACACATCGGGTGTAGTATTTTACAACAATCCTGGTGGGTCGGCCACTACTTGTCGGTGGGAACGTTGTATACGTCTATAACGTAATACAACCTAACCTAACCCATCTAGCCCCTCGCTGGTAATGTTTTACAGTATCCTGGTCGTGTCGGCCCGTACCTCTCCGTGGGAACATTATATCCGTCTATAGCGTTATATATCCTAACCTTAGGCAATCTAAAATCTCGGATGTAGTATTTTACAACATTCCTGGTGGGCCGGCCCCTACTTCTATGTGGGAACGTTATATACGTGTATAACGTAATATAACCTAACCTAACCTATCTATCACCACGCTGGTAATGTTTTACAGAATCCCGGTCGTGTTGGCCGATACTTCTCCGTGGGAACATTATATACGTCTATAACGTTATAATCCTAACCTAAGGCAACCTAACACCTCGGATGTAGTATTTTACAACATTCCTGGCGGATCGGCCCCAACTTCTCGGTGGGAACATTATATACGTCTATAACGTAATATAACCTAACGTAAAACATCTAGCCCTTCGCTGGTAATGTTTTACAGAATCCCGGTCGTGTCGGCCGGTACTTCTCCGTGGGAACATTATATACGTCTATAACGTTATATATCCTAACCTAAGGAAACATCACACCTCGGATGTAGTATTTTACAACATTCCTGGCGGGCCGGCCCCTACTTCTAGGTGGGAACATTATATGCGTGTATAACGTAATATAACCTAACTTAACCCATCTAGCCCTTCGCTGGTAATGTTATACAGAATCCCATTCGTGTCCGACCGTACCTCTCCGTGGGGACATTAGATACGTCTATAACGTTATATATCCTAACCTAAGGCAACCTCACACCTCGGATGTGGTATTTTACAACATTCCTGGCGGTTCGGCCCCTACTTCTCGGTGGGAACATTATATACGTCTATAACGTAATATAACCTAACCTATCCCATCTAGTCCTTCGCTGGTAATGTTTTACAGAATCCCGGCCGTGTGGGACCGTACCTCTCCGTGGGAACATTATATACGTCTATAACGTTATAATCCTAACCTAAGGCAACCTAGCATCGCGGATGTAATATTTTACAACATTCCTGGCGTGTCGGCCCCTACTTGTCGGTGGGAATATTATATGTGTCTATAACGTAATATAACCTAATCTAACCTACCTAGCCCCTGGCTGGTAATGTTTTACAGAATGTCGTGTCGGACCGTACCTCTCCGTGGGGACATTAGATACGTCTATAACGTTATATATCCTAACCTAAGGCAACCTCACACGTCGCATGTAGTATTTTACAACATTCCTGGCAGGTCGGCCCTACTTCTAAGTGCGAACATTATGTACGTCTATATCGTAATATAACCTAACCTAACCCATCTAGCCCCTCGCTGGGAATGGTTTGTAGAATACCGTTCGTGTAGCCCCGTACGTCTCGGTGGGAACATTATATACGTCTATAACGTTATATATCCTAACCTAAGGCAACCTAACTTCTCGAATGTAGTATTTTACAACATTCCTGGCGGGTCGGCCCCTGCTTCTCGGTGGAAACATTATATACGTCTATAACGTAATATAACCTAACCTAACCCATCTAGTCCTTCGCTGGTAATGTTTTACAGAATCTCGTGTCGGACCGTACCTCTCCGTGGGGACATTAGATACGTCTATAACGTTATATATCCTAACCTAAAGCAACCTCACACCTCGGATGTAGTATTTTACAACATACCTGGCACGTCGGCCCCTACTTCAAGGTGGGAACATTATATACGTTTATAACATAATATAACCTAACCTAACCTATCTATCGACTCGCTGGGAATGTTTTGTAGAATCCCGTTCTTGTAGCCCCGTGCGTCTCGGTGGGAACATTATATACGTCTATAACGGTATATATCCTAACCTAAGGCAACTTAACATCTCGGATGTAGTATTTTACAACATTCCTGGTGGGTCGGCCCCTACTTCTCGGTGGGAACATTATATACGACTATAACGTAATATAACCTAACCTAACCCATCTAGTCCTTCGCTGGTAATGTTTTACAGAATCTCGTTTCGGACCGTACCTCTCCGTGGGGACATTAGATACGTCTATAACGTTATATATCCTAACCTAAGGCAACCTCACACCTCGGATGTAGTATTTTACAACATTCCTTGCGGGTCGGCCCCTACTTCTCGGTGGGAACATTATATACGTCTATAACGTAATATAACCTAACCTAACCCATCTAGTCCTTCGCTGGTAATGTTTTACAGAATCTCGTGTCGGACCGTACCTCTCCGTGGGGACATTAGATACGTCTATAAAGTTATATATCCTAACCTAAGGCAACCCCACACCTCGGATGTAGTATTTTACAACATTACTGGCAGGTCGGCCCCTACTTCTACTTGGGAACAATATATACGTCTATAACGTAATATAACCTAACCTCACCCATCTAGCCCCTCGCTGTGAATGTTTTGTAGAATCCCGTTCGTGTAGCCCCGTACGTCTCGGTGGGAACATTATATACGTCTATAACGGTATATATCCTAACCTAAGGCAACTTAACATCTCGGATGTAGTATTTTACAACATTCCTGGTGGGTCGGCCCCTACTTCTCGGTGGGAACATTACATACGTCTATAACGTAATATAACCTAACCTAACCCATCTAGTCCTTCGCTGGTAATGATTTACAGAATCTCGTGTCGGTCCGTACCTCTCCGTGGGGACATTAGATACGTCTGTAACGTTATATATCCTAACCTAAGGCAACCTCACACCTCGGATGTAGTATTTTACAACATTCCTTGCGGGTCGGCCCCTACTTCTCGGTGGGAACATTATATACGTCTATAACGTAATATAACCTAACCTAACCCATCTAGTCCTTCTCTGGTAATGTTTTACAGAATCTCGTGTCGGACCGTACCTCTCCGTGGGGACATTAGATACGTCTATAACGTTATATATCCTAACCTAAGGCAACCTCACACCTCGGATGCAGTATTTTACAACATTCCTAGCGGGTCGGCCCCTACTTCTCGGTGGGAACATTATATACGTCTATAACGTAATATAACCTAACCTAACCCATCTAGTCCTTCGCTGGTAATGATTTACAGAATCTCGTGTCGGACCGTACCTCTCCGTGGGGACATTAGATACGTCTATAACGTTATATATCCTAACCTAAGGCAACCTCACACCTCGGATGTAGTATTTTACAACATTCCTTGCGCGTCGGCCCCTACTTCTCGGTGCGAACATTATATACGTCTATAACGTAATATAACCTAACCTAACCCATCTAGTCCTTCTCTGGTAATGTTTTACAGAATCCCGGTCGCGTCGGCCCGTACCTCTCCGTGGGATCATTATATACGTCTATAACTTTATATATCCTAACCTAAGGCAATCTAACATCTCGGATGTAGTATTTTACATCATTACTGCCGGGTCTGCCCCTACTTCTCGGTGGGAACATTATATGCGTCTATAACGTAGTATAACCTAACCTAACCAACCTAGCCCCTGGCTGGTAATGTTTTACACAATCCCGGCCGTGTCGGCCCGTACCTCTCCGTGGGAACATTATATACGTCTATAGCGTTATATATCCTAACCTTAGGCAATCTAACATCTCGGATGTAGTATTTTACAACATTCCTGGCGGATCGGCCCCAAATTCTCGGTGGGAACATTCTATACGTCTATAACGTAATATAACCTAACCTAACCTATCTAGCACCTCGCTGGTAATGTTTTACAGAATCAAGGTAGTGTCGGCCCGTACCTCTCCGTGGGAATATTATATACGTCTATAACGTTATATATCCTAACCTAAGGCAACCTCACACCTCGGATGTAGTATTTTACAACATTCCTGGCGGGCCGGCCCCTACTTCTAGGTGGGAACATTATATACGTGTATAACGTAATATAACCTAACTTAACCCATCTAGCCCTTCGCTGGTAATGTTATATAGAATCCCGTTCGTGTCCGACCATACCTCTCCGTGGGGACATTAGATACGTCTATAACGTTATATATCCTAACCTAAGGCAACCTCACACCTCGGATGTGGTATTTTACAACATTCCTGGCGGTTCGGCCCCTACTTCTCGGTGGGAACATTATATACGTCTATAACGTAATATAACCTAACCTATCCCATCTAGCCCTTCGCTGGTAATGTTTTACAGAATCCCGGCCGTGTGGGACCGTACCTCTCCGTGGGAACATTATATACGTCTATAACGTTATAATCCTAACCTAAGGCAACCTAACATCGCGGATGTAGTATTTTACAACATTCCTGGCGTGTCGGCCCCTACTTGTCGGTGGGAATATTATATGTGTCTATAACGTAATATAACCTAATCTAACCTACCTAGCCCCTGGCTGGTAATGTTTTACAGAATCTCGTGTCGGACCGTACCTCTCCGTGGGGACATTACATACGTCTATAACGTTATATATCCTAACCTAAGGCAACCTCACACCTCGGATGCAGTATTTTACAACATTCCTAGCGGGTCGGCCCCTACTCCTCGGTGGGAACATTATATACGTCTATAACGTAATATAACCTAACCTAACCCATCTAGTCCTTCGCTGGTAATGTTTTACAGAATCTCGTGTCGGACCGTACCTCTCCGTGGGGACATTAGATACGTCTATACCGTTATATATCCTAACGTAAGGCAACCTCAGACCTCGGATGTATTATTTTACAACATACCTGGCAGGTCGGCCCCTACTTCAAGGTGGGAACATTATATACGTCTATAACATAATATAACCTAACCTAACCTATCTATGCACTCGCTGGGAATGTTTTGTAGAATCCCGTCCTTGTAGCCCCGTGCGTCTCGGTGGGAACATTATATACGTCTATAACGGTATATATCCTAACCTAAGGCAACTTAACATCTCGGATGTAGTATTTTACAACATTCCCGGCGGGTCGGCCCCTACTTCTCGGTGGGAACATTATATACGTCTATAACGTAATATAACCTAACATAACCCATCTAATCCTTCGCTGGTAATGTTTTACAGAATCTCGTGTCGGACCGTACCTCTCCGTGGGGACATTAGATACGTCTATAACGTTATATATCCTAACCTAAGGCAACCTCACACCTCGGATGCAGTATTTTACAACATTCCTAGCGGGTCGGCCCCTACTTCTCGGTGGGAACATTATATACGTCTATAACGTAATATAACCTAACCTAACCCATCTAGTCCTTCGCTGGTAATGTTTTACAGAATCTCGTGTCGGACCGTACCTCTCCGTGGGGACATTAGATACGTCTATACCGTTATATATCCTAACGTAAGGCAACCTCACACCTCGGATGTAGTATTTTACAACATACCTGGCAGGTCGGCCCCTACTTCAAGGTGGGAACATTATATACGTCTATAACATAATATAACCTAACCTAACCTATCTATCCACTCGCTGGGAATGTTTTGTAGAATCCCGTTCTTGTAGCCCCGTGCGTCTCGGTGGGAACATTATATACGTCTATAACGGTATATATCTTAACCTAAGGCAACTTAACATCTCGGATGTAGTATTTTACAACATTCCTGGCGGGTCGGCCCCTACTTCTCGGTGGGAACATTATATACGTCTATAATGTAATATAACCTAACATAACCCATCTAGTCCTTCGCTGGTAATGTTTTACAGAATCTCGTGTCGGACCGTACCTCTCCGTGGGGACATTAGATACGTCTATAACGTTATATATCCTAACCTAAGGCAACCTCACACCTCGGATGTAGTATTTTACAACATTCCTTGCGGGTCGGCCCCTACTTCTCGGTGGGAACATTATATACGTCTATAACGTAATATAACCTAACCTAACCCATCTAGTCCTTCGCTGGTAATGTTTTACAGAATCTCGTGTCGGACCGTACCTCTCCGTGGGGACATTAGATACGTCTATAAAGTTATATATCCTAACCTAAGGCAACCCCACACCTCGGATGTAGTATTTTACAACATTATTGGCAGGTCGGCCCCTACTTCTAGGTGGGAACAATATATACGTCTATAACGTAATATAACCTAACCTCACCCATCTAGCCCCTCGCTGGGAATGTTTTGTAGAATCCCGTTCGTGTAGCCCCGTACGTCTCGGTGGGAACATTATATACGTCTATAACGTTATAATCCTAACCTAAGGCAATCTAACATCTCGGATGTAGTATTTTACATCATTACTGGCGGGTCGGCCTCTACTTCTCGGTGGGAACATTATATGCGTTTATAACGTAATAAAACCTAGCCTAACCTATCTATCCCCACGCTGGTAATGTTTTACAGAATCCCGGTCGCGTCGGCCCGTACCTCTCCGTGGGATCATTATATACGTCTATAACTTTATATATCCTAACCTAAGGCAATCTAACATCTCGGATGTAGTATTTTACATCATTACTGCCGGGTCTGCCCCTACTTCTCGGTGGGAACATTATATGCGTCTATAACGTAGTATAACCTAACCTAACCAACCTAGCCCCTGGCTGGTAATATTTTACAGAATCCCGGCCGTGTGGGACCGTACCTCTCCGTGGGAACATTATATACGTCTATAACGTTATATATTCTAACCTAAGGCAACCTAACACCTCGGGTGTAGTATTTTACAACATTCCTGGCGGATCGGCCCCAACTTCTCGGTGGGAACATTATATATGTCTATAACGTAATATAACCTAACGTAACCCATCTTGCCCTTCGCTGGTAATGTTTTACAGAATCTCATTCGCGTCTGACCGTACCTCTCCGTGGGGACATTAGATACGTCTATAACGTTATATATCCTAACCTAAGGCAACATCACACATCGGATGTAGTATTTTACAACAATCCTGGTGGGTCGGCCACTACTTGTCGGTGGGAACGTTATATACGTCTATAACGTAAAACAACCTAACCTAACCCATCTAGCCCTTCGCTGGTAATGTTTTACAGAATCCCGGCCGTGTGGGACCGTACCTCTCCGTGGGAACATTATATACGTCTATAACGTTATAATCCTAACCTAAGGCAACCTAACATCGCGGATGTAGTATTTTACAACATTCCTGGCGTGTCGGCCCCTACTTGTCGGTGGGAATATTATATGTGTCTATAACGTAATATAACCTAATCTAACCTACCTAGCCCCTGGCTGGTAATGTTTTACAGAATGTCGTGTCGGACCGTACCTGTCCGTGGGGACATTAGATACGTCTATAACGTTATATATCCTAACCTAAGGCAACCTCACACGTCGCATGTAGTATTTTACATCATTCCTGGCAGGTCGGCCCTACTTCTAAGTGCGAACATTATGTACGTCTATATCGTAATATAACCTAACCTAACCCATCTAGCCCCTCGCTGGGAATGGTTTGTAGAATACCGTTCGTGTAGCCCCGTACGTCTCGGTGGGAACATTATATACGTCTATAACGTTATATATCCTAACCTAAGGCAACCTAACTTCTCGAATGTAGTATTTTACAACATTCCTGGCGGGTCGGCCCCTGCTTCTCGGTGGAAACATTATATACGTCTATAACGTAATATAACCTAACCTAACCCATCTAGTCCTTCGCTGGTAATGTTTTACAGAATCTCGTGTCGGACCGTACCTCTCCGTGGGGACATTAGATACGTCTATAACGTTATATATCCTAACCTAAGGCAACCTCACACCTCGGATGTAGTATTTTACAACATACCTGGCACGTCGGCCCCTACTTCAAGGTGGGAACATTATATACGTTTATAACATAATATAACCTAACCTAACCTATCTATCGACTCGCTGGGAATGTTTTGTAGAATCCCGTTCTTGTAGCCCCGTGCGTCTCGGTGGGAACATTATATACGTCTATAACGGTATATATCCTAACCTAAGGCAACTTAACATCTCGGATGTAGTATTTTACAACATTCCTGGTGGGTCGGCCCCTACTTCTCGGTGGGAACATTACATACGTCTATAACGTAATATAACCTAACCTAACCCATCTAGTCCTTCGCTGGTAATGATTTACAGAATCTCGTGTCGGTCCGTACCTCTCCGTGGGGACATTAGATACGTCTGTAACGTTATATATCCTAACCTAAGGCAACCTCACACCTCGGATGTAGTATTTTACAACATTCCTTGCGGGTCGGCCCCTACTTCTCGGTGGGAACATTATATACGTCTATAACGTAATATAACCTAACCTAACCCATCTAGTCCTTCTCTGGTAATGTTTTACAGAATCTCGTGTCGGACCGTACCTCTCCGTGGGGACATTAGATACGTCTATAACGTTATATATCCTAACCTAAGGCAACCTCACACCTCGGATGTAGTATTTTACAACATTCCTTGCGCGTCGGCCCCTACTTCTCGGTGGGAACATTATATACGTCTATAACGTAATATAACCTAACCTAACCCATCTAGTCCTTCTCTGGTAATGTTTTACAGAATCCCGGTCGCGTCGGCCCGTACCTCTCCGTGGGATCATTATATACGTCTATAACTTTATATATCCTAACCTAAGGCAATCTAACATCTCGGATGTAGTATTTTACATCATTACTGCCGGGTCTGCCCCTACTTCTCGGTGGGAACATTATATGCGTCTATAACGTAGTATAACCTAACCTAACCAACCTAGCCCCTGGCTGGTAATGTTTTACACAATCCCGGCCGTGTCGGCCCGTACCTCTCCGTGGGAACATTATATACGTCTATAGCGTTATATATCCTAACCTTAGGCAATCTAACATCTCGGATGTAGTATTTTACAACATTCCTGGCGGATCGGCCCCAAATTCTCGGTGGGAACATTCTATACGTCTATAACGTAATATAACCTAACCTAACCTATCTAGCACCTCGCTGGTAATGTTTTACAGAATCAAGGTAGTGTCGGCCCGTACCTCTCCGTGGGAATATTATATACGTCTATAACGTTATATATCCTAACCTAAGGCAACCTCACACCTCGGATGTAGTATTTTACAACATTCCTGGCGGGCCGGCCCCTACTTCTAGGTGGGAACATTATATACGTGTATAACGTAATATAACCTAACTTAACCCATCTAGCCCTTCGCTGGTAATGTTATATAGAATCCCGTTCGTGTCCGACCATACCTCTCCGTGGGGACATTAGATACGTCTATAACGTTATATATCCTAACCTAAGGCAACATCACACATCGGATGTAGTATTTTACAACAATCCTGGTGGGTCGGCCACTACTTGTCGGTGGGAACGTTATATACGTCTATAACGTAAAACAACCTAACCTAACCCATCTAGCCCTTCGCTGGTAATGTTTTACAGAATCCCGGCCGTGTGGGACCGTACCTCTCCGTGGGAACATTATATACGTCTATAACGTTATAATCCTAACCTAAGGCAACCTAACATCGCGGATGTAGTATTTTACAACATTCCTGGCGTGTCGGCCCCTACTTGTCGGTGGGAATATTATATGTGTCTATAACGTAATATAACCTAATCTAACCTACCTAGCCCCTGGCTGGTAATGTTTTACAGAATGTCGTGTCGGACCGTACCTGTCCGTGGGGACATTAGATACGTCTATAACGTTATATATCCTAACCTAAGGCAACCTCACACGTCGCATGTAGTATTTTACAACATTCCTGGCAGGTCGGCCCTACTTCTAAGTGCGAACATTATGTACGTCTATATCGTAATATAACCTAACCTAACCCATCTAGCCCCTCGCTGGGAATGGTTTGTAGAATACCGTTCGTGTAGCCCCGTACGTCTCGGTGGGAACATTATATACGTCTATAACGTTATATATCCTAACCTAAGGCAACCTAACTTCTCGAATGTAGTATTTTACAACATTCCTGGCGGGTCGGCCCCTGCTTCTCGGTGGAAACATTATATACGTCTATAACGTAATATAACCTAACCTAACCCATCTAGTCCTTCGCTGGTAATGTTTTACAGAATCTCGTGTCGGACCGTACCTCTCCGTGGGGACATTAGATACGTCTATAACGTTATATATCCTAACCTAAGGCAACCTCACACCTCGGATGTAGTATTTTACAACATACCTGGCACGTCGGCCCCTACTTCAAGGTGGGAACATTATATACGTTTATAACATAATATAACCTAACCTAACCTATCTATCGACTCGCTGGGAATGTTTTGTAGAATCCCGTTCTTGTAGCCCCGTGCGTCTCGGTGGGAACATTATATACGTCTATAACGGTATATATCCTAACCTAAGGCAACTTAACATCTCGGATGTAGTATTTTACAACATTCCTGGTGGGTCGGCCCCTACTTCTCGGTGGGAACATTACATACGTCTATAACGTAATATAACCTAACCTAACCCATCTAGTCCTTCGCTTGTAATGATTTACAGAATCTCGTGTCGGTCCGTACCTCTCCGTGGGGACATTAGATACGTCTGTAACGTTATATATCCTAACCTAAGGCAACCTCACACCTCGGATGTAGTATTTTACAACATTCCTTGCGGGTCGGCCCCTACTTCTCGGTGGGAACATTATATACGTCTATAACGTAATATAACCTAACCTAACCCATCTAGTCCTTCTCTGGTAATGTTTTACAGAATCTCGTGTCGGACCGTACCTCTCCGTGGGGACATTAGATACGTCTATAACGTTATATATCCTAACCTAAGGCAACCTCACACCTCGGATGCAGTATTTTACAACATTCCTAGCGGGTCGGCCCCTACTTCTCGGTGGGAACATTATATACGTCTATAACGTAATATAACCTAACCTAACCCATCTAGTCCTTCGCTGGTAATGATTTACAGAATCTCGTGTCGGACCGTACCTCTCCGTGGGGACATTAGATACGTCTATAACGTTATATATCCTAACCTAAGGCAACCTCACACCTCGGATGTAGTATTTTACAACATTCCTTGCGGGTCGGCCCCTACTTCTCGGTGGGAACATTATATACGTCTATAACGTAATATAACCTAACCTAACCCATCTAGTCCTTCTCTGGTAATGTTTTACAGAATCCCGGTCGCGTCGGCCCGTACCTCTCCGTGGGATCATTATATACGTCTATAACTTTATATATCCTAACCTAAGGCAATCTAACATCTCGGATGTAGTATTTTACATCATTACTGCCGGGTCTGCCCCTACTTCTCGGTGGGAACATTATATGCGTCTATAACGTAGTATAACCTAACCTAACCAACCTAGCCCCTGGCTGGTAATGTTTTACAGAATCCCGGCCGTGTCGGCCCGTACCTCTCCGTGGGAACATTATATACGTCTATAGCGTTATATATCCTAACCTTAGGCAATCTAACATCTCGGATGTAGTATTTTACAACATTCCTGGCGGATCGGCCCCAAATTCTCGGTGGGAACATTCTATACGTCTATAACGTAATATAACCTAACCTAACCTATCTAGCACCTCGCTGGTAATGTTTTACAGAATCAAGGTAGTGTCGGCCCGTACCTCTCCGTGGGAATATTATATACGTCTATAACGTTATATATCCTAACCTAAGGCAACCTCACACCTCGGATGTAGTATTTTACAACATTCCTGGCGGGCCGGCCCCTACTTCTAGGTGGGAACATTATATACGTGTATAACGTAATATAACCTAACTTAACCCATCTAGCCCTTCGCTGGTAATGTTATATAGAATCCCGTTCGTGTCCGACCATACCTCTCCGTGGGGACATTAGATACGTCTATAACGTTATATATCCTAACCTAAGGCAACCTCACACGTCGCATGTAGTATTTTACAACATTCCTGGCAGGTCGGCCCTACTTCTAAGTGCGAACATTATGTACGTCTATATCGTAATATAACCTAACCTAACCCATCTAGCCCCTCGCTGGGAATGGTTTGTAGAATACCGTTCGTGTAGCCCCGTACGTCTCGGTGGGAACATTATATACGTCTATAACGTTATATATCCTAACCTAAGGCAACCTAACTTCTCGAATGTAGTATTTTACAACATTCCTGGCGGGTCGGCCCCTGCTTCTCGGTGGAAACATTATATACGTCTATAACGTAATATAACCTAACCTAACCCATCTAGTCCTTCGCTGGTAATGTTTTACAGAATCTCGTGTCGGACCGTACCTCTCCGTGGGGACATTAGATACGTCTATAACGTTATATATCCTAACCTAAGGCAACCTCACACCTCGGATGTAGTATTTTACAACATACCTGGCACGTCGGCCCCTACTTCAAGGTGGGAACATTATATACGTTTATAACATAATATAACCTAACCTAACCTATCTATCGACTCGCTGGGAATGTTTTGTAGAATCCCGTTCTTGTAGCCCCGTGCGTCTCGGTGGGAACATTATATACGTCTATAACGGTATATATCCTAACCTAAGGCAACTTAACATCTCGGATGTAGTATTTTACAACATTCCTGGTGGGTCGGCCCCTACTTCTCGGTGGGAACATTACATACGTCTATAACGTAATATAACCTAACCTAACCCATCTAGTCCTTCGCTTGTAATGATTTACAGAATCTCGTGTCGGTCCGTACCTCTCCGTGGGGACATTAGATACGTCTGTAACGTTATATATCCTAACCTAAGGCAACCTCACACCTCGGATGTAGTATTTTACAACATTCCTTGCGGGTCGGCCCCTACTTCTCGGTGGGAACATTATATACGTCTATAACGTAATATAACCTAACCTAACCCATCTAGTCCTTCTCTGGTAATGTTTTACAGAATCTCGTGTCGGACCGTACCTCTCCGTGGGGACATTAGATACGTCTATAACGTTATATATCCTAACCTAAGGCAACCTCACACCTCGGATGCAGTATTTTACAACATTCCTAGCGGGTCGGCCCCTACTTCTCGGTGGGAACATTATATACGTCTATAACGTAATATAACCTAACCTAACCCATCTAGTCCTTCGCTGGTAATGATTTACAGAATCTCGTGTCGGACCGTACCTCTCCGTGGGGACATTAGATACGTCTATAACGTTATATATCCTAACCTAAGGCAACCTCACACCTCGGATGTAGTATTTTACAACATTCCTTGCGGGTCGGCCCCTACTTCTCGGTGGGAACATTATATACGTCTATAACGTAATATAACCTAACCTAACCCATCTAGTCCTTCTCTGGTAATGTTTTACAGAATCCCGGTCGCGTCGGCCCGTACCTCTCCGTGGGATCATTATATACGTCTATAACTTTATATATCCTAACCTAAGGCAATCTAACATCTCGGATGTAGTATTTTACATCATTACTGCCGGGTCTGCCCCTACTTCTCGGTGGGAACATTATATGCGTCTATAACGTAGTATAACCTAACCTAACCAACCTAGCCCCTGGTTGGTAATGTTTTACAGAATCCCGGCCGTGTCGGCCCGTACCTCTCCGTGGGAACATTATATACGTCTATAGCGTTATATATCCTAACCTTAGGCAATCTAACATCTCGGATGTAGTATTTTACAACATTCCTGGCGGATCGGCCCCAACTTCTCGGTGGGAACATTCTATACGTCTATAACGTAATATAACCTAACCTAACCTATCTAGCACCTCGCTGGTAATGTTTTACAGAATCAAGGTAGTGTCGGCCCGTACCTCTCCGTGGGAATATTATATACGTCTATAACGTTATATATCCTAACCTAAGGCAACCTCACCCCTCGGATGTAGTATTTTACAACATTCCTGGCGGGCCGGCCCCTACTTCTAGGTGGGAACATTATATACGTGTATAACGTAATATAACCTAACTTAACCCATCTAGCCCTTCGCTGGTAATGTTATATAGAATCCCGTTCGTGTCCGACCATACCTCTCCGTGGGGACATTAGATACGTCTATAACGTTATATATCCTAACCTAAGGCAACCTCACACCTCGGATGTGGTATTTTACAACATTCCTGGCGGTTCGGCCCCTACTTCTCGGTGGGAACATTATATACGTCTATAACGTAATATAACCTAACCTATCCCATCTAGCCCTTCGCTGGTAATGTTTTACAGAATCCCGGCCGTGTGGGACCGTACCTCTCCGTGGGAACATTATATACGTCTATAACGTTATAATCCTAACCTAAGGCAACCTAACATCGCGGATGTAGTATTTTACAACATTCCTGGCGTGTCGGCCCCTACTTGTCGGTGGGAATATTATATGTGTCTATAACGTAATATAACCTAATCTAACCTACCTAGCCCCTGGCTGGTAATGTTTTACAGAATCTCGTGTCGGACCGTACCTCTCCGTGGGGACATTAGATACGTCTATAACGTTATATATCCTAACCTAAGGCAACCTCACACCTCGGATGCAGTATTTTACAACATTCCTAGCGGGTCGGCCCCTACTCCTCGGTGGGAACATTATATACGTCTATAACGTAATATAACCTAACCTAACCCATCTAGTCCTTCGCTGGTAATGTTTTACAGAATCTCGTGTCGGACCGTACCTCTCCGTGGGGACATTAGATACGTCTATACCGTTATATATCCTAACGTAAGGCAACCTCACACCTCGGATGTAGTATTTTACAACATACCTGGCATGTCGGCCCCTACTTCAAGGTGGGAACATTATATACGTCTATAACATAATATAACCTAACCTAACCTATCTATGCACTCGCTGGGAATGTTTTGTAGAATCCCGTCCTTGTAGCCCCGTGCGTCTCGGTGGGAACATTATATACGTCTATAACGGTGTATATCCTAACCTAAGGCAACTTAACATCTCGGATGTAGTATTTTACAACATTCCTGGCGGGTCGGCCCCTACTTCTCGGTGGGAACATTATATACGTCTATAACGTAATATAACCTAACATAACCCATCTAATCCTTCGCTGGTAATGTTTTACAGAATCTCGTGTCGGACCGTACCTCTCCGTGGGGACATTAGATACGTCTATAACGTTATATATCCTAACCTAAGGCAACCTCACACCTCGGATGCAGTATTTTACAACATTCCTAGCGGGTCGGCCCCTACTTCTCGGTGGGAACATTATATACGTCTATAACGTAATATAACCTAACCTAACCCATCTAGTCCTTCGCTGGTAATGTTTTACAGAATCTCGTGTCGGACCGTACCTCTCCGTGGGGACATTAGATACGTCTATACCGTTATATATCCTAACGTAAGGCAACCTCACACCTCGGATGTAGTATTTTACAACATTCCTTGCGGGTCGGCCCCTACTTCTCGGTGGGAACATTATATACGTCTATAACGTAATATAACCTAACCTAACCCATCTAGTCCTTCTCTGGTAATGTTTTACAGAATCCCGGTCGCGTCGGCCCGTACCTCTCCGTGCGATCATTATATACGTCTATAACTTTATATATCCTAACCTAAGGCAATCTAACATCTCGGATGTAGTATTTTACATCATTACTGCCGGGTCTGCCCCTACTTCTCGGTGGGAACATTATATGCGTCTATAACGTAGTATAACCTAACCTAACCAACCTAGCCCCTGGCTGGTAATGTTTTACAGAATCCCGGCCGTGTCGGCCCGTACCTCTCCGTGGGAACATTATATACGTCTATAGCGTTATATATCCTAACCTTAGGCAATCTAACATCTCGGATGTAGTATTTTACAACATTCCTGGCGGATCGGCCCCAACTTCTCGGTGGGAACATTCTATACGTCTATAACGTAATATAACCTAACCTAACCTATCTAGCACCTCGCTGGTAATGGTTTACAGAATCAAGGTAGTGTCGGCCCGTACCTCTCCGTGGGAATATTATATACGTCTATAACGTTATATATCCTAACCTAAGGCAACCTCACCCCTCGGATGTAGTATTTTACAACATTCCTGGCGGGCCGGCCCCTACTTCTAGGTGGGAACATTATATACGTGTATAACGTAATATAACCTAACTTAACCCATCTAGCCCTTCGCTGGTAATGTTATATAGAATCCCGTTCGTGTCCGACCATACCTCTCCTTGGGGACATTAGATACGTCTATAACGTTATATATCCTAACCTAAGGCAACCTCACACCTCGGATGTGGTATTTTACAACATTCCTGGCGGTTCGGCCCCTACTTCTCGGTGGGAACATTATATACGTCTATAACGTAATATAACCTAACCTATCCCATCTAGCCCTTCGCTGGTAATGTTTTACAGAATCCCGGCCGTGTGGGACCGTACCTCTCCGTGGGAACATTATATACGTCTATAACGTTATAATCCTAACCTAAGGCAACCTAACATCGCGGATGTAGTATTTTACAACATTCCTGGCGTGTCGGCCCCTACTTGTCGGTGGGAATATTATATGTGTCTATAACGTAATATAACCTAATCTAACCTACCTAGCCCCTGGCTGGTAATGTTTTACAGAATCTCGTGTCGGACCGTACCTCTCCGTGGGGACATTAGATACGTCTATACCGTTATATATCCTAACGTAAGGCAACCTCACACCTCGGATGTAGTATTTTACAACATACCTGGCAGGTCGGCCCCTACTTCAAGGTGGGAACATTATATACGTCTATAACATAATATAACCTAACCTAACCTATCTATGCACTCGCTGGGAATGTTTTGTAGAATCCCGTTCTTGTAGCCCCGTGCGTCTCGGTGGGAACATTATATACGTCTATAACGGTATATATCCTAACCTAAGGCAACTTAACATCTCGGATGTAGTATTTTACAACATTCCTGGCGGGTCGGCCCCTACTTCTCGGTGGGAACATTATATACGTCTATAACGTAATATAACCTAACATAACCCATCTAATCCTTCGCTGGTAATGTTTTACAGAATCTCGTGTCGGACCGTACCTCTCCGTGGGGACATTAGATACGTCTATAACGTTATATATCCTAACCTAAGGCAACCTCACACCTCGGATGCAGTATTTTACAACATTCCTAGCGGGTCGGCCCCTACTTCTCGGTGGGAACATTATATACGTCTACAACGTAATATAACCTAACCTAACCCATCTAGTCCTTCGCTGGTAATGTTTTACAGAATCTCGTGTCGGACCGTACCTCTCCGTGGGGACATTAGATACGTCTATAAAGTTATATATCCTAACCTAAGGCAACCCCACACCTCGGATGTAGTATTTTACAACATTATTGGCAGGTCGGCCCCTACTTCTAGGTGGGAACAATATATACGTCTATAACGTAATATAACCTAACCTCACCCATCTAGCCCCTCGCTGGGAATGTTTTGTAGAATCCCGTTCGTGTAGCCCCGTACGTCTCGGTGGGAACATTATATACGTCTATAACGTTATAATCCTAACCTAAGGCAATCTAACATCTCGGATGTAGTATTTTACATCATTACTGGCGGGTCGGCTCCTACTTCTCGGTGGGAACATTATATGCGTTTATAACGTAATAAAACCTAACCTAACCCATCTAGTCCTTCGCTGGTAATGTTTTACAGAATCTCGTGTCGGACCGTACCTCTCCGTGGGGACATTAGATACGTCTATAACGTTATATATCCTAACCTTAGGCAACCTCACACCTCGGATGCAGTATTTTACAACATTCCTAGCGGGTCGGCCCCTACTTCTCGGTGGGAACAATATATACGTCTATAACGTAATATAACCTAACCTCACCCATCTAGCCCCTCGCTGGGAATGTTTTGTAGAATCCCGTTCGTGTATCCCCGTACGTCTTGGTAGGAACATTATATACGTCTATAACGTTATATATCCTAACCTAAAGCAACCTAACATCTCGGATGTAGTATTTTACAACATTCCTGGCAGGTCGGACCCTACTTCCAGGTGGGAACATTATATACGTCTATAACGTAATATAACCTAACCTAACACATCTATCCTCTCGCTGGGAATGTTTTGTAGAATTCCGTTCGTGTAGCCCCGTACGTCTCGGTGGGAACATTATATACGTCTACAACTTTATATATCCTAACCTAAGGCAACCTAACTTCTCGAATGTAGTATTTTACAACATTCCTGGCGGGTCGGCCCCTGCTTCTCGGTGGAAACATTATATACGTCTATAACGTAATATAGCCTAAAGTAACCCATCTAGCCCTTCGCTGGTAATGTTTTACAGAATCCCGTTCGTGTAGCCCCGTACCTCTCCGTGGGAACATTATATACGTCTATAACGTTATATATCCTAACCTAAGGCAATCTAACATCTCGGATGTAGTATTTTACAACATTCCTGGCGGGTCGGCCCCTACTTGTCGGTGGGAATATTATATGTGTCTATAACGTAATATAACCTAATCTAACCTACCTAGCCCCTGGCTGGTAATGTTTTACAGAATCCCGGCCGTGTCGGACCGTACCTCTCCGTGGGAACATTATATACGTCTATAACGTTACATATCCTAACCTAAGGCAACCTCACACCTCGGATGTAGTATTTTACAACATTCCTGGCGGGTCGGCCCCTACTTCTCGGTGGGAACATTATATACGTCTATAATGTAATATAACCTAACCTAACCCATCTATCTCCTCGCTGGGAATGTTTTGTACAATCCCGTTCGTGTAGCCCCGTACGTCTCGGTGGGAACATTATATACGGCTATAAAGTTATATATCCTAACCTAAGGCAGCCTAACATCTCGGATGTAGTATTTTACAAAATTCCTGGCGGGTCGGCCCCTACTTCTCGGTCGGGACGTTATATACGTCTATAACGTAATATAACCTAACCTAACCAATCTATCCCCTCGCTGGGAATGTTTTGTAGAATCCCGTACTTGTAGCCTCGTACGTCTCGGTGGGAACATTATGTACGTCGATAACGTTATATATCCTAACCTAAGGCAACCTAACATCTCGGATGTAGTATTTTACAGCATTCCTGGCGGGTCGGCCCCTGCTTCTCGGTGGGAACATTATATACGTCTATAATGTAATATAACCTAACCCAACCCATATAGAACCTCGCTGGTAATGTTTTACAGAATCCCGGTCTTGTCGGTCCGCACCGCTCCGTGGGAACATTATATACGTCTATAACGTTATATATCCTAACCTAAGGCAACCTCACACCTCGGATGTAGTATTTTACAACATTCCTGGCGGGCCGGCCCCTACTTCAAGTTGGAAACATTATATACGTCTATAACGTTATATAACCTAACCTAACCCATCTAGCCCCTCGCTGGTAATGTTCAACAGAATCCCGACCGTGTCGGACCGTACCTCCACGTGGAAACATTATATACGTCTATAACGTTATATATCCTAACCTAAGGCAACCTAACACCTCGGATGTAGTATTTTACAATATTCCTGGCGGGTCGGCACCTACTCCTCGGTGGGAACATTATATACGTCTATAACGTTATATATCCTAACCTAAGGCAGCCTAACGCCTCGGATGCAGTATTTTACAACATTCCTGACGGGTCGGCCCCTACTTCTCGGTGGGAACATTATATACGTCTATAATGTAGTATAACCTAACCTAACCCATCTAGCCCCTCGCTGGGAATGTTTTGTAGAATCCCGTTCGTGTTGACCCGTACGTCTCGGTGGGAACATTATATACGTCTAGAAAGTTATATATCCTAACCTAAGGCAGCCTAACATCTCGGATGTAGTATTTTACAACATTCCTGGCGGGTCGGCCCCTACTTCTCGGTCGGGACGTTATATATGTCTATAACGTAATATAACCTAACCTAACCTATCTATCCCCTCGCTGGGAATGTTTTGTAGCATCCCGTTCGTGTAGCCCCGTACGTCTCGGTGGGAACATTATATACGTCTAATTCGTTATATATCCTAACCTAAGGCAACCTCACACCTCGGATGTAGTATTTTACAACATTCCTGGCGGGTCGGCACCTACTTGTCGGTGGGAACATTATATACGTCTATAACGTTATTTAACCTAACCTAACATATCTAGCCCCTCGCTGGAAATGTTTTGTAGAATCCCGTTCGTGTTGACCCGTACGTCTCGGTGGGAACATTATATTCGTCTATAACATTATATATCCTAACCTAAGGCAGCCTAACATCTCGGATGTAGTATTTTACAAAATTCCTGGCGGGTCGGCCCCTACTTCTCGGTCGGGACGTTATATACGTCTATAACGTAATATAACCTAACCTAACCAATCTATCCCCTCGCTGGGAATGTTTTGTAGAATCCCGTTCGTGTAGCCCCGTACGTCTTGGTGGGAACATTATATACGTCTATAACGTTATATATCCTAACCTAAAGCAACCTAACATCTCGGATGTAGTATTTTACAACATTCCTGGCAGGTCGAACCCTACTTCCAGGTGGGAACATTATATACGTCTATAACGTAATATAACCTAACCTAACACATCTATCTTCTCGCTGGGAATGTTTTGTAGAATTCCGTTCGTGTAGCCCCGTACGTCTCGGTGGGAACATTATATACGTCTATAACGTTATATATCCTAACCTAAGGCAACCTAACTTCTCGAATGTAGTATTTTACAACATTCCTGGCGGGTCGGCCCCTGCTTCTCGGTGGAAACATTATATACGTCTATAACGTAATATTGCCTAAAGTAACCCATCTAGCCCTTCGCTGGTAATGTTTTACAGAATCCCGTTCGTGTAGCCCCGTACGTCTCGGTGGGAACATTATATACGTCTATAATGTTATATATCCTAACCTAAGGCAATCTAACACCTCGGATGTAGTATTTTACAACATTCCTCGCGGGTCGGCCCCTGCGTCTCGGTGGCAACATTATATACTTCTATAACGTAATATAACCTAACCTAACCCATCCAGTCCTTCGCTGGTAATGTTTTACAGAATCTCGTGTCGGACCGTACCTCTCCGTGGGGACATTAGATACGTCTATAACGTTATATATCCTAACCTAAGGCAACCTCACACCTCGGATGTAGTATTTTACAACATTACTGGCAGGTCGGCCACTACTTCTAGGTGGGAACAGTATATACGTCTATAACGTAATATAACCTAACCTAACCCATCTAGCCCCTCGCTGGGAATGTTTTGTACAATCCCGTTCGTGTTGACCCATACGTCTCGGTGGGAACATTATATACGTCTATAACGTTATATATCCTAACATAAGGCAGCCAATCATCTCGGATGTAGTATTTTACAACATTCCTGGCGGGTCGGCCCCTACTTCTCGGTGGGAACATTATATACGTCTATAATGTAATATAACCTAACCCAACCCATCTAGAACCTCGCTGGTAATGTTTTACAGAATCCCGGTCGTGTCGGTCCGTACCTCTCCGTGGGAACATTATATACGTCTATAACGTTATATATCCTAACCTAAGGCAACCTAACACCTCGGATGTAGTATTTTACAACATTCCTCGCGGGTCGGCCCCCACTTCTCGGTGGCAACATTATATACGTCTATAACGTTATATATCCTAACCTAAGGCAACCTCACACCTCGGATGTAGTATTTTACAAAATTCCTGGCGGGTCGGCCCCTACTTCTCGATCGGGACGTTATATACGTCTATAACGTAATATAACCTAACCTAACCTATCTATCCCCTCGCTGGGAATGTTTTGTAGAATCATGTTCGTGTAGCCCCGTACGTCTCGGTGGGAACATTATATACGTCTATAACGTTATATATCCTAACCTAAAGCAACCTAACATCTCGGATGTAGTATTTTACAACATTCCTGGCGGGTCGGCCCCTACTTCTCGGTGGGAACATTATATACGTCTATAATGTAATATAACCTAACCTAACCCATCTATCTCCTCGCTGGGAATGTTTTGTAGAATCCCGTTCGTGTAGCCCCGTACGTCTCGGTGGGAACATTATATACGGCTATAAAGTTATATATCCTAACCTAAGGCAGCCTAACATCTCGCATGTAGTATTTTACAACATTTCTGGCAGGTCGGACCCTACTTCCGGGTGGGAACATTATATACGTCTAGAACGTTATATATCCTAACCTAAGGCAGCCTAACATCTCGGATGTAGTATTTTACAACATTCCTGGCGGGTCAGCCCCTACTTCTCGGTCGGGACGTTATATACGTCTATAACGTAATATAACCTAACCTAACCTATCTATCGCCTCGCTGGGAATGTTTTGTAGAATCCCGTTCGTGTAGCCCCGTACGTCTCGGTGGGAACATTATGTACGTCTATAACGTTATATATCCTAACCTAAGGCAACCTAACTTTTCGGATGTAGTATTTTACAACATTCCTGGCGGGTCGGCCCCTACTTCTCGGTCTGCACGTTATATATGTCTATAACGTAATATAACCTAACCTAAACTATCAATCCCCTCGCTGGGAATGTTTTGTAGAATCCCGTTCGTGTAGCCCCGTACGTCACGTTGGGAACATTATATACGTCTATAACGTTATATATCCTAACCTAAGGCAACCTCACACCACGGATGTAGTATTTTACAACATTCCTGGCGGGTCGGTCACTACTTCTCGGTGGGAACATTATATACGTCTATAACTTAATATAACCTAACCTAACCCATCTAGTCCTTCGCTGGTAATGTTTTACAGAATCTCGTGTCGGACCGTACCTCTCCGTGGGGACATTAGATACGTCTATAACGTTATACATCCTACCCTAAGGCAAGTTAACATCTCGAATGTAGTATTTTACAACATTCCTGGCGGGTCAGCCCCTACTTCTCGGTGGGAACATTATATACGTCTATAACGTAATATAACCTAACCTAACCTATCTAGTCCTTCGCTCGTAATGTTTTACAGAATCTCGTGTCGGACCGTACCTCTCCATGGGGACATTAGATACGTCTATAACGTTATATATCCTAACCTAAGGCAACCTCACACCTCGGATGTAGTATTTTACAACATTCCTTGTAGGTCGGACCCTACTTCCAGGTGGGAACATTATATACGTCTATAAGGTAATATAACCTAACCTAACACATCTAGCCCCTCGCTGGGAATGTTTTGTAGAATCACGTTCGTGTTGACACCTACGTCTCGGTGGGAACATTATATACGTCTATAACGTTATATATCCTAACCTTAGGCAACCTAACATCACGGATGAAGTATTTTACAACATTCCTGGCGGGTCGGCCCCTACCTCTCGGTCTGGACGTTATATATGTCTATAACGTAATATAACCTAACCTAACCTATCTATCCCCTCGCTGGGAATGTTTTGTAGAATCCCGTTCGTGTAGCCCCGTGCGTCTCGGTGGGAACATTATATACGTCTATAACGTTATATATCCTAACCTAAGGCAGCCTAACATCTCGGATGTAGTATTTTACAACATTCCTGGCGGGTCGGCCCCTACTTCTCGGTCGGGACGTTATATACGTCTATAACGTAATATAACCTAACCTAACCTATCTATCCCCTCGCTGGGAATGTTTTGTAGAATCCCGTTCGTGTAGCCCCGTACGTCTCGGTGGGAACATTATATTCGTCTATAACGTTATATATCCTAACCTTAGGCAACCTAACATCTCGGATGAAGTATTTTACAACATTCCTGGCGGGTCGGCCCCTACCTCTGGGTCTGGACGTTATATATGTCTATAACGTAATATAACCTAACCTAACCTATCTATCCCCTCGCTGGGAATGTTTTGTAGAATCCCGTTCGTGTAGCCCCGAGCGTCTCGGTGGGAACATTATATACGTCTATAACGTAATATAACCTAACCTAACCCATCTAGTCCTTCACTGGTAATGTTTTACAGAATCTCGTGTCGGACCGTACCTCTCCGTGGGGACATTAGATACGTCTATAACGTTATATATCCTAACCTAAGGCAACCTAACATCTCGGATGTAGTATTTTACAACATTCCTGGCGGGTCGGCCCCTACTTCTCGGTCTGCACGTTATATATGTCTATAACGTAATATAACCTAACCTAACCTATCTATCCCCTCGCTGGGAATGTTTTGTAGAATCCCGTTCGTGTAGCCCCGTACGTCACGTTGGGAACATTATATACGTCTATAACGTTATACATCCTATCCTAAGGCAACTTAACATCTCGGATGTAGTATTTTACAACATTCCTGGCGGGTCAGCCCCTACTCCTCGGTGGGAACATTATATACGTCTATAACGTAATATAACCTAACCTAACCCATCTAGTCCTTCGCTGGTAATGTTTTACAGAATCTCGTGTCGGACCGTACCTCTCCGTGGGGACATTAGATACGTCTATAACGTTATATATCCTAACCTAAGGCAACCTCACACCTCGGATGTAGTATTTTACAACATTCCTGGCAGGTCGGACCCTAATTCCAGGTGGGAACATTATATACGTCTATAACGTAATATAACCTAACCTAACACATCTAGCCCCTCGCTGGGAATGTTTTGTAGAATCACGTTCGTGTTGACACCTACGTCTCGGTGGGAACATTATATACGTCTATAACGTTATATATCCTAACCTAAGGCAGCCTAACATCTCGGATGTAGTATTTTACAACATTCCTGGCGGGTCGGCCCCTACCTCTCGGTCTGGACGTTATATATGTCTATAACGTAATATAACCTAACCTAACCTATCTATCCCCTCGCTGGGAATGTTTTGTAGAATCCCGTTCGTGTAGCCCCGTGCGTCTCGGTGTGAACATTATATACGTCTATAACGTTATATATCTTAACCTAAGGCAACCTAACATCTCGAATGTAGTATTTTACAACATTCCTGGCGGGTCGGCCCCTACTTCTCGGTCTGCACGTTATATATGTCTATAACGTAATATAACCTAACCTAACCTATCTATCCCCTCGCTGGGAATGTTTTATAGAATCCCGTTCGTGTAGCCCCGTACGTCTCGGTGGGAACATTATGTACGTCTATAACGTTCTATATCCTAACCTAAGGCAACCTAACATCTCGGATGTAGTATTTTACAACATTCCTGGCGGGACGGCCCCTACTTCTCGGTCTGCACGTTATATATGTCTATAACGTAATATAACCTAACCTAACCTATCTATCCCCTCGCTGGGAATGTTTTGTAGAATCCCGTTCGTGTAGCCCCGTACGTCTCGGTGGGAACATTATATACGGCTATAAAGTTATATATCCTAACCTAAGGCAGCCTAACATCTCGGATGTAGTATTTTACAACATTCCTGGCAGGTCGGACCCTACTTCCGGGTGGGAACATTATATACGTCTAGAACGTTATATATCCTAACCCTAGGCAACCTCACACCTCGGATGTAGTATTTTACAACATTCCTGGCAGGTCGGACCCTACTTCCATGTGGGAACATTATATACGTCTATAACGTAATATAACCTAACCTAACACATCTAGCCCCCCGCTGGGAATGTTTTGTAGAATCACGTTCGTGTTGACAGCTACGTCTCGGTGGGAACATTATATACGTCTATAACGTTATATATCCTAACCTTAGGCAACCTAACATCACGGATGAAGTATTTTACAACATTCCTGGCGGGTCGGCCCCTACCTCTCGGTCTGGACGTTATATATGTCTATAACGTAATATAACCTAACCTAACCTATCTATCCCATCGCTCGGAATGTTTTGTAGAATCCCGTTCGTGTAGCCCCGTGCGTCTCGGTGGGAACATTATATACGTCTATAACGTTATATATCTTAACCTAAGGCAACCTAACATCTCGAATGTAGTATTTTACAACATTCCTGGCGGGTCGGCCCCTACTTCTCGGTCTGCACGTTATATATGTCTATAACGTAATATAACCTAACCTAACCTATCTATCCCCTCGCTGGGAATGTTTTGTAGAATCCCGTTCGTGTAGCCCCGTACGTCTCGGTGGGAACATTATATACGTCTATAACGTTATATATCCTATCCTTAGGCAACCTAACATCTCGGATGAAGTATTTTACAACATTCCTGGCGGGTCGGCCCCTACCTCTCGGTCTGGACGTTATATATGTCTATAACGTAATATAACCTAACCTAACCTATCGATCCCCTCGCTGGGAATGTTTTGTAGAATCCCGTTCGTGTAGCCCCGTACGTCTCGGTGGGAACATTATATACGTCTATAACGTTATATATCCTAACCTTAGGCAACCTAACATCACGGATGAAGTATTTTACAACATTCCTGGCGGGTCGGCCCCTACCTCTCGGTCTGGACGTTATATATGTCTATAACGTAATATAACCTAACCTAACCTATCGATCCCCTCGCTGGGAATGTTTTGTAGAATCCCGTTCGTGTAGCCCCGTGCGTCTCGGTGGGAACATTATGTACGTCTATAACGTTATATATCCTAACCTAAGGCAACCTAACCTCTCGGATGTAGTATTTTACAACATTCCTGGCGGGTCGGCCGCTACTTCTCGGTCTGCACGTTATATATGTCTATAACGTAATATAACCTAACCTAACCTATCTATCCCCTCGCTGGGAATGTTTTGTAGAATCCCGTTCGTGTAGCCCCGTACGTCTCGGTGGGAACATTATGTACGTCTATAACGTTATATATCCTAACCTAAGGCAACCTAACATCTCGGATGTAGTATTTTACAACATTCCTGGCGGGACGGCCCCTACTTCTCGGTCTGCACGTTATATATGTCTATAACGTAATATAACCTAACCTAACCTATCTATCCCCTCGCTGGGAATGTTTTGTAGAATCCCGTTCGTGTAGCCCCGTACGTCTCGGTGCGGACATTATATACGTCTATAACGTTATATATCCTAACCTAAAGCAACCTAACATCTCGGATGTAGTATTTTACAACATTCCTGGCGGGTCGGCCCCTACTTCTCGGTGGGAACATTATATACGTCTATAATGTAATATAACCTAACCTAACCCATCTATCTCCTCGCTGGGAATGTTTTGTAGAATCCCGTTCGTGTAGCCCCGTACGTCTCGGTGGGAACATTATATACGGCTATAAAGTTATATATCCTAACCTAAGGCAGCCTAACATCTCGCATGTAGTATTTTACAACATTTCTGGCAGGTCGGACCCTACTTCCGGGTGGGAACATTATATACGTCTAGAACGTTATATATCCTAACCTAAGGCAGCCTAACATCTCGGATGTAGTATTTTACAACATTCCTGGCGGGTCAGCCCCTACTTCTCGGTCGGGACGTTATATACGTCTATAACGTAATATAACCTAACCTAACCTATCTATCGCCTCGCTGGGAATGTTTTGTAGAATCCCGTTCGTGTAGCCCCGTACGTCTCGGTGGGAACATTATGTACGTCTATAACGTTATATATCCTAACCTAAGGCAACCTAACTTTTCGGATGTAGTATTTTACAACATTCCTGGCGGGTCGGCCCCTACTTCTCGGTCTGCACGTTATATATGTCTATAACGTAATATAACCTAACCTAAACTATCAATCCCCTCGCTGGGAATGTTTTGTAGAATCCCGTTCGTGTAGCCCCGTACGTCACGTTGGGAACATTATATACGTCTATAACGTTATATATCCTAACCTAAGGCAACCTCACACCACGGATGTAGTATTTTACAACATTCCTGGCGGGTCGGTCACTACTTCTCGGTGGGAACATTATATACGTCTATAACTTAATATAACCTAACCTAACCCATCTAGTCCTTCGCTGGTAATGTTTTACAGAATCTCGTGTCGGACCGTACCTCTCCGTGGGGACATTAGATACGTCTATAACGTTATACATCCTACCCTAAGGCAAGTTAACATCTCGAATGTAGTATTTTACAACATTCCTGGCGGGTCAGCCCCTACTTCTCGGTGGGAACATTATATACGTCTATAACGTAATATAACCTAACCTAACCTATCTAGTCCTTCGCTCGTAATGTTTTACAGAATCTCGTGTCGGACCGTACCTCTCCATGGGGACATTAGATACGTCTATAACGTTATATATCCTAACCTAAGGCAACCTCACACCTCGGATGTAGTATTTTACAACATTCCTTGTAGGTCGGACCCTACTTCCAGGTGGGAACATTATATACGTCTATAAGGTAATATAACCTAACCTAACACATCTAGCCCCTCGCTGGGAATGTTTTGTAGAATCACGTTCGTGTTGACACCTACGTCTCGGTGGGAACATTATATACGTCTATAACGTTATATATCCTAACCTTAGGCAACCTAACATCACGGATGAAGTATTTTACAACATTCCTGGCGGGTCGGCCCCTACCTCTCGGTCTGGACGTTATATATGTCTATAACGTAATATAACCTAACCTAACCTATCTATCCCCTCGCTGGGAATGTTTTGTAGAATCCCGTTCGTGTAGCCCCGTGCGTCTCGGTGGGAACATTATATACGTCTATAACGTTATATATCCTAACCTAAGGCAGCCTAACATCTCGGATGTAGTATTTTACAACATTCCTGGCGGGTCGGCCCCTACTTCTCGGTCGGGACGTTATATACGTCTATAACGTAATATAACCTAACCTAACCTATCTATCCCCTCGCTGGGAATGTTTTGTAGAATCCCGTTCGTGTAGCCCCGTACGTCTCGGTGGGAACATTATATTCGTCTATAACGTTATATATCCTAACCTTAGGCAACCTAACATCTCGGATGAAGTATTTTACAACATTCCTGGCGGGTCGGCCCCTACCTCTGGGTCTGGACGTTATATATGTCTATAACGTAATATAACCTAACCTAACCTATCTATCCCCTCGCTGGGAATGTTTTGTAGAATCCCGTTCGTGTAGCCCCGAGCGTCTCGGTGGGAACATTATATACGTCTATAACGTAATATAACCTAACCTAACCCATCTAGTCCTTCACTGGTAATGTTTTACAGAATCTCGTGTCGGACCGTACCTCTCCGTGGGGACATTAGATACGTCTATAACGTTATATATCCTAACCTAAGGCAACCTAACATCTCGGATGTAGTATTTTACAACATTCCTGGCGGGTCGGCCCCTACTTCTCGGTCTGCACGTTATATATGTCTATAACGTAATATAACCTAACCTAACCTATCTATCCCCTCGCTGGGAATGTTTTGTAGAATCCCGTTCGTGTAGCCCCGTACGTCACGTTGGGAACATTATATACGTCTATAACGTTATACATCCTATCCTAAGGCAACTTAACATCTCGGATGTAGTATTTTACAACATTCCTGGCGGGTCAGCCCCTACTCCTCGGTGGGAACATTATATACGTCTATAACGTAATATAACCTAACCTAACCCATCTAGTCCTTCGCTGGTAATGTTTTACAGAATCTCGTGTCGGACCGTACCTCTCCGTGGGGACATTAGATACGTCTATAACGTTATATATCCTAACCTAAGGCAACCTCACACCTCGGATGTAGTATTTTACAACATTCCTGGCAGGTCGGACCCTAATTCCAGGTGGGAACATTATATACGTCTATAACGTAATATAACCTAACCTAACACATCTAGCCCCTCGCTGGGAATGTTTTGTAGAATCACGTTCGTGTTGACACCTACGTCTCGGTGGGAACATTATATACGTCTATAACGTTATATATCCTAACCTAAGGCAGCCTAACATCTCGGATGTAGTATTTTACAACATTCCTGGCGGGTCGGCCCCTACCTCTCGGTCTGGACGTTATATATGTCTATAACGTAATATAACCTAACCTAACCTATCTATCCCCTCGCTGGGAATGTTTTGTAGAATCCCGTTCGTGTAGCCCCGTGCGTCTCGGTGTGAACATTATATACGTCTATAACGTTATATATCTTAACCTAAGGCAACCTAACATCTCGAATGTAGTATTTTACAACATTCCTGGCGGGTCGGCCCCTACTTCTCGGTCTGCACGTTATATATGTCTATAACGTAATATAACCTAACCTAACCTATCTATCCCCTCGCTGGGAATGTTTTATAGAATCCCGTTCGTGTAGCCCCGTACGTCTCGGTGGGAACATTATGTACGTCTATAACGTTCTATATCCTAACCTAAGGCAACCTAACATCTCGGATGTAGTATTTTACAACATTCCTGGCGGGACGGCCCCTACTTCTCGGTCTGCACGTTATATATGTCTATAACGTAATATAACCTAACCTAACCTATCTATCCCCTCGCTGGGAATGTTTTGTAGAATCCCGTTCGTGTAGCCCCGTACGTCTCGGTGGGAACATTATATACGGCTATAAAGTTATATATCCTAACCTAAGGCAGCCTAACATCTCGGATGTAGTATTTTACAACATTCCTGGCAGGTCGGACCCTACTTCCGGGTGGGAACATTATATACGTCTAGAACGTTATATATCCTAACCCTAGGCAACCTCACACCTCGGATGTAGTATTTTACAACATTCCTGGCAGGTCGGACCCTACTTCCATGTGGGAACATTATATACGTCTATAACGTAATATAACCTAACCTAACACATCTAGCCCCCCGCTGGGAATGTTTTGTAGAATCACGTTCGTGTTGACAGCTACGTCTCGGTGGGAACATTATATACGTCTATAACGTTATATATCCTAACCTTAGGCAACCTAACATCACGGATGAAGTATTTTACAACATTCCTGGCGGGTCGGCCCCTACCTCTCGGTCTGGACGTTATATATGTCTATAACGTAATATAACCTAACCTAACCTATCTATCCCATCGCTCGGAATGTTTTGTAGAATCCCGTTCGTGTAGCCCCGTGCGTCTCGGTGGGAACATTATATACGTCTATAACGTTATATATCTTAACCTAAGGCAACCTAACATCTCGAATGTAGTATTTTACAACATTCCTGGCGGGTCGGCCCCTACTTCTCGGTCTGCACGTTATATATGTCTATAACGTAATATAACCTAACCTAACCTATCTATCCCCTCGCTGGGAATGTTTTGTAGAATCCCGTTCGTGTAGCCCCGTACGTCTCGGTGGGAACATTATATACGTCTATAACGTTATATATCCTATCCTTAGGCAACCTAACATCTCGGATGAAGTATTTTACAACATTCCTGGCGGGTCGGCCCCTACCTCTCGGTCTGGACGTTATATATGTCTATAACGTAATATAACCTAACCTAACCTATCGATCCCCTCGCTGGGAATGTTTTGTAGAATCCCGTTCGTGTAGCCCCGTACGTCTCGGTGGGAACATTATATACGTCTATAACGTTATATATCCTAACCTTAGGCAACCTAACATCACGGATGAAGTATTTTACAACATTCCTGGCGGGTCGGCCCCTACCTCTCGGTCTGGACGTTATATATGTCTATAACGTAATATAACCTAACCTAACCTATCGATCCCCTCGCTGGGAATGTTTTGTAGAATCCCGTTCGTGTAGCCCCGTGCGTCTCGGTGGGAACATTATGTACGTCTATAACGTTATATATCCTAACCTAAGGCAACCTAACCTCTCGGATGTAGTATTTTACAACATTCCTGGCGGGTCGGCCCCTACTTCTCGGTCTGCACGTTATATATGTCTATAACGTAATATAACCTAACCTAACCTATCTATCCCCTCGCTGGGAATGTTTTGTAGAATCCCGTTCGTGTAGCCCCGTACGTCTCGGTGGGAACATTATGTACGTCTATAACGTTATATATCCTAACCTAAGGCAACCTAACATCTCGGATGTAGTATTTTACAACATTCCTGGCGGGACGGCCCCTACTTCTCGGTCTGCACGTTATATATGTCTATAACGTAATATAACCTAACCTAACCTATCTATCCCCTCGCTGGGAATGTTTTGTAGAATCCCGTTCGTGTAGCCCCGTACGTCTCGGTGGGAACATTATGTACGTCTATAACGTTATATATCCTAACCTAAGGCAACCTAACATCTCGGATGTAGTATTTTACAACATTCCTGGCGGGACGGCCCCTACTTCTCGGTCTGCACGTTATATATGTCTATAACGTAATATAACCTAACCTAACCTATCTATCCCCTCGCTGGGAATGTTTTGTAGAATCCCGTTCGTGTAGCCCCGTACGTCTCGGTGGGAACATTATATACGGCTATAAAGTTATATATCCTAACCTAAGGCAGCCTAACATCTCGGATGTAGTATTTTACAACATTCCTGGCAGGTCGGACCCTACTTCCGGGTGGGAACATTATATACGTCTAGAACGTTATATATCCTAACCCTAGGCAACCTCACACCTCGGATGTAGTATTTTACAACATTCCTGGCAGGTCGGACCCTACTTCCATGTGGGAACATTATATACGTCTATAACGTAATATAACCTAACCTAACACATCTAGCCCCCCGCTGGGAATGTTTTGTAGAATCACGTTCGTGTTGACAGCTACGTCTCGGTGGGAACATTATATACGTCTATAACGTTATATATCCTAACCTTAGGCAACCTAACATCACGGATGAAGTATTTTACAACATTCCTGGCGGGTCGGCCCCTACCTCTCGGTCTGGACGTTATATATGTCTATAACGTAATATAACCTAACCTAACCTATCTATCCCATCGCTCGGAATGTTTTGTAGAATCCCGTTCGTGTAGCCCCGTGCGTCTCGGTGGGAACATTATATACGTCTATAACGTTATATATCTTAACCTAAGGCAACCTAACATCTCGAATGTAGTATTTTACAACATTCCTGGCGGGTCGGCCCCTACTTCTCGGTCTGCACGTTATATATGTCTATAACGTAATATAACCTAACCTAACCTATCTATCCCCTCGCTGGGAATGTTTTGTAGAATCCCGTTCGTGTAGCCACGTACGTCTCGGTGGGAACATTATATACGTCTATAACGTTATATATCCTATCCCTAGGCAACCTAACATCTCGGATGAAGTATTTTACAACATTCCTGGCGGGTCGGCCCCTACCTCTCGGTCTGGACGTTATATATGTCTATAACGTAATATAACCTAACCTAACCTATCGATCCCCTCGCTGGGAATGTTTTGTAGAATCCCGTTCGTGTAGCCCCGTACGTCTCGGTGGGAACATTATATACGTCTATAACGTTATATATCCTAACCTTAGGCAACCTAACATCACGGATGAAGTATTTTACAACATTCCTGGCGGGTCGGCCCCTACCTCTCGGTCTGGACGTTATATATGTCTATAACGTAATATAACCTAACCTAACCTATCAATCCCCTCGCTGGGAATGTTTTGTAGAATCCCGTTCGTGTAGCCCCGTGCGTCTCGGTGGGAACATTATGTACGTCTATAACGTTATATATCCTAACCTAAGGCAACCTAACATCTCGGATGTAGTATTTTACAACATTCCTGGCGGGTCGGCCCCTACTTCTCGGTCTGCACGTTATATATGTCTATAACGTAATATAACCTAACCTAACCTATCTATCCCCTCGCTGGGAATGTTTTGTAGAATCCCGTTCGTGTAGCCCCGTACGTCTCGGTGGGAACATTATGTACGTCTATAACGTTATATATCCTAACCTAAGGCAACCTAACATCTCGGATGTAGTATTTTACAACATTCCTGGCGGGACGGCCCCTACTTCTCGGTCTGCACGTTATATATGTCTATAACGTAATATAACCTAACCTAACCTATCTATCCCCTCGCTGGGAATGTTTTGTAGAATCCCGTACGTGTAGCCCCGTACGTCTCGGTGGGAACATTATATACGGCTATAAAGTTATATATCCTAACCTAAGGCAGCCTAACATCTCGGATGTAGTATTTTACAACATTCCTGGCAGGTCGGACCCTACTTCCGGGTGGGAACATTATATACGTCTAGAACGTTATATATCCTAACCCTAGGCAACCTCACACCTCGGATGTAGTATTTACAACATTCCTGGCAGGTCGGACCCTACTTCCATGTGGGAACATTATATACGTCTATAACGTAATATAACCTAACCTAACACATCTAGCCCCCCGCTGGGAATGTTTTGTAGAATCACGTTCGTGTTGACAGCTACGTCTCGGTGGGAACATTATATACGTCTATAACGTTATATATCCTAACCTTAGGCAACCTAACATCACGGATGAAGTATTTTACAACATTCCTGGCGGGTCGGCCCCTACCTCTCGGTCTGGACGTTATATATGTCTATAACGTAATATAACCTAACCTAACCTATCTATCCCATCGCTGGGAATGTTTTGTAGAATCCCGTTCGTGTAGCCCCGTGCGTCTCGGTGGGAACATTATATACGTCTATAACGTTATATATCTTAACCTAAGGCAACCTAACATCTCGATTGTAGTATTTTACAACATTCCTGGCGGGTCGGCCCCTACTTCTCGGTCTGCACGTTATATATGTCTATAACGTAATATAACCTAACCTAACCTATCTATCCCCTCGCTGGGAATGTTTTGTAGAATCCCGTTCGTGTAGCCCCGTACGTCTCGGTGGGAACATTATATACGTCTATAACGTTATATATCCTATCCTTAGGCAACCTAACATCTCGGATGAAGTATTTTACAACATTCCTGGCGGGTCGGCCCCTACCTCTCGGTCTGGACGTTATATATGTCTATAACGTAATATAACCTAACCTAACCTATCGATCCCCTCGCTGGGAATGTTTTGTAGAATCCCGTTCGTGTAGCCCCGTGCGTCTCGGTGGGAACATTATGTACGTCTATAACGTTATATATCCTAACCTAAGGCAACCTAACATCTCGGATGTAGTATTTTACAACATTCCTGGCGGGTCGGTCACTACTTC
This sequence comes from Xylocopa violacea, assembly GCA_963969225.1. Classification (NCBI taxonomy): domain Eukaryota; kingdom Metazoa; phylum Arthropoda; class Insecta; order Hymenoptera; family Apidae; genus Xylocopa; species Xylocopa violacea. The sequence continues at coordinate 7,260,853 of CAXAJV010000011.1, read as the reverse complement.
TCGGTGGGAACATTATATACGTCTATAACGTAATATAACCTAACCTAACCCATCTAGTCCTTCACTGGTAATGTTTTACAGAATCTCGTGTCGGACCGTACCTCTCCGTGGGGACATTAGATACGTCTATAACGTTATATATCCTAACCTAAGGCAACCTAACATCTCGGATGTAGTATTTTACAACATTCCTGGCGGGTCGGCCCCTACTTCTCGGTCTGCACGTTATATATGTCTATAACGTAATATAACCTAACCTAACCTATCTATCCCCTCGCTGGGAATGTTTTGTAGAATCCCGTTCGTGTAGCCCCGTACGTCTCGGTGGGAACATTATATACGTCTATAACGTTATATATCCTAACCTAAGGCAGCCTAACATCTCGGATGTAGTATTTTACAACATTCCTGGCGGGTCGGCCCCTACTTCTCGGTCTGCACGTTATATATGTCTATAACGTAATATAACCTAACCTAACCTATCTATCCCCTCGCTGGGAATGTTTTGTAGAATCCCGTACGTGTAGCCCCGTACGTCTCGGTGGGAACATTATATACGGCTATAAAGTTATATATCCTAACCTAAGGCAGCCTAACATCTCGGATGTAGTATTTTACAACATTCCTGGCAGGTCGGACCCTACTTCCGGGTGGGAACATTATATACGTCTAGAACGTTATATATCCTAACCCTAGGCAACCTCACACCTCGGATGTAGTATTTACAACATTCCTGGCAGGTCGGACCCTACTTCCATGTGGGAACATTATATACGTCTATAACGTAATATAACCTAACCTAACACATCTAGCCCCCCGCTGGGAATGTTTTGTAGAATCACGTTCGTGTTGACAGCTACGTCTCGGTGGGAACATTATATACGTCTATAACGTTATATATCCTAACCTTAGGCAACCTAACATCACGGATGAAGTATTTTACAACATTCCTGGCGGGTCGGCCCCTACCTCTCGGTCTGGACGTTATATATGTCTATAACGTAATATAACCTAACCTAACCTATCTATCCCATCGCTGGGAATGTTTTGTAGAATCCCGTTCGTGTAGCCCCGTGCGTCTCGGTGGGAACATTATATACGTCTATAACGTTATATATCTTAACCTAAGGCAACCTAACATCTCGATTGTAGTATTTTACAACATTCCTGGCGGGTCGGCCCCTACTTCTCGGTCTGCACGTTATATATGTCTATAACGTAATATAACCTAACCTAACCTATCTATCCCCTCGCTGGGAATGTTTTGTAGAATCCCGTTCGTGTAGCCCCGTACGTCTCGGTGGGAACATTATATACGTCTATAACGTTATATATCCTATCCTTAGGCAACCTAACATCTCGGATGAAGTATTTTACAACATTCCTGGCGGGTCGGCCCCTACCTCTCGGTCTGGACGTTATATATGTCTATAACGTAATATAACCTAACCTAACCTATCGATCCCCTCGCTGGGAATGTTTTGTAGAATCCCGTTCGTGTAGCCCCGTGCGTCTCGGTGGGAACATTATGTACGTCTATAACGTTATATATCCTAACCTAAGGCAACCTAACATCTCGGATGTAGTATTTTACAACATTCCTGGCGGGTCGGTCACTACTTCTCGGTGGGAACATTATATACGTCTATAACGTAATATAACCTAACCTAACCCATCTAGTCCTTCACTGGTAATGTTTTACAGAATCTCGTGTCGGACCGTACCTCTCCGTGGGGACATTAGATACGTCTATAACGTTATATATCCTAACCTAAGGCAACCTAACATCTCGGATGTAGTATTTTACAACATTCCTGGCGGGTCGGCCCCTACTTCTCGGTCTGCACGTTATATATGTCTATAACGTAATATAACCTAACCTAACCTATCTATCCCCTCGCTGGGAATGTTTTGTAGAATCCCGTTCGTGTAGCCCCGTACGTCTCGGTGGGAACATTATATACGTCTATAACGTTATATATCCTAACCTAAGGCAGCCTAACATCTCGGATGTAGTATTTTACAACATTCCTGGCGGGTCGGCCCCTACTTCTCGGTCTGCACGTTATATATGTCTATAACGTAATATAACCTAACCTAACCTATCTATCCCCTCGCTGGGAATGTTTTGTAGAATCCCGTTCGTGTAGCCCCGTACGTCTCGGTGGGAACATTATATACGTCTATAACGTTATATATCCTATCCTTAGGCAACCTGACATCTCGGATGAAGTATTTTACAACATTCCTGGCGGGTCGGCCCCTACCTCTCGGTCTGGACGTTATATATGTCTATAACGTAATATAACCTAACCTAACCTATCGATCCCCTCGCTGGGAATGTTTTGTAGAATCGCGTTCGTGTAGCCCCGTGCGTCTCGGTGGGAACATTATATACGTCTATAACGTTATATATCCTAACCTTAGGCAACCTAACATCACGGATGAAGTATTTTACAACATTCCTGGCGGGTCGGCCCCTACCTCTCGGTCTGGACGTTATATATGTCTATAACGTAATATAACCTAACCTAATCTATCTATCCCCTCGCTGGGAATGTTTTGTAGAATCCCGTTCGTGTAGCCCCGTGCGTCTCGGTGGGAACATTATATACGTCTATAACGTTATATATCCTAACCTAAGGCAGCCTAACATCTCGGATGTAGTATTTTACAACATTCCTGGCGGGTCGGCCCCTACTTCTCGGTCGGGACGTTATATACGTCTATAACGTAATATAACCTAACCTAACCTATCTATCCCCTCGCTGGGAATGTTTTGTAGAATCCCGTTCGTGTAGCCCCGTACGTCACGTTGGGAAAATTATATACGTCTATAACGTTATATATCCTAACCTAAGGCAACCTAGCATCTCGGATGTAGTATTTTACAACATTCCTGGCGGGTCGGCCCCTACTTCTCGGTCTGCACGTTATATATGTCTATAACGTAATATAACCTAACCTAACCTATCTATCCCCTCGCTGGGAATGTTTTCTGGAATCCCGTTCGTGTAGCCCCGTACGTCACGTTGGGAACATTATATACGTCTATTACGTTATATATCCTAAACTAAGGCAACCTCGGATGTAGTATTTTACAACATTCCTGGCGGGTCGGCCACTACTTCTCGGTGGGAACATTATATACGTCTATAACTTAATATAACCTAACCTAACCCGTCTAGTCCATCGCTGGTAATGTTTTACAGAATCTCGTGTCGGACCGTACCTCTCCGTGGGGACATTAGATACGTCTATAACGTTATATATCCTAACCTAAGGCAACCTCACACCTCGGATGTAGTATTTTACAACATTCCTGGCAGGTCGGACCCTACTTCCAGGTGGGAACATTATATACGTCTATAACGTAATATAACCTAACCTAACGCATCTAGCCCCTCGCTGGGAATGTTTTGTAGAATCACGTTCGTGTTGACACCTACGTCTCGGTGGGAACATTATATACGTCTATAACGTTATATATCCTAACCTAAGGCAGCCTAACATCTCGGATGTAGTATTTTACAACATTCCTGGCGGGTCGGCCCCTACTTCTCGGTCGGGACGTTATATACGTCTATAACGTAATATAACCTAAGCTAACCTATCTATCCCCTCGCTGGGAATGTTTTGTAGAATCCCGTTCGTGTAGCCCCGTACGTCTCGGTGGGAACATTATATTCGTCTATAACGTTATATATCCTAACCTTAGGCAACCTAACATCTCGGATGAAGTATTTTACAACATTCCTGGCGGGTCGGCCCCTACCTCTGGGTCTGGACGTTATATATGTCTATAACGTAATATAACCTAACCTAACCTATCTATCCCCTCGCTGGGAATGTTTTGTAGAATCCCGTTCGTGTAGCCCCGTGCGTCTCGGTGGGAACATTATATACGTCTATAACGTAATATAACCTAACCTAACCCATCTAGTCCTTCACTGGTAATGTTTTACAGAATCTCGTGTCGGACCGTACCTCTCCGTGGGGACATTAGATACGTCTATAACGTTATATATCCTAACCTAAGGCAACCTAACATCTCGGATGTAGTATTTTACAACATTCCTGGCGGGTCGGCCCCTACTTCTCGGTCTGCACGTTATATATGTCTATAACGTAATATAACCTAACCTAACCTATCTATCCCCTCGCTGGGAATGTTTTGTAGAATCCCGTTCCTGTAGCCCCGTTCGTCACGTTGGGAACATTATATACGTCTATAACGTTATACATCCTATCCTAAGGCAACTTAACATCTCGGATGTAGTATTTTACAACATTGCTGGCGGGTCAGCCCCTACTCCTCGGTGGGAACATTATATACGTCTATAACGTAATATAACCTAACCTAACCCATCTAGTCCTTCGCTGGTAATGTTTTACAGAATCTCGTGTCGGACCGTACCTCTCCGTGGGGACATTAGATACGTCTATAACGTTATATATCCTAACCTAAGGCAACCTCACACCTCGGATGTAGTATTTTACAACATTCCTGGCAGGTCGGACCCTACTTCCAGGTGGGAACATTATATACGTCTATAACGTAATATAACCTAACCTAACACATCTAGCCCCTCGCTGGGAATGTTTTGTAGAATCACGTTCGTGTTGACACCTACGTCTCGGTGGGAACATTATATACGTCTATAACGTTATATATCCTAACCTAAGGCAGCCTAACATCTCGGATGTAGTATTTTACAACATTCCTGGCGGGTCGGCCCCTACTTCTCGGTCTGCACGTTATATATGTCTATAACGTAATATAACCTAACCTAACCTATCTATCCCCTCGCTGGGAATGTTTTGTAGAATCCCGTTCGTGTAGCCCCGTACGTCTCGGTGGGAACATTATATACGTCTATAACGTTATATATCCTATCCTTAGGCAACCTAACATCTCGGATGAAGTATTTTACAACATTCCTGGCGGGTCGGCCCCTACCTCTCGGTCTGGACGTTATATATGTCTATAACGTAATATAACCTAACCTAACCTATCGATCCCCTCGCTGGGAATGTTTTGTAGAATCCCGTTCGTGTAGCCCCGTGCGTCTCGGTGGGAACATTATGTACGTCTATAACGTTATATATCCTAACCTAAGGCAACCTAACATCTCGGATGTAGTATTTTACAACATTCCTGGCGGGTCGGCCCCTACTTGTCGGTCGGGACGTTATATACGTCTATAACGTAATATAACCTAACCTAACCTATCTATCCCGTCGCTGGGAATGTTTTGTAGAATCACGTTCGTGTTGACACCTACGTCTCGGTGGGAACATTATATACGTCTATAACGTTATATATCCTAACCTTAGGCAACCTAACATCACGGATGAAGTATTTTACAACATTCCTGGCGGGTCGGCCCCTACCTCTCGGTCTGGACGTTATATATGTCTATAACGTAATATAACCTAACCTAACCTATCTATCCCCTCGCTGGGAATGTTTTCTGGAATCCCGTTCGTGTAGCCCCGTACGTCACGTTGGGAACATTATATACGTCTATTACGTTATATATCCTAAACTAAGGCAACCTCGGATGTAGTATTTTACAACATTCCTGGCGGGTCGGCCACTACTTCTCGGTGGGAACATTATATACGTCTATAACTTAATATAACCTAACCTAACCCATCTAGTCCATCGCTGGTAATGTTTTACAGAATCTCGTGTCGGACCGTACCTCTCCGTGGGGACATTAGATACGTCTATAACGTTATATATCCTAACCTAAGGCAACCTCACACCTCGGATGTAGTATTTTACAACATTCCTGGCAGGTCGGACCCTACTTCCAGGTGGGAACATTATATACGTCTATAACGTAATATAACCTAACCTAACGCATCTAGCCCCTCGCTGGGAATGTTTTGTAGAATCACGTTCGTGTTGACACCTACGTCTCGGTGGGAACATTATATACGTCTATAACGTTATATATCCTAACCTAAGGCAGCCTAACATCTCGGATGTAGTATTTTACAACATTCCTGGCGGGTCGGCCCCTACTTCTCGGTCGGGACGTTATATACGTCTATAACGTAATATAACCTAAGCTAACCTATCTATCCCCTCGCTGGGAATGTTTTGTAGAATCCCGTTCGTATAGCCCCGTACGTCTCGGTGGGAACATTATATTCGTCTATAACGTTATATATCCTAACCTTAGGCAACCTAACATCTCGGATGAAGTATTTTACAACATTCCTGGCGGGTCGGCCCCTACCTCTGGGTCTGGACGTTATATATGTCTATAACGTAATATAACCTAACCTAACCTATCTATCCCCTCGCTGGGAATGTTTTGTAGAATCCCGTTCGTGTAGCCCCGTGCGTCTCGGTGGGAACATTATATACGTCTATAACGTAATATAACCTAACCTAACCCATCTAGTCCTTCACTGGTAATGTTTTACAGAATCTCGTGTCGGACCGTACCTCTCCGTGGGGACATTAGATACGTCTATAACGTTATATATCCTAACCTAAGGCAACCTAACATCTCGGATGTAGTATTTTACAACATTCCTGGCGGGTCGGCCCCTACTTCTCGGTCTGCACGTTATATATGTCTATAACGTAATATAACCTAACCTAACCTATCTATCCCCTCGCTGGGAATGTTTTGTAGAATCCCGTTCCTGTAGCCCCGTTCGTCACGTTGGGAACATTATATACGTCTATAACGTTATACATCCTATCCTAAGGCAACTTAACATCTCGGATGTAGTATTTTACAACATTGCTGGCGGGTCAGCCCCTACTCCTCGGTGGGAACATTATATACGTCTATAACGTAATATAACCTAACCTAACCCATCTAGTCCTTCGCTGGTAATGTTTTACAGAATCTCGTGTCGGACCGTACCTCTCCGTGGGGACATTAGATACGTCTATAACGTTATATATCCTAACCTAAGGCAACCTCACACCTCGGATGTAGTATTTTACAACATTCCTGGCAGGTCGGACCCTACTTCCAGGTGGGAACATTATATACGTCTATAACGTAATATAACCTAACCTAACACATCTAGCCCCTCGCTGGGAATGTTTTGTAGAATCACGTTCGTGTTGACACCTACGTCTCGGTGGGAACATTATATACGTCTATAACGTTATATATCCTAACCTAAGGCAGCCTAACATCTCGGATGTAGTATTTTACAACATTCCTGGCGGGTCGGCCCCTACTTCTCGGTCGGGACGTTATATACGTCTATAACGTAATATAACCTAACCTAACCTATCGATCCCCTCGCTGGGAATGTTTTGTAGAATCCCGTTCGTGTAGCCACGTACGTCTCGGTGGGAACATTATATACGTCTATAACGTTATATATCCTAACCTAAGGCAACCTAACATCTCGAATGTAGTATTTTACAACATTCCTGGCGGGTCGGCCCCTACTTCTCGGTCTGCACGTTATATATGTCTATAACGTAATATAACCTAACCTAACCTATCTATCCACTCGCTGGGAATGTTTTGTAGAATCCCGTTCGTGTAGCCCCGTACGTCTCGGTGGGAACATTATATACGGCTATAAAGTTATATATCCTAACCTAAGGCAGCCTAACATCTCGGATGTAGTATTTTACAACATTCCTGGCAGGTCGGACCCTACTTCCGGGTGGGAACATTATATACGTCTAGAACGTTATATATCCTAACCCTAGGCAACCTCACACCTCGGATGTAGTATTTTACAACATTCCTGGCAGGTCGGACCCTACTTCCATGTGGGAACATTATATACGTCTATAACGTAATATAACCTAACCTAACACATCTAGCCCCTCGCTGGGAATGTTTTGTAGAATCACGTTCGTGTTGACAGCTACGTCTCGGTGGGAACATTATATACGTCTATAACGTTATATATCCTAACCTTAGGCAACCTAACATCACGGATGAAGTATTTTACAACATTCCTGGCGGGTCGGCCCCTACCTCTCGGTCTGGACGTTATATATGTCTATAACGTAATATAACCTAACCTAACCTATCTATCCCCTCGCTGGGAATGTTTTGTAGAATCCCGTTCGTGTAGCCCCGTGCATCTCGGTGGGAACATTATATACGTCTATAACGTTATATATCTTAACCTAAGGCAACCTAACATCTCGAATGTAGTATTTTACAACATTCCTGGCGGGTCGGCCCCTACTTCTCGGTCTGGACGTTATATATGTCTATAACGTAATATAACCTAACCTAACCTATCTATCCCCTCGCTGGGAATGTTTTGTAGAATCCCGTTCGTGTAGCCCCGTGCGTGTCGGTGTGAACATTATATACGTCTATAACGTTATATATCTTAACCTAAGGCAACCTAACATCTCGAATGTAGTATTTTACAACATTCCTGGCGGGTCGGCCCCTACTTCTCGGTCTCTACGTTATATATGTCTATAACGTAATATAACCTAACCTAACCTATCTATCCCCTCGCTGGGAATGTTTTGTAGAATCCCGTTCGTGTAGCCCCGTACGTCTCGGTGGGAACATTATGTACGTCTATAACGTTATATATCTTAACCTAAGGCAACCTAACATCTCGGATGTAGTATTTTACAACATTCCTGGCGGGTCGGCCCCTACTTCTCGGTCTGCACGTTATATATGTCTATAACGTAATATAACCTAACCTAACCTATCTATCCCCTCGCTGGGAATGTTTTGTAGAATCCCGTTCCTGTAGCCCCGTTCGTCACGTTGGGAACATTATATACGTCTATAACGTTATACATCCTATCCTAAGGCAACTTAACATCTCGGATGTAGTATTTTACAACATTGCTGGCGGGTCAGCCCCTACTCCTCGGTGGGAACATTATATACGTCTATAACGTAATATAACCTAACCTAACCCATCTAGTCCTTCGCTGGTAATGTTTTACAGAATCTCGTGTCGGACCGTACCTCTCCGTGGGGACATTAGATACGTCTATAACGTTATATATCCTAACCTAAGGCAACCTCACACCTCGGATGTAGTATTTTACAACATTCCTGGCAGGTCGGACCCTACTTCCAGGTGGGAACATTATATACGTCTATAACGTAATATAACCTAACCTAACACATCTAGCCCCTCGCTGGGAATGTTTTGTAGAATCACGTTCGTGTTGACACCTACGTCTCGGTGGGAACATTATATACGTCTATAACGTTATATATCCTAACCTAAGGCAGCCTAACATCTCGGATGTAGTATTTTACAACATTCCTGGCGGGTCGGCCCCTACTTCTCGGTCTGCACGTTATATATGTCTATAACGTAATATAACCTAACCTAACCTATCTATCCCCTCGCTGGGAATGTTTTGTAGAATCCCGTTCGTGTAGCCCCGTACGTCTCGGTGGGAACATTATATACGTCTATAACGTTATATATCTTAACCTAAGGCAACCTAACATCTCGAATGTAGTATTTTACAACATTCCTGGCGGGTCGGCCCCTACTTCTCGGTCTGCACGTTATATATGTCTATAACGTAATATAACCTAACCTAACCTATCTATCCCCTCGCTGGGAATGTTTTGTAGAATCCCGTTCGTGTAGCCACGTACGTCTCGGTGGGAACATTATATACGTCTATAACGTTATATATCTTAACCTTAGGCAACCTAACATCACGGATGAAGTATTTTACAACATTCCTGGCGGGTCGGCCCCTACCTCTCGGTCTGGACGTTATATATGTCTATAACGTAATATAACCTAACCTAACCTATCGATCCCCTCGCTGGGAATGTTTTGTAGAATCCCGTTCGTGTAGCCCCGTGCGTCTCGGTGGGAACATTATGTACGTCTATAACGTTATATATCCTAACCTAAGGCAACCTAACATCTCGGATGTAGTATTTTACAACATTCCTGGCGGGTTGGCCCCTACTTGTCGGTCGGGACGTTATATACGTCTATAACGTAATATAACCTAACCTAACCTATCTATCCCCTCGCTGGGAATGTTTTGTAGAATCACGTTCGTGTTGACACCTACGTCTCGGTGGGAACATTATATACGTCTATAACGTTATATATCCTAACCTTAGGCAACCTAACATCACGGATGAAGTATTTTACAACATTCCTGGCGGGTCGGCCCCTACCTCTCGGTCTGGACGTTATATATGTCTATAACGTAATATAACCTAACCTAACCTATCTATCCCCTCGCTGGGAATGTTTTCTGGAATCCCGTTCGTGCAGCCCCGTACGTCACGTTGGGAACATTATATACGTCTATTACGTTATATATCCTAAACTAAGGCAACCTCGGATGTAGTATTTTACAACATTCCTGGCGGGTCGGCCACTACTTCTCGGTGGGAACATTATATACGTCTATAACTTAATATAACCTAACCTAACCCATCTAGTCCATCGCTGGTAATGTTTTACAGAATCTCGTGTCGGACCGTACCTCTCCGTGGGGACATTAGATACGTCTATAACGTTATATATCCTAACCTAAGGCAACCTCACACCTCGGATGTAGTATTTTACAACATTCCTGGCAGGTCGGACCCTACTTCCAGGTGGGAACATTATATACGTCTATAACGTAATATAACCTAACCTAACGCATCTAGCCCCTCGCTGGGAATGTTTTGTAGAATCACGTTCGTGTTGACACCTACGTCTCGGTGGGAACATTATATACGTCTATAACGTTATATATCCTAACCTAAGGCAGCCTAACATCTCGGATGTAGTATTTTACAACATTCCTGGCGGGTCGGCCCCTACTTCTCGGTCGGGACGTTATATACGTCTATAACGTAATATAACCTAAGCTAACCTATCTATCCCCTCGCTGGGAATGTTTTGTAGAATCCCGTTCGTGTAGCCCCGTACGTCTCGGTGGGAACATTATATTCGTCTATAACGTTATATATCCTAACCTTAAGCAACCTAACATCTCGGATGAAGTATTTTACAACATTCCTGGCGGGTCGGCCCCTACCTCTGGGTCTGGACGTTATATATGTCTATAACGTAATATAACCTAACCTAACCTATCTATCCCCTCGCTGGGAATGTTTTGTAGAATCCCGTTCGTGTAGCCCCGTGCGTCTCGGTGGGAACATTATATACGTCTATAACGTAATATAACCTAACCTAACCCATCTAGTCCTTCACTGGTAATGTTTTACAGAATCTCGTGTCGGACCGTACCTCTCCGTGGGGACATTAGATACGTCTATAACGTTATATATCCTATCCTAAGGCAACCTAACATCTCGGATGTAGTATTTTACAACATTCCTGGCGGGTCGGCCCCTACTTCTCGGTCTGCACGTTATATATGTCTATAACGTAATATAACCTAACCTAACCTATCTATCCCCTCGCTGGGAATGTTTTGTAGAATCCCGTTCCTGTAGCCCCGTTCGTCACGTTGGGAACATTATATACGTCTATAACGTTATACATCCTATCCTAAGGCAACTTAACATCTCGGATGTAGTATTTTACAACATTGCTGGCGGGTCAGCCCCTACTCCTCGGTGGGAACATTATATACGTCTATAACGTAATATAACCTAACCTAACCCATCTAGTCCTTCGCTGGTAATGTTTTACAGAATCTCGTGTCGGACCGTACCTCTCCGTGGGGACATTAGATACGTCTATAACGTTATATATCCTAACCTAAGGCAACCTCACACCTCGGATGTAGTATTTTACAACATTCCTGGCAGGTCGGACCCTACTTCCAGGTGGGAACATTATATACGTCTATAACGTAATATAACCTAACCTAACACATCTAGCCCCTCGCTGGGAATGTTTTGTAGAATCACGTTCGTGTTGACACCTACGTCTCGGTGGGAACATTATATACGTCTATAACGTTATATATCCTAACCTAAGGCAGCCTAACATCTCGGATGTAGTATTTTACAACATTCCTGGCGGGTCGGCCCCTACTTCTCGGTCGGGACGTTATATACGTCTATAACGTAATATAACCTAACCTAACCTATCGATCCCCTCGCTGGGAATGTTTTGTAGAATCCCGTTCGTGTAGCCACGTACGTCTCGGTGGGAACATTATATACGTCTATAACGTTATATATCCTAACCTAAGGCAACCTAACATCTCGAATGTAGTATTTTACAACATTCCTGGCGGGTCGGCCCCTACTTCTCGGTCTGCACGTTATATATGTCTATAACGTAATATAACCTAACCTAACCTATCTATCCACTCGCTGGGAATGTTTTGTAGAATCCCGTTCGTGTAGCCCCGTACGTCTCGGTGGGAACATTATATACGGCTATAAAGTTATATATCCTAACCTAAGGCAGCCTAACATCTCGGATGTAGTATTTTACAACATTCCTGGCAGGTCGGACCCTACTTCCGGGTGGGAACATTATATACGTCTAGAACGTTATATATCCTAACCCTAGGCAACCTCACACCTCGGATGTAGTATTTTACAACATTCCTGGCAGGTCGGACCCTACTTCCATGTGGGAACATTATATACGTCTATAACGTAATATAACCTAACCTAACACATCTAGCCCCTCGCTGGGAATGTTTTGTAGAATCACGTTCGTGTTGACAGCTACGTCTCGGTGGGAACATTATATACGTCTATAACGTTATATATCCTAACCTTAGGCAACCTAACATCACGGATGAAGTATTTTACAACATTCCTGGCGGGTCGGCCCCTACCTCTCGGTCTGGACGTTATATATGTCTATAACGTAATATAACCTAACCTAACCTATCTATCCCCTCGCTGGGAATGTTTTGTAGAATCCCGTTCGTGTAGCCCCGTGCATCTCGGTGGGAACATTATATACGTCTATAACGTTATATATCTTAACCTAAGGCAACCTAACATCTCGAATGTAGTATTTTACAACATTCCTGGCGGGTCGGCCCCTACTTCTCGGTCTGGACGTTATATATGTCTATAACGTAATATAACCTAACCTAACCTATCTATCCCCTCGCTGGGAATGTTTTGTAGAATCCCGTTCGTGTAGCCCCGTGCGTGTCGGTGTGAACATTATATACGTCTATAACGTTATATATCTTAACCTAAGGCAACCTAACATCTCGAATGTAGTATTTTACAACATTCCTGGCGGGTCGGCCCCTACTTCTCGGTCTCTACGTTATATATGTCTATAACGTAATATAACCTAACCTAACCTATCTATCCCCTCGCTGGGAATGTTTTGTAGAATCCCGTTCGTGTAGCCCCGTACGTCTCGGTGGGAACATTATGTACGTCTATAACGTTATATATCTTAACCTAAGGCAACCTAACATCTCGGATGTAGTATTTTACAACATTCCTGGCGGGTCGGCCCCTACTTCTCGGTCTGCACGTTATATATGTCTATAACGTAATATAACCTAACCTAACCTATCTATCCCCTCGCTGGGAATGTTTTCTGGAATCCCGTTCGTGTAGCCCCGTACGTCACGTTGGGAACATTATATACGTCTATTACGCTATATATCCTAAACTAAGGCAACCTCGGATGTAGTATTTTACAACATTCCTGGCGGGTCGGTCACTACTTCTCGGTGGGAACATTATATACGTCTATAACTTAATATAACCTAACCTAACCCATCTAGTCCATCGCTGGTAATGTTTTACAGAATCTCGTGTCGGACCGTACCTCTCCGTGGGGACATTAGATACGTCTATAACGTTATATATCCTAACCTAAGGCAACCTAACATCTCGGATGTAGTATTTTACAACATTCCTGGCAGGTCGGCCCCTACTTCTCGGTCTGCACGTTATATATGTCTATAACGTAATATAACCTAACCTAACCTATCTATCCCCTCGCTGGGAATGTTTTGTAGAATCCCGTTCGTGTAGCCCCGTACGTCACGTCGGGAACATTATATACGTCTATAACGTTATATATCCTAACCTAAGGCAACCTAACATCTCGAATGTAGTATTTTACAACATTCCTGGCGGGTCGGCCCCTACTTCTCGGTCTGCACGTTATATATGTCTATAACGTAATATAACCTAACCTAACCTATCTATCCCCTCGCTGGGAATGTTTTGTAGAATCCCGTTCGTGTAGCCCCGTACGTCTCGGTGGGAACATTATATACGTCTATAACGTTATATATCCTATCCTTAGGCAACCTCACACCTCGGATGTAGTATTTTACAACATTCCTGGCAGGTCGGACCCTACTTCCAGGTGGGAACATTATATACGTCTATAACGTAATATAACCTAACCTAACACATCTAGCCCCTCGCTGGGAATGTTTTGTAGAATCACGTTCGTGTTGACACCTACGTCTCGGTGGGAACATTATATACGTCTATAACGTTATATATCCTAACCTTAGGCAACCTAACATCACGGATGAAGTATTTTACAACATTCCTGGCGGGTGGGCCCCTACCTCTCGGTCTGGACGTTATATATGTCTATAACGTAATATAACCTAACCTAACCTATCTATCCCCTCGCTGGGAATGTTTTGTAGAATCCCGTTCGTGTAGCCCCGTGCGTCTCGGTGGGAACATTATATACGTCTATAACGTTATATATCTTAACCTAAGGCAACCTAACATCTCGAATGTAGTATTTTACAACATTCCTGGCGGGTCGGCCCCTACTTCTCGGTCTGCACGTTATATATGTCTATAACGTAATATAACCTAACCTAACCTATCTATCCCCTCGCTGGGAATGTTTTGTAGAATCCCGTTCGTGTAGCCACGTACGTCTCGGTGGGAACATTATATACGTCTATAACGTTATATATCTTAACCTTAGGCAACCTAACATCACGGATGAAGTATTTTACAACATTCCTGGCGGGTCGGCCCCTACCTCTCGGTCTGGACGTTATATATGTCTATAGCGTAATATAACCTAACCTAACCTATCGATCCCCTCGCTGGGAATGTTTTGTAGAATCCCGTTCGTGTAGCCCCGTGCGTCTCGGTGGGAACATTATGTACGTCTATAACGTTATATATCCTAACCTAAGGCAACCTAACATCTCGGATGTAGTATTTTACAACATTCCTGGCGGGTCGGCCCCTACTTGTCGGTCGGGACGTTATATACGTCTATAACGTAATATAACCTAACCTAACCTATCTTTCCCCTCGCTGGGAATGTTTTGTAGAATCCCGTTCGTGTAGTCCCGTACGTCTCGGTGGGAACATTATATACGTCTATAACGTTATATATCCTAACCTTAGGCAACCTAACATCACGGATGAAGTATTTTACAACATTCCTGGCGGGTCGGCCCCTACCTCTCGGTCTGGACGTTATATATGTCTATAACGTAATATAACCTAACCTAACCTATCTATCCCCTCGCTGGGAATGTTTTGTAGAATCCCGTTCGTGTAGCCCCGTGCGTCTCGGTGGGAACATTATATACGTCTATGACGTTATATATCTTAACGTAAGGCAACCTAACATCTCGAATGTTGTATTTTACAACATTCCTGGCGGGTCGGCCCCTACTTCTCGGTCTGCACGTTATATATGTCTACAACGTAATATAACCTAACCTAACCTATCTATCCCCTCGCTGGGAATGTTTTGTAGAATCCCGTTCGTGTAGCCCCGTACGTCTCGGTGGGAACATTATATACGGCTATAAAGTTATATATCCTAACCTTAGGCAGCCTAACATCTCGGATGTAGTATTTTACAACATTCCTGGCGGGTCGGCCCCTACTTCTCGGTCGGGACGTTATATACGTCTATAACGTAATATAACCTAACCTAACCTATCTATCCCCTCGCTGGGAATGTTTTGTAGAATCCCGTTCGTGTAGCCCCGTACGTCTCGGTGGGAACATTATGTACGTCTATAACGTTATATATCCTAACCTAAGGCAACCTAACATCTCGGATGTAGTATTTTACAACATTCCTGGCGGGACGGCCCCTACTTCTCGGTCTGCACGTTATATATGTCTATAACGTAATATAACCTAACCTAACCTATCTATCCCCTCGCTGGGAATGTTTTGTAGAATCCCGTTCGTGTAGCCCCGTACGTCACGTTGGGAACATTATATACGTCTATAACGTTATATATCATAACCTAAGGCAACCTAACATCTCGGATGTAGTATTTTACAACATTCCTGGCGGGTCGGCCCCTACTTCTCGGTCTGCACGTTATATATGTCTATAACGTAATATAACCTAACCTAACCTATCTATCCCCTCGCTGGGAATGTTTTGTAGAATCCCGTTCGTGTAGCCCCGTACGTCTCGGTGGGAACATTATATACGTCTATAACGTTATATATCCTAACCTTAGGCAACCTAACATCACGGATGAAGTATTTTACAACATTCCTGGCGGGTCGGCCCCTACCTCTCGGTCTGGACGTTATATATGTCTATAACGTAATATAACCTAACCTAACCTATCTATCCCCTCGCTGGGAATGTTTTGTAGAATCCCGTTCGTGTAGCCCCGTACGTCTCGGTGGGAACATTATATACGTCTATAACGTTATATATCCTATCCTTAGGCAACCTCACACCTCGGATGTAGTATTTTACAACATTCCTGGCAGGTCGGACCCTACTTCCAGGTGGGAACATTATATACGTCTATAACGTAATATAACCTAACCTAACACATCTAGCCCCTCGCTGGGAATGTTTTGTAGAATCACGTTCGTGTTGACACCTACGTCTCGGTGGGAACATTATATACGTCTATAACGTTATATATCCTAACCTTAGGCAACCTAACATCACGGATGAAGTATTTTACAACATTCCTGGCGGGTGGGCCCCTACCTCTCGGTCTGGACGTTATATATGTCTATAACGTAATATAACCTAACCTAACCTATCTATCCCCTCGCTGGGAATGTTTTGTAGAATCCCGTTCGTGTAGCCCCGTGCGTCTCGGTGGGAACATTATATACGTCTATAACGTTATATATCTTAACCTAAGGCAACCTAACATCTCGAATGTAGTATTTTACAACATTCCTGGCGGGTCGGCCCCTACTTCTCGGTCTGCACGTTATATATGTCTATAACGTAATATAACCTAACCTAACCTATCTATCCCCTCGCTGGGAATGTTTTGTAGAATCCCGTTCGTGTAGCCACGTACGTCTCGGTGGGAACATTATATACGTCTATAACGTTATATATCTTAACCTTAGGCAACCTAACATCACGGATGAAGTATTTTACAACATTCCTGGCGGGTCGGCCCCTACCTCTCGGTCTGGACGTTATATATGTCTATAGCGTAATATAACCTAACCTAACCTATCGATCCCCTCGCTGGGAATGTTTTGTAGAATCCCGTTCGTGTAGCCCCGTGCGTCTCGGTGGGAACATTATGTACGTCTATAACGTTATATATCCTAACCTAAGGCAACCTAACATCTCGGATGTAGTATTTTACAACATTCCTGGCGGGTCGGCCCCTACTTGTCGGTCGGGACGTTATATACGTCTATAACGTAATATAACCTAACCTAACCTATCTTTCCCCTCGCTGGGAATGTTTTGTAGAATCCCGTTCGTGTAGTCCCGTACGTCTCGGTGGGAACATTATATACGTCTATAACGTTATATATCCTAACCTTAGGCAACCTAACATCACGGATGAAGTATTTTACAACATTCCTGGCGGGTCGGCCCCTACCTCTCGGTCTGGACGTTATATATGTCTATAACGTAATATAACCTAACCTAACCTATCTATCCCCTCGCTGGGAATGTTTTGTAGAATCCCGTTCGTGTAGCCCCGTGCGTCTCGGTGGGAACATTATATACGTCTATAACGTTATATATCTTAACGTAAGGCAACCTAACATCTCGAATGTTGTATTTTACAACATTCCTGGCGGGTCGGCCCCTACTTCTCGGTCTGCACGTTATATATGTCTACAACGTAATATAACCTAACCTAACCTATCTATCCCCTCGCTGGGAATGTTTTGTAGAATCCCGTTCGTGTAGCCCCGTACGTCTCGGTGGGAACATTATATACGGCTATAAAGTTATATATCCTAACCTAAGGCAGCCTAACATCTCGGATGTAGTATTTTACAACATTCCTGGCGGGTCGGCCCCTACTTCTCGGTCGGGACGTTATATACGTCTATAACGTAATATAACCTAACCTAACCTATCTATCCCCTCGCTGGGAATGTTTTGTAGAATCCCGTTCGTGTAGCCCCGTACGTCTCGGTGGGAACATTATGTACGTCTATAACGTTATATATCCTAACCTAAGGCAACCTAACATCTCGGATGTAGTATTTTACAACATTCCTGGCGGGACGGCCCCTACTTCTCGGTCTGCACGTTATATATGTCTATAACGTAATATAACCTAACCTAACCTATCTATCCCCTCGCTGGGAATGTTTTGTAGAATCCCGTTCGTGTAGCCCCGTACGTCACGTTGGGAACATTATATACGTCTATAACGTTATATATCATAACCTAAGGCAACCTAACATCTCGGATGTAGTATTTTACAACATTCCTGGCGGGTCGGCCCCTACTTCTCGGTCTGCACGTTATATATGTCTATAACGTAATATAACCTAACCTAACCTATCTATCCCCTCGCTGGGAATGTTTTGTAGAATCCCGTTCGTGTAGCCCCGTACGTCTCGGTGGGAACATTATATACGTCTATAACGTTATATATCCTAACCTTAGGCAACCTAACATCACGGATGAAGTATTTTACAACATTCCTGGCGGGTCGGCCCCTACCTCTCGGTCTGGACGTTATATATGTCTATAACGTAATATAACCTAACCTAAACTATCTATCCCCTCGCTGGGAATGTTTTGTAGAATCCCGTTCGTGTAGCCCCGTGCGTCTCGGTGGGAACATTATATACGTCTATAACGTTATATATCTTAACCTTAGGCAACCTAACATCACGGATGAAGTATTTTACAACATTCCTGGCGGGTCGGCCCCTACTTCTCGGTCTGCACGTTATATATGTCTATAACGTAATATAACCTAACCTAACCTATCTATCCCCTCGCTGGGAATGTTTTGTAGAATCCCGTTCGTGTAGCCCCGTACGTCTCGGTGGGAACATTATATACGGCTATAAAGTTATATATCCTAACCTAAGGCAGCCTAACATCTCGGATGTAGTATTTTAGAACATTCCTGGCAGGTCGGACCCTACTTCCGGGTGGGAACATTATATACGTCTAGAACGTTATATATCCTAACCTAAGGCAGCCTAACATCTCGGATGTAGTATTTTACAACATTCCTGGCGGGTCGGCCCCTACTTCTCGGTCGGGACGTTATATACGTCTATAACGTAATATAACCTAACCTAACCTATCCATCCCCTCGCTGGGAATGTTTTATAGAATCCCGTTCGTGTAGCCCCGTACGTCTCGGTGGGAACATTATGTACGTCTATAACGTTATATATCCTAACCTAAGGCAACCTAACATCTCGGATGTAGTATTTTACAACATTCCTGGCGGGACGGCCCCTACTTCTCGGTCTGCACGTTATATATGTCTATAACGTAATATAACCTAACCTAACCTATCTATCCCCTCGCTGGGAATGTTTTGTAGAATCCCGTTCCTGTAGCCCCGTACGTCACGTTGGGAACATTATATACGTCTATAACGTTATATATCCTAACCTAAGGCAACCTAACATCTCGGATGTAGTATTTTACAACATTCCTGGCGCGTCGGCCCCTACTTCTCGGTCTGCACGTTATATATGTCTATAACGTAATATAACCTAACCTAACCTATCTATCCCCTCGCTGGGAATGTTTTCTGGAATCCCGTTCGTGTAGCCCCGTACGTCACGTTGGGAACATTATATACGTCTATTACGTTATATATCCTAAACTAAGGCAACCTCGGATGTAGTATTTTACAACATTCCTGGCGGGTCGGTCACTACTTCTCGGTGGGAACATTATATACGTCTATAACGTTATATATCATAACCTAAGGCAACCTAACATCTCGGATGTAGTATTTTACAACATTCCTGGCGGGTCGGCCCCTACTTCTCGGTCTGCACGTTATATATGTCTATAACGTAATATAACCTAACCTAACCTATCTATCCCCTCGCTGGGAATGTTTTGTAGAATCCCGTTCGTGTAGCCCCGTGCGTCTCGGTGGGAACATTATATACGTCTATAACGTTATATATCTTAACCTTAGGCAACCTAACATCACGGATGAAGTATTTTACAACATTCCTGGCGGGTCGGCCCCTACTTCTCGGTCTGCACGTTATATATGTCTATAACGTAATATAACCTAACCTAACCTATCTATCCCCTCGCTGGGAATGTTTTGTAGAATCCCGTTCGTGTAGCCCCGTACGTCTCGGTGGGAACATTATATACGGCTATAAAGTTATATATCCTAACCTAAGGCAGCCTAACATCTCGGATGTAGTATTTTAGAACATTCCTGGCAGGTCGGACCCTACTTCCGGGTGGGAACATTATATACGTCTAGAACGTTATATATCCTAACCTAAGGCAGCCTAACATCTCGGATGTAGTATTCTACAACATTCCTGGCGGGTCGGCCCCTACTTCTCGGTCGGGACGTTATATACGTCTATAACGTAATATAACCTAACCTAACCTATCCATCCCCTCGCTGGGAATGTTTTGTAGAATCCCGTTCGTGTAGCCCCGTACGTCTCGGTGGGAACATTATGTACGTCTATAACGTTATATATCCTAACCTAAGGCAACCTAACATCTCGGATGTAGTATTTTACAACATTCCTGGCGGGACGGCCCCTACTTCTCGGTCTGCACGTTATATATGTCTATAACGTAATATAACCTAACCTAACCTATCTATCCCCTCGCTGGGAATGTTTTGTAGAATCCCGTTCCTGTAGCCCCGTACGTCACGTTGGGAACATTATATACGTCTATAACGTTATATATCCTAACCTAAGGCAACCTAACATCTCGGATGTAGTATTTTACAACATTCCTGGCGCGTCGGCCCCTACTTCTCGGTCTGCACGTTATATATGTCTATAACGTAATATAACCTAACCTAACCTATCTATCCCCTCGCTGGGAATGTTTTCTGGAATCCCGTTCGTGTAGCCCCGTACGTCACGTTGGGAACATTATATACGTCTATTACGTTATATATCCTAAACTAAGGCAACCTCGGATGTAGTATTTTACAACATTCCTGGCGGGTCGGTCACTACTTCTCGGTGGGAACATTATATACGTCTATAACTTAATATAACCTAACCTAACCCATCTAGTCCATCGCTGGTAATGTTTTACAGAATCTCGTGTCGGACCGTACCTCTCCGTGGGGACATTAGATACGTCTATAACGTTATATATCCTAACCTAAGGCAACCTAACATCTCGGATGTAGCATTTTACAACATTCCTGGCGGGTCGGCCCCTACTTCTCGGTCTGCACGTTATATATGTCTATAACGTAATATAACCTAACCTAACCTATCTATGCACTCGCTGGGAATGTTTTGTAGAATCCCGTTCGTGTAGCCCCGTACGTCTCGGTGGGAACATTATGTACGCCTATAACGTTATATATCCTAACCTAAGGCAACCTAACATCTCGGATGTAGTATTTTACAACATTCCTGGCGGGTCGGCCCCTACTTCTCGGTCTGCACGTTATATATGTCTATAACGTAATATAACCTAACCTAACCTATCTATCCCCTCGCTGGGAATGTTTTGTAGAATCCCGTTCGTGTAGTCCCGTACGTCACGTTGGGAACATTATATACGTCTATAGCGTTATATATCCTAACCTAAGGCAACCTCACACCACGGATGTAGTATTTTACAACATTCCTGGCGGGTCGGCCCCTACCTCTCGGTCTGGACGTTATATATGTCTATAACGTAATATAACCTAACCTAACCTATCTATCCCCTCGCTGGGAATGTTTTGTAGAATCCCGTTCGTGTAGCCCCGTGCGTCTCGGTGGGAACATTATATACGTCTATAACGTTATATATCTTAACCTAAGGCAACCTAACATCTCGAATGTAGTATTTTAGAACATTCCTGGCAGGTCGGACCCTACTTCCGGGTGGGAACATTATATACGTCTAGAACGTTATATATCCTAACCTAAGGCAGCCTAACATCTCGGATGTAGTATTTTACAACATTCCTGGCTGGTCGGCCCCTACTTCTCGGTCGGGACGTTATATACGTCTATAACGTAATATAACCTAACCTAACCTATCCATCCCCTCGCTGGGAATGTTTTGTAGAATCCCGTTCGTGTAGCCCCGTACGTCTCGGTGGGAACATTATGTACGTCTATAACGTTATATATCCTAACCTAAGGCAACCTAACATCTCGGATGTAGTATTTTACAACATTCCTGGCGGGACGGCCCCTACTTCTCGGTCTGCACGTTATATATGTCTATAACGTAATATAACCTAACCTAACCTATCTATCCCCTCGCTGGGAATGTTTTGTAGAATCCCGTTCCTGTAGCCCCGTACGTCACGTTGGGAACATTATATACGTCTATAACGTTATATATCCTAACCTAAGGCAACCTAACATCTCGGATGTAGTATTTTACAACATTCCTGGCGCGTCGGCCCCTACTTCTCGGTCTGCACGTTATATATGTCTATAACGTAATATAACCTAACCTAACCTATCTATCCCCTCGCTGGGAATGTTTTCTGGAATCCCGTTCGTGTAGCCCCGTACGTCACGTTGGGAACATTATATACGTCTATTACGTTATATATCCTAAACTAAGGCAACCTCGGATGTAGTATTTTACAACATTCCTGGCGGGTCGGTCACTACTTCTCGGTGGGAACATTATATACGTCTATAACTCAATATAACCTAACCTAACCCATCTAGTCCATCGCTGGTAATGTTTTACAGAATCTCGTGTCGGACCGTACCTCTCCGTGGGGACATTAGATACGTCTATAACGTTATATATCCTAACCTAAGGCAACCTAACATCTCGGATGTAGCATTTTACAACATTCCTGGCGGGTCGGCCCCTACTTCTCGGTCTGCACGTTATATATGTCTATAACGTAATATAACCTAACCTAACCTATCTATCCCCTCGCTGGGAATGTTTTGTAGAATCCCGTTCGTGTAGCCCCGTACGTCACGTTGGGAACATTATATACGTCTATAACTTTATACATCCTATCCTAAGGCAACTTAACATCTCGTATGTAGTATTTTACAACATTCCTGGCGGGTCAGCCCCTACTTCTCGGTGGGAACATTATATACGTCTATAACGTAATATAACCTAACCTAACCTATCTATCCCCTCGCTGGGAATGTTTTGTAGAATCACGTTCGTGTTGACACCTACGTCTCGGTGGGAACATTATGTACGTCTATAACGTTATATATCCTAACCTAAGGCAGCCTAACATCTCGGATGTAGTATTTTACAACATTCCTGGCCGGTCGGCCCCTACTTCTCGGTCGGGACGTTATATACGTCTATAACGTAATATAACCTAACCTAACCTATCTATCCCCTCGCTGGGAATGTTTTGTAGAATCCCGTTCGTGTAGCCCCGTACGTCTCGGTGGGAACATTATATACGTCTATAACGTTATATATCCTATCCTTAGGCAACCTAACATCTCGAATGTAGTATTTTACAACATTCCTGGCGGGTCGGCCCCTACTTCTCGGTCTGCACGTTATATATGTCTATAACGTAATATAACCTAACCTAACCTATCTATCCCCTCGCTGGGAATGTTTTGTAGAATCCCGTTCGTGTAGCCCCGTACGTCTCGGTGGGAACATTATATACGTCTATAACGTTATATATCCTATCCTTAGGCAACCTAACATCTCGGATGAAGTATTTTACAACATTCCTGGCGGGTCGGCCCATACCTCTCGGTCTCGACGTTATATATGTCTATAACGTAATATAACCTAACCTAACCTATCTATCCCCTCGCTGGGAATGTTTTGTAGAATCCCGTTCGTGTAGCCCCGTACGTCTCGGTGGGAACATTATGTACGCCTATAACGTTATATATCCTAACCTAAGGCAACCTAACATCTCGGATGTAGTATTTTACAACATTCCTGGCGGGTCGGCCCCTACTTCTCGGTCTGCACGTTATATATGTCTATAACGTAATATAACCTAACCTAACCTATCTATCCCCTCGCTGGGAATGTTTTGTAGAATCCCGTTCGTGTAGTCCCGTACGTCACGTTGGGAACATTATATACGTCTATAGCGTTATATATCCTAACCTAAGGCAACCTCACACCACGGATGTAGTATTTTACAACATTCCTGGCGGGTCGGCCCCTACCTCTCGGTTTGGACGTTATATATGTCTATAACGTAATATAACCTAACCTAACCTATCTATCCCCTCGCTGGGAATGTTTTGTAGAATCCCGTTCGTGTAGCCCCGTGCGTCTCGGTGGGAACATTATATACGTCTATAACGTTATATATCTTAACCTAAGGCAACCTAACATCTCGAATGTAGTATTTTACAACATTCCTGGCGGGTCGGCCCCTACTTCTCGGTCTGCACGTTATATATGTCTATAACGTAATATAACCTAACCTAACCTATCTAGCCCCTCGCTGGGAATGTTTTGTAGAATCCCGTTCGTGTAGCCCCGTACGTCTCGGTGGGAACATTATATACGTCTATAAAATTATATATCCTAACCTAAGGCAGCCTAACATCTCGGATGTAGTATTTTAGAACATTCCTGGCAGGTCGGACCCTACTTCCGGGTGGGAACATTATATACGTCTAGAACGTTATATATCCTAACCTAAGGCAGCCTAACATCTCGGATGTAGTATTTTACAACATTCCTGGCGGGTCGGCCCCTACTTCTCGGTCTGCACGTTATATATGTCTATAACGTAATATAACCTAACCTAACCTATCTACCCCTCGCTGGTAATGTTTTGTAGAATCCCGTTCGTGTAGCCCCGTACGTCACGTTGGGAACATTATATACGTCTATAACGTTATATATCCTAACCTAAGGCAACCTCACACCACGAATGTAGTATTTTACAACATTCCTGGCGGGTCGGTCACTACTTCTCGTTGGGAACATTATATACGTCTATAACTTAATATAACCTAACCTAACCCATCTAGTCCTTCGCTGGTAATGTTTTACAGAATCTCGTGTCGGACCGTACCTCTCCGTGGGGACATTAGATACGTCTATAACGTTATATATCGTAACCTAAGGCAACCTAACATCTCGGATGTAGTATTTTACAACATTCCTGGCGGGTCGGCCCCTACTTCTCGGTCTGCACGTTATATATGTCTATAACGTAATATAACCTAACCTAACCTATCTATCCCCTCGCTGGGAATGTTTTGTAGAATCCCGTTCGTGTAGCCCCGTACGTCACGTTGGGAACATTATATACGTCTATAACGTTATATATCCTAACCTAAGGCAACCTCACACCACGGATGTAGTATTTTACAACATTCCTGGCGGGTCGGCCCCTACTTCTCGGTGGGAACATTATATACGTCTATAACGTAACATAACCTAACCTAACCCATCTAGTCCTTCGCTGGTAATGTTCTACAGAATCTCGTGTCGGACCGTACCTCTCCCTAGGGACATTAGATACGTCTATAACGTTATACATCCTACCCTAAGGCAACTTAACATCTCGGATGTAGTATTTTACAACATTCCTGGCGGGTTGGCCCCTACTTCTCGGTCTGCACGTTATATATGTCTATAACGTAATATAACCTAACCTAACCTATCTATCCCCTCGCTGGGAATGTTTTGTAGAATCCCGTTCGTGTAGCCCCGTACGTCACGTTGGGAACATTATATACGTCTATAACGTTATATATCCTAACCTAAGGCAACCTCACACCACGAATGTAGTATTTTACAACATTCCTGGCGGGTCGGTCACTACTTCTCGTTGGGAACATTATATACGTCTATAACTTAATATAACCTAACCTAACCCATCTAGTCCTTCGCTGGTAATGTTTTACAGAATCTCGTGTCGGACCGTACCTCTCCGTGGGGACATTAGATACGTCTATAACGTTATATATCGTAACCTAAGGCAACCTAACATCTCGGATGTAGTATTTTACAACATTCCTGGCGGGTCGGCCCCTACTTCTCGGTCTGCACGTTATATATGTCTATAACGTAATATAACCTAACCTAACCTATCTATCCCCTCGCTGGGAATGTTTTGTAGAATCCCGTTCGTGTAGCCCCGTACGTCACGTTGGGAACATTATATACGTCTATAACGTTATATATCCTAACCTAAGGCAACCTCACACCACGGATGTAGTATTTTACAACATTCCTGGCGGGTCGGCCCCTACTTCTCGGTGGGAACATTATATACGTCTATAACGTAACATAACCTAACCTAACCCATCTAGTCCTTCGCTGGTAATGTTCTACAGAATCTCGTGTCGGACCGTACCTCTCCGTAGGGACATTAGATACGTCTATAACGTTATACATCCTACCCTAAGGCAACTTAACATCTCGGATGTAGTATTTTACAACATTCCTGGCGGGTCAGCCCCTACTTCTCGGTGGGAACATTATATACGTCTATAACGTAATATAACCTAACCTAACCCATCTAGTCCTTCGCTGGTAATGTTTTACAGAATCTCGTGTCGCACCGTACCTCTCCGTGGGGACATTAGATACGTCGATAACGTTATACATCCTATCCTAAGGCAACTTAACATCTCGGATGTAGTATTTTACAACATTCCTGGCGGGTCAGCCCCTACTTCTCGGTGGGAACATTATGTATGTCTATAACGTAATATAACCTAACCTAACCCATCTAGTCCTTCGCTCGTAATGTTTTACAGAATCCCGTGTCGGACCGTACCTCTCCATGGGGACATTAGATACGTCTATAACGTTATATATCCTAACCTAAGGCAACCTCACACCTCGGATGTAGTATTTTACAACATTCCTGGCAGGTCGGACCCTACTTCCAGGTGGGAACATTATATACGTCTATAACGTAATATAACCTAACCTAACACATCTAGCCCCTCGCTGGGAATGTTTTGTAGAATCACGTTCGTGTTGACACCTACGTCTCGGTGGGAACATTATATACGTCTATAACGTTATATATCCTAACCTAAGGCAGCCTAACATCTCGGATGTAGTATTTTACAACATTCCTGGCGGGTCGGCCCCTACTTCTCGGTCGGGACGTTATATACGTCTATAACGTAATATAACCTAACCTAACCTATCTATCCCCTCGCTGGGAATGTTTTGTAGAATCCCGTTCGTGTAGCCCCGTACGTCTCGGTGGGAACATTATGTACGCCTATAACGTTATATATCCTAACCTAAGGCAACCTAACATCTCGGATGTAGTATTTTACAACATTCCTGGCGGGTCGGCCCCTGCTTCTCGGTCTGCACGTTATATCTGTCTATAACGTAATATAACCTAACCTAACCTATCTATCCCCTCGCTGGGAATGTTTTGTAGAATCCCGTTCGTGTAGCCCCGTACGTCACGTTGGGAACATTATATACGTCTATAGCGTTATATATCCTAACCTAAGGCAACCTCACACCACGGATGTAGTATTTTACAACATTCCTGGCGGGTTGGCCCCTACTTCTCGGTGGGAACATTATATACGTCTATAACGTAATATAACCTAACCTAACCCATCTAGTCCTTCGCTGGTAATGTTTTACAGAATCTCGTGTCGCACCGTACCTCTCCGTGGGGACATTAGATACGTCGATAACGTTATACATCCTATCCTAAGGCAACTTAACATCTCGGATGTAGTATTTTACAACATTCCTGGCGGGTCAGCCCCTACTTCTCGGTGGGAACATTATATATGTCTATAACGTAATATAACCTAACCTAACCCATCTAGTCCTTCGCTCGTAATGTTTTACAGAATCTCGTGTCGGACCGTACCTCTCCATGGGGACATTAGATACGTCTATAACGTTATATATCCTAACCTAAGGCAACCTCACACCTCGGATGTAGTATTTTACAACATTCCTGGCAGGTCGGACCCTACTTCCAGGTGGGAACATTATATACGTCTATAACGTAATATAACCTAACCTAACACATCTAGCCCCTCGCTGGGAATGTTTTGTAGAATCACGTTCGTGTTGACACCTACGTCTCGGTGGGAACATTATATACGTCTATAACGTTATATATCCTATCCTTAGGCAACCTAACATCTCGGATGAAGTATTTTACAACATTCCTGGCGGGTCGGCCCATACCTCTCGGTCTGGACGTTATATATGTCTATAACGTAATATAACCTAACCTAACCTATCTATCCCCTCGCTGGGAATGTTTTGTAGAATCCCGTTCGTGTAGCCCCGTACGTCTCGGTGGGAACATTATGTACGCCTATAACGTTATATATCCTAACCTAAGGCAACCTAACATCTCGGATGTAGTATTTTACAACATTCCTGGCGGGTCGGCCCCTACTTCTCGGTCTGCACGTTATATATGTCTATAACGTAATATAACCTAACCTAACCTATCTATCCCCTCGCTGGGAATGTTTTGTAGAATCCCGTTCGTGTAGTCCCGTACGTCACGTTGGGAACATTATATACGTCTATAGCGTTATATATCCTAACCTAAGGCAACCTCACACCACGGATGTAGTATTTTACAACATTCCTGGCGGGTCGGCCCCTACCTCTCGGTCTGGACGTTATATATGTCTATAACGTAATATAACCTAACCTAACCTATCTATCCCCTCGCTGGGAATGTTTTGTAGAATCCCGTTCGTGTAGCCCCGTGCGTCTCGGTGGGAACATTATATACGTCTATAACGTTATATATCTTAACCTAAGGCAACCTAACATCTCGAATGTAGTATTTTACAACATTCCTGGCGGGTCGGCCCCTACTTCTCGGTCTGCACGTTATATATGTCTATAACGTAATATAACCTAACCTAACCTATCTAGCCCCTCGCTGGGAATGTTTTGTAGAATCCCGTTCGTGTAGCCCCGTACGTCTCGGTGGGAACATTATATACGGCTATAAAATTATATATCCTAACCTAAGGCAGCCTAACATCTCGGATGTAGTATTTTAGAACATTCCTGGCAGGTCGGACCCTACTTCCGGGTGGGAACATTATATACGTCTAGAACGTTATATATCCTAACCTAAGGCAGCCTAACATCTCGGATGTAGTATTTTACAACATTCCTGGCGGGTCGGCCCCTACTTCTCGGTCTGCACGTTATATATGTCTATAACGTAATATAACCTAACCTAACCTATCTACCCCTCGCTGGTAATGTTTTGTAGAATCCCGTTCGTGTAGCCCCGTACGTCACGTTGGGAACATTATATACGTCTATAACGTTATATATCCTAACCTAAGGCAACCTCACACCACGAATGTAGTATTTTACAACATTCCTGGCGGGTCGGTCACTACTTCTCGTTGGGAACATTATATACGTCTATAACTTAATATAACCTAACCTAACCCATCTAGTCCTTCGCTGGTAATGTTTTACAGAATCTCGTGTCGGACCGTACCTCTCCGTGGGGACATTAGATACGTCTATAACGTTATATATCGTAACCTAAGGCAACCTAACATCTCGGATGTAGTATTTTACAACATTCCTGGCGGGTCGGCCCCTACTTCTCGGTCTGCACGTTATATATGTCTATAACGTAATATAACCTAACCTAACCTATCTATCCCCTCGCTGGGAATGTTTTGTAGAATCCCGTTCGTGTAGCCCCGTACGTCACGTTGGGAACATTATATACGTCTATAACGTTATATATCCTAACCTAAGGCAACCTCACACCACGGATGTAGTATTTTACAACATTCCTGGCGGGTCGGCCCCTACTTCTCGGTGGGAACATTATATACGTCTATAACGTAACATAACCTAACCTAACCCATCTAGTCCTTCGCTGGTAATGTTCTACAGAATCTCGTGTCGGACCGTACCTCTCCGTAGGGACATTAGATACGTCTATAACGTTATACATCCTACCCTAAGGCAACTTAACATCTCGGATGTAGTATTTTACAACATTCCTGGCGGGTTGGCCCCTACTTCTCGGTCTGCACGTTATATATGTCTATAACGTAATATAACCTAACCTAACCTATCTATCCCCTCGCTGGGAATGTTTTGTAGAATCCCGTTCGTGTAGCCCCGTACGTCACGTTGGGAACATTATATACGTCTATAACGTTATATATCCTAACCTAAGGCAACCTCACACCACGAATGTAGTATTTTACAACATTCCTGGCGGGTCAGCCCCTACTTCTCGGTGGGAACATTATGTATGTCTATAACGTAATATAACCTAACCTAACCCATCTAGTCCTTCGCTCGTAATGTTTTACAGAATCCCGTGTCGGACCGTACCTCTCCATGGGGACACTAGATACGTCTATAACGTTATATATCCTAACCTAAGGCAACCTAACATCTCGGATGTAGTATTTTACAACATTCCTGGCGGGTCGGCCCCTACTTCTCGGTCTGCACGTTATATATGTCTATAACGTAATATAACCTAACCTAACCTATCTATCCCCTCGCTGGGAATGTTTTGTAGAATCCCGTTCGTGTAGCCCCGTACGTCACGTTGGGAACATTATATACGTCTATAACGTTATATATCCTAACCTAAGGCAACCTCACACCACGGATGTAGTATTTTACAACATTCCTGGCGGGTCGGCCCCTACTTCTCGGTGGGAACATTATATACGTCTATAACGTAATATAACCTAACCTAACCTATCTATCCCCTCGCTGGGAATGTTTTGTAGAATCCCGTTCGTGTAGCCCCGTACGTCTCGGTGGGAACATTATGTACGCCTATAACGTTATATATCCTAACCTAAGGCAACCTAACATCTCGGATGTAGTATTTTACAACATTCCTGGCGGGTCGGCCCCTACTTCTCGGTCTGCACGTTATATATGTCTATAACGTAATATAACCTAACCTAACCTATCTATCCCCTCGCTGGGAATGTTTTGTAGAATCCCGTTCGTGTAGCCCCGTACGTCACGTTGGGAACATTATATACGTCTATAGCGTTATATATCCTAACCTAAGGCAACCTCACACCACGGATGTAGTATTTTACAACATTCCTGGCGGGTTGGCCCCTACTTCTCGGTGGGAACATTATATACGTCTATAACGTAATATAACCTAACCTAACCCATCTAGTCCTTCGCTGGTAATGTTTTACAGAATCTCGTGTCGCACCGTACCTCTCCGTGGGGACATTAGATACGTCGATAACGTTATACATCCTATCCTAAGGCAACTTAACATCTCGGATGTAGTATTTTACAACATTCCTGGCGGGTCAGCCCCTACTTCTCGGTGGGAACATTATATATGTCTATAACGTAATATAACCTAACCTAACCCATCTAGTCCTTCGCTCGTAATGTTTTACAGAATCTCGTGTCGGACCGTACCTCTCCATGGGGACATTAGATACGTCTATAACGTTATATATCCTAACCTAAGGCAACCTCACACCTCGGATGTAGTATTTTACAACATTCCTGGCAGGTCGGACCCTACTTCCAGGTGGGAACATTATATACGTCTATAACGTAATATAACCTAACCTAACACATCTAGCCCCTCGCTGGGAATGTTTTGTAGAATCACGTTCGTGTTGACACCTACGTCTCGGTGGGAACATTATATACGTCTATAACGTTATATATCCTAACCTAAGGCAGCCTAACATCTCGGATGTAGTATTTTACAACATTCCTGGCGGGTCGGCCCCTACTTCTCGGTCGGGACGTTATATACGTCTATAACGTAATATAACCTAACCTAACCTATCTATCCCCTCGCTGGGAATGTTTTGTAGAATCCCGTTCGTGTAGCCCCGTACGTCTCGGTGGGAACATTATATACGTCTATAACGTTATATATCCTAACCTTAGGCAACCATACATCTCGGATGAAGTATTTTACAACATTCCTGGCGGGTCGGCCCCTACCTCTCGGTCTGGACGTTATATATGTCTATAACGTAATATAACCTAACCTAACCTATCGATCCCCTCGCTGGGAATGTTTTGTAGAATCCCGTTCGTGTAGCCCCGTACGTCTCGGTGGGAACATTATATACGGCTATAAAGTTATATATCCTAACCTAAGGCAGCCTAACATCTCGGATGTAGTATTTTAGAACATTCCTGGCAGGTCGGACCCTACTTCCGGGTGGGAACATTATATACGTCTAGAACGTTATATATCCTAACCTAAGGCAGCCTAACATCTCGGATGTAGTATTTTACAACATTCCTGGCGGGTCGGCCCCTACTTCTCGGTCGGGACGTTATATACGTCTATAACGTAATATAACCTAACCTAACCTATCTATCCCCTCGCTGGGAATGTTTTGTAGAATCCCGTTCGTGTAGCCCCGTACGTCTCGGTGGGAACATTATGTACGCCTATAACGTTATATATCCTAACCTAAGGCAACCTAACTTCTCGGATGTAGTATTTTACAACATTCCTGTCGGGTCGGCCCCTACTTCTCGGTCTGCACGTTATATATGTCTATAACGTAATATAACCTAACCTAACCTATCTATCCCCTCGCTGGGAATGTTTTGTAGAATCCCGTTCGTGTAGCCCCGTACGTCACGTTGGGAACATTATATACGTCTATAGCGTTATATATCCTAACCTAAGGCAACCTCACACCACGGATGTAGTATTTTACAACATTCCTGGCGGGTTGGCCCCTACTTCTCGGTGGGAACATTATATACGTCTATAACGTAATATAACCTAACCTAACCCATCTAGTCCTTCGCTGGTAATGTTTTACAGAATCTCGTGTCGCACCGTACCTCTCCGTGGGGACATTAGATACGTCGATAACGTTATACATCCTATCCTAAGGCAACTTAACATCTCGGATGTAGTATTTTACAACATTCCTGGCGGGTCAGCCCCTACTTCTCGGTGGGAACATTATATATGTCTATAACGTAATATAACCTAACCTAACCCATCTAGTCCTTCGCTCGTAATGTTTTACAGAATCTCGTGTCGGACCGTACCTCTCCATGGGGACATTAGATACGTCTATAACGTTATATATCCTAACCTAAGGCAACCTCACACCTCGGATGTAGTATTTTACAACATTCCTGGCAGGTCGGACCCTACTTCCAGGTGGGAACATTATATACGTCTATAACGTAATATAACCTAACCTAACACATCTAGCCCCTCGCTGGGAATTTTTTGTAGAATCACGTTCGTGTTGACACCTACGTCTCGGTGGGAACATTATATACGTCCATAACGTTATATATCCTAACCTAAGGCAGCCTAACATCTCGGATGTAGTATTTTACAACATTCCTGGCGGGTCGGCCCCTACTTCTCGGTGGGAACATTATATACGTCTATAACGTAATATAACCTAACCTAACCCATGTAGTCCTTCGCTGGTAATGTTTTACAGAATCTCGTGTCGCACCGTACCTCTCCGTGGGGACATTAGATACGTCGATAACGTTATACATCCTATCCTAAGGCAACTTAACATCTCGGATGTAGTATTTTACAACATTCCTGGCGGGTCAGCCCCTACTTCTCGGTGGGAACATTATATATGTCTATAACGTAATATAACCTAACCTAACCCATCTAGTCCTTCGCTCGTAATGTTTTACAGATTCTCGTGTCGGACCGTACCTCTCCATGGGGACATTAGATACGTCTATAACGTTATATATCCTAACCTAAGGCAACCTCACACCTCGGATGTAGTATTTTACAACATTCCTGGCAGGTCGGACCCTACTTCCAGGTGGGAACATTATATACGTCTATAACGTAATATAACCTAACCTAACACATCTAGCCCCTCGCTGGGAATGTTTTGTAGAATCACGTTCGTGTTGACACCTACGTCTCGGTGGGAACATTATATACGTCTATAACGTTATATATCCTAACCTAAGGCAGCCTAACATCTCGGATGTAGTATTTTACAACATTCCTGGCGGGTCGGCCCCTACTTCTCGGTCGGGACGTTATATACGTCTATAACGTAATATAACCTAACCTAACCTATCTATCCCCTCGCTGGGAATGTTTTGTAGAATCCCGTTCGTGTAGCCCCGTACGTCTCGGTGGGAACATTATATACGTCTATAACGTTATATATCCTAACCTTAGGCAACCTAACATCTCGGATGAAGTATTTTACAATATTCCTGGCGGGTCGGCCCCTACCTCTCGGTCTGGACGTTATATATGTCTATAACGTAATATAACATAACCTAACCTATCGATCCCCTCGCTGGGAATGTTTTGTAGAATCCCGTTCGTGTAGCCCCGTACGTCTCGGTGGGAACATTATATACGGCTATAAAGTTATATATCCTAACCTAAGGCAGCCTAACATCTCGGATGTAGTATTTTAGAACATTCCTGGCAGGTCGGCCCCTACTTCTCGGTCTGCACGTTATATATGTCTATATCGTAATATAACCTAACCTAACCTATCTATCCCCTCGCTGGGAATGTTTTGTAGAATCCCGTTCGTGTAGCCCCGTACGTCTCGGTTTGAACATTATATACGGCTATAAAGTTATATATCCTAACCTAAGGCAGCCTAACATCTCGGATGTAGTATTTTAGAACATTCCTGGCAGGTCGGACCCTACTTCCGGGTGGGAACATTATATACGTCTAGAACGTTATATATCCTAACCTAAGGCAGCCTAACATCTCGGATGTAGTATTTTACAACATTCCTGGCGGGTCGGCCCCTACTTCTCGGTCGGGACGTTATATACGTCTATAACGTAATATAACCTAACCTAACCTATATATCCCCTCGCTGGGAATGTTTTGTAGAATCCCGTTCGTGTAGCCCCGTACGTCACGTTGGGAACATTATATACGTCTATAGCGTTATATATCCTAACCTAAGGCAACCTCACACCACGGATGTAGTATTTTACAACATTCCTGGCGGGTTGGCCCCTACTTCTCGGTGGGAACATTATATACGTCTATAACGTAATATAACCTAACCTAACCCATCTAGTCCTTCGCTGGTAATGTTTTACAGAATCTCGTGTCGGACCGTACCTCTCCATGGGGACATTAGATACGTCTATAACGTTATATATCCAAACCTAAGGCAACCTCACACCTCGGATGTAGTATTTTACAACATTCCTGGCAGGTCGGACCCTACTTCCAGGTGGGAACATTATATACGTCTATAACGTAATATAACCTAACCTAACCTATCTATCCCCTCGCTGGGAATGTTTTGTAGAATCCCGTTCGTGTAGCCCCGTACGTCTCGGTGGGAACATTATGTACGCCTATAACGTTATATATCCTAACCTAAGGCAACCTAACATCTCGGATGTAGTATTTTACAACATTCCTGGCGGGTCGGCCCCTACTTCTCGGTCTGCACGTTATATATGTCTATAACGTAATATAACCTAACCTAACCTATCTATCCCCTCGCTGGGAATGTTTTGTAGAATCCCGTTCGTGTAGCCCCGTACGTCACGTTGGGAACATTATATACGTCTATAGCGTTATATATCCTAACCTAAGGCAACCTCACACCACGGATGTAGTATTTTACAACATTCCTGGCGGGTTGGCCCCTACTTCTCGGTGGGAACATTATATACGTCTATAACGTAATATAACATAACCTAACCCATCTAGTCCTTCGCTGGTAATGTTTTACAGAATCTCGTGTCGCACCGTACCTCTCCGTGGGGACATTAGATACGTCGATAACGTTATACATCCTATCCTAAGGCAACTTAACATCTCGGATGTAGTATTTTACAACATTCCTGGCGGGTCAGCCCCTACTTCTCGGTGGGAACATTATATATGTCTATAACGTAATATAACCTAACCTAACCCATCTAGTCCTTCGCTCGTAATGTTTTACAGAATCTCGTGTCGGACCGTACCTCTCCATGGGGACATTATATACGTCTATAGCGTTATATATCCTAACCTAAGGCAACCTCACACCACGGATGTAGTATTTTACAACATTCCTGGCGGGTCGGCCCCTACTTCTCGGTGGGAACATTATATACGTCTATAACGTAACATAACCTAACCTAACCCATCTAGTCCTTCGCTGGTAATGTTCTACAGAATCTCGTGTCGGACCGTACCTCTCCGTGGGGACATTAGATACGTCTATAACGTTATACATCCTACCCTAAGGCAACTTAACATCTCGGATGTAGTATTTTACAATATTCCTGGCGGGTCAGCCCCTACTTCTCGGTGGGAACATTATATACGTCTATAACGTAATATAACCTAACCTAACCCATCTAGTCCTTCGCTGGTAATGTTTTACAGAATCTCGTGTCGCACCGTACCTCTCCGTGGGGACATTAGATACGTCGATAACGTTATACATCCTATCCTAAGGCAACTTAACATCTCGGATGTAGTATTTTACAACATTCCTGGCGGGTCAGCCCCTACTTCTCGGTGGGAAAATTATATATGTCTATAACGTAATATAACCTAACCTAACCCATCTAGTCCTTCGCTCGTAATGTTTTACAGAATCCCGTGTCGGACCGTACCTCTCCATGGGGACATTAGATACGTCTATAACGTTATATATCCTAACCTAAGGCAACCTCACACCTCGGATGTAGTATTTTACAACATTCCTGGCAGGTCGGACCCTACTTCCAGGTGGGAACATTATATACGTCTATAACGTAATATAACCTAACCTAACACATCTAGCCCCTCGCTGGGAATGTTTTGTAGAATCACGTTCGTGTTGACACCTACGTCTCGGTGGGAACATTATATACGTCTATAACGTTATATATCCTAACCTAAGGTAGCCTAACATCTCGGATGTAGTATTTTACAACATTCCTGGCGGGTCGGCCCCTACTTCTCGGTCGGGACGTTATATACGTCTATAACGTAATATAACCTAACCTAACCTATCTATCCCCTCGCTGGGAATGTTTTGTAGAATCCCGTTCGTGTAGCCCCGTACGTCTCGGTGGGAACATTATGTACACCTATAACGTTATATATCCTAACCTAAGGCAACCTAACATCTCGGATGTAGTATTTTACAACATTCCTGGCGGGTCGGCCCCTACTTCTCGGTCGGGACGTTATATACGTCTATAACGTAATATAACCTAACCTAACCTATCTATCCCCTCGCTGGGAATGTTTTGTAGAATCCCGTTCGTGTAGCCCCGTACGTCTCGGTGGGAACATTATGTACGCCTATAACGTTATATATCCTAACCTAAGGCAACTTAACATCTCGGATGTAGTATTTTACAACATTCCTGGCGGGTCAGCCCCTACTTCTCGGTGGGAACATTATATATGTCTATAACGTAATATAACCTAACCTAACCCATCTAGTCCTTCGCTCGTAATGTTTTACAGAATCCCGTGTCGGACCGTACCTCTCCATGGGGACATTAGATACGTCTATAACGTTATATATCCTAACCTAAGTCAACCTCACACCTCGGATGTAGTATTTTACAACATTCCTGGCAGGTCGGACCCTACTTCCAGGTGGGAACATTATATACGTCTATAACGTAATATAACCTAACCTAACACATCTAGCCCCTCGCTGGGAATGTTTTGTAGAATCACGTTCGTGTTGACACCTACGTCTCGGTGGGAACATTATATACGTCTATAACGTTATATATCCTAACCTAAGGCAGCCTAACATCTCGGATGTAGTATTTTACAACATTCCTGGCGGGTCGGCCCCTACTTCTCGGTCGGGACGTTATATACGTCTATAACGTAATATAACCTAACCTAACCTATCTATCCCCTCGCTGGGAATGTTTTGTAGAATCCCGTTCGTGTAGCCCCGTACGTCTCGGTGGGAACATTATGTACGCCTATAACGTTATATATCCTAACCTAAGGCAACCTAACATCTCGGATGTAGTATTTTACAACATTCCTGGCGGGTCGGCCCCTACTTCTCGGTCTGCACGTTATATATGTCTATAACGTAATATAACCTAACCTAACCTATCTATCCCCTCGCTGGGAATGTTTTGTAGAATCCCGTTCGTGTAGCCCCGTACGTCACGTTGGGAACATTATATACGTCTATAGCGTTATATATCCTAACCTAAGGCAACCTCACACCACGGATGTAGTATTTTACAACATTCCTGGCGGGTTGGCCCCTACTTCTCGGTGGGAACATTATATACGTCTATAACGTAATATAACATAACCTAACCCATCTAGTCCTTCGCTGGTAATGTTTTACAGAATCTCGTGTCGCACCGTACCTCTCCGTGGGGACATTAGATACGTCGATAACGTTATACATCCTATCCTAAGGCAACTTAACATCTCGGATGTAGTATTTTACAACATTCCTGGCGGGTCAGCCCCTACTTCTCGGTGGGAACATTATATATGTCTATAACGTAATATAACCTAACCTAACCCATCTAGTCCTTCGCTCGTAATGTTTTACAGAATCTCGTGTCGGACCGTACCTCTCCATGGGGACATTAGATACGTCTATAACGTTATATATCCTAACCTAAGGCAACCTCACACCTCGGATGTAGTATTTTACAACATTCCTGGCGGGTCAGCCCCTACTTCTCGGTGGGAACATTATATATGTCTATAACGTAATATAACCTAACCTAACCCATCTAGTCCTTCGCTCGTAATGTTTTACAGAATCTCGTGTCGGACCGTACCTCTCCATGGGGACATTAGATACGTCTATAACGTTATATATCCTAACCTAAGGCAACCTCACACCTCGGATGTAGTATTTTACAACATTCCTGGCAGGTCGGACCCTACTTCCAGGTGGGAACATTATATACGTCTATAACGTAATATAACCTAACCTAACACATCTAGCCCCTCGCTGGGAATGTTTTGTAGAATCACGTTCGTGTTGACACCTACGTCTCGGTGGGAACATTATATACGTCTATAACGTTATATATCCTAACCTAAGGCAGCCTAACATCTCGGATGTAGTATTTTACAACATTCCTGGCGGGTCGGCCCCTACTTCTCGGTCGGGACGTTATATACGTCTATAACGTAATATAACCTAACCTAACCTATCTATCCCCTCGCTGGGAATGTTTTGTAGAATCCCGTTCGTGTAGCCCCGTACGTCTCGGTGGGAACATTATGTACGCCTATAACGTTATATATCCTAACCTAAGGCAACCTAACATCTCGGATGTAGTATTTTACAACATTCCTGGCGGGTCGGCCCCTACTTCTCGGTCTGCACGTTATATATGTCTATAACGTAATATAACCTAACCTAACCTATCTATCCCCTCGCTGGGAATGTTTTGTAGAATCCCGTTCGTGTAGCCCCGTACGTCACGTTGGGAACATTATATACGTCTATAGCGTTATATATCCTAACCTAAGGCAACCTCACACCACGGATGTAGTATTTTACAACATTCCTGGCGGGTCGGCTCCTACTTCTCGGTCTGCACGTTATATATGTCTATATCGTAATATAACCTAACCTAACCTATCTATCCCCTCGCTGGGAATGTTTTGTAGAATCCCGTTCGTGTAGCCCCGTACGTCTCGGTTTGAACATTATATACGGCTATAAAGTTATATATCCTAACCTAAGGCAGCCTAACATCTCGGATGTAGTATTTTAGAACATTCCTGGCAGGTCGGACCCTACTTCCGGGTGGGAACATTATATACGTCTATAACGTTATATGTCCTAACCTAAGGCAGCCTAACATCTCGGATGTAGTATTTTACAACATTCCTGGCGGGTCGGCCCCTACTTCTCGGTCGGGACGTTATATACGTCTATAACGTAATATAACCTAACCTAACCTATCTATCCCCTCGCTGGGAATGTTTTGTAGAATCCCGTTCGTGTAGCCCCGTACGTCTCGGTGGGAACATTATGTACGCCTATAACGTTATATATCCTAACCTAAGGCAACCTAACATCTCGGATGTAGTATTTTACAACATTCCTGGCGGGTCGGCCCCTACTTCTCGGTCTGCACGTTATATATGTCTATAACGTAATATAACCTAACCTAACCTATCTATCCCCTCGCTGGGAATGTTTTGTAGAATCCCGTTCGTGTAGCCCCGTACGTCACGTTGGGAACATTATATACGTCTATAGCGTTATATATCCTAACCTAAGGCAACCTCACACCACGGATGTAGTATTTTACAACATTCCTGGCGGGTTGGCCCCTACTTCTCGGTGGGAACATTATATACGTCTATAACGTAATATAACCTAACCTAACCCATCTAGTCCTTCGCTGGTAATGTTTTACAGAATCTCGTGTCGCACCGTACCTCTCCGTGGGGACATTAGATACGTCGATAACGTTATACATCCTATCCTAAGGCAACTTAACATCTCGGATGTAGTATTTTACAACATTCCTGGCGGGTCAGCCCCTACTTCTCGGTGGGAACATTATATATGTCTATAACGTAATATAACCTAACCTAACCCATCTAGTCCTTCGCTCGTAATGTTTTACAGAATCTCGTGTCGGACCGTACCTCTCCATGGGGACATTAGATACGTCTATAACGTTATATATCCTAACCTAAGGCAACCTCACACCTCGGATGTAGTATTTTACAACATTCCTGGCAGGTCGGGACCTACTTCCAGGTGGGAACATTATATACGTCTATAACGTAATATAACCTAACCTAACACATCTAGCCCCTCGCTGGGAATGTTTTGTAGAATCACGTTCGTGTTGACACCTACGTCTCGGTGGGAACATTATATACGTCT
This sequence comes from Xylocopa violacea, assembly GCA_963969225.1. Lineage (NCBI taxonomy): Eukaryota > Metazoa > Arthropoda > Insecta > Hymenoptera > Apidae > Xylocopa > Xylocopa violacea. Next base: position 7,219,823 of record CAXAJV010000011.1, on the reverse strand, counting down.
ATAACGTTATATATCCTAACCTAAGGCAGCCTAACATCTCGGATGTAGTATTTTACAACATTCCTGGCGGGTCGGCCCCTACTTCTCGGTCGGGACGTTATATACGTCTATAACGTAATATAACCTAACCTAACCTATCTATCCCCTCGCTGGGAATGTTTTGTAGAATCCCGTTCGTGTAGCCCCGTACGTCTCGGTGGGAACATTATATACGTCTATAACGTTATATATCCTAACCTTAGGCAACCTAACATCTCGGATGAAGTATTTTACAACATTCCTGGCGGGTCGGCCCCTACCTCTCGGTCTGGACGTTATATATGTCTATAACGTAATATAACCTAACCTAACCTATCGATCCCCTCGCTGGGAATGTTTTGTAGAATCCCGTTCGTGTAGCCCCGTACGTCTCGGTGGGAACATTATATACGGCTATAAAGTTATATATCCTAACCTAAGGCAGCCTAACATCTCGGATGTAGTATTTTAGAACATTCCTGGCAGGTCGGACCCTACTTCCGGGTGGGAACATTATATACGTCTAGAACGTTATATATCCTAACCTAAGGCAGCCTAACATCTCGGATGTAGTATTTTACAACATTCCTGGCGGGTCGGCCCCTACTTCTCGGTCGGGACGTTATATACGTCTATAACGTAATATAACCTAACCTAACCTATCTATCCCCTCGCTGGGAATGTTTTGTAGAATCCCGTTTGTGTAGCCCCGTACGTCTCGGTGGGAACATTATGTACGCCTATAACGTTATATATCCTAACCTAAGGCAACCTAACTTCTCGGATGTAGTATTTTACAACATTCCTGGCGGGTCGGCCCCTACTTCTCGGTCTGCACGTTATATATGTCTATAACGTAATATAACCTAACCTAACATATCTATCCCCTCGCTGGGAATGTTTTGTAGAATCCCGTTCGTGTAGCCCCGTACGTCACGTTGGGAACATTATATACGTCTATAGCGTTATATATCCTAACCTAAGGCAACCTCACACCACGGATGTAGTATTTTACAACATTCCTGGCGGGTTGGCCCCTACTTCTCGGTGGGAACATTATATACGTCTATAACGTAATATAACCTAACCTAACCCATCTAGTCCTTCGCTGGTAATGTTTTACAGAATCTCGTGTCGCACCGTACCTCTCCGTGGGGACATTAGATACGTCGATAACGTTATACATCCTATCCTAAGGCAACTTAACATCTCGGATGTAGTATTTTACAACATTCCTGGCGGGTCAGCCCCTACTTCTCGGTGGGAACATTATATATGTCTATAACGTAATATAACCTAACCTAACCCATCTAGTCCTTCGCTCGTAATGTTTTACAGAATCTCGTGTCGGACCGTACCTCTCCATGGGGACATTAGATACGTCTATAACGTTATATATCCTAACCTAAGGCAACCTCACAACTCGGATGTAGTATTTTACAACATTCCTGCCAGGTCGGGCCCTACTTCCAGGTGGGAACATTATATACGTCTATAACGTAATATAACCTAACCTAACACATCTAGCCCCTCGCTGGGAATGTTTTGTAGAATCACGTTCGTGTTGACACCTACGTCTCGGTGGGAACATTATATACGTCTATAACGTTATATATCCTAACCTAAGGCAGCCTAACATCTCGGATGTAGTATTTTACAACATTCCTGGCGGGTCGGCCCCTACTTCTCGGTCGGGACGTTATATACGTCTATAACGTAATATAACCTAACCTAACCTATCTATCCCCTCGCTGGGAATGTTTTGTAGAATCCCGTTCGTGTAGCCCCGTACGTCTCGGTGGGAACATTATATACGTCTATAACGTTATATATCCTAACCTTAGGCAACCTAACATCTCGGATGAAGTATTTTACAACATTCCTGGCGGGTCGGCCCCTACCTCTCGGTCTGGACGTTATATATGTCTATAACGTAATATAACATAACCTAACCTATCGATCCCCTCGCTGGGAATGTTTTGTAGAATCCCGTTCGTGTAGCCCCGTACGTCTCGGTGGGAACATTATATACGGCTATAAAGTTATATATCCTAACCTAAGGCAGCCTAACATCTCGGATGTAGTATTTTAGAACATTCCTGGCAGGTCGGACCCTACTTCCGGGTGGGAACATTATATATGTCTAGAACGTTATATATCCTAACCTAAGGCAGCCTAACATCTCGGATGTAGTATTTTACAACATTCCTGGCGGGTCGGCCCCTACTTCTCGGTCGGGACGTTATATACGTCTATAACGTAATATAACCTAACCTAACCTATCTATCCCCTCGCTGGGAATGTTTTGTAGAATCCCGTTCGTGTAGCCCCGTACGTGTCGGTGGGAACATTATGTACGTCTATAACGTTATATATCCTAACCTAAGGCAACCTAACATCTCGGATGTAGTATTTTACAACATTCCTGGCGGGTCGGCCCCTACTTCTCGGTCGGGACGTTATATACGTCTATAACGTAATATAACCTAACCTAACCTATCTATCCCCTCGCTGGGAATGTTTTGTAGAATCCCGTTCGTGTAGCCCCGTACGTCTCGGTGGGAACATTATATACGTCTATAACGTTATATATCCTAACCTTAGGCAACCTAACATCACGGATGAAGTATTTTACAACATTCCTGGCGGGTCGGCTCCTACTTCTCGGTCTGCACGTTATATATGTCTATATCGTAATATAACCTAACCTAACCTATCTATCCCCTCGCTGGGAATGTTTTGTAGAATCCCGTTCGTGTAGCCCCGTACGTCTCGGTTTGAACATTATATACGGCTATAAAGTTATATATCCTAACCTAAGGCAGCCTAACATCTCGGATGTAGTATTTTAGAACATTCCTGGCAGGTCGGACCCTACTTCCGGGTGGGAACATTATATACGTCTAGAACGTTATATATCCTAACCTAAGGCAGCCTAACATCTCGGATGTAGTATTTTACAACATTCCTGGCGGGTCGGCCCCTACTTCTCGGTCGGGACGTTATATACGTCTATAACGTAATATAACCTAACCTATCTATCCCCTCGCTGGAAATGTTTTGTAGAATCCCGTTCGTGTAGCCCCGTACGTCTCGGTGGGAACATTATATACGTCTATAACGTTATATATCCTAACCTTAAGCAACCTAACATCTCGGATGAAGTATTTTACAACATTCCTGGCGGGTCGGCCCCTACCTCTCGGTCTGGACGTTATATATGTCTATAACGTAATATAACCTAACCTAACCTATCGATCCCCTCGCTGGGAATGTTTTGTAGAATCCCGTTCGTGTAGCCCCGTGCGTCTCGGTGGGAACATTATGTACGTCTATAACGTTATATATCCTAACCTAAGGCAAACTAACATCTCGGATGTAGTATTTTACAACATTCCTGGCGGGTCGGCCCCTACTTCTCGGTCTGCACGTTATATATGTCTATAACGTAATATAACCTAACCTAACCTATCTATCCCCTCGCTGGGAATGTTTTGTAGAATCCCGTTCGTGTAGCCCCGTACGTCACGTTGGGAACATTATATACGTCTATAGCGTTATATATCCTAACCTAAGGCAACCTCACACCACGGATGTAGTATTTTACAACATTCCTGGCGGGTTGGCCCCTACTTCTCGGTGGGAACATTATATACGTCTATAACGTAATATAACCTAACCTAACCCATCTAGTCCTTCGCTGGTAATGTTTTACAGAATCTCGTGTCGCACCGTACCTCTCCGTGGGGACATTAGATACGTCGATAACGTTATACATCCTATCCTAAGGCAACTTAACATCTCGGATGTAGTATTTTACAACATTCCTGGCGGGTCAGCCCCTACTTCTCGGTGGGAACATTATATATGTCTATAACGTAATATAACCTAACCTAACCCAACTAGTCCTTCGCTCGTAATGTTTTACAGAATCTCGTGTCGGACCGTACCTCTCCATGGGGACATTAGATACGTCTATAACGTTATATATCCTAACCTAAGGCAACCTCACACCTCGGATGTAGTATTTTACAACATTCCTGGCAGGTCGGACCCTACTTCCAGGTGGGAACATTATATACGTCTATAACGTAATATAACCTAACCTAACACATCTAGCCCCCCGCTGGGAATGTTTTGTAGAATCACGTTCGTGTTGACACCTACGTCTCGGTGGGAACATTATATACGTCTATAACGTTATATATCCTAACCTAAGGCAGCCTAACATCTCGGATGTAGTATTTTACAACATTCCTGGCGGGTCGGCCCCTACTTCTCGGTCGGGACGTTATATACATCTATAACGTAATATAACCTAACCTATCTATCCCCTCGCTGGGAATGTTTTGTAGAATCCCGTTCGTGTAGCCCCGTACGTCTCGGTGGGAACATTATATACGTCTATAACGTTATATATCCTAACCTTAAGCAACCTAACATCTCGGATGAAGTATTTTACAACATTCCTGGCGGGTCGGCCCCTACCTCTCGGTCTGGACGTTATATATGTCTATAACGTAATATAACCTAACCTAACCTATCGATCCCCTCGCTGGGAATGTTTTGTAGAATCCCGTTCGTGTAGCCCCGTGCGTCTCGGTGGGAACATTATGTACGTCTATAACGTTATATATCCTAACCTAAGGCAAACTAACATCTCGGATGTAGTATTTTACAACATTCCTGGCGGGTCGGCCCCTACTTCTCGGTCGGGACGTTATATACGTCTATAACGTAATATAACCTAACCTAACCTACCTATCCCCTCGCTGGGAATGTTTTGTAGAATCCCGTTCGTGTAGCCCCGTACGTCTCGGTGGGAACATTATATACGTCTATAACGTTATATATCCTAACCTTAGGCAACCTAACATCACGAATGAAGTATTTTACAACATTCCTGGCGGGTCGGCCCCTACCTCTCGGTCTGGACGTTATATATGTCTATAACGTAATATAACCTAACCTAACCTATCTATCCCCTCGCTGGGAATGTTTTGTAGAATCCCGTTCGTGTAGCCCCGTGCGTCTCGGTGGGAACATTATATACGTCTATAACGTTATATATCTTAACCTAAGGCAACCTAACATCTCGAATGTAGTATTTTACAACATTCCTGGCGGGTCGGCCCCTACTTCTCGGTCTGCACGTTATATATGTCTATAACGTAATATAACCTAACCTAACCTATCTATCCCCTCGCTGGGAATGTTTTGTAGAATCCCGTTCGTGAAGCCCCGTACGTCTCGGTGGGAACATTAAATACGGCTATAAAGTTATATATCCTAACCTAAGGCAGCCTAACATCTCGGATGTAGTATTTTAGAACATTCCTGGCAGGTCGGACCCTACTTCCGGGTGGGAACATTATATACGTCTAGAACGTTATATATCCTAACCTAAGGCAGCCTAACATCTCGGATGTAGTATTTTACAACATTCCTGGCGGGTCGGCCCCTACTTCTCGGTCGGGACGTTATATACGTCTATAACGTAATATAACCTAACCTAACCTATCTATCCCCTCGCTGGGAATGTTTTGTAGAATCCCGTTCGTGTAGCCCCGTACGTCTCGGTGGGAACATTATGTACGTCTATAACGTTATATATCCTAACCTAAGGCAACCTAACATCTCGGATGTAGTATTTTACAACATTCCTGGCGGGTTGGCCCCTACTTCTCGGTCTGCACGTTATATATGTCTATAACGTAATATAACCTAACCTAACCTATCTATCCCCTCGCTGGGAATGTTTTGTAGAATCCCGTTCGTGTAGCCCCGTACGTCTCGGTGGGAACATTATATACGGCTATAAAGTTATATATCCTAACCTAACTCAGCCTAACATCTCGGATGTAGTATTTTACAACATTCCTGGCAGGTCGGACCCTACTTCCGGGTGGGAACATTATATACGTCTAGAACGTTATATATCCTTACCTAAGGCAGCCTAACATCTCGGATGTAGTATTTTACAACATTCCTGGCGGGTCGGCCCCTACTTCTCGGTCGGGACGTTATATACGTCTATAACGTAATATAACCTAACCTAACCTATCTATCCCCTCGCTGGGAATGTTTTGTAGAATCCCGTTCGTGTAGCCCCGTACGTCTCGGTGGGAACATTATATACGTCTATAACGTTATATATCCGAACCTTAGGCAACCTAACATTTCGGATGAAGTATTTTACAACATTCCTGGCGGGTCGGCCCCTACCTCTCGGTCTGGACGTTATATATGTCTATAACGTAATATAACCTAACCTAACCTATCTATCCCCTCGCTGGGAATGTTTTGTAGAATCCCGTTCGTGTAGCCCCGTGCGTCTCGGTGGGAACATTATGTACGTCTATAACGTTATATATCCTAACCTAAGGCAACCTAACATCTCGGATGTAGTATTTTACAACATTCCTGGCGGGTCGGCCCCTACTTCTCGGCCGGGACGTTATATACGTCTATAACGTAATATAACCTAACCTAACCTATCTATCCCCTCGCTGGGAATGTTTTGTAGAATCCCGTTCGTGTAGCCCCGTACGTCTCGGTGGGAACATTATATACGTCTATAACGTTATATATCCTAACCTTAGGCAACCTAACATCACGGATGAAGTATTTTACAACATTCCTGGCGGGTCGGCCCCTACCTCTCGGTCTGGACGTTATATACGTCTATAACGTAATATAACCTAACCTAACCTATCTATCCCCTCGCTGGGAATGTTTTGTAGAATCCCGTTCGTGTAGCCCCGTACGTCTCGGTGGGAACATTATGTACGTCTATAACGTTATATATCCTAACCTAAGGCAACCTAACATCTCGGATGTAGTATTTTACAACATTCCTAGCGGGTCGGCCCCTACTTCTCGGTCTGCACGTTATATATGTCTATAACGTAATATAACCTAACCTAACCTATCTATCCCCTCGCTGGGAATGTTTTGTAGAATCCCGTTCGTGTAGCCCCGTACGTCACGTTGGGAACATTATATACGTCTATAACGTTATATATCCTAACCTAAGGTAACCTCACACCACGGATGTAGTATTTTACAACATTCCTGGCGAGTCGGTCACTACTTCTCGGTGGGAACATTATATACGTCTATAACTTAATATAACCTAACCTAACCCATCTAGTCCTTCGCTGGTAATGTTTTACAGAATCTCGTGTCGGACCGTACCACTCCGTGGGGACATTAGATACGTCGATAACATTATATATCGTAACCTAAGGCAACCTAACATCTCGGATGTAGTATTTTACAACATTCCTGGCGGGTCGGCCCCTACTTCTCGGTCTGCACGTTATATATGTCTATAACGTAATATAACCTAACCTAACCTATCTAGCCCCTCGCTGGGAATGTTTCGTAGAATCCCGTTCGTGTAGCCCCGTACGTCTCGGTGGGAACATTATATACGGCTATAAAGTTATATATCCTAACCTAACCTAACCTATCTAGCCCCTCGCTGGGAATGTTTCGTAGAATCCCGTTCGTGTAGCCCCGTACGTCTCGGTGGGAACATTATATACGGCTATAAAGTTATATATCCTAACCTAAGGCAGCCTAACATCTCGGATGTAGTATTTTAGAACATTCCTGGCGGGTCGGCCCCTACTTCTCGGTCTGCACGTTATATATGTCTATAACGTAATATAACCTAACCTAACCTATCCCCTCGCTGGGAATGTTTTGTAGAATCCCGTTCGTGTAGCCCCGTACGTCTCGGTGGGAACATTATATACGTCTATAACGTTATATATCCTAACCTTAGGCAACCTAACATCTCGGATGAAGTATTTTACAACATTCCTGGCGGGTCGGCCCCTACTTCTCGGTCGGGACGTTATATACGTCTATAACGTAATATAACCTAACCTAACCTATCTATCCCCTCGCTGGGAATGTTTTGTAGAATCCCGTTCGTGTAGCCCCGTACGTCTCGGTGGGAACATTATGTACGTCTATAACGTTATATATCCTAACCTAAGGCAACCTAACATCTCGGATGTAGTATTTTACAACATTCCTGGCGGGTTGGCCCCTACTTCTCGGTCTGCACGTTATATATGTCTATAACGTAATATAACCTAACCTAACCTATCTATCCCCTCGCTGGGAATGTTTTGTAGAATCCCGTTCGTGTAGCCCCGTACGTCTCGGTGGGAACATTATATACGGCTATAAAGTTATATATCCTAACCTAAGGCAGCCTAACATCTCGGATGTAGTATTTTACAACATTCCTGGCAGGTCGGACCCTACTTCCGGGTGGGAACATTATATACGTCTAGAACGTTATATATCCTAACCTAAGGCAACCTAACATCTCGGATGTAGTATTTTACAACATTCCTGGCGGGTCGGCCCCTACTTCTCGGTCGGGACGTTATATACGTCTATAACGTAATATAACCTAACCTAACCTATCTATCCCCTCGCTGGGAATGTTTTGTAGAATCCCGTTCGTGTAGCCCCGTACGTCTCGGTGGGAACATTATATACGTCTATAACGTTATATATCCTAACCTTAGGCAACCTAACATCACGGATGAAGTATTTTACAACATTCCTGGCGGGTCGGCCCCTACCTCTCGGTCTGGACGTTATATACGTCTATAACGTAATATAACCTAACCTAACCTATCTATCCCCTCGCTGGGAATGTTTTGTAGAATCCCGTTCGTGTAGCCCCGTCCGTCTCGGTGGGAACATTATGTACGTCTATAACGTTATATATCCTAACCTAAGGCAACCTAACATCTCGGATGTAGTATTTTACAACATTCCTAGCGGGTCGGCCCCTACTTCTCGGTCTGCACGTTATATATGTCTATAGCGTAATATAACCTAACCTAACCTATCTATCCCCTCGCTGGGAATGTTTTCTAGAATCCCGTTCGTGTAGCCCCGTACGTCACGTTGGGAACATTATATACGTCTATAACGTTATATATCCTAACCTAAGGCAACCTCACACCACGGATGTGGTATTTTACAACATTCCTGGCGGGTCGGTCACTACTTCTCGGTGGGAACATTATATACGTCTATAACTTAATATAACCTAACCTAACCCATCAAGTCCTTCGCTGGTAATGTTTTACAGAATCTCGTGTCGGACCGTACCTCTCCGTGGGGACATTAGATACGTCTATAACATTATATATCGTAACCTAAGGCAACCTAACATCTCGGATGTAGTATTTTACAACATTCCTGGCGGGTCGGCCCCTACTTCTCGGTCTGCACGTTATATATGTCTATAACGTAATATAACCTAACCTAACCTATCTATCCCCTCGCTGGGAATGTTTTGTAGAATCCCGTTCGTGTAGCCCCGTACGTCTCGGTGGGAACATTATGTACGTCTATAACGTTATATATCCTAACCTAAGGCAACCTAACATCTCGGATGTAGTATTTTACAACATTCCTGGCGGGTCGGCCCCTACTTCTCGGTCTGCACGTTATATATGTCTATAACGTAATATAACCTAACCTAACCTATCTATCCCCTCGCTGGGAATGTTTTGTAGAATCCCGTTCGTGTAGCACCGTACGTCACGTTGGGAACATTATATACGTCTATAACGTTATATATCCTATCCTAAGGCAACCTCACACCACGGATGTAGTGTTTTACAACATTCCTGGCGGGTCGGCCCCTACTTCTCGGTGGGAACATTATATACGTCTATAACGTAACATAACCTAACCTAACCCATCTAGTCCTTCGCTGGTAATGTTCTACAGAATCTCGTGTCGGACCGTACCTCTCCGTGGGGACATTAGATACGTCTATAACGTTATACATCCTACCCTAAGGCAACTTAACATCTCGGATGTAGTATTTTACAACATTCCTGGCTGGTCAGCCCCTACTTCTCGGTGGGAACATTATATACGTCTATAACGTAATATAACCTAACCTAACCCATCTAGTCCTTCGCTCGTAATGTTTTACAGAATCTCGTGTCGGACCGTACCTCTCCATGGGGACATTAGATACGTCTATAACGTTATATATCCTAACCTAAGGCAACCTCACACCTCGGATGTAGTATTTTACAACATTCCTGGCAGGTCGGACCCTACTTCCAGGTGGGAACATTATATACGTCTATGACGTAATATAACCTAACCTAACACATCTAGCCCCTCGCTGGAAATGTTTTGTAGAATCACGTTCATGTTGACACTTACGTCTCGGTGGGAACATTATATACGTCTATAACGTTATATATCCTAACCTAAGGCAGCCTAACATCTCGGATGTAGTATTTTACAACATTCCTGGCGGGTCGGCCCCTACTTCTCGGTCGGGACGTTATATACGTCTATAACGTAATATAACCTAACCTAACCTATCGATCCCCTCGCTGGGAATGTTTTGTAGAATCCCGTTCGTGTAGCCCCGTACGTCTCGGTGGGAACATTATATACGTCTATAACGTTATATATCCTAACCTAAGGCAGCCTAACATCTCGGATGTAGTATTTTACAACATTCCTGGCGGGTCGGCCCCTACTTCTCGGTCGGGACGTTATATACGTCTATAACGTAATATAACCTAACCTAACCTATCTATCCCCTCGCTGGGAATGTTTTGTAGAATCCCGTTCGTGTAGCCCCGTACGTCTCGGTGGGAACATTATGTACGTCTATAACGTTATATATCCTAACCTAAGGCAACCTAACATCTCGGATGTAGTATTTTACAACATTCCTGGCGGGTTGGCCCCTACTTCTCGGTCTGCACGTTATATATGTCTATAACGTAATATAACCTAACCTAACCTATCTATCCCCTCGCTGGGAATGTTTTGTAGAATCCCGTTCGTGTAGCCCCGTACGTCTCGGTGGGAACATTATATACGGCTATAAAGTTATATATCCTAACCTAAGGCAGCCTAACATCTCGGATGTAGTATTTTACAACATTCCTGGCAGGTCGGACCCTACTTCCGGGTGGGAACATTATATACGTCTAGAACGTTATATATCCTAACCTAAGGCAGCCTAACATCTCGGATGTAGTATTTTACAACATTCCTGGCGGGTCAGCCCCTACTTCTCGGTGGGAACATTATATACGTCTATAACGTAATATAACCTAACCTAACCCATCTAGTCCTTCGCTGGTAATGTTTTACAGAATCTCGTGTCGGACCGTACCTCTCCGTGGGGACATTAGATACGTCGATAACGTTATACATCCTATCCTAAGGCAACTTAACATCTCGGATGTAGTATTTTACAACATTCCTGGCGGGTCAGCCCCTACTTCTCGGTGGGAACATTATATATGTCTATAACGTAATATAACCTAACCTAACCCATCTAGTCCTTCGCTCGTAATGTTTTACAGAATCTCGTGTCGGACCGTACCTCTCCATGGGGACATTAGATACGTCTATAACGTTATATATCCTAACCTAAGGCAACCTCACACCTCGGATGTAGTATTTTACAACATTCCTGGCAGGTCGGACCCTACTTCCAGGTGGGAACATTATATACGTCTATGACGTAATATAACCTAACCTAACACATCTAGCCCCTCGCTGGGAATGTTTTGTAGAATCACGTTCATGTTGACACTTACGTCTCGGTGGGAACATTATATACGTCTATAACGTTATATATCCTAACCTAAGGCAGCCTAACATCTCGGATGTAGTATTTTACAACATTCCTGGCGGGTCGGCCCCTACTTCTCGGTCGGGACGTTATATACGTCTATAACGTAATATAACCTAACCTAACCTATCGATCCCCTCGCTGGGAATGTTTTGTAGAATCCCGTTCGTGTAGCCCCGTACGTCTCGGTGGGAACATTATATACGTCTATAACGTTATATATCCTAACCTAAGGCAGCCTAACATCTCGGATGTAGTATTTTACAACATTCCTGGCGGGTCGGCCCCTACTTCTCGGTCGGGACGTTATATACGTCTATAACGTAATATAACCTAACCTAACCTATCTATCCCCTCGCTGGGAATGTTTTGTAGAATCCCGTTCGTGTAGCCCCGTACGTCTCGGTGGGAACATTATGTACGTCTATAACGTTATATATCCTAACCTAAGGCAACCTAACATCTCGGATGTAGTATTTTACAACATTCCTGGCGGGTTGGCCCCTACTTCTCGGTCTGCACGTTATATATGTCTATAACGTAATATAACCTAACCTAACCTATCTATCCCCTCGCTGGGAATGTTTTGTAGAATCCCGTTCGTGTAGCCCCGTACGTCTCGGTGGGAACATTATATACGGCTATAAAGTTATATATCCTAACCTAAGGCAGCCTAACATCTCGGATGTAGTATTTTACAACATTCCTGGCAGGTCGGACCCTACTTCCGGGTGGGAACATTATATACGTCTAGAACGTTATATATCCTAACCTAAGGCAGCCTAACATCTCGGATGTAGTATTTTACAACATTCCTGGCGGGTCAGCCCCTACTTCTCGGTGGGAACATTATATACGTCTATAACGTAATATAACCTAACCTAACCCATCTAGTCCTTCGCTGGTAATGTTTTACAGAATCTCGTGTCGGACCGTACCTCTCCGTGGGGACATTAGATACGTCGATAACGTTATACATCCTATCCTAAGGCAACTTAACATCTCGGATGTAGTATTTTACAACATTCCTGGCGGGTCAGCCCCTACTTCTCGGTGGGAACATTATATATGTCTATAACGTAATATAACCTAACCTAACCCATCTAGTCCTTCGCTCGTAATGTTTTACAGAATCTCGTGTCGGACCGTACCTCTCCATGGGGACATTAGATACGTCTATAACGTTATATATCCTAACCTAAGGCAACCTCACACCTCGGATGTAGTATTTTACAACATTCCTGGCAGGTCGGACCCTACTTCCAGGTGGGAACATTATATACGTCTATGACGTAATATAACCTAACCTAACACATCTAGCCCCTCGCTGGGAATGTTTTGTAGAATCACGTTCATGTTGACACTTACGTCTCGGTGGGAACATTATATACGTCTATAACGTTATATATCCTAACCTAAGGCAGCCTAACATCTCGGATGTAGTATTTTACAACATTCCTGGCGGGTCGGCCCCTACTTCTCGGTCGGGACGTTATATACGTCTATAACGTAATATAACCTAACCTAACCTATCGATCCCCTCGCTGGGAATGTTTTGTAGAATCCCGTTCGTGTAGCCCCGTACGTCTCGGTGGGAACATTATATACGTCTATAACGTTATATATCCTAACCTAAGGCAGCCTAACATCTCGGATGTAGTATTTTACAACATTCCTGGCGGGTCGGCCCCTACTTCTCGGTCGGGACGTTATATACGTCTATAACGTAATATAACCTAACCTAACCTATCTATCCCCTCGCTGGGAATGTTTTGTAGAATCCCGTTCGTGTAGCCCCGTACGTCTCGGTGGGAACATTATGTACGTCTATAACGTTATATATCCTAACCTAAGGCAACCTAACATCTCGGATGTAGTATTTTACAACATTCCTGGCGGGTTGGCCCCTACTTCTCGGTCTGCACGTTATATATGTCTATAACGTAATATAACCTAACCTAACCTATCTATCCCCTCGCTGGGAATGTTTTGTAGAATCCCGTTCGTGTAGCCCCGTACGTCTCGGTGGGAACATTATATACGGCTATAAAGTTATATATCCTAACCTAAGGCAGCCTAACATCTCGGATGTAGTATTTTACAACATTCCTGGCAGGTCGGACCCTACTTCCGGGTGGGAACATTATATACGTCTAGAACGTTATATATCCTAACCTAAGGCAGCCTAACATCTCGGATGTAGTATTTTACAACATTCCTGGCGGGTCAGCCCCTACTTCTCGGTGGGAACATTATATACGTCTATAACGTAATATAACCTAACCTAACCCATCTAGTCCTTCGCTGGTAATGTTTTACAGAATCTCGTGTCGGACCGTACCTCTCCGTGGGGACATTAGATACGTCGATAACGTTATGCATCCTATCCTAAGGCAACTTAACATCTCGGATGTAGTATTTTACAACATTCCTGGCGGGTCAGCCCCTACTTCTCGGTGGGAACATTATATATGTCTATAACGTAATATAACCTAACCTAACCCATCTAGTCCTTCGCTCGTAATGTTTTACAGAATCTCGTGTCGGACCGTACCTCTCCATGGGGACATTAGATACGTCTATAACGTTATATATCCTAACCTAAGGCAACCTCACACCTCGGATGTAGTATTTTACAACATTCCTGGCAGGTCGGACCCTACTTCCAGGTGGGAACATTATATACGTCTATGACGTAATATAACCTAACCTAACACATCTAGCCCCTCGCTGGGAATGTTTTGTAGAATCACGTTCATGTTGACACTTACGTCTCGGTGGGAACATTATATACGTCTATAACGTTATATATCCTAACCTAAGGCAGCCTAACATCTCGGATGTAGTATTTTACAACATTCCTGGCGGGTCGGCCCCTACTTCTCGGTCGGGACGTTATATACGTCTATAACGTAATATAACCTAACCTAACCTATCTATCCCCTCGCTGGGAATGTTTTGTAGAATCCCGTTCGTGTAGCCCCGTACGTCTCGGTGGGAACATTATGTACGTCTATAACGTTATATATCCTAACCTAAGGCAACCTAACATCTCGGATGTAGTATTTTACAACATTCCTGGCGGGTTGGCCCCTACTTCTCGGTCTGCACGTTATATATGTCTATAACGTAATATAACCTAACCTAACCTATCTATCCCCTCGCTGGGAATGTTTTGTAGAATCCCGTTCGTGTAGCCCCATACGTCTCGGTGGGAACATTATATACGGCTATAAAGTTATATAGCCTAACCTAAGGCAGCCTAACATCTCGGATGTAGTATTTTACAACATTCCTGGCAGGTCGGACCCTACTTCCGGGTGGGAACATTATATACGTCTAGAACGTTATATATCCTAACCTAAGGCAGCCTAACATCTCGGATGTAGTATTTTACAACATTCCTGGCGGGTCGGCCCCTACTTCTCGGTCGGGACGTTATATACGTCTATAACGTAATATAACCTAACCTAACCTATCTATCCCCTCGCTGGGAATGTTTTGTAGAATCCCGTTCGTGTAGCCCCGTACGTCTCGGTGGGAACATTATATACGTCTATAACGTTATATATCCTAACCTTAGGCAAAATAACATCTCGGACGAAGTATTTTACAACATTCCTGGCGGGTCGGCCCCTACCTCTCGGTCTGGACGTTATATATGTCTATAACGTAATATAACCTAACCTAACCTATCGATCCCCTCGCTGGGAATGTTTTGTAGAATCCCGTTCGTGTAGCCCCGTGCGTCTCGGTGGGAACATTATGTACGTCTATAACGTTATATATCCTAACCTAAGGCAACCTAACATCTCGGATGTAGTATTTTACAACATTCCTGGCGGGTCGGCCCCTACTTCTCGGTCGGGACGTTATATACGTCTATAACGTAATATAACCTAACCTAACCTATCTATCCCCTCGCTGGGAATGTTTTGTAGAATCCCGTTCGTGTAGCCCCGTACGTCTCGGTGGGAACATTATATACGTCTATAACGTTATATATCCTAACCTTAGGCAACCTAACATCACGGATGAAGTATTTTACAACATTCCTGGCGGGTCGGCCCCTACCTCTCGGTCTGGACGTTATATACGTCTATAACGTAATATAACCTAACCTAACCTATCTATCCCCTCGCTGGGAATGTTTTGTAGAATCCCGTTCGTGTAGCCCCGTACGTCTCGGTGGGAACATTATGTACGTCTATAACGTTATATATCCTAACCTAAGGCAACCTAACATCTCGGATGTAGTATTTTACAACATTCCTAGCGGGTCGGCCCCTACTTCTCGGTCTGCACGTTATATATGTCTATAACGTAATATAACCTAACCTAACCTATCTATCCCCTCGCTGGGAATGTTTTGTAGAATCCCGTTCGTGTAGCCCCGTACGTCACGTTGGGAACATTATATACGTCTATAACGTTATATATCCTAACCTAAGGCAACCTCACACCACGGATGTAGTATTTTACAACATTCCTGGCGGGTCGGTCACTACTTCTCGGTGGGAACATTATATACGTCTATAACTTAATATAACCTAACCTAACCCATCTAGTCCTTCGCGGGTAATGTTTTACAGAATCTCGTGTCGGACCGTACCTCTCCGTGGGGACATTAGATACGTCGATAACATTATATATCGTAACCTAAGGCAACCTAACATCTCGGATGTAGTATTTTACAACATTCCTGGCGGGTCGGCCCCTACTTCTCGGTCTGCACGTTATATATGTCTATAACGTAATATAACCTAACCTAACCTATCTATCCCCTCGCTGGGAATGTTTTGTAGAATCCCGTTCGTGTAGCCCCGTACGTCACGTTGGGAACATTATATATGTCTATAACGTAATATAACCTAACCTAACCTATCTATCCCCTCGCTGGGAATGTTTTGTAGAATCCCGTTCGTGTAGCCCCGTACGTCTCGGTGGGAACATTATATACGTCTATAACGTTATATATCCTAACCTTAGGCAACCTAACATCACGGATGAAGTATTTTACAACATTCCTGGCGGGTCGGCCCCTACCTCTCGGTCTGGACGTTATATATGTCTATAACGTAATATAACCTAACCTAACCTATCTATCCCCTCGCTGGGAATGTTTTGTAGAATCCCGTTCGTGTAGCCCCGTGCGTCTCGGTGGGAACATTATATACGGCTATAAAGTTATATAGCCTAACCTAAGGCAGCCTAACATCTCGGATGTAGTATTTTACAACATTCCTGGCAGGTCGGACCCTACTTCCGGGTGGGAACATTATATACGTCTAGAACGTTATATATCCTAACCTAAGGCAGCCTAACATCTCGGATGTAGTATTTTACAACATTCCTGGCGGGTCGGCCCCTACTTCTCGGTCGGGACGTTATATACGTCTATAACGTAATATAACCTAACCTAACCTATCTATCCCCTCGCTGGGAATGTTTTGTAGAATCCCGTTCGTGTAGCCCCGTACGTCTCGGTGGGAACATTATATACGTCTATAACGTTATATAACCTAACCTTAGGCAAAATAACATCTCGGACGAAGTATTTTACAACATTCCTGGCGGGTCGGCCCCTACCTCTCGGTCTGGACGTTATATATGTCTATAACGTAATATAACCTAACCTAACCTATCGATCCCCTCGCTGGGAATGTTTTGTAGAATCCCGTTCGTGTAGCCCCGTGCGTCTCGGTGGGAACATTATGTACGTCTATAACGTTATATATCCTAACCTAAGGCAACCTAACATCTCGGATGTAGTATTTTACAACATTCCTGGCGGGTCGGCCCCTACTTCTCGGTCGGGACGTTATATACGTCTATAACGTAATATAACCTAACCTAACCTATCTATCCCCTCGCTGGGAATGTTTTGTAGAATCCCGTTCGTGTAGCCCCGTACGTCTCGGTGGGAACATTATATACGTCTATAACGTTATATATCCTAACCTTAGGCAACCTAACATCACGGATGAAGTATTTTACAACATTCCTGGCGGGTCGGCCCCTACCTCTCGGTCTGGACGTTATATACGTCTATAACGTAATATAACCTAACCTAACCTATCTATCCCCTCGCTGGGAATGTTTTGTAGAATCCCGTTCGTGTAGCCCCGTACGTCTCGGTGGGAACATTATGTACGTCTATAACGTTATATATCCTAACCTAAGGCAACCTAACATCTCGGATGTAGTATTTTACAACATTCCTAGCGGGTCGGCCCCTACTTCTCGGTCTGCACGTTATATATGTCTATAACGTAATATAACCTAACCTAACCTATCTATCCCCTCGCTGGGAATGTTTTGTAGAATCCCGTTCGTGTAGCCCCGTACGTCACGTTGGGAACATTATATACGTCTATAACGTTATATATCCTAACCTAAGGCAACCTCACACCACGGATGCAGTATTTTACAACATTCCTGGCGGGTCGGTCACTACTTCTCGGTGGGAACATTATATACGTCTATAACTTAATATAACCTAACCTAACCCATCTAGTCCTTCGCGGGTAATGTTTTACAGAATCTCGTGTCGGACCGTACCTCTCCGTGGGGACATTAGATACGTCGATAACATTATATATCGTAACCTAAGGCAACCTAACATCTCGGATGTAGTATTTTACAACATTCCTGGCGGGTCGGCCCCTACTTCTCGGTCTGCACGTTATATATGTCTATAACGTAATATAACCTAACCTAACCTATCTATCCCCTCGCTGGGAATGTTTTGTAGAATCCCGTTCGTGTAGCCCCGTACGTCACGTTGGGAACATTATATATGTCTATAACGTTATATATCCTAACCTAAGGCAACCTCACACCACGGATGTAGTATTTTACAACATTCCTGGCGGGTCGGCCCCTACTTCTCGGTCGGGACGTTATATACGTCTATAACGTAATATAACCTAACCTAACCTATCGATCCCCTCGCTGGGAATGTTTTGTAGAATTCCGTTCGTGTAGCCCCGTGCGTCTCGGTGGGAACATTATGTACGTCTATAACGTTATATATCCTAACCTAAGGCAACCTAACATCTCGGATGTAGTATTTTACAACATTCCTGGCGGGTCGGCCCCTACTTCTCGGTCGGGACGTTATATACGTCTATAACGTAATATAACCTAACCTAACCTATCTATCCCCTCGCTGGGAATGTTTTGTAGAATCCCGTTCGTGTAGCCCCGTACGTCTCGGTGGGAACATTATATACGTCTATAACGTTATATATCCTAACCTTAGGCAACCTAACATCACGGATGAAGTATTTTACAACATTCCTGGCGGGTCGGCCCCTACCTCTCGGTCTGGACGTTATATACGTCTATAACGTAATATAACCTAACCTAACCTATCTATCCCCTCGCTGGGAATGTTTTGTAGAATCCCGTTCGTGTAGCCCCGTACGTCTCGGTGGGAACATTATGTACGTCTATAACGTTATATATCCTAACCTAAGGCAACCTAACATCTCGGATGTAGTATTTTACAACATTCCTAGCGGGTCGGCCCCTACTTCTCGGTCTGCACGTTATATATGTCTATAACGTAATATAACCTAACCTAACCTATCTATCCCCTCGCTGGGAATGTTTTGTAGAATCCCGTTCGTGTAGCCCCGTACGTCACGTTGGGAACATTATATACGTCTATAACGTTATATATCCTAACCTAAGGCAACCTCACACCACGGATGTAGTATTTTACAACATTCCTGGCGGGTCGGTCACTACTTCTCGGTGGGAACATTATATACGTCTATAACTTAATATAACCTAACCTAACCCATCTAGTCCTTCGCGGGTAATGTTTTACAGAATCTCGTGTCGGACCGTACCTCTCCGTGGGGACATTAGATACGTCGATAACAATATATATCGTAACCTAAGGCAACCTAACATCTCGGATGTAGTATTTTACAACATTCCTGGCGGGTCGGCCCCTACTTCTCGGTCTGCACGTTATATATGTCTATAACGTAATATAACCTAACCTAACCTATCTATCCCCTCGCTGGGAATGTTTTGTAGAATCCCGTTCGTGTAGCCCCGTACGTCACGTTGGGAACATTATATATGTCTATAACGTTATATATCCTAACCTAAGGCAACCTCACACCACGGATGTAGTATTTTACAACATTCCTGGCGGGTCGGCCCCTACTTCTCGGTCGGGACGTTATATACGTCTATAACGTAATATAACCTAACCTAACCTATCGATCCCCTCGCTGGGAATGTTTTGTAGAATTCCGTTCGTGTAGCCCCGTGCGTCTCGGTGGGAACATTATGTACGTCTATAACGTTATATATCCTAACCTAAGGCAACCTAACATCTCGGATGTAGTATTTTACAACATTCCTGGCGGGTCGGCCCCTACTTCTCGGTCGGGACGTTATATACGTCTATAACGTAATATAACCTAACCTAACCTATCTATCCCCTCGCTGGGAATGTTTTGTAGAATCCCGTTCGTGTAGCCCCGTACGTCTCGGTGGGAACATTATATACGTCTATAACGTTATATATCCTAACCTTAGGCAACCTAACATCACGGATGAAGTATTTTACAACATTCCTGGCGGGTCGGCCCCTACCTCTCGGTCTGGACGTTATATATGTCTATAACGTAATATAACCTAACCTAACCTATCTATCCCCTCGCTGGGAATGTTTTGTAGAATCCCGTTCGTGTAGCCCCGTGCGTCTCGGTGGGAACATTATATACGTCTATAACGTTATATATCTTAACCTAAGGCAACCTAACATCTCGAATGTAGTATTTTACAACATTCCTGGCGGGTCGGCCCCTACTTCTCGGTCTGCACGTTATATATGTCTATAACGTAATATAACCTAACCTAACCTATCTATCCCCTCGCTGGGAATGTTTTGTAGAATCCCGTTCGTGTAGCCCCGTACGTCTCCGTGGGAACATTATATACGGCTATAAAGTTATATATCCTAACCTAAGGCAGCCTAACATCTCGGATGTAGTATTTTAGAACATTCCTGGCAGGTCGGACCCTACTTCCGGGTGGGAACATTATATACGTCTAGAACGTTATATATCCTAACCTAAGGCAGCCTAACATCTCGGATGTAGTATTTTACAACATTCCTGGCAGGTCGGACCCTACTTCCAGGTGGGAACATTATATACGTCTATGACGTAATATAACCTAACCTAACACATCTAGCCCCTCGCTGGGAATGTTTTGTAGAATCACGTTCATGTTGACACTTACGTCTCGGTGGGAACATTATATACGTCTATAACGTTATATATCCTAACCTAAGGCAGCCTAACATCTCGGATGTAGTATTTTACAACATTCCTGGCGGGTCGGCCCCTACTTCTCGGTCGGGACGTTATATACGTCTATAACGTAATATAACCTAACCTAACCTATCGATCCCCTCGCTGGGAATGTTTTGTAGAATCCCGTTCGTGTAGCCCCGTACGTCACGTTGGGAACATTATATACGTCTATAACGTTATATATCCTAACCTAAGGCAACCTCACACCACGGATGTAGTATTTTACAACATTCCTGGCGGGTCGGTCACTACTTCTCGGTGGGAACATTATATACGTCTATAACTTAATATAACCTAACCTAACCCATCTAGTCCTTCGCGGGTAATGTTTTACAGAATCTCGTGTCGGACCGTACCTCTCCGTGGGGTCATTAGATACGTCGATAACAATATATATCGTAACCTAAGGCAACCTAACATCTCGGATGTAGTATTTTACAACATTCCTGGCGGGTCGGCCCCTACTTCTCGGTCTGCACGTTATATATGTCTATAACGTAATATAACCTAACCTAACCTATCTATCCCCTCGCTGGGAATGTTTTGTAGAATCCCGTTCGTGTAGCCCCGTACGTCACGTTGGGAACATTATATATGTCTATAACGTTATATATCCTAACCTAAGGCAACCTCACACCACGGATGTAGAATTTTACAACATTCCTGGCGGGTCGGCCCCTACTTCTCGGTCGGGACGTTATATACGTCTATAACGTAATATAACCTAACCTAACCTATCGATCCCCTCGCTGGGAATGTTTTGTAGAATTCCGTTCGTGTAGCCCCGTGCGTCTCGGTGGGAACATTATGTACGTCTATAACGTTATATATCCTAACCTAAGGCAACCTAACATCTCGGATGTAGTATTTTACAACATTCCTGGCGGGTCGGCCCCTACTTCTCGGTCGGGACGTTATATACGTCTATAACGTAATATAACCTAACCTAACCTATCTATCCCCTCGCTGGGAATGTTTTGTAGAATCCCATTCGTGTAGCCCCGTACGTCTCGGTGGGAACATTATATACGTCTAGAACGTTATATATCCTAACCTAAGGCAGCCTAACATCTCGGATGTAGTATTTTACAACATTCCTGGCGGGTTGGCGCCTACTTCTCGGTCGGGACGTTATATACGTCTATAACGTAATATAACCTAACCTAACCTATCTATCCCCTCGCTGGGAATGTTTTGTAGAATCCCGTTCGTGTAGCCCCGTACGTCTCGGTGGGAACATTATATACGTCTATAACGTTATATATCCTAACCTTAGGCAAAATAACATCTCGGACGAAGTATTTTACAACATTCCTGGCGGGTCGGCCCCTACCTCTCGGTCTGGACGTTATATATGTCTATAACGTAATATAACCTAACCTAACCTATCGATCCCCTCGCTGGGAATGTTTTGTAGAATCCCGTTCGTGTAGCCCCGTGCGTCTCGGTGGGAACATTATGTACGTCTATAACGTTATATATCCTAACCTAAGGCAACCTAACATCTCGGATGTAGTATTTTACAACATTCCTGGCGGGTCGGCCCCTACTTCTCGGTCGGGACGTTATATACGTCTATAACGTAATATAACCTAACCTAACCTATCTATCCCCTCGCTGGGAATGTTTTGTAGAATCCCGTTCGTGTAGCCCCGTACGTCTCGGTGGGAACATTATATACGTCTATAACGTTATATATCCTAACCTTAGGCAACCTAACATCACGGATGAAGTATTTTACAACATTCCCGGCGGGTCGGCCCCTACCTCTCGGTCTGGACGTTATATACGTCTATAACGTAATATAACCTAACCTAACCTATCTATCCCCTCGCTGGGAATGTTTTGTAGAATCCCGTTCGTGTAGCCCCGTGCGTCTCGGTGGGAACATTATGTACGTCTATAACGTTATATATCATAACCTAAGGCAACCTCACACCACGGATGTAGTATTTTACAACATTCCTGGCGGGTCGGCCCCTACTTCTCGGTCGGGACGTTATATACGTCTATAACGTAATATAACCTAACCTAACCTATCTATCCCCTCGCTGGGAATGTTTTGTAGAATCCCGTTCGTGTAGCCCCGTACGTCTCGGTGGGAACATTATATACGTCTATAACGTTATATATCCTAACCTTAGGCAACCTAACATCACGGATGAAGTATTTTACAACATTCCTGGCGGGTCGGCCCCTACCTCTCGGTCTGGACGTTATATATGTCTATAACGTAATATAACCTAACCTAACCTATCTATCCCCTCGCTGGGAATGTTTTGTAGAATCCCGTTCGTGTAGCCCCGTGCGTCTCGGTGGGAACATTATATACGTCTATAACGTTATATATCTTAACCTAAGGCAACCTAACACCTCGAATGTAGTATTTTACAACATTCCTGGCGGGTCGGCCCCTACTTCTCGGTCTGCACGTTATATATGTCTATAACGTAATATAACCTAACCTAACCTATCTATCCCCTCGCTGGGAATGTTTTGTAGAATCCCGTTCGTGTAGCCCCGTACGTCTCCGTGGGAACATTATATACGGCTATAAAGTTATATATCCTAACCTAAGGCAGCCTAACATCTCGGATGTAGTATTTTAGAACATTCCTGGCAGGTCGGACCCTACTTCCGGGTGGGAACATTATATACGTCTAGAACGTTATATATCCTAACCTAAGGCAGCCTAACATCTCGGATGTAGTATTTTACAACATTCCTGGCGGGTCGGCCCCTAGTTCTCGGTCGGGTCGTTATATACGTCTATCACGTAATATAACCTAACCTAACCTATCTATCCCCTCGCTGGGAATGTTTTGTAGAATCCCGTTCGTGTAGCCCTGTACGTCTCGGTGGGAACATTATGTACGTCTATAACGTTATATATCCTAACCTAAGGCAACCTAACATCTCGGATGTAGTATTTTGCAACATTCCTGGCGGGTCGGTCACTACTTCTCGGTCTGCACGTTATATATGTCTACAACGTAATATAACCTAACCTAACCTATCTATCCCCTCGCTGGGAATGTTTTGTAGAATCCCGTTCGTGTAGCCCCGTACGTCACGTTGGGAACATTATATACGTCTATAACGTTATATATCCTAACCTAAGGCAACCTCACACCACGGATGTAGTATTTTACAACATTCCTGGTGGGTCGGCCCCTACTTCTCGGTGGGAACATTATATACGTCTATAACGTAACATAACCTAACCTAACCCATCTAGTCCTTCGCTGGTAATGTTCTACAGAATCTCGTGTCGGACCGTACCTCTCCGTGGGGACATTAGATACGTCGATAACGTTATACATCCTATCCTAAGGCAACTTAACATCTCGGATGTAGTATTTTACAACATTCCTGGCGGGTCGGCCCCTACCTCTCGGTCTGGACGTTATATATGTCTATAACGTAATATAACCTAACCTTAACCTATCTATCCCCTCGCTGGGAATGTTTTGTAGAATCCCGTTCGTGTAGCCCCGTGCGTCTCGGTCGGAACATTATATACGTCTATAACGTTATATATCTTAACCTAAGGCAACCTAACATCTCGAATGTAGTATTTTACAACATTCCTGGCGGGTCGGCCCCTACTTCTCGGTCTGCACGTTATATATGTCTATAACGTAATATAACCCAACCTAACCTATCTATCCCCTCGCTGGGAATGTTTTGTAGAATCCCGTTCGTGTAGCCCCGTACGTCACGTTGGGAACATGATATACGTCTATAACGTTATATATCCTAACCTAAGGCAACCTCACACCACGGATGTAGTATTTTACAACATTCCTGGCGGGTCGGTCACTACTTCTCGGTGGGAACATTATATACGTCTATAACTTAATATAACCTAACCTAACCCATCTAGTCCTTCGCTGGTAATGTTTTACAGAATCTCGTGTCGGACCGTACCTCTCCGTGGGGACATTAGATACGTCTATAACGTTATATATCCTAACCTAAGGCAACCTAACATCTCGGATGTAGTATTTTACAACATTCCTGGCGGGTCGGCACC
Source organism: Xylocopa violacea (assembly GCA_963969225.1). NCBI lineage: Eukaryota > Metazoa > Arthropoda > Insecta > Hymenoptera > Apidae > Xylocopa > Xylocopa violacea. The sequence continues at coordinate 7,194,763 of CAXAJV010000011.1, read as the reverse complement.
TACTTCTCGGTCTGCACGTTATATATGTCTATAACGTAATATAACCTAACCTAACCTATCTATCCCCTCGCTGGGAATGTTTTGTAGAATCCCGTTCGTGTAGCCCCGTACGTCACGTTGGGAACATTATATACGTCTATAACGTTATATATCCTAACCTAAGGCAACCTCACACCACGGATGTAGTATTTTACAACATTCCTGGCGGGTCGGCCCCTACTTCTCGGTGGGAACATTATATACGTCTATAACGTAGCATAACCTAACCTAACCCATCTAGTCCTTCGCTGGTAATGTTCTACAGAATCTCGTGTCGGACCGTACCTCTCCGTGGGGACATTAGATACGTCGATAACGTTATACATCCTATCCTAAGGCAACTTAACATCTCGGATGTAGTATTTTACAACATTCCTGGCGGGTCAGCCCCTACTTCTCGGTGGAAACATTATATACGTCTATAACGTAATATAACCTAACCTAACACATCTAGCCCATCGCTGGGAATGTTTTGTAGAATCACGTTCGTGTTGACACCTACGTCTCGGTGGGAACATTATATACGTCTATAACGTTATATATCCTAACCTAAGGCAGCCTAACATCTCGGATGTAGTATTTTACAACATTCCTGGCGGGTCGGCCCCTACTTCTCGGTCGGGACGTTATATACGTCTATAACGTAATATAACCTAACCTAACCTATCTATCCCCTCGCTGGGAATGTTTTGTAGAATCCCGTTCGTGTAGCCCCGTACGTCTCGGTGGGAACATTATATACGTCTAGAACGTTATATATCCTAACCCAAGGGAACCTGACATCTCGGATGTAGTATTTTCCAACATTCCTGGCGGGTCGGCCCCTACTTCTCGGTGGGCACATTATATACGTCTATATCGTAATATAACCTTACCTAACCCATCTAGACCGTCGCTGGTAATGTTTTACAAAATCCCGGTCGTGTCGACCCGTACTTCTCGGATGGGACATTATATACGTCTATAACGTTATATATCCTAACATAAGGGAACCTAACATCTCGGATGTAGTATTTTCCAACATTCCTGGCGGGTCGGCCCCTACTTCTCGGTGGGCACACTATATAAGTCTATATCGTAATATAACCTAACCTATCCCATCTAGACCCTCGCTGGTAGTGTTCTACAAAATCCCGGTCGTGTCGGCCCGTACTTCTCGGTGGGGACATTATATACGTCTATAACGTTATATAACCTAACCTAACCTATCTATCCCCTCGCTGGGAATGTTTTGTAGAATCCCGTTCGTGTAGCCCCGTACGTCTCGGTGGGAACATTATATACGTCTAGAACGTTATATATCCTAACCCAAGGGAACCTGACATCTCGGATGTAGTATTTTCCAACATTCCTGGCGGGTCGGCCCCTACTTCTCGGTGGGCACATTATATACGTCTATATCGTAATATAACCTTACCTAACCCATCTAGACCGTCGCTGGTAATGTTTTACAAAATCCCGGTCGTGTCGACCCGTACTTCTCGGATGGGACATTATATACGTCTATAACGTTATATATCCTAACATAAGGGAACCTAACATCTCGGATGTAGTATTTTCCAACATTCCTGGCGGGTCGGCCCCTACTTCTCGGTGGGCACACTATATAAGTCTATATCGTAATATAACCTAACCTATCCCATCTAGACCCTCGCTGGTAGTGTTCTACAAAATCCCGGTCGTGTCGGCCCGTACTTCTCGGTGGGGACATTATATACGTCTATAACGTTATATATCCTAACCTAAGGAAACCTAACATCTCGGATGTAGTATTTTCCAACATTGCTGGCGGTTCGGCCCCTACTTCTCGGTGGGATCATTATATACGTCTATAACGTAATATAACCTAACCTAACACATCTAGCCCCTAGCTGGGAATGTTCTACAGAATCCCGGTCGTGTCGTCCCGTACGTCTCGGTGCGGACATTATATACGTCTATAACGTTATATATCCTAACCTAAGGCAACTTCACATCTCGGATGTAGAATTTTCCAACATTCCTGGCGGGTCGGCCCCTACTTCTCGGTGGGCACATTATATACGTCTATATCGTAATATAACCTAACCTAATCCATCTAGACCCTCGCTGGTAGTGTTTTACAAAATCCCGGTCGTGTTGGCACGTACTTCTCGGTGGGGACATTATATACGTCTATAACTTTATATATCCTAACCTAAGGGAACCTAACATCTCGGATGTAGAATTTCCCAACATTTCTGTCGGGTCGGCACCTACTTCTCGGTGGGAACATTATATACGTCTATAACGTAGTATAACCTAACCTAACCCACCTAGACCCTCGCTGGTAATGTTTCACAGAATCCCGTTCATGTCTTCCCGGACGTATCGGTGCGAACGTTATATACGTCTATAAATTTATATATCGTAACCTAAGGGAACCTAACATCTCGGATGTAGTATTTTCCAACATTCCTGGCGGTTCGGCCCGTACTTCTCGGTGGGATCATTATATACGTCTATAACGTAATATAACCTAACCTAACACATCTAGCCCCTAGCTGGGAATGTTCTACAGAATCCCGGTCGTGTCGTCCCGTACGTCTCGATGCGGACATTATATACGTCTATAACGTTATATATCCTAGCCTAAGGCAACTGCACATCTCGGATGTAGAATTTTCCAACATTTCTGGCTGGTCGGCCCCTACTTCTCGGTGGGAACATTATATACGTCTATAACGCAATATAACCTAACCTAACCCACCTAGACCCTCGCTGGTAATGTTTTACAAAATTCCGGTCGTGTCGGCCCGTACTTTGCCGTGGGGACACTATATACGTCTATAACGTTATATATCCTAACCTAAGGGAACCTAACATCTCGGATGTAGTATTTTCCAACATTCCTGGCGGGTCGGCCCCTACTTCTCGGTGGGCACATTATATAAGTCTATATCGTAATATAACCTAACCTAACACATCTAGACCCTCGCTGGTAGTGTTTTACAAAATCCCGGTCGTGTCGGCCCGTACTTCTCGGTGGGGACATTATATACGTCTATAACTTTATATATCCTAACCTAAGGGAACCTAACATCTCGGATGTAGAATTTTCCAACATTTCTGGCTGGTCGGCCCCTACTTCTCGGTGGGAACATTATATACGTCTATAACGCAATATAACCTAACCTAACCCACCTAGACCCTCGCTGGTAATGTTTTACAAAATTCCGGTCGTGTCGGCCCGTACTTTGCCGTGGGGACATTATATACGTCTATAACTTTATATGTCCTAACCTGAGGGAACCTAACATCTCGGATGTAGTATTTCCCAACATTCCTGGCGGGTCGGCCCCTACTTCTCGGTGGGCACATTATATACGTCTATATCGTAATATAACCTAACCTAATCCATCTAGACCCTCGCTGGTAGTGTTTTACAAAATCCCGGTCGTGTCGGCCCGTACTTCTCGGTGGGGACATTATATACGTCTATAACTTTATATATCCTAACCTAAGGGAACCTAACATCTCGGATGTAGAATTTCCCAACATTTCTGTCGGGTCGGCCCCTACTTCTCGGTGGGAACATTATATACGTCTATAACGTAATATAACCTAACCTAACCCACCTAGACCCTCGCTGGTAGTGTTTCACAGAATCCCGTTCATGTCTTCCCGGACGTATCGGTGCGAACATTATATACGTCTATAAATTTATATATCCTAACCTAAGGGAACCTAACATCTCGGATGTAGTATTTTCCAACATTCCTGGCGGGTCGGCCCCTACTTCTCGGTGGGCACATTATATAAGTCTATATCGTAATATAACCTAACCTAACCCATCTAGATCCTCGCTGGTAGTGTTTTACAAAATCCCGGTCGTGTCGGCCCGTACTTCTCGGTGGGGACATTATATACGTCTATAACTTTATATATCCTAACCTAAGGGAACCTAACATCTCGGATGTAGAATTTCCCAACATTTGTGTCGGGTCGGCACCTACTTCTCGGTGGGAACATTATATACGTCTATAACGTAATATAACCTAACCTAACCCACCTAGACCCTCGCTGGTAATGTTTCACAAAATTCCGGTCGTGTCGGCCCGTACTTTGCCGTGGGGACATTATATACGTCTATAACTTTATATGTCCTAACCTGAGGGAACCTAACATCTCGGATGTAGTATTTCCCAACGTTCCTGGCTGGTCGGCCCCTACTTCTCGGTAGGCACATTATATACGTCTATATCGTAATATAACCTAACCTAACCCATCTAGACCCTCGCTGGTAGTGTTTTACAAAATGCCGGTCGTGTCGGCCCGTACTTCTCGGTGGGGACATTATATACGTCTATAACATTATATATCCTAACCTAAGGGAACCTAACATCTCGGATGTAGAATTTCCCAACATTTCTGGCTGGTCGGCCCCTACTTCTCGGTGGGAACATTATATACGTCTATAACGCAATATAACCTAACCTAACCGACCTAGACCCTCGCTGGTAGTGTTTCACAGAATCCCGTTCATGTCTTCCCGGACGTATCTGTGCGAACATTATATACGTCTATAAATTTATATATCCTAACCTAAGGGAACCTAACATCTCGGATGTAGTATTTTCCAACATTCCTGGCGGGTCGGCCCCTACTTCTCGGTGGGCACATTATATACGTCTATATCGTAATATAACCTAACCTAATCCATCTAGAGCGTCGCTGGTAATGTTTTACAAAATCCCGGTAGTGTCGGCCCGTACTTTGCCGTGGGGACATTATATACGTCTATAACGTTATATATCCTAACCTAAGGGAACCTAACATCTCGGATGTAGTATTTTCCATCATTCCTGGCGGATCGGCCCCTACTTCTCGGTGGGCACACTATATAAGTCTATATCGTAATATAACCTAACCTAACCCATCTAGACCCTCGCTGGTAGTGTTTTACAAAATCCCGGTCGTGTCGGCCCGTACTTCTCGGTGGGGACATTATATACGTCTATAACGTTATATATCCTAACCTAAGGGAACCTAACATCTCGGATGTAGTATTTTCCAACATTCCTGGCGGGTCGGCCCCTACTTCTCGGTGGGCACACTATATACGTCTATATCGTAATATAACCTAACCTAACCCATCTAGACCCTCGCTGGTAGTGTTTTACAAAATCCCGGTCGTCTCGGCCCGTACTTCTCGGTGGGGACATTATATACGTCTATAACGTAATATAACCTAACCTAACACATCTAGCCCCTAGCTGGGAATGTTCTACAGAATCCCGGTCGTGTCGTCCCGTACGTCTCGGTGCGGACATTATATACGTCTATAACGTTATATATCCTAACCTAAGGCAACTTCACATCTCGGATGTAGAATTTTCCAACATTTCTGGCTGGTCGGCCCCTACTTCTCGGTGGGAACATTATATACGTCTATAACGCAATATAACCTAACCTATCCCACCTAGACCCTCGCTGGTAATGTTTTACAAAATTCCGGTCGTGTCGGCCCGTACTTTGCCGTGGGGACATTATATACGTCTATAACTTTATATGTCCTAACCTGAGGGAACCTAACATCTCGGATGTAGTATTTCCCAACATTCCTGGCGGGTCGGCCCCTACTTCTCGGTGGGCACATTATATAAGTCTATATCGTAATATAACCTAACCTAACCCATCTAGACCCTCGCTGGTAGTGTTTTACAAAATCCCGGTCGTGTCGGCCCGTACTTCTCGGTGGGGACATTATATACGTCTATAACTTTATATATCCTAACCTAAGGGAACCTAACATCTCGAATGTAGAATTTCCCAACATTTCTGTCGGGTCGGCCCCTACTTCTCGGTGGGAACATTATATACGTCTATAACGTAATATAACCTAACCTAACCCACCTAGACACTCGCTGGTAATGTTTCACAGAATTCCGTTCATGTCTTCCCGGACGTATCGGTGCGAACATTATATACGTCTATAAATTTATATATCCTAACCTAAGGGAACCTAACATCTCGGATGTAGTATTTTCCAACATTCCTGGCGGTTCGGCCCCTACTTCTCGGTGGGATCATTATATACGTCTATAACGTAATATAACCTAACCTAACACATCTAGCCCCTAGCTGGGAATGTTCTACAGAATCCCGGACGTGTCGTCCCGTACGTCTCGGTGCGGACATTATATACGTCTATAACGTTATATATCCTAACCTAAGGCAACTTCACATCTCGGATGTAGAATTTTCGAACATTTTTGGCTGGTCGGCCCCTACTTCTCGGTGGGAACATTATATACGTCTATAACGCAATATAACCAAACCTATCCCACCTAGACCCCCGCTGGTAATGTTTTACAAAATCCCGGTCGTGTCGGCCCGTACTTCTCGGTGGGGACATTATATACGTCTATAACGTTATATATCCTAACCTAAGGGAACCTAACATCTCGGATGTAGTATTTTCCAACATTCCTGGCGGGTCGGCCCCTACTTCTCGGTGGGCACATTATATACGTCTATATCGTAATATAACCTAACCTAACCCATCTAGAACCTCGCTGGTAATGTATTACAAAATCCCTATCGTGTCTGCCCGTACTTCTCGGTGGGGACATTATATACGTCTATAACGTTATATATCCTAACCTAAGGAAACCTAACATCTCGGATGTAGTATTTTCCAACATTCCTGGCGGTTCGGCCCGTACTTCTCGGTGGGATCATTATATACGTCTATAACGTAATATAACCTAACCTAACACATCTAGCCCCTAGCTGGGAATGTTCTACAGAATCCCGGTCGTGTCGTCCCGTACGTCTCGGTGCGGACATTATATACGTCTATAACGTTATATATCCTAACCTAAGGCAACTTCACATCTCGGATGTAGAATTTTCCAACATTTCTGGCTGGTCGGCCCCTACTTCTCGGTGGGAACATTATATACGTCTATAACGCAATATAACCTAACCTAACCCACCTAGACCCTCGCTGGTAATGTTTTACAAAATTCCGGTCGTGTCGGCCCGTACTTTGCCGTGGGGACATTATATACGTCTATAACTTTATATGTCCTAACCTGAGGGAACCTAACATCTCGGATGTAGTATTTCCCAACATTCCTGGCGGGTCGGCCCCTACTTCTCGGTGGGCACATTATATACGTCTATATCGTAATATAACCTAACCTAATCCATCTAGACCGTCGCTGGAAATGTTTTACAAAATCCCGGTCGCGTCGCCCCGTACTTTGCCGTGGGGACACTATATACGTCTATAACGTTATATATCCTAACCTAAGGGAACCTAACATCTCGGATGTAGTATTTTCCAACATTCCTGGCGGGTCGGCCCCTACTTCTCGGTGGGCACATTATATAAGTCTATATCGTAATATAACCTAACCTAACCCATCTAGACCCTCGCTGGTAGTGTTTTACAAAATCCCGGTCGTGTCGGCCCGTACTTCTCGGTGGGGACATTATATACGTCTATAACTTTATATATCCTAACCTAAGGGAACCTAACATCTCGGATGTAGAATTTTCCAACATTTCTGGCTGGTCGGCCCCTACTTCTCGGTGGGAACATTATATACGTCTATAACGCAATATAACCTAACCTAACCCACCTAGACCCTCGCTGGTAATGTTTTACAAAATTCCGGTCGTGTCGGCCCGTACTTTGCCGTGGGGACATTATATACGTCTATAACTTTATATGTCCTAACCTGAGGGAACCTAACATCTCGGATGTAGTATTTCCCAACATTCCTGGCGGGTCGGCCCCTACTTCTCGGTGGGCACATTATATACGTCTATATCGTAATATAACCTAACCTAATCCATCTAGACCCTCGCTGGTAGTGTTTTACAAAATCCCGGTCGTGTCGGCGCGTACTTCTCGGTGGGGACATTATATACGTCTATAACTTTATATATCCTAACCTAAGGGAACCTAACATCTCGGATGTAGAATTTCCCAACATTTCTGTCGGGTCGGCCCCTACTTCTCGGTGGGAGCATTATATACGTCTATAACGTAATATAACCTAACCTAACCCACCTAGACCCTCGCTGGTAGTGTTTCACAGAATCCCGTTCATGTCTTCCCGGACGTATCGGTGCGAACATTATATACGTCTATAAATTTATATATCCTAACCTAAGGGAACCTAACATCTCGGATGTAGTATTTTCCAACATTCCTGGCGGGTCGGCCCCTACTTCTCGGTGGGCACATTATATAAGTCTATATCGTAATATAACCTAACCTAACCCATCTAGATCCTCGCTGGTAGTGTTTTACAAAATCCCGGTCGTGTCGGCCCGTACTTCTCGGTGGGGACATTATATACGTCTATAACTTTATATATCCTAACCTAAGGGAACCTAACATCTCGGATGTAGAATTTCCCAACATTTCTGTCGGGTCGGCACCTACTTCTCGGTGGGAACATTATATACGTCTATAACGTAATATAACCTAACCTAACCCACCTAGACCCTCGCTGGTAATGTTTCACAAAATTCCGGTCGTGTCGGCCCGTACTTTGCCGTGGGGACATTATATTCGTCTATAACTTTATATGTCCTAACCTGAGGGAACCTAACATCTCGGATGTAGTATTTCCCAACGTTCCTGGCTGGTCGGCCCCTACTTCTCGGTGGGCACATTATATACGTCTATATCGTAATATAACCTAACCTAACCCATCTAGACCCTCGCTGGTAGTGTTTTACAAAATGCCGGTCGTGTCGGCCCGTACTTCTCGGTGGGGACATTATATACGTCTATAACATTATATATCCTAACCTAAGGGAACCTAACATCTCGGATGTAGAATTTCCCAACATTTCTGGCTGGTCGGCCCCTACTTCTCGGTGGGAACATTATATACGTCTATAACGCAATATAACCTAACCTAACCCACCTAGACCCTCGCTGGTAGTGTTTCACAGAATCCCGTTCATGTCTTCCCGGACGTATCTGTGCGAACATTATATACGTCTATAAATTTATATATCCTAACCTAAGGGAACCTAACATCTCGGATGTAGTATTTTCCAACATTCCTGGCGGGTCGGCCCCTACTTCTCGGTGGGCACATTATATACGTCTATATCGTAATATAACCTAACCTAATCCATCTAGAGCGTCGCTGGTAATGTTTTACAAAATCCCGGTAGTGTCGGCCCGTACTTTGCCGTGGGGACATTATATACGTCTATAACGTTATATATCCTAACCTAAGCGAACCTAACATCTCGGATGTAGTATTTTCCATCATTCCTGGCGGATCGGCCCCTACTTCTCGGTGGGCACACTATATAAGTCTATATCGTAATATAACCTAACCTAACCCATCTAGACCCTCGCTGGTAGTGTTTTACAAAATCCCGGTCGTGTCGGCCCGTACTTCTCGGTGGGGACATTATATACGTCTATAACGTTATATATCCTAACCTAAGGGAACCTAACATCTCGGATGTAGTATTTTCGAATATTCCTGGCGGGTCGGCCCCTACTTCTCGGTGGGCACACTATATACGTCTATATCGTAATACAACCTAACCTAACCCATCTAGACCCTCGCTGGTAGTGTTTTACAAAATCCCGGTCGTCTCGGCCCGTACTTCTCGGTGGGGACATTATATACGTCTATAACGTAATATAACCTAACCTAACACATCTAGCCCCTAGCTGGGAATGTTCTACAGAATCCCGGTCGTGTCGTCCCGTACGTCTCGGTGCGGACATTATATACGTCTATAACGTTATATATCCTAACCTAAGGCAACTTCACATCTCGGATGTAGAATTTTCCAACATTTCTGGCTGGTCGGCCCCTACTTCTCGGTGGGAAAACATTATATACGTCTATAACGCAATATAACCTAACCTATCCCACCTAGACCCTCGCTGGTAATGTTTTACAAAATTCCGGTCGTGTCGGCCCGTACTTTGCCGTGGGGACATTATATACGTCTATAACTTTATATGTCCTAACCTGAGGGAACCTAACATCTCGGATGTAGTATTTCCCAACATTCCTGGCGGGTCGGCCCCTACTTCTCGGTGGGCACATTATATAAGTCTATATCGTAATATAACCTAACCTAACCCATCTAGACCCTCGCTGGTAGTGTTTTACAAAATCCCGGTCGTGTCGGCCCGTACTTCTCGGTGGGGACATTATATACGTCTATAACTTTATATATCCTAACCTAAGGGAACCTAACATCTCGAATGTAGAATTTCCCAACATTTCTGTCGGGTCGGCCCCTACTTCTCGGTGGGAACATTATATACGTCTATAACGTAATATAACCTAACCTAACCCACCTAGACACTCGCTGGTAATGTTTCACAGAATTCCGTTCATGTCTTCCCGGACGTATCGGTGCGAACATTATATACGTCTATAAATTTATATATCCTAACCTAAGGGAACCTAACATCTCGGATGTAGTATTTTCCAACATTCCTGGCGGTTCGGCCCCTACTTCTCGGTGGGATCATTATATACGTCTATAACGTAATATAACCTAACCTAACACATCTAGCCCCTAGCTGGGAATGTTCTACAGAATCCCGGACGTGTCGTCCCGTACGTCTCGGTGCGGACATTATATACGTCTATAACGTTATATATCCTAACCTAAGGCAACTTCACATCTCGGATGTAGAATTTTCGAACATTTTTGGCTGGTCGGCCCCTACTTCTCGGTGGGAACATTATATACGTCTATAACGCAATATAACCAAACCTATCCCACCTAGACCCCCGCTGGTAATGTTTTACAAAATCCCGGTCGTGTCGGCCCGTACTTCTCGGTGGGGACATTATATACGTCCATAACGTTATATATCCTAACCTAAGGGAACCTAACATCTCGGATGTAGTATTTTCCAACATTCCTGGCGGGTCGGCCCCTACTTCTCGGTGGGCACATTATATACGTCTATATCGTAGTATAACCCAACCTAACCCATCTAGACCCTCGCTGGTAATGTTTTACAAAATCCCGTTCATGTCTTCCCGTACGTCTCGGTGCGTACATTATATACGTCTATAAATTTATATATCCTAACCTAAGGGAACCTAACATCTCGGATGTAGTATTTTCCAACATTCCTGGCGGGTCGGCCCCTACTTCTCGGTGGGCACATTATACACGTCTATATAGTAGTATAACCTAACCTAACCCATCTAGACCCTCGCTGGGAATGTTTTAGAGAATCCCGTTCGTGTCGTCCCGTACGTCTCGGTGCGGATATTATATACGTCTATAACGATATATCCTAACCTAAGGCAACTTAACATCTCGGATGTAGTATTTTCCAACATTCCTGGCGGGTCGGCCCCTACTTCTCGGTGGGCACATTATATACGTCTATATCGTAATATGACCTAACCTAACCCATCTAGACCCTCGCTGGTAATGTTTTACAATATCCCGGTCGTGTCTACCCGTACATCTCGGTGGGGACATTATATACGTCTATAACGTTCTATATCCTAACCTAAGGGAACCTAACATCTCGGATGTAGTATTTTCCAACATTCCTGGCGGGCCGGCCCCTACTTCTCGGTGGGCACATTATATACGTCTATATCGTAATATAACCTAACCTAACCCATCTAGACACTCGCCGGTAATGTTTTACAAAATCCCGGTCGTGTCGGCCCGTACTTCTCGGTGGGGAAATTATTTACGTCTTTAACGTTATATATCCTAACCTAAGGGAACCTAACTTCTCGGATGTAGTATTTTCCAACATTCCTGGCGGGTCGGCCCCTACTTCTCGGTGGGCACACTATATTAGTCCATATCGTAATATAACCTAACCTAACCCATGTAGACCCTCGCTGGTAATGTTTTACAAAGTTCCGGTCGTGTCGGCCCGTACTTTGCCGTGGGGACATTATATACGTCTATAACGTTATATATCCTAACCTAAGGGAGCCTAACAGCTCGGATGTAGTATTTTCCAACATTCCTGGCGGGTTGGCCCCTACTTCTCGGTGGGCACATTATATTAGTACATATCGTAATATAACCTAACCTAACCCATGTAGACCCTCGCTGGTAATGTTTTACAAAGTTCCGGTCGTGTCGGGGCGTACTTTGCCGTGGGGACATTATATACGTCTTTAAAGTTATATATCCTAACCTAAGGGAACCTAACATCTCGGATGTAGTATTTTCCAACATTCCTGGCGGGTCGGCCCCTACTTCTCGGTGGGCACATTATATACGTCTATATCGTAGTATAACCTAACCTAACCCATCTAGACCCTCGCTGGGAATGTTTTACACAATCCCGTTCGTGTCGTCCCGTACGTCTCGGTGCGGATATTATATACGTCTATAACGATATATCCTAACCTAAGGCAACTTAACATCTCGGATGTAGTATTTTCCAACATTCCTGGCTGGTCGGCCCCTACTTTCCGGTGGGCGCATAATATACGTCTATATCGTAATATAACCTAACCTAACCCACCTAGACCCTCGCTGGTAATGTGTTACAAAATCCCAGTCGTGTCGGCCCGTACTTCTCGGTGGGCACATTATATACGTCCATATCGTAATATAACCTAACCTAACCCACCTAGACCCTCGCTGGTAGTGTTTTACAAAATCCCGGTCGTCTCGGCCCGTACTTCTCGGTGGGGACATTATATACGTCTATAACGTAATATAACCTAACCTAACACATCTAGCCCCTAGCTGGGAATGCTCTACAGAATCCCGGTCGTGTCGTCCCGTACGTCTCGGTGCGGACATTATATACGTCTATAACGTTATATATCCTAACCTAAGGCAACTTCACATCTCGGATGTAGAATTTTCCAACATTTCTGGCTGGTCGGCCCCTACTTCTTGGTGGGAACATTATATACGTCTATGACGCAATATAACCTAACCTATCCCACCTAGACCCTCGCTGGTAATGTTTTACAAAATTCCGGTCGTGTCGGCCCGTACTTTGCCGTGGGGACATTATATACGTCTATAACTTTATATGTCCTAACCTGAGGGAACCTAACATCTCGGATGTAGTATTTTCCAACATTCCTGGCGGGCCCGCCCCTACTTCTCGGTGGGCACATTATATACGTCTATATCGTAATATAACCTAACCTAACCCATCTAGACACTCGCCGGTAATGTTTTACAAAATCCCGGTCGTGTCGGCCCGTACTTCTCGGTGGGGAAATTATATACGTCTATAACGTTATATATCCTAACCTAAGGGAACCTAACATCTCGGATGTAGTATTTTCCACCATTCCTGGCGGGTCGGCCTCTACTTCTAGGTGGGCACATTATATACGTCCATATCGCAATATAACCTAACCTAATCCATCTAGACCGTCGCTGGAAATGTTTTACAAAATCCCGGTCGTGTCGGCCCGTACTTTGCCGTGGGGACATTATATAAGTCTATAACGTTACATATCCTAACCTAAGGGAACCTAAAATCTCGGATGTAGTATTTTCCACCATTGCTGGCGGGTCGGCCCCTACTTCTAGGTGGGCACATTATATACGTCCATATCGCAATATAACCTAACCTAATCCATCTAGACCGTCGCTGGAAATGTTTTACAAAATCCCGGTCGTGTCGGCCCGTACTTTGCCGTGGGGAAATTATATACGTCTTTAACGTTATATATCCTAACCTAAGGGAACCTAACATCTCGGATGTAGTATTTTCCAACATTCCTGGCGGGTCGGCCCCTACTTCTCGGTGGGCACATTATATACGTCTATATCGTAGTATAACCTAACCTAACCCATCTAGACCCTCGCTGGGAATGTTTTACACAATCCCGTTCGTGTCGGCCCGTACTTTTCCGTGGGGAAATTATATACGTCTTTAACGTTATATATCCTAACCTAAGGGAACCTAACTTCTCGGATGTAGTATTTTCCAACATTCCTGGCGGGTCGGCCCCTACTTCTCGGTGGGCACATTATGTACGTCCATATCGTAATATAACCTAACCTAACCCATGTAGACCATCGCTGGTAATGTTTTACAAAGTTCCGGTCGTGTCGGCCCGTACTTTGCCGTGGGGACATTATATACGTCTATAACGTTATGTATCCTAACCTAAGGGAACCTAACATCTCGGATGTACTATTTTCCAACATTCCTGGCGGGTCGGCCCCTACTTCTCGGTGGGCACATTATATACGTCTATATCGTAATATAACCTAACCTAACCCATCTAGACCCTCGCTGGTAATGTTTTACAAAATCCCGGTCGTGTCGGCCCGTACTTCTCAATGGGGACATTATATACGTCTATAACGTTATATATCCTAACCTAAGGGAACCTAACATCTCGGATGTAGTATTTTCCACCATTCCTGGCGTGTCGGCCCCTACTTCTAGGTGGGCACATTATATACGTCCATATCGCAATCTAAACTAACCTAACCCATCTAGACCCTCGCTGCTAATGTTTTACAAAATTCCGGTCGTGTGTGCCCGCACTTTGCCGTGGGGACATTATATAAGTCTATAACGTTACATATCCTAACCTAAGGGAACCTAACATCTCGGATGTAGTATTTTCCAACATTCCTGGCGGGTCGGCCCCTACTTCTCGGTGGGCACATTATATACGTCCATATCGTAATATAACCTAACCTAACACATGTAGACCCTCGCTGGTAATGTTTTACAAAATCCCGGTCGTGTCGGCCCGTACATCTCGGTGAGGACATTATATACGTCTATAACGTTATATATCTTAACCTAAGGGAACCTAACATCTCGGATGTAGTATTTTCCAACATTCCTGGCGGGTCGGCCCCTACTTCTCGGTGGGCACATTATATACGTCCATATCGCAATATAAACTAACCTAACCCATCTAGACCCTCGCTGGTAATGTTTTACAAAATTCCGGGCGTGTCGGCCCGTACTTTGCCGTGGGGACATGATATAAGTCTATAACGTTATATATCCTAACCTAAGGGAACCTAACTTCTCGGATGTAGTATTTTCCAACATTCCTGGCGGGTCGGCCCCTACTTCTCGGTGGGCACATTATATTAGTACATATCGTAATATAACCTAACCTAACCCATGTAGACCCTCGCTGGTAATGTTTTACAAAGTTCCGGTCGTGTCGGCCCGTACTTCTCGGTGGGGAAATTATATACGTCTTTAACGTTATATATCCTAACCTAAGGGAACCTAACTTCTCGGATGTAGTATTTTCCAACATTCCTGGCTGGTCGGCGCCTACTTCCCGGTGGGCGCATTATATACGTCTATATCGTAATATAACCTAACCCAACCCATCTAGACCCTCGCCGGTAATGTTTTACAAAATCCCGGTCGTGTCGGCCCGTTCTTCTCGGTGCGGAAATTATATACGTCTATAACGTTATGTATCCTAACCTGAGGGAACCTAACATCTCGGATGTAGTATTTTCCAACATTCCTGGCTGGTCGGCCCCTACTTCCCGGTGGGCGCATTATATACGTCTATATCGTAATATAACCTAACCTAACCCATCTAGACCCTCGCCGGTAATGTTTTACAAAATCCCGGTCGTGTCGGCCCGTTGTTTTCCGTGGGGACATTATATTCGTCTATAACTTTATATATCCTAACCTGAGGGAACCTAACATCTCGGATGTCGTATTTCACAACATTCCTTTCGGGTCGGCGCCAATTCTCGGTGGGATCATTATATACGTCTATATCGTAATATAACCTAACCTAACCCATCTAGACCCTCGCTGGTAATGTTTTACAAAATGCCGGTCGTGTCGGCCCGTACTTCTCGGTGGGCACATTATATACGTCCATATCGTAATGTAACCTACCCTAACCCATCTAGACACTCGCTGGTAATGTTTTACAAAATCCCGGTCGTGTCGGCCCGTTCTTTGGCGTGCGGACATTATATACGTCTATAACGTTATATATCCTAACCTAAGGGAACCTAACATCTCGGATGTAGTATTTTCCAACATTCCTGGCGGGTCGGCCCGTACTTCTCGGTGGGCACATTATATACGTCCATATCGTAATGTAACCTAACCTAACCCATCTAGACACTCGCTGGTAATGTTTTACAAAATCCCGGTCGTGTCGGCCCGTACTTCTCGATGGGGACATTATATACGTCTATAACGTTATATATCCTAACCTAAGGGAACCTAACATCTCGGATGTAGTATTTTCCACCATTCCTGTTGGGTCGGCCCCTACTTCTCGGTGGGCACATTATATACGTCCATATCGCAATATAAACTAACCTAACCCATCTAGACCCTCGCTGTTAATGTTTTACAAAATTCCGGTCGTGTGTGCCCGTACTTTGCCGTGGGGACATTATATAAGTCTATAACGTTACATATCCTAACCTAAGGGAACCTAACATCTCGGATGTAGTATTTTCCAACATTCCTGGCGGGTCGGCCCCTACTTCTCGGTGGGCACATTATATACGTCTATATCGTAATATAACCTAACCTAACCCATCTAGACCCTCGCCGGTAATGTTTTACAAAATCCCGGTCGTGTCGGGCCGTACTTCTCGGTGGGGAAATTATATACGTCTTTAACGTTATATATCCTAACCTAAGGGAACCTAAATTCTCGGATGTAGTATTTTCCAACATTCCTGGCGGGCCGGCCCCTACTTCTCGGTGGGCACATTATATACGTCTATATCGTAATATAACCTAACCTAACCCATCTAGACCCTCGCCGGTAATGTTTTACAAAATCCCGGTCGTATCGGCCCGTACTTTTCCGTGGGGACATTATATACGTCTATAACTTTATATATCCTAACCTGAGGGAACCTAACATCTCGGATGTCGTATTTCACAACATTCCTTTCGGGTCGGCGCCAATTCTCGGTGGGATCATTATATACGTCTATATCGTAATATAACCTAACCTAACCCATCTAGACCCTCGCTGGTAATGTTTTACAAAATCCCGGTCGTGTCTGCCCGTACTTCTCTGTGGGGACATTATATACGTCCATAACGTTATATATCCTAACCTAAGGGAACCTAACATCTCGGATGTAGTATT
Organism: Xylocopa violacea; assembly: GCA_963969225.1. Classification (NCBI taxonomy): domain Eukaryota; kingdom Metazoa; phylum Arthropoda; class Insecta; order Hymenoptera; family Apidae; genus Xylocopa; species Xylocopa violacea. Next base: position 7,177,658 of record CAXAJV010000011.1, on the reverse strand, counting down.
TCAAAACATCGCTGGCGGTTCGGCGCCAATTCTCGGTGGGAACATTATATACGTCTGTAACTTTTTATATCCTAACCTGAGGGAACCTAACATCTCGGATGTAGTATTTTCCAACATTCCTGTTGGGTCGGCCCCTACTTCTCGGTGGGCACATTATATACGTCTATATCGTAATATAACCTAACCTAACCCATCTAGACCCTCGCTGGTAATGTTTTACAAAATCCCGGTCGTGTCGGCCCGTACTTTTCCGTGGGGACATTATATACGTCTATAACGTTATATATCCTAACAAAAGGCAACTTAACATCTCGGATGTAGTATTTTCCAACATTCCCGGCGGGTCGGCCCCTACTTCTCGGTGGGCACATTATATACGTCTATATCGTAGTATAACCCAACCTAACCCATCTAGACCCTCGCTGGTAATGTTTTACAAAATCCCGTTCATGTCTTCCCGTACGTCTCGGTGCGTACATTATATACGTCTATAAATTTATATATCCTAACCTAAGGGAACCTAACATCTCGGATGTAGTATTTTCCAACATTCCTGGCGGGTCGGCCCCTACTTCTCGGTGGGCACATTATATACGTCTATATCGTAATATAACCTAACCTAACCCATCTAGACCCTCGCCGGTAATGTTTTACAAAATCCCGGTCGTGTCGGCCCGTACTTCTCGGTGGGGAAATTATATACGTCTTTAACGTTATATATCCTAACCTAAGGGAACCTAACTTCTCGGATGTAGTATTTTCCAACATTCCTGGCGGGTCGGCCCCTACTTCTCGGTGGGCACATTATGTACGTCCATATCGTAATATAACCTAACCTAACCCATGTAGACCCTCGCTGGTAATGTTTTACAAAGTTCCGGTCGTGTCGGCCCGTACTTTGCCGTGGGGACATTATATACGTCTATAACGTTATGTATCCTAACCTAAGGGAACCTAACATCTCGGATGTAGTATTTTCCAACATTCCTGGCGGGTCGGCCCCTACTTCTCGGTGGGCACATTATATACGTCTATATCGTAATATAACCTAACCTAACCCATCTAGACCCTCGCTGGTAATGTTTTACAAAATCCCGGTCGTGTCGGCCCGTACTTCTCAATGGCGACATTATATAAGTCTATAACGTTACATATCCTAACCTAAGGGAACCTAACATCTCGGATGTAGTATTTTCCAACATTCCTGGCGGGTCGGCCCCTACTTCTCGGTGGGCACATTATATACGTCCATATCGTAATATAACCTAACCTAACCCATGTAGACCCTCGCTGGTAATGTTTTACAAAATCCCGGTCGTGTCGGCCCGTACATCTCGGTGAGGACATTATATACGTCTATAACGTTATATATCTTAACCTAAGGGAACCTAACATCTCGGATGTAGTATTTTCCAACATTCCTGGCGGGTCGGCCCCTACTTCTCGGTGGGCACATTATATACGTCCATATCGCAATATAAACTAACCTAACCCATCTAGACCCTCGCTGGTAATGTTTTACAAAATTCCGGGCGTGTCGGCCCGTACTTTGCCGTGGGGACATGATATAAGTCTATAACGTTATATATCCTAACCTAAGGGAACCTAACTTCTCGGATGTAGTATTTTCCAACATTCCTGGCGGGTCGGCCCCTACTTCTCGGTGGGCACATTATATTAGTACATATCGTAATATAACCTAACCTAACCCATGTAGACCCTCGCTGGTAATGTTTTACAAAGTTCCGGTCGTGTCGGCCCGTACTTCTCGGTGGGGAAATTATATACGTCATTAACGTTATATATCCTAACCTAAGGGAACCTAACTTCTCGGATGTAGTATTTTCCAACATTCCTGGCTGGTCGGCGCCTACTTACCGGTGGGCGCATTATATACGTCTATATCGTAATATAACCTAACCCAACCCATCTAGACCCTCGCCGGTAATGTTTTACAAAATCCCGGTCGTGTCGGCCCGTTCTTCTCGGTGGGGAAATTATATACGTCTATAACGTTATATATCCTAACCTGAGGGAACCTAACATCTCGGATGTAGTATTTTCCAACATTCCTGGCTGGTCGGCCCCTACTTCCCGGTGGGCGCATTATATACGTCTATATCGTAATATAACCTAACCTAACCCATCTAGACCCTCGCCGGTAATGTTTTACAAAATCCCGGTCGTGTCGGCCCGTTGTTTTCCGTGGGGACATTATATACGTCTATAACTTTATATATCCTAACCTGAGGGAACCTAACATCTCGGATGTCGTATTTTACAACATTCCTTTCGGGTCGGCGCCAATTCTCGGTGGGATCATTATATACGTCTATATCGTAATATAACCTAACCTAACCCATCTAGACCCTCGCTGGTAATGTTTTACAAAATGCCGGTCGTGTCGGCCCGTACTTCTCGGTGGGCACATTATATACGTCCATATCGTAATGTAACCTAACCTAACCCATCTAGACACTCGCTGGTAATGTTTTACAAAATCCCGGTCGTGTCGGCCCGTTCTTTGGCGTGCGGACATTATATACGTCTATAACGTTATATATCCTAACCTAAGGGAACCTAACATCTCGGATGTAGTATTTTCCAACATTCCTGGGGGGTCGGCCCGTACTTCTCGGTGGGCACATTATATACGTCCATATCGTAATGTAACCTAACCTAACCCATCTAGACACTCGCTGGTAATGTTTTACAAAATCCCGGTCGTGTCGGCCCGTACTTCTCGATGGGGACATTATATACGTCTATAACGTTATATATCCTAACCTAAGGGAACCTAACATCTCGGATGTAGTATTTTCCACCATTCCTGGCGGGTAGGCCCCTACTTCTAGGTGGGCACATTATATACGTCCATATCGCAATATAAACTAACCTAACCCATCTAGACCCTCGCTGGTAATGTTTTACAAAATTCCGGGCGTGTCGGCCCGTACTTTGCCGTGGGGACATGATATAAGTCTATAACGTTATATATCCTAACCTAAGGGAGCCTAACATCTCGGATGTAGTATTTTCCAACATTCCTGGCGGGTTGGCCCCTACATCTCGGTGGGCACATTATATACGTCTATATCGTAATATAACCTAACCTAACCCATCTAGACCCTCGCTGGTAATTTTTTACAAAATCCCGGTCGTGTCGGCCCGTACTTTTCCGTGGGGACGTCATATACGTCTATAACTTTATAGTATCCTAACCTGAGGGAACCTAACATCTCGGATATAGTATTTTCCAACATTCCTGGCGGGTCGGCCCCTACTTCTAGGTGGGCACATTATATACGTCCATATCGCAATATAAACTAACCTAACCCATCTAGACCCTCGCTGTTAATGTTTTACAAAATTCCGGTCGTGTGTGCCCGTACTTTGCCGTGGGGACATTATATAAGTCTATAAGGTTACATATCCTAACCTAAGGGAACCTAACATCTCGGATGTAGTATTTTCCAACATTCCTGGCGGGTCGGCCCCTACTTCTCGGTGGGCACATTATATACGTCTATATTGTAATATAACCTAACCTAACCCATCTAGACCCTCGCCGGTAATGTTTTACAAAATCCCGGTCGTGTCGGCCCGTACTTCTCGGTGGGGAAATTATATACGTCTTTAACGTTATATATCCTAACCTAAGGGAACCTAACTTCTCGGATGTAGTATTTTCCAACATTCCTGGCGGGTCGGCCCCTACTTCTCGGTGGGCACATTATATTAGTCCATATCGTAATATAACCTAACCTATCCCATCTAGACCCTCGCTGGTAATGTTTTACAAAATCCCGGTCGTGTCTGCCCGTACTTTTCCGTGGGGATATTATGTACGTCTATAACTTTATATATCCTAACCTGAGGGAACCTAACATCTCGGATGTAGTATTTTCCAACATTCCTGGCTGGTCGGCCCCTACTTCCCGGTGGGCGCATTATATACGTCTATATCGTAATATAACCTAACCTAACCCATCTAGACCCTCGCTGGTAATGTTTTACAAAATTCCGGTCGTGTCGGCCCGTACTTTGCCGTGGGGTCATTATCTACGTCTATAACGTTATATATCCTAACCTAAGGGAACCTAACACCTCGGATGTAGTATTTTCCAACATTCCTGGCGGGTCGGCCCCTACTTCTCGGTGGGCACATTATATACGTCTATAACGTAATATAACCTAACCTAACCCACCTAGACCATCGCTGGTAATGTTTCACAGAATCCCGTTCGTGTCGTCCCGTACGTCTCGGTGCGGATATTATATACGTCTATAACGATATATCCTAACCTAAGGCAACTTAACATCTCGGATGTAGTATTTTCCAACATTCCTGGCGGGTCGGCCCCTACTTCTCGGTGGGCACATTATATACGTCTATATCGTAATATGACCTCACCTAACCCATCTAGACCCTCGCTGGTAATGTTTTACAATATCCCGGTCGTGTCTACCCGTACATCTCGGTGGGGATATTATATACGTCTATAACGTTATATATCCTAACCTAAGGGAACCTAACATCTCGGATGTAGTATTTTCCAACATTCCTGGCGGGCCGGCCCCTACTTCTCGGTGGGCACATTATATACGTCTATATCGTAATATAACTTAACCTAACCCATCTAGACCCCCGCCGGTAATGTTTTACAAAATCCCGGTCGTGTCGGCCCGTACTTCTCGGTGGGGAAATTATATACGTCTTTAACGTTATATATCCTAACCTAAGGTAACCTAACTTCTCGGATGTAGTATTTTCCAACATTCCTGGCGGGTCGGCCCCTACTTCTCGGTGGGCACATTATATACGTCCATATCGTAATGTAACCTAACCTAACCCATCTAGACACTCGCTGGTAATGTTTTGCAAAATCCCGGTCGTGTCGGCCCGTTCTCTGGCGTGGGGACATGATATAAGTCTATAACGTTATATATCCTAACCTAAGGGAGCCTAACATCTCGGATGCTGTATTTTCCAACATTCCTGGCGGGTTGGCCCCTACTTCTCGGTGGGCACATTATATAAGTCTATATCGTAATATAACCTAACCTAACCCATCTAGACCCTCGCTGGTAATGTTTTACAAAATCCCGGTCGTGTCGGCCCGTACTTTTCCGTGGGGACATTATATACGTCTATAACTTTATATATCCTAACCTGAGGGAACCTAGCATCTCGGATGTCGTATTTCACAACATTCCTTTCGGGTCGGCGCCAATTCTCGGTGGGATCACTATATACGTCTATATCGTAATATAACCTAACCTAACCCATCTAGACCCTCGCTGGTAATATTTACAAAATGCCGGTCGTGTCGGCCCGTACTTCTCGGTGGGCACATTATATACGTCCATATCGTAATGTAACCTAACCTAACCCATCTAGACACTCGCTGGTAATGTTTTACAAAATCCCGGTCGTGTCGGCCCGTTCTTTGGCGTGGGGACATTATATACGTCTATAACGTTATATATCCTAACCTGAGGGAACCTAACATCTCGGATGTAGTATTTTCCAACATTCCTGGCGGGTCGGCCCCTACTTCTCGGTGGGCACATTATATACGTCCATATTGTAATATAACCTAACCTAACCCATCTAGACCCTCGCTGGTAATGTTTTACAAAATTCCGGTCGTGTCGGCCCGTACTTTGCCGTGGGGACATTATCTACGTCTATAACGTTATATATCCTAACCTAAGGGAACCTAACACCTCGGATGTAGTATTTTCCAACATTCCTGGCGGGTCGGCCCCTACTTCTTGGTGGGCACATTATATACGTCTATAACGTAATATAACCTAACCTAACCCACCTAGACCATCTCTGGTAATGTTTCACAGAATCCCGTTCGTGTCGTCCCGTACGTCTCGGTGCGGATATTATATACGTCTATAACGATATATCCTAACCTAAGGCAACTTAACATCTCGGATGTAGTATTTTCCAACATTCCTGGCGGGTCGGCCCCTACTTCTCGGTGGGCACATTATATACGTCTATATCGTAATATGACCTAACCTAACCCATCTAGACCCTCGCTGGTAATGTTTTACAATATCCCGGTCGTGTCTACCCGTACATCTCGGTGGGGATATTATATACGTCTATAACGTTATATATCCTAACCTAAGGGAACCTAACATCTCGGATGTAGTATTTTCCAACATTCCTGGCGGGCCGGCCCCTACTTCTCGGTGGGCACATTATATACGTCTATATCGTAATATAACTTAACCTAACCCATCTAGACCCCCGCCGGTAATGTTTTACAAAATCCCGGTCGTGTCGGCCCGTACTTCTCGGTGGGGAAATTATATACGTCTTTAACGTTATATATCCTAACCTAAGGTAACCTAACTTCTCGGATGTAGTATTTTCCAACATTCCTGGCGGGTCGGCCCCTACTTCTCGGTGGGCACATTATATACGTCCATATCGTAATGTAACCTAACCTAACCCATCTAGACACTCGCTGGTAATGTTTTGCAAAATCCCGGTCGTGTCGGCCCGTTCTCTGGCGTGGGGACATGATATAAGTCTATAACGTTATATATCCTAACCTAAGGGAGCCTAACATCTCGGATGCTGTATTTTCCAACATTCCTGGCGGGTTGGCCCCTACTTCTCGGTGGGCACATTATATAAGTCTATATCGTAATATAACCTAACCTAACCCATCTAGACCCTCGCTGGTAATGTTTTACAAAATCCCGGTCGTGTCGGCCCGTACTTTTCCGTGGGGACATTATATACGTCTATAACTTTATATATCCTAACCTGAGGGAACCTAGCATCTCGGATGTCGTATTTCACAACATTCCTTTCGGGTCGGCGCCAATTCTCGGTGGGATCACTATATACGTCTATATCGTAATATAACCTAACCTAACCCATCTAGACCCTCGCTGGTAATATTTACAAAATGCCGGTCGTGTCGGCCCGTACTTCTCGGTGGGCACATTATATACGTCCATATCGTAATGTAACCTAACCTAACCCATCTAGACACTCGCTGGTAATGTTTTACAAAATCCCGGTCGTGTCGGCCCGTTCTTTGGCGTGGGGACATTATATACGTCTATAACGTTATATATCCTAACCTGAGGGAACCTAACATCTCGGATGTAGTATTTTCCAACATTCCTGGCGGGTCGGCCCCTACTTCTCGGTGGGCACATTATATACGTCCATATTGTAATATAACCTAACCTAACCCATCTAGACCCTCGCTGGTAATGTTTTACAAAATTCCGGTCGTGTCGGCCCGTACTTTGCCGTGGGGACATTATCTACGTCTATAACGTTATATATCCTAACCTAAGGGAACCTAACACCTCGGATGTAGTATTTTCCAACATTCCTGGCGGGTCGGCCCCTACTTCTTGGTGGGCACATTATATACGTCTATAACGTAATATAACCTAACCTAACCCACCTAGACCATCTCTGGTAATGTTTCACAGAATCCCGTTCGTGTCGTCCCGTACGTCTCGGTGCGGATATTATATACGTCTATAACGATATATCCTAACCTAAGGCAACTTAACATCTCGGATGTAGTATTTTCCAACATTCCTGGCGGGTCGGCCCCTACTTCTCGGTGGGCACATTATATACGTCTATATCGTAATATGACCTAACCTAACCCATCTAGACCCTCGCTGGTAATGTTTTACAATATCCCGGTCGTGTCTACCCGTACATCTCGGTGGGGACATTATATACGTCTATAACGTTATATATCCTAACCTAAGGGAACCTAACACCTCGGATGTAGTATTTTCCAACATTCCTGGCGGGTCGGCCCCTACTTCTCGGTGGGCACATTATATACGTCTATATCGTAATATGACCTAACCTAACCCATCTAGACCCTCGCTGGTAATGTTTTACAATATCCCGGTCGTGTCTACCCGTACATCTCGGTGAGGACATTATATACGTCTATAACGTTATATATCCTAACCTAAGGGAACCTAACATCTCGGATGTAGTATTTTCCAACATTCCTGGCGGGCCGGCCCCTACATCTCGGTGGGCACATTATATACGTCTATATCGTAATATAATTTAACCTAACCCATCTAGACCCTCGCCGTTAATGTTTTACAAAATCCCGGTCGTGTCGGCCCGTACTTCTCGGTGGGGAAATTATATACGTCTTTAACGTTATATATCCTAACCTAAGGGAACCTAACTTCTCGGATGTAGTATTTTCCAACATTCCTGGCGGGTCGGTCCCTACTTCTCGGTGGGCACATTATATTAGTCCATATCGTAATATAACCTAACCTAACCCATGTAGACCCTCGCTGGTAATGTTTTACAAAATTCCGGTCGTGTGTGCCCGTACTTTGCCGTGGGGACATTATATAAGTCTATAACGTTACATATCCTAACCTAAGGGAACCTAACATCTCGGATGTAGTATTTTCCAACATTCCTGGCGGGTCGGCCCCTACTTCTCGGTGGGCACATTATATTAGTCCATATCGTAATATAACCTAACCTATCCCATCTAGAACCTCGCTGGTAATGTTTTACAAAATCCCGCTCGTGTCTGCCCGTACTTTTCCTTGGGGACATTATATACGTCTATAACTTTATATATCCTAACCTGAGGGAACCTAACATCTCGGATGTAGTATTATCCAACATTCCTGGCTGGTCGGCCCCTACTTCCCGGTGGGCGCATTATATACGTCTATATCGTAATATAACCTAACCTAACCCATCTAGACCCTCGCCGGTAATGTTTTACAAAATCCCGGTCGTGTCGGCCCGTAGTTTTCCGTGGGGACATTATATACGTCTATAACTTTATATATCCTAACCTGAAGGAACCTAACATCTCGGATGTCGTATTTCACAACATTCCTTTCGGGTCGGCGCCAATTCTCGGTGGGATCATTATATACGTCTATATCGTAATATAACCTAACCTAACCCATCTAGACCCTCGCTGGTAATGTTTTACAAAATGCCGGTCGTGTCGGCCCGTACTTCTCGGTGGGCACATTATATACGTCCATATCGTAATGTAACCTAACCTAACCCATCTAGACACTCGCTGGTAATGTTTTACAAAATCCCGGTCGTGTTGGACCGTTCTTTGGCGTGGGGACATTATATACGTCTATAACGTTATATATCCTAACCTAAGGGAACCTAACATCTCGGATGTAGTATTTTCCAACATTCCTGGCGGGTCGGCCCCTACTTCTCGGTGGGCACATTATATACGTCCATATTGTAATATAACCTAACCTAACCCATCTAGACCCTCGCTGGTAATGTTTTACAAAATTCCGGTCGTGTCGGCCCGTACTTTGCCGTGGGGACATTATCTACGTCTATAACGTTATATATCCTAACCTAAGGGAACCTAACACCTCGGATGTAGTATTTTCCAACATTCCTGGCGGGTCGGCCCCTACTTCTCGGTGGGCACATTATATACGTCTATAACGTAATATAACATAACCTAACCCACCTAGACCATCGCTGGTAATGTTTCACAGAATCCCGTTCGTGTCGTCCCGTACGTCTCGGTGCGGATATTATATACGTCTATAACGATATATCCTAACCTAAGGCAACTTAACATCTCGGATGTAGTATTTTCCAACATTCCTGGCGGGTCGACCCCTACTTCTCGGTGGGCACATTATATTAGTCCATATCGTAATATAACCTAACCTAACCCATGTAGACCCTCGCTGGTAATGTTTTACAAAATTCCGGTCGTGTGTGCCCGTACTTTGCCGTGGGGACATTATATAAGTCTATAACGTTACATATCCTAACCTAAGGGAACCTAACATCTCGGATGTAGTATTTTCCAACATTCCTGGCGGGTCGGCGCGTACTTCTCGGTGGGCACAATATATACGTCCATATCGTAATGTAACCTAACCTAACCCATCTAGACACTCGCTGGTAATGTTTTACAATATCCCGGTCGTGTCTACCCGTACATCTCGGTGAGGACATTATATACGTCTATAAGGTTATATATCCTAACCTAAGGGAACCTAACATCTCGGATGTAGTATTTTCCAACATTCCTGGCGGGCCGGCCCCTACATCTCGGTGGGCACATTATATACGTCTATATCGTAATATAATTTAACCTAACCCATCTAGACCCTCGCCGTTAATGTTTTACAAAATCCCGGTCGTGTCGGCCCGTACTTCTCGGTGGGGAAATTATATACGTCTTTAACGTTATATATCCTAACCTAAGGGAACCTAACTTCTCGGATGTAGTATTTTCCAACATTCCTGGCGGGTCGGCCCCTACTTCTCGGTGGGCACATTATATTAGTCCATATCGTAATATAACCTAACCTAACCCATGTAGACCCTCGCTGGTAATGTTTTACAAAATTCCGGTCGTGTGTGCCCGTACTTTGCCGTGGGGACATTATATAAGTCTATAACGTTACATATCCTAACCTAAGGGAACCTAACATCTCGGATGTAGTATTTTCCAACATTCCTGGCGGGTCGGCCCCTACTTCTCGGTGGGCACATTATATTAGTCCATATCGTAATATAACCTAACCTATCCCATCTAGAACCTCGCTGGTAATGTTTTACAAAATCCCGCTCGTGTCTGCCCGTACTTTTCCTTGGGGACATTATATACGTCTATAACTTTATATATCCTAACCTGAGGGAACCTAACATCTCGGATGTAGTATTATCCAACATTCCTGGCTGGTCGGCCCCTACTTCCCGGTGGGCGCATTATATACGTCTATATCGTAATATAACCTAACCTAACCCATCTAGACCCTCGCCGGTAATGTTTTACAAAATCCCGGTCGTGTCGGCCCGTAGTTTTCCGTGGGGACATTATATACGTCTATAACTTTATATATCCTAACCTGAAGGAACCTAACATCTCGGATGTCGTATTTCACAACATTCCTTTCGGGTCGGCGCCAATTCTCGGTGGGATCATTATATACGTCTATATCGTAATATAACCTAACCTAACCCATCTAGACCCTCGCTGGTAATGTTTTACAAAATGCCGGTCGTGTCGGCCCGTACTTCTCGGTGGGCACATTATATACGTCCATATCGTAATGTAACCTAACCTAACCCATCTAGACACTCGCTGGTAATGTTTTACAAAATCCCGGTCGTGTTGGACCGTTCTTTGGCGTGGGGACATTATATACGTCTATAACGTTATATATCCTAACCTAAGGGAACCTAACATCTCGGATGTAGTATTTTCCAACATTCCTGGCGGGTCGGCCCCTACTTCTCGGTGGGCACATTATATACGTCCATATTGTAATATAACCTAACCTAACCCATCTAGACCCTCGCTGGTAATGTTTTACAAAATTCCGGTCGTGTCGGCCCGTACTTTGCCGTGGGGACATTATCTACGTCTATAACGTTATATATCCTAACCTAAGGGAACCTAACACCTCGGATGTAGTATTTTCCAACATTCCTGGCGGGTCGGCCCCTACTTCTCGGTGGGCACATTATATACGTCTATAACGTAATATAACATAACCTAACCCACCTAGACCATCGCTGGTAATGTTTCACAGAATCCCGTTCGTGTCGTCCCGTACGTCTCGGTGCGGATATTATATACGTCTATAACGATATATCCTAACCTAAGGCAACTTAACATCTCGGATGTAGTATTTTCCAACATTCCTGGCGGGTCGACCCCTACTTCTCGGTGGGCACATTATATTAGTCCATATCGTAATATAACCTAACCTAACCCATGTAGACCCTCGCTGGTAATGTTTTACAAAATTCCGGTCGTGTGTGCCCGTACTTTGCCGTGGGGACATTATATAAGTCTATAACGTTACATATCCTAACCTAAGGGAACCTAACATCTCGGATGTAGTATTTTCCAACATTCCTGGCGGGTCGGCGCGTACTTCTCGGTGGGCACAATATATACGTCCATATCGTAATGTAACCTAACCTAACCCATCTAGACACTCGCTGGTAATGTTTTACAAAATCCCGGGCGTGTCGGCCCGTTCTTTGGCGTGGGGACATTATATAAGTCTATAACGTTATATATCCTAACCTAAGGGAACCTAACATCTCGGATGTAGTATTTTCCAACACTCCTGGCGGGTCGGCCCCTACTTCTCGGTGGGCACATTATATACGTCCATATCGCAATATAAACTAACCTAACCCATCTAGACCCTCGCTGGTAATGTTTTACAAAATTCCGGGCGTGTCGGCCCGTACTTTTCCGTGGGGACGTCATATACGTCTATAACTTTATATATCCTAACCTGAGGGAACCTAACATCTCGGATGTAGTATTTTCCAACATTCCTGGCGGGTCGGCCCCTACTTCTCGGTGGGCACATTATATACGTCTATATCGTAATATAACCTAACCTAGCCCATCTAGACCCTCGCCGGTAATGTTTTACAAAATCCCGGTCGTGTCGGCCCGTACTTCTCGGTGGGGAAATTATATACGTCTCTAACGTTATATATCCTAACCTAAGGGAACCTAGCTTCTCGGATGTAGTATTTTCCAACATTCCTGGCGGGTCGGCCCCTACTTCTCGGTGGGCACATTATATTAGTCCATATCGTAATATAACCTAACCTATCCCATCTAGACCCTCGCTGGTAATGTTTTACAAAATCCCGGTCGTGTCGGCCCGTACTTTTCCGTGGGGACATTATATACGTCTATAACTTTATATATCCTAGCCTGAGGGAACCTAACATCTCGGATGTCGTATTTCACAACATTCCTTTCGGGTCGGCGCCAATTCTCGGTGGGATCATTATATACGTCTATATCGTAATATAACCTAACCTATCCCATCTAGACCCTCGCTGGTAATGTTTTACAAAATGCCGGTCGTGTCGGCCCGTACTTCTCGGTGGGCACATTATATACGTCCATATCGTAATGTAACCTAACCTAACCCATCTAGACACTCGCTGGTAATGTTTTACAAAATCCCGGTCGTGTCGGCCCGTTCTTTGGCGTGGGGACATTATATACGTCTATAACGTTATATATCCTAACCTAAGGGAACCTAACATCTCGGATGTAGTATTTTTCAACATTCCTGGCGGGTCGGCCCCTACTTCTCGGTGGGCACATTATATACGTCCATATTGTAATATAACCTAACCTAACCCATCTAGATCCTCGCTGGTAATGTTTTACAAAATTCCGGTCGTGTCGGCCCGTACTTTGCCGTGGGGACATTATCTACGTCTATAACGTTATATATCCTAACCTAAGGGAACCTAACACCTCGGATGTAGTATTTTCCAACATTCCTGGCGGGTCGGCCCCTACTTCTCGGTGGGCACATTATATACGTCTATAACGTAATATAACCTAACCTAACCCACCTAGACCATCGCTGGTAATGTTTCACAGAATCCCGTTCGTGTCGTCCCGTACGTCTCGGTGCGGATATTATATACGTCTATAACGATATATCCTAACCTAAGGCAACTTAACATCTCGGATGTAGTATTTTCCAACATTCCTGGCGGGTCGGCCCCTACTTCTCGGTGGGACATTATATACGTCTATATCGTAATATGACCTAACCTAACCCATCTAGACCCTCGCTGGTAATGTTTTACAAAATTCCGGTCGTGTGTGCCCGTACTTTGCCGTGGGGACATTATATAAGTCTATAACGTTACATATCCTAACCTAAGGGAACCTAACATCTCGGATGTAGTATTTTCCAACATTCCTGGCGGGTCGGCCCGTACTTCTCGGTGGGCACATTATATACGTCCATATCGTAATGTAACCTAACCTAACCCATCTAGACACTCGCTGGTAATGTTTTACAAAATCCCGGTCGTGTCGGCCCGTTCTTTGGCGTGGGGACATTATATACGTCTATAACGTTATATATCCTAACCTAAGGGAACCTAACATCTCGGATGTAGTATTTTCCAACATTCCTGGCGGGTCGGCCCCTACTTCTAGGTGGGCACATTATATACGTCCATATCGCAGTATAAACTAACCTAACACATCTAGACCCTCGCTGGTAATGTTTTACAAAATTCCGGGCGTGTCGGCCCGTACTTTGCCGTGGGGACATGATATAAGTCTATAACGTTATATATCCTAACCTAAGGGAGCCTAACATCTCGGATGTAGTATTTTCCAACATTCCTGGCGGGTTGGCCCCTACTTCTCGGTGGGCACATTATATAAGTCTATTTCGTAATATAACCTAACCTAACCCATCTAGACCCTCGCTGGTAATGTTTTACAAAATCCCGGTCGTGTCGGCCCGTACTTTTCCGTGGGGACGTCATATACGTCTATAACTTTATATATCCTAACCCGAGGGAACCTAACATCTCGGATGTAGTATTTTCCAACATTCCTGGCGGGTCGGCCCCTACTTCTCGGTGGGCACATTATATACGTCTATATCGTAATATAACCTAACCTAACCCACCTAGACCATCGCTGGTAATGTTTCACAGAATCCCGTTCGTGTCGTCCCGTACGTCTCGGTGCGGATATTATATACGTCTATAACGATATATCCTAACCTAAGGCAGCTTAACATCTCGGATGTAGTATTTTCCAACATTCCTGGCGGGTCGGCCCCTACTTCTCGGTGGGCACATTATATACGTCTATATCGTAATATGACCTAACCTAACCCATCTAGACCCTCGCTGGTAATGTTTTACAATATCCCGGTCGTGTCTACCCGTACATCTCGGTGAGGACATTATATACGTCTATAAGGTTATATATCCTAACCTAAGGGAACCTAACACCTCGGATGTAGTATTTCCCAACATTCCTGGCGGGCCGGCCCCTACATCTCGGTGGGCACATTATATACGTCTATATCGTAATATAATTTAACCTAACCCATCTAGACCCTCGCCGGTAATGTTTTACAAAATCCCGGTCGTGTCGGCCCGTACTTCTCGGTGGGGAAATTATATACGTCTTTAACGTTATATATCCTAACCTAAGGGAACCTAACATCTCGGATGTAGTATTTTCCAACATTCCTGGCGGGTCGGCCCGTACTTCTCGGTGGGCACATTATATACGTCCATATCGTAATGTAACCTAACCTAACCCATCTAGACACTCGCTGGTAATGTTTTACAAAATCCCGGTCGTGTCGGCCCGTTCTTTGGCGTGGGGACATTATATACGTCTATAACGTTATATATCCTAACCTAAGGGAACCTAACATCTCGGATGTAGTATTTTCCAACATTCCTGGCGGGTCGGCCCCTACTTCTCGGTGGGCACATTATATACGTCCATATCGCAGTATAAACTAACCTAACACATCTAGACCCTCGCTGGTAATGTTTTACAAAATTCCGGGCGTGTCGGCCCGTACTTTGCCGTGGGGACATGATATAAGTCTATAACGTTATATATCCTAACCTAAGGGAGCCTAACATCTCGGATGTAGTATTTTCCAACATTCCTGGCGGGTTGGCCCCTACTTCTCGGTGGGCACATTATATAAGTCTATTTCGTAATATAACCTAACCTAACCCATCTAGACCCTCGCTGGTAATGTTTTACAAAATCCCGGTCGTGTCGGCCCGTACTTTTCCGTGGGGACGTCATATACGTCTATAACTTTATATATCCTAACCTGAGGGAACCTAACATCTCGGATGTAGTATTTTCCAACATTCCTGGCGGGTCGGCCCCTACTTCTCGGTGGGCACATTATATACGTCTATATCGTAATATAACCTAACCTAACCCATCTAGACCCTCGCCGGTAATGTTTTACAAAATTCCGGTCGTGTCGGCCCGTACTTTGCCGTGGGGACATTATCTGCGTCTATAACGTTATATATCCTAACCTAAGGGAACCTAACACCTCGGATGTAGTATTTTCCAACATTCCTGGCGGGTCGGCCCCTACTTCTCGGTGGGCACATTATATACGTCTATAACGTAGTATAACCTAACCTAACCCACCTAGACCATCGCTGGTAATGTTTCACAGAATCCCGTTCGTGTCGTCCCGTACGTCTCGGTGCGGATATTATATACGTCTATAACGATATATCCTAACCTAAGGCAGCTTAACATCTCGGATGTAGTATTTTCCAACATTCCTGGCGGGTCGGCCCCTACTTCTCGGTGGGCACATTATATACGTCTATATCGTAAAATGACCTAACCTAACCCATCTAGACCCTCGCTGGTAATGTTTTACAATATCCCGGTCGTGTCTACCCGTACATCTCGGTGAGGACATGATATACGTCTATAAGGTTATATATCCTAACCTAAGGGAACCTAACACCTCGGATGTAGTATTTTCCAACATTCCTGGCGGGCCGGCCCCTACATCTCGGTGGGCACATTATATACGTCTATATCGTAATATAATTTAACCTAACCCATCTAGACCCTCGCCGGTAATGTTTTACAAAATCCCGGTCGTGTCGGCCCGTACTTCTCGGTGGGGAAATTATATACGTCTTTAACGTTATATATCCTAACCTAAGGGAACCTAACTTCTCGGATGTAGTATTTTCCAACATTCCTGGCGGGTCGGCCCCTACTTCTCGGTGGGCACATTATATTAGTCCATATCGTAATATAACCTAACCTAACCCATGTAGACCCTCGCTGGTAATGTTTCACAAAATTCCGGTCGTGTGTGCCCGTACTTTGCCGTGGCGACATTATATAAGTCTATAACGTTACATATCCTAACCTAAGGGAACCTAACATCTCGGATGTAGTATTTTCCAACATTCCTGGCTGGTCGGCCCCTACTTCCCGGTGGGCGCATTATATACGTCTATATCGTAATATAACCTAACCTAACCCATCTAGACCCTCGCCGGTAATGTTTTACAAAATCCCGGTCGTGTCGGCCCGTAGTTTTCCGTAGGGACATTATATACGTCTATAACTTTATATATCCTAACCTGAGGGAACCTAACATCTCGGATGTCGTATTTCACAACATTCCTGGCGGGTCGGCCCCTACTTCTCGGTGGGCACATTATATACGTCTATATCGTAATATAACCTAACCTAACCCATCTAGACCCTCGCCGGTAATGTTTTACAAAATCCCGGTCGTGTCGTCCCGTACTTCTCGGTGGGGAAATTATATACGTCTTTAACGTTATATATCCTAACCTAAGGGAACCTAACTTCTCGGATGTAGTATTTTCCAACATTCCTGGCGGGTCGGCCCCTACTTCTCGGTGGGCACATTATATTAGTCCATATCTTAATATAACCTAACCTAACCCATGTAGAACCTCGCTGGTAATGTTTTACAAAATTCCGGTCGTGTGTGCCCGTACATTGCCGTGGGGACATTATATAAGTCTATAACGTTAGATATCCTAACCTAAGGGAACCTAACATCTCGGATGTAGTATTTTCCAACATTCCTGGCGGGTCGGCCCCTACTTCTCGGTGGGCACATTATATACGTCTATAACGTAATATAACCTAACCTAACCCACCTAGACCATCGCTGGTAATGTTTCACAGAATCCCGTTCGTGTCGTCCCGTACGTCTCGGTGCGGATATTATATACGTCTATAACGATATATTCTAACCTAAGGCAACTTAACATCTCGGATGTAGTATTTTCCAACATTCCTGGCGGGTCGGCCCCTACTTCTCGGTCGGCACATTATATACGTCTATATCGTAATATGACCTAACCTAACCCATCTAGACCCTCGCTGGTAATGTTTCACAAAATCCCGGTCGTGTCGGCCCGTACTTCTCGGTGGGGAAATTATATACGTCTTTAACGTTATATATCCTAACCTAAGGGAACCTAACTTCTCGGATGTAGTATTTTCCAACATTCCTGGCGGGTCGGCCCCTACTTCTCGGTGGGCACATTATATTAGTCCATATCGTAATATAACCTAACCTAACCCATGTAGACCCTCGCTGGTAATGTTTTACAAAATTCCGGTCGTGTGTGCCCGTACTTTGCCGTGGGGACATTATATAAGTCTATAACGTTACATATCCTAACCTAAGGGAACCTAACATCTCGGTT
This sequence comes from Xylocopa violacea, assembly GCA_963969225.1. Lineage (NCBI taxonomy): Eukaryota > Metazoa > Arthropoda > Insecta > Hymenoptera > Apidae > Xylocopa > Xylocopa violacea. Next base: position 7,159,576 of record CAXAJV010000011.1, on the reverse strand, counting down.
GTAGTATTTTCCAACATTCCTGGCGGGTCGGCCCGTACTTCTCGGTGGGCACATTATATACGTCCATATCGTAATGTAATCTAACCTAACCCATCTAGACACTCGCTGGTAATGTTTTACAAAATCCCGGTTGTGTCGGCCCGTTCTTTGGCGTGGGGACATTATATACGTCTATAACGTTATATATCGTATCCTAAGGGAACCTAACATCTCGGATGTAGTATTTTCCAACATTCCTGGCGGGTCGGCCCCTACTTCTCGGTGGGCACATTATATACGTCCATATTGTAATATAACCTAACCTAACCCATCTAGACCCTCGCTGGTAATGTTTTACAAAATTCCGGTCGTGTGTGCCCGCACTTCTCGATGGGGACATTATATACGTCTATAACGTTATATATCCTAACCTAAGGGAACCTAACATCTCGGATGTAGTATTTTCCAACATTCCTGGCGGGTCGGCCCCTACTTCTCGGTGGGCACATTATATACGTCTATATCGTAATATAACCTAACCTAACCCATCTAGACCCTCGCTGGTAATGTTTTACAAAATCCCGGTCGTGTCGGCCCGTACTTCTCGGTGGGGAAATTATATACGTCTTTAACGTTATATATCCTAACCTAAGGGAACCTAACTTCTCGGATGTAGTATTTTCCAACATTCCTGGCGGGTCGGCCCCTACTTCTCGGTGGGCACATTATATTAGTCCATATCGTAATATAACCTAACCTATCCCATCTAGACCCTCGCCGGTAATGTTTTACAAAATCCCGGTCGTGTCGGCCCGTACTTCTCGGTGGGGAAATTATATACGTCTTTAACGTTATATATCCTAACCTAAGGGAACCTAACTTCTCGGATGTAGTATTTTCCAACATTCCTGGCGGGTCGGCCCCTACTTCTCGGTGGGCACATTATATTAGTCCATATCGTAATATAACCTAACCTATCCCATCTAGACCCTCGCTGGTAATGTTTTACAAAATCCCGGTCGTGTCTGCCCGTACTTTTCCGTGGGGACATTATATACGTCTATAACTTTATATATCCTAACCTGAGGGAACCTAACATCTCGGATGTAGTATTTTCCAACATTCCTGGCTGGTCGGCCCCTACTTCCCGGTGGGCACATTATATACGTCTATATCGTAATATGACCTAACCTAACCCATCTAGACCCTCGCTGGTAATGTTTTACAATATCCCGGTCGTGTCTACCCGTACATCTCGGTGGGGACATTATATACGTCTATAACGTTATATATCCTAACCTAAGAGAACCTAACATCTCGGATGTAGTATTTTCCAACATTCCTGGCGGGTCGGCCCCTACTTCTCGGTGGGCACATTATATTAGTCCATATCCTAATATAACCTAACCTATCCCATCTAGACCCTCGCTGGTAATGTTTTACAAAATCCCGGTCGTGTCTGCCCGTACTTTTCCGTGGGGACATTATATACGTCTATAACTTTATATATCCTAACCTGAGGGAACCTAACATCTCGGATGTAGTATTTTCCAACATTCCTGGCGGGTCGGCCCCTACTTCTCGGTGGGCACATTATATACGTCCATATTGTAATATAACCTAACCTAACCCATCTAGACCCTCGCTGGTAATGTTTTACAAAATTCCGGTCGTGTGTGCCCGTACTTCTCGATGGGGACATTATATACGTCTATAACGTTATATATCCTAACCTAAGGGAAGCTAACATCTCGGATGTAGTATTTTCCACCATTCCTGGCGGGTCGGCCCCTACTTCCAGGTGGGCACATTATATACGTCCATATCGCAATATAAACTAACCTAACCCATCTAGACCCTCGCCGGTAATGTTTTACAAAATCCCGGTCGTGTCTACCCGTACATCTCGGTGGGGACATTATATACGTCTATAACGTTATATATCCTAACCTAAGGGAACCTAACTTCTCGGATGTAGTATTTTCCAACATTCCTGGCGGGTCGGCCCCTACTTCTCGGTGGGCACATTATATTAGTCCATATCGTAATATAACCTAACCTAACCCATGTAGAACCTCGCTGGTAATGTTTTACAAAATTCCGGTCGTGTGTGCCCGTACTTTGCCGTGGGGACATTATATAAGTCTATAACGTTAGATATCCTAACCTAAGGGAACCTAACTTCTCGGATGTAGTATTTTCCAACATTCCTGGCGGGTCGGCCCCTACTTCTCGGTGGGCACATTATATACGTCTATATCGTAATATAACCTAACATAACCCACCTAGACCCGCGCCGGTAATGTTTTACAAAATCCCGGTCGTGTCGGTCCGTACTTCTCGGTGGGGAAATTATATACGTCTTTAACGTTATATATCCTAACCTAAGGGAACCTAACTTCTGGGATGTAGTTTTTTCCAACATTCCTGGCGGGTCGGCCCCTACTTCTCGGTGGGCACATTATATACGTCCATATCGCAATATAAACTAACCTAACCCATCTAGACCATCGCTGGTAATGTTTTACAAAATTCCGGGCGTGTCGGCCCGTACTTTGCCGTGGGGACATGATATAAGTCTATAACGTTATATATCCTAACCTAAGGGAGCCTAACATCTCGGATGTAGTATTTTCCAACATTCCTGGCGGGTCGGCCCCTACTTCTCGGTGGGCACATTATATACGTCTATATCGTAATATAACCTAACCTAACCCATCTAGACACTCGCTGGTAATGTTTTACAAAATCCCGGTCGTGTCGGCCCGTTCTTTGGCGTGGGGACATTATATACGTCTATAACGTTATATATCCTAACCTAAGGGAACCTAACATCTCGGATGTAGTATTTTCCAACATTCCTGGCGGGTCGGCCCCTACTTCTCGGTGGGCACATTATATACGTCCATATCGCAATATAAACTAACCTAACCCATCTAGACCATCGCTGGTAATGTTTTACAAAATTCCGGTCGTGTGTGCCCGTACTTTGCCGTGGGGACATTATATAAGTCTATAACGTTAGATATCCTAACCTAAGGGAACCTAACTTCTCGGATGTAGTATTTTCCAACATTCCTGGCGGGTCGGCCCCTACTTCTCGGTGGGCACATTATATACGTCTATATCGTAATATAACCTAACATAACCCACCTAGACCCGCGCCGGTAATGTTTTACAAAATCCCGGTCGTGTCGGTCCGTACTTCTCGGTGGGGAAATTATATACGTCTTTAACGTTATATATCCTAACCTAAGGGAACCTAACTTCTGGGATGTAGTTTTTTCCAACATTCCTGGCGGGTCGGCCCCTACTTCTCGGTGGGCACATTATATACGTCCATATCGCAATATAAACTAACCTAACCCATCTAGACCATCGCTGGTAATGTTTTACAAAATTCCGGGCGTGTCGGCCCGTACTTTGCCGTGGGGACATGATATAAGTCTATAACGTTATATATCCTAACCTAAGGGAGCCTAACATCTCGGATGTAGTATTTTCCAACATTCCTGGCGGGTCGGCCCCTACTTCTCGGTGGGCACATTATATACGTCTATATCGTAATATAACCTAACCTAACCCATCTAGACACTCGCTGGTAATGTTTTACAAAATCCCGGTCGTGTCGGCCCGTTCTTTGGCGTGGGGACATTATATACGTCTATAACGTTATATATCCTAACCTAAGGGAACCTAACATCTCGGATGTAGTATTTTCCAACATTCCTGGCGGGTCGGCCCCTACTTCTCGGTGGGCACATTATATACGTCCATATCGCAATATAAACTAACCTAACCCATCTAGACCATCGCTGGTAATGTTTTACAAAATTCCGGGCGTGTCGGCCCGTACTTTGCCGTGGGGACATGATATAAGTCAATAACGTTATATATCCTAACCTAAGGGAGCCTAACATCTCGGATGTAGTATTTTCCAACATTCCTGGCGGGTTGGCCCCTACTTCTCGGTGGGCACATTATATAAGTCTATATCGTAATATAACCTAACCTAACCCATCTAGACCCTCGCTGGTAATGTTTTACAAAATCCCGGTCGTGTCGGCCCGTACTTTTCCGTGGGGACGTCATATACGTCTATAACTTTATATATCCTAACCTGAGGGAACCTAACATCTCGGATGTAGTATTTTCCAACATTCCTGGCGGGCCAGCCCCTACTTCTCGGTGGGCACATTATATACGTCCATATCGCAATATAAACTAACCTAACCCATCTAGACCCTCGCTGGTAATGTTTTACAAAATTCCGGGCGTGTCGGCCCGTACTTTGCCGTGGGGACATGATATAAGTCTATAACGTTATATATCCTAACCTAAGGGAGCCTAACATCTCGGATGTAGTATTTTCCAACATTCCTGGCGGGTCGGCCCCTACTTCTCGGTGGGCACATTATATACGTCCATATCGCAATATAAACTAACCTAACCCATCTAGACCCTCGCTGGTAATGTTTTACAAAATTCCGGGCGTGTCGGCCCGTACTTTGCCGTGGGGACATGATATAAGTCTATAACGTTATATATCCTAACCTAAGGGAGCCTAACATCTCGGATGTAGTATTTTCCAACATTCCTGGCGGGCCAGCCCCTACTTCTCGGTGGGCACATTATATACGTCTATATCGCAATATAACCTAACCTAACCCATCTAGACCCTCGCTGGTAATGTTTTACAATATCCCGGTTGTGTCTACCCGTACATCTCGGTGTGGACATTATATACGTCTATAACGTTATATATCCTAACCTAAAGGAACCTAACTTCTCGGATGTAGTATTTTCCAACATTCCTGGCGGGACCCGGCCCCTACTTCTCGGTGGGCACATTATATACGTCTATATCGTAATATAACTTAACCTAACCCACCTAGACCATCGCTGGTAATGTTTCACAAAATCCCGGTCGTGTCGGCCCGTACTTCTCGGTGGGGAAATTATATACGTCTTTAACGTTATATATCCTAACCTAAGGGAACCTAACTTCTCGGATGTAGTATTTTCCAACATTCCTGGCGGGTCGGCCCCTACTTCTCGGTGGGCACATTATATTAGTCCATATCGTAATATAACCTAACCTAACCCATATAGACCCTCGCTGGTAATGTTTTACAAAATTCCGGTCGTGTGTGCCCGTACTTTGCCGTGGGGACATTATATAAGTCTATAACGTTACATATCCTAACCTAAGGGAACCTAACATCTCGGTTGTAGTATTTTCCAACATTCCTGGCGGGTCGGCCCGTACTTCTCGGTGGGCACATTATATACGTCCATATCGTAATGTAACCTAACCTAACCCATCTAGACACTCGCTGGTAATGTTTTACAAAATCCCGGTCGTGTCGGCCCGTTCTTTGGCGTGGGGACATTATATACGTCTATAACGTTATATATCCTAACCTAAGGGAACCTAACATCTCGGATGTAGTATTTTCCAACATTCCTGGCGGGTCGGCCCCTACTTCTCGGTGGGCACATTATATACGTCTATATCGTAATATAACCTAACCTAACCCATCTAGACCCTCGCCGGTAATGTTTTACAAAATCCCGGTCGTGTCGGCCCGTACTTCTCGGTGGGGAAATTATATACGTCTTTAACGTTATATATCCTAACCTAAGGGAACCTAACTTCTGGGATGTAGTATTTTCCAACATTCCTGGCGGGTCGGCCCCTACTTCTCGGTGGGCACATTATATTAGTCCATATCGTAATATAACCTAACCTAACCCATCTAGACCCTCGCTGGTAATGTTTTACAAAATCCCGGGCGTGTCTGCCCGTACTTTTCCGTGGGGACATTATATACGTCTATAACTTTATATATCTTAACCTGAGGGAACCTAACATCTCGGATGTCGTATTTCACAACATTCCCTTCGGGTCGGCGCCAATTCTCGGTGGGATCATTATATACGTCTATATCGTAATATAACCTAACCTAACCCATCTAGACCCTCGCTGGTAATGATTTACAAAATGCCGGTCGTGTCGGCCCGTACTTCTCGGTGGGCACATTATATACGTCCATATCGTAATGTAACCTAACCTAACCCATCTAGACACTCGCTGGTAATGTTTTACAAAATCCCGGTCGTGTCGGCCCGTTCTTTGGCGTGGGGACATTATATACGTCTATAACGTTATATATCCTAACCTAAGGGAACCTAACATCTCGTATGTAGTATTTTCCAACATTCCTGGCGGGCCGGCCCCTACTTCTCGGTGGGCACATTATATACGTCTATATCGTAATATAACTTAACCTAACCCACCTAGACCATCGCTGGTAATGTTTCACAAAATCCCGGTCGTGTCGGCCCGTACTTCTCGGTGGGGAAATTATATACGTCTTTAACGTTACATATCCTAACCTAAGGGAACCTAACTTCTCGGATGTAGTATTTTCCAACATTCCTGGCGGGTCCGCCCCTACTTCTCGGTGGGCACATTATATTAGTCCATATCGTAATATAACCTAACCTAACCCATGTAGACCCTCGCTGGTAATGTTTTACAAAATTCCGGTCGTGTGTGCCCGTACTTTGCCGTGGGGACATTATATAAGTCTATAACGTTACATATCCTAACCTAAGGGAACCTAACATCTCGGTTGTAGTATTTTCCAACATTCCTGGCGGGTCGGCCCGTACTTCTCGGTGGGCACATTATATACGTCCATATCGTAATGTAATCTAACCTAACCCATCTAGACACTCGCTGGTAATGTTTTACAAAATCCCGGTCGTGTCGGCCCGTTCTTTGGCGTGGGGACATTATATACGCCTATAACGTTATATATCGTAACCTAAGGGAACCTAACATCTCGGATGTAGTATTTTCCAACATTCCTGGCGGGTCGGCCCCTACTTCTCGGTGGGCACATTATATACGTCCATATTGTAATATAACCTAACCTAACCCATCTAGACCCTCGCTGGTAATGTTTTACAAAATTCCGGTCGTGTGTGCCCGTACTTCTCGATGGGGACATTATATACGTCTATAACGTTATATATCCTAACCTAAGGGAACCTAACATCTCGGATGTAGTATTTTCCAACATTCCTGGCGGGTCGGCCCCTACTTCTCGGTGGGCACATTATATACGTCTATATCGTAATATAACCTAACCTAACCCATCTAGACCCTCGCCGGTAATGTTTTACAAAATCCCGGTCGTGTCGGCCCGTACTTCTCGGTGGGGAAATTATATACGTCTTTAACGTTATATATCCTAACCTAAGGGAACATAACTTCTCGGATGTAGTATTTTCCAACATTCCTGGCGGGTCGGCCCCTACTTCTCGGTGGGCACATTATATTAGTCCATATCGTAATATAACCTAACCTATCCCATCTAGACCCTCGCCGGTTATGTTTTACAAAATCCCGGTCGTGTCGGCCCGTACTTCTCGGTGGGGAAATTATATACGTCTTTAACGTTATATATCCTAACCTAAGGGAACCTAACTTCTCGGATGTAGTATTTTCCAACATTCCTGGCGGGTCGGCCCCTACTTCTCGGTGGGCACATTATATTAGTCCATATCGTAATATAACCTAACCTATCCCATCTAGACCCTCGCTGGTAATGTTTTACAAAATCCCGGTCGTGTCTGCCCGTACTTTTCCGTGGGGACATTATATACGTCTATAACTTTATATATCCTAACCTGAGGGAAGCTAACATCTCGGATGTAGTATTTTCCACCATTCCTGGCGGGTCGGCACCTACTTCCAGGTGGGCACATTATATACGTCCATATCGCAATATAAACTAACCTAACCCATCTAGACCCTCGCCGGTAATGTTTTACAAAATCCCGGTCGTGTCTACCCGTACATCTCGGTGGGGACATTATATACGTCTATAACGTTATATATCCTAACCTAAGGGAACCTAACTTCTGGGATGTAGCATTTTCCAACATTCCTGGCGGGTCGGCACCTACTTCTCGGTGGGCACATTATATTAGTCCATATCGTAATATAACCTAACCTAACCCATGTAGAACCTCGCTGGTAATGTTTTACAAAATTCCGGTCGTGTGTGCCCGTGCTTTGCCGTGGGGACATTATATAAGTCTATAATGTTAGATATCCTAACCTAAGGGAACCTAACATTTCGGATGTAGTATTTTCCAACATTCCTGGCGGGTCGGCCCCTACTTCTCGGTGAGCACATTATATACGTCTATATCGTAATATAACCTAACATAACCCATCTAGACCCTCGCCGGTAATGTTTTACAAAATCCCGGTCGTGTCGGCCCGTACTTCTCGGTGGGGAAATTATATACGTCTTTAACGTTATATATCCTAACCTAAGGGAACCTAACTTCTGGGATGTAGTATTTTCCAACATTCCTGGCGGGTCGGCCCCTACTTCTCGGTGGGCACATTATATACGTCCATATCGCAATATAAACTAACCTAACCCATCTAGACCATCGCTGGTAATGTTTTACAAAATTCCGGGCGTGTCGGCCTGTACTTTGCCGCGGGGACATGATATAAGTCTATAACGTTATATATCCTAACCTAAGGGAGCCTAACATCTCGGATGTAGTATTTTCCAACATTCCTGGCGGGTCGGCCCCTACTTCTCGGTGGGCACATTATATACGTCTATATCGTAATATAACCTAACCTAACCCATCTAGACCCTCGCTGGTAATGTTTTACAAAATCCCGGTCGTGTCGGCCCGTACTTTTCCGTGGGGACGTCATATACGTCTATAACTTTATATATCCTAACCTGAGGGAACCTAACATCTCGGATGTAGTATTTTCCAACATTCCTGGCGGGCCAGCCCCTACTTCTCGGTGGGCACATTATATACGCCTATATCGTAATATAACCTAACCTAACCCATCTGGACACTCGCCGGTAATGTTTTACAAAATCCCGGTCGTGTCGGCCCGTACTTCTCGGTGGGGAAATTATATACGTCTTTAACGTTATATATCCTAACCTAAGGGAACCTAACTTCTGGGATGTAGTATTTTCCAACATTCCTGGCTGGTCGGCCCCTACTTCCCGGTGGGCGCATTATATACGTCTATATCGTAATATAACCTAACCTAACCCATCTAGACCCTCGCTGGTAATGTTCTACAAAATCCCGGGCGTGTCTGCCCGTACTTTTCCGTGGGGACATTATATACGTCTATAACTTTATATATCTTAACCTGAGGGAACCTAACATCTCGGATGTCGTATTTCACAACATTCCTTTCGGGTCGGCGCCAATTCTCGGTGGGATCATTATATACGTCTATATCGTAATATAACCTAACCTAACCCATCTAGACCCTCGCTGGTAATGTTTTACAAAATGCCGGTCGTGTCGGCCCGTACTTCTCGGTGGGCACATTATATACGTCCATATCGTAATGTAACCTAACCTAACCCATCTAGACACTCGCTGGTAATGTTTTACAAAATCCCGGTCGTGTCGGCCCGTTCTTTGGCGTGGGGACATTATATACGTCTATAACGTTATATATCCTAACCTAAGGGAACCTAACATCTCGTATGTAGTATTTTCCAACATTCCTGGCGGGCCGGCCCCTACTTCTCGGTGGGCACATTATATACGTCTATATCGTAATATAACTTAACCTAACCCACCTAGACCATCGCTGGTAATGTTTCACAAAATCCCGGTCGTGTCGGCCCGTACTTCTCGGTGGGGAAATTATATACGTCTTTAACGTTATATATCCTAACCTAAGGGAACCTAACTTCTCGGATGTAGTATTTTCCAACATTCCTGGCGGGTCCGCCCCTACTTCTCGGTGGGCACATTATATTAGTCCATATCGTAATATAACCTAACCTAACCCATGTAGACCCTCGCTGGTAATGTTTTACAAAATTCCGGTCGTGTGTGCCCGTACTTTGCCGTGGGGACATTATATAAGTCTATAACGTTACATATCCTAACCTAAGGGAACCTAACATCTCGGTTGTAGTATTTTCCAACATTCCTGGCGGGTCGGCCCGTACTTCTCGGTGGGCACATTATATACGTCCATATCGTAATGTAATCTAACCTAACCCATCTAGACACTCGCTGGTAATGTTTTACAAAATCCCGGTCGTGTCGGCCCGTTCTTTGGCGTGGGGACATTATATACGTCTATAACGTTATATATCGTAACCTAAGGGAACCTAACATCTCGGATGTAGTATTTTCCAACATTTCTGGCGGGTCGGCCCCTACTTCTCGGTGGGCACATTATATACGTCCATATTGTAATATAACCTAACCTAACCCATCTAGACCCTCGCTGGTAATGTTTTACAAAATTCCGGTCGTGTGTGCCCGTACTTCTCGATGGGGACATTATATACGTCTATAACGTTATATATCCTAACCTAAGGGAACCTAACATCTCGGATGTAGTATTTTCCAACATTCCTGGCGGGTCGGCCCCTACTTCTCGGTGGGCACATTATATACGTCTATATCGTAATATAACCTAACCTAACCCATCTAGACCCTCGCCGGTAATGTTTTACAAAATCCCGGTCGTGTCGGCCCGTACTTCTCGGTGGGGAAATTATATACGTCTTTAACGTTATATATCCTAACCTAAGGGAACCTAACTTCTCGGATGTAGTATTTTCCAACATTCCTGGCGGGTCGGCCCCTACTTCTCGGTGGGCACATTATATTAGTCCATATCGTAATATAACCTAACCTATCCCATCTAGACCCTCGCCGGTAATGTTTTACAAAATCCCGGTCGTGTCGGCCCGTACTTCTCGGTGGGGAAATTATATACGTCTTTAACGTTATATATCCTAACCTAAGGGAACCTAACTTCTCGGATGTAGTATTTTCCAACATTCCTGGCGGGTCGGCCCCTACTTCACGGTGGGCACATTATATTAGTCCATATCGTAATATAACCTAACCTATCCCATCTAGACCCTCGCTGGTAATGTTTTACAAAATCCCGGTCGTGTCTGCCCGTACTTTTCCGTGGGGACATTATATACGTCTATAACCTTATATATCCTAACCTGAGGGAACCTAACATCTCGGATGTAGTATTTTCCAACATTCCTGGCTGGTCGGCCCCTACTTCCCGGTGGGCACATTATATACGTCTATATCGTAATATGACCTAACCTAACCCATCTAGACCCTCGCTGGTAATGTTTTACAATATCCCGGTCGTGTCTACCCGTACATCTCGGTGGGGAAATTATATACGTCTATAACGTTATATATCCTAACCTAAGGGAACCTAACATCTCGGATGTAGTATTTTCCAACATTCCTGGCGGGTCGGCCCCTACTTCTCGGTGGGCACATTATATTAGTCCATATCGTAATATAACCTAACCTATCCCATCTAGACCCTCGCTGGTAATGTTTTACAAAATCCCGGTCGTGTCTGCCCGTACTTTTCCGTGGGGACATTATATACGTCTATAACTTTATATATCCTAACCTGAGGGAACCTAACATCTCGGATGTAGTATTTTCCAACATTCCTGGCGGGTCGGCCCCTACTTCTCGGTGGGTACATTATATACGTCCATATTGTAATATAACCTAACCTAACCCATCTAGACCCTCGCCGGTAATGTTTTACAAAATCCCGGTCGTGTCGGCCCGTACTTCTCGGTGGGGAAATTATATACGTCTTTAACGTTATATATCCTAACCTAAGGGAACATAACTTCTCGGATGTAGTATTTTCCAACATTCCTGGCGGGTCGGCCCCTACTTCTCGGTGGGCACATTATATTAGTCCATATCGTAATATAACCTAACCTATCCCATCTAGACCCTCGCCGGTTATGTTTTACAAAATCCCGGTCGTGTCGGCCCGTACTTCTCGGTGGGGAAATTATATACGTCTTTAACGTTATATATCCTAACCTAAGGGAACCTAACTTCTCGGATGTAGTATTTTCCAACATTCCTGGCGGGTCGGCCCCTACTTCTCGGTGGGCACATTATATTAGTCCATATCGTAATATAACCTAACCTATCCCATCTAGACCCTCGCTGGTAATGTTTTACAAAATCCCGGTCGTGTCTGCCCGTACTTTTCCGTGGGGACATTATATACGTCTATAACTTTATATATCCTAACCTGAGGGAAGCTAACATCTCGGATGTAGTATTTTCCACCATTCCTGGCGGGTCGGCACCTACTTCCAGGTGGGCACATTATATACGTCCATATCGCAATATAAACTAACCTAACCCATCTAGACCCTCGCCGGTAATGTTTTACAAAATTCCGGTCGTGTGTGCCCGTACTTTGCCGTGGGGACATTATATAAGTCTATAACGTTATATATCGTAACCTAAGGGAACCTAACATCTCGGATGTAGTATTTTCCAACATTCCTGGCGGGTCGGCCCCTACTTCTCGGTGGGCACATTATATACGTCCATATTGTAATATAACCTAACCTAACCCATCTAGACCCTCGCTGGTAATGTTTTACAAAATTCCGGTCGTGTGTGCCCGTACTTCTCGATGGGGACATTATATACGTCTATAACGTTATATATCCTAACCTAAGGGAACCTAACATCTCGGATGTAGTATTTTCCAACATTCCTGGCGGGTCGGCCCCTACTTCTCGGTGGGCACATTATATACGTCTATATCGTAATATAACCTAACCTAACCCATCTAGACCCTCGCCGGTAATGTTTTACAAAATCCCGGTCGTGTCGGCCCGTACTTCTCGGTGGGGAAATTATATACGTCTTTAACGTTATATATCCTAACCTAAGGGAACATAACTTCTCGGATGTAGTATTTTCCAACATTCCTGGCGGGTCGGCCCCTACTTCTCGGTGGGCACATTATATTACTCCATATCGTAATATAACCTAACCTATCCCATCTAGACCCTCGCTGGTAATGTTTTACAAAATCCCGGTCGTGTCTGCCCGTACTTTTCCGTGGGGACATTATATACGTCTATAACTTTATATATCCTAACCTGAGGGAAGCTAACATCTCGGATGTAGTATTTTCCACCATTCCTGGCGGGTCGGCACCTACTTCCAGGTGGGCACATTATATACGTCCATATCGCAATATAAACTAACCTAACCCATCTAGACCCTCGCCGGTAATGTTTTACAAAATCCCGGTCGTGTCGGCCCGTACTTCTCGGTGGGGAAATTATATACGTCTTTAACGTTATATATCCTAACCTAAGGGAACCTAACTTCTGGGATGTAGTATTTTCCAACATTCCTGGCGGGTCGGCCCCTACTTCTCGGTGGGCACATTATATTAGTCCATATCGTAATATAACCTAACCTATCCCATCTAGACCCTCGCTGGTAATGTTTTACAAAATCCCGGTCGTGTCTGCCCGTACTTTTCCGTGGGGACATTATATACGTCTATAACTTTATATATCCTAACCTGAGGGAAGCTAACATCTCGGATGTAGTATTTTCCACCATTCCTGGCGGGTCGGCCCCTACTTCTCGGTGAGCACATTATATACGTCTATATCGTAATATAACCTAACATAACCCATCTAGACCCTCGCCGGTAATGTTTTACAAAATCCCGGTCGTGTCGGCCCGTACTTCTCGGTGGGGAAATTATATACGTCTTTAACGTTATATATCCTAACCTAAGGGAACCTAACTTCTGGGATGTAGTATTTTCCAACATTCCTGGCGGGTCGGCCCCTACTTCTCGGTGGGCACATTATATACGTCCATATCGCAATATAAACTAACCTAACCCATCTAGACCATCGCTGGTAATGTTTTACAAAATTCCGGGCGTGTCGGCCTGTACTTTGCCGCGGGGACATGATATAAGTCTATAACGTTATATATCCTAACCTAAGGGAGCCTAACATCTCGGATGTAGTATTTTCCAACATTCCTGGCGGGTCGGCCCCTACTTCTCGGTGGGCACATTATATACGTCTATATCGTAATATAACCTAACCTAACCCATCTAGACCCTCGCTGGTAATGTTTTACAAAATCCCGGTCGTGTCGGCCCGTACTTTTCCGTGGGGACGTCATATACGTCTATAACTTTATATATCCTAACCTGAGGGAACCTAACATCTCGGATGTAGTATTTTCCAACATTCCTGGCGGGCCAGCCCCTACTTCTCGGTGGGCACATTATATACGCCTATATCGTAATATAACCTAACCTAACCCATCTGGACACTCGCCGGTAATGTTTTACAAAATCCCGGTCGTGTCGGCCCGTACTTCTCGGTGGGGAAATTATATACGTCTTTAACGTTATATATCCTAACCTAAGGGAACCTAACTTCTGGGATGTAGTATTTTCCAACATTCCTGGCTGGTCGGCCCCTACTTCCCGGTGGGCGCATTATATACGTCTATATCGTAATATAACCTAACCTAACCCATCTAGACCCTCGCTGGTAATGTTCTACAAAATCCCGGGCGTGTCTGCCCGTACTTTTCCGTGGGGACATTATATACGTCTATAACTTTATATATCTTAACCTGAGGGAACCTAACATCTCGGATGTCGTATTTCACAACATTCCTTTCGGGTCGGCGCCAATTCTCGGTGGGATCATTATATACGTCTATATCGTAATATAACCTAACCTAACCCATCTAGACCCTCGCTGGTAATGTTTTACAAAATGCCGGTCGTGTCGGCCCGTACTTCTCGGTGGGCACATTATATACGTCCATATCGTAATGTAACCTAACCTAACCCATCTAGACACTCGCTGGTAATGTTTTACAAAATCCCGGTCGTGTCGGCCCGTTCTTTGGCGTGGGGACATTATATACGTCTATAACGTTATATATCCTAACCTAAGGGAACCTAACATCTCGTATGTAGTATTTTCCAACATTCCTGGCGGGCCGGCCCCTACTTCTCGGTGGGCACATTATATACGTCTATATCGTAATATAACTTAACCTAACCCACCTAGACCATCGCTGGTAATGTTTCACAAAATCCCGGTCGTGTCGGCCCGTACTTCTCGGTGGGGAAATTATATACGTCTTTAACGTTATATATCCTAACCTAAGGGAACCTAACTTCTCGGATGTAGTATTTTCCAACATTCCTGGCGGGTCCGCCCCTACTTCTCGGTGGGCACATTATATTAGTCCATATCGTAATATAACCTAACCTAACCCATGTAGACCCTCGCTGGTAATGTTTTACAAAATTCCGGTCGTGTGTGCCCGTACTTTGCCGTGGGGACATTATATAAGTCTATAACGTTACATATCCTAACCTAAGGGAACCTAACATCTCGGTTGTAGTATTTTCCAACATTCCTGGCGGGTCGGCCCGTACTTCTCGGTGGGCACATTATATACGTCCATATCGTAATGTAATCTAACCTAACCCATCTAGACACTCGCTGGTAATGTTTTACAAAATCCCGGTCGTGTCGGCCCGTTCTTTGGCGTGGGGACATTATATACGTCTATAACGTTATATATCGTAACCTAAGGGAACCTAACATCTCGGATGTAGTATTTTCCAACATTTCTGGCGGGTCGGCCCCTACTTCTCGGTGGGCACATTATATACGTCCATATTGTAATATAACCTAACCTAACCCATCTAGACCCTCGCTGGTAATGTTTTACAAAATTCCGGTCGTGTGTGCCCGTACTTCTCGATGGGGACATTATATACGTCTATAACGTTATATATCCTAACCTAAGGGAACCTAACATCTCGGATGTAGTATTTTCCAACATTCCTGGCGGGTCGGCCCCTACTTCTCGGTGGGCACATTATATACGTCTATATCGTAATATAACCTAACCTAACCCATCTAGACCCTCGCCGGTAATGTTTTACAAAATCCCGGTCGTGTCGGCCCGTACTTCTCGGTGGGGAAATTATATACGTCTTTAACGTTATATATCCTAACCTAAGGGAACCTAACTTCTCGGATGTAGTATTTTCCAACATTCCTGGCGGGTCGGCCCCTACTTCTCGGTGGGCACATTATATTAGTCCATATCGTAATATAACCTAACCTATCCCATCTAGACCCTCGCCGGTAATGTTTTACAAAATCCCGGTCGTGTCGGCCCGTACTTCTCGGTGGGGAAATTATATACGTCTTTAACGTTATATATCCTAACCTAAGGGAACCTAACTTCTCGGATGTAGTATTTTCCAACATTCCTGGCGGGTCGGCCCCTACTTCTCGGTGGGCACATTATATTAGTCCATATCGTAATATAACCTAACCTATCCCATCTAGACCCTCGCTGGTAATGTTTTACAAAATCCCGGTCGTGTCTGCCCGTACTTTTCCGTGGGGACATTATATACGTCTATAACCTTATATATCCTAACCTGAGGGAACCTAACATCTCGGATGTAGTATTTTCCAACATTCCTGGCTGGTCGGCCCCTACTTCCCGGTGGGCACATTATATACGTCTATATCGTAATATGACCTAACCTAACCCATCTAGACCCTCGCTGGTAATGTTTTACAATATCCCGGTCGTGTCTACCCGTACATCTCGGTGGGGAAATTATATACGTCTATAACGTTATATATCCTAACCTAAGGGAACCTAACATCTCGGATGTAGTATTTTCCAACATTCCTGGCGGGTCGGCCCCTACTTCTCGGTGGGCACATTATATTAGTCCATATCGTAATATAACCTAACCTATCCCATCTAGACCCTCGCTGGTAATGTTTTACAAAATCCCGGTCGTGTCTGCCCGTACTTTTCCGTGGGGACATTATATACGTCTATAACTTTATATATCCTAACCTGAGGGAACCTAACATCTCGGATGTAGTATTTTCCAACATTCCTGGCGGGTCGGCCCCTACTTCTCGGTGGGTACATTATATACGTCCATATTGTAATATAACCTAACCTAACCCATCTAGACCCTCGCCGGTAATGTTTTACAAAATCCCGGTCGTGTCGGCCCGTACTTCTCGGTGGGGAAATTATATACGTCTTTAACGTTATATATCCTAACCTAAGGGAACATAACTTCTCGGATGTAGTATTTTCCAACATTCCTGGCGGGTCGGCCCCTACTTCTCGGTGGGCACATTATATTAGTCCATATCGTAATATAACCTAACCTATCCCATCTAGACCCTCGCCGGTTATGTTTTACAAAATCCCGGTCGTGTCGGCCCGTACTTCTCGGTGGGGAAATTATATACGTCTTTAACGTTATATATCCTAACCTAAGGGAACCTAACTTCTCGGATGTAGTATTTTCCAACATTCCTGGCGGGTCGGCCCCTACTTCTCGGTGGGCACATTATATTAGTCCATATCGTAATATAACCTAACCTATCCCATCTAGACCCTCGCTGGTAATGTTTTACAAAATCCCGGTCGTGTCTGCCCGTACTTTTCCGTGGGGACATTATATACGTCTATAACTTTATATATCCTAACCTGAGGGAAGCTAACATCTCGGATGTAGTATTTTCCACCATTCCTGGCGGGTCGGCACCTACTTCCAGGTGGGCACATTATATACGTCCATATCGCAATATAAACTAACCTAACCCATCTAGACCCTCGCCGGTAATGTTTTACAAAATTCCGGTCGTGTGTGCCCGTACTTTGCCGTGGGGACATTATATAAGTCTATAACGTTATATATCGTAACCTAAGGGAACCTAACATCTCGGATGTAGTATTTTCCAACATTCCTGGCGGGTCGGCCCCTACTTCTCGGTGGGCACATTATATACGTCCATATTGTAATATAACCTAACCTAACCCATCTAGACCCTCGCTGGTAATGTTTTACAAAATTCCGGTCGTGTGTGCCCGTACTTCTCGATGGGGACATTATATACGTCTATAACGTTATATATCCTAACCTAAGGGAACCTAACATCTCGGATGTAGTATTTTCCAACATTCCTGGCGGGTCGGCCCCTACTTCTCGGTGGGCACATTATATACGTCTATATCGTAATATAACCTAACCTAACCCATCTAGACCCTCGCCGGTAATGTTTTACAAAATCCCGGTCGTGTCGGCCCGTACTTCTCGGTGGGGAAATTATATACGTCTTTAACGTTATATATCCTAACCTAAGGGAACATAACTTCTCGGATGTAGTATTTTCCAACATTCCTGGCGGGTCGGCCCCTACTTCTCGGTGGGCACATTATATTACTCCATATCGTAATATAACCTAACCTATCCCATCTAGACCCTCGCTGGTAATGTTTTACAAAATCCCGGTCGTGTCTGCCCGTACTTTTCCGTGGGGACATTATATACGTCTATAACTTTATATATCCTAACCTGAGGGAAGCTAACATCTCGGATGTAGTATTTTCCACCATTCCTGGCGGGTCGGCACCTACTTCCAGGTGGGCACATTATATACGTCCATATCGCAATATAAACTAACCTAACCCATCTAGACCCTCGCCGGTAATGTTTTACAAAATCCCGGTCGTGTCGGCCCGTACTTCTCGGTGGGGAAATTATATACGTCTTTAACGTTATATATCCTAACCTAAGGGAACCTAACTTCTGGGATGTAGTATTTTCCAACATTCCTGGCGGGTCGGCCCCTACTTCTCGGTGGGCACATTATATTAGTCCATATCGTAATATAACCTAACCTATCCCATCTAGACCCTCGCTGGTAATGTTTTACAAAATCCCGGTCGTGTCTGCCCGTACTTTTCCGTGGGGACATTATATACGTCTATAACTTTATATATCCTAACCTGAGGGAAGCTAACATCTCGGATGTAGTATTTTCCACCATTCCTGGCGGGTCGGCACCTACTTCCAGGTGGGCACATTATATACGTCCATATCGCAATATAAACTAACCTAACCCATCTAGACCCTCGCCGGTAATGTTTTACAAAATTCCGGTCGTGTGTGCCCGTACTTTGCCGTGGGGACATTATATAAGTCTATAACGTTATATATCGTAACCTAAGGGAACCTAACATCTCGGATGTAGTATTTTCCAACATTCCTGGCGGGTCGGCCCCTACTTCTCGGTGGGCACATTATATACGTCCATATTGTAATATAACCTAACCTAACCCATCTAGACCCTCGCTGGTAATGTTTTACAAAATTCCGGTCGTGTGTGCCCGTACTTCTCGATGGGGACATTATATACGTCTATAACGTTATATATCCTAACCTAAGGGAACCTAACATCTCGGATGTAGTATTTTCCAACATTCCTGGCGGGTCGGCCCCTACTTCTCGGTGGGCACATTATATACGTCTATATCGTAATATAACCTAACCTAACCCATCTAGACCCTCGCCGGTAATGTTTTACAAAATCCCGGTCGTGTCGGCCCGTACTTCTCGGTGGGGAAATTATATACGTCTTTAACGTTATATATCCTAACCTAAGGGAACATAACTTCTCGGATGTAGTATTTTCCAACATTCCTGGCGGGTCGGCCCCTACTTCTCGGTGGGCACATTATATTACTCCATATCGTAATATAACCTAACCTATCCCATCTAGACCCTCGCTGGTAATGTTTTACAAAATCCCGGTCGTGTCTGCCCGTACTTTTCCGTGGGGACATTATATACGTCTATAACTTTATATATCCTAACCTGAGGGAAGCTAACATCTCGGATGTAGTATTTTCCACCATTCCTGGCGGGTCGGCACCTACTTCCAGGTGGGCACATTATATACGTCCATATCGCAATATAAACTAACCTAACCCATCTAGACCCTCGCCGGTAATGTTTTACAAAATCCCGGTCGTGTCGGCCCGTACTTCTCGGTGGGGAAATTATATACGTCTTTAACGTTATATATCCTAACCTAAGGGAACCTAACTTCTGGGATGTAGTATTTTCCAACATTCCTGGCGGGTCGGCACCTACTTCTCGGTGGGCACATTATATTAGTCCATATCGTAATATAACCTAACCTAACCCATCTAGACCCTCGCCGGTAATGTTTTACAAAATCCCGGTCGTGTCGGCCCGTACTTCTCGGTGGGGAAATTATATACGTCTTTAACGTTATATATCCTAACCTAAGGGAACCTAACATCTCGGATGTAGTATTTTCCAACATTCCTGGCGGGTCGGCCCCTACTTCTCGGTGGGCACATTATATACGTCCATATCGCAATATAAACTAACCTAACCCATCTAGACCATCGCTGGTAATGTTTTACAAAATTCCGGGCGTGTCGGCCCGTACTTTGCCGTGGGGACATTATATACGTCTATAACGTTATATATCGTAACCTAAGGGAACCTAACATCTCGGATGTAGTATTTTCCAACATTCCTGGCGGGTCGGCCCCTACTTCGCGGTGGGCACATTATATACGTCCATATTGTAATATAACCTAACCTAACCCATCTAGACCCTCGCTGGTAATGTTTTACAAAATCCCGGTCGTGTCGGCCCGTACTTTTCCGTGGGGACGTCATATACGTCTATAACTTTATATATCCTAACCTGAGGGAACCTAACATCTCGGATGTAGTATTTTCCAACATTCCTGGCGGGCCAGCCCCTACTTCTCGGTGGGCACATTATATACGCCTATATCGTAATATAACCTAACCTAACCCATCTAGACACTCGCCGGTAATGTTTTACAAAATCCCGGTCGTGTCGGCCCGTACTTCTCGGTGGGGAAATTATATACGTCTTTAACGTTATATATCCTAACCTAAGGGAACCTAACTTCTGGGATGTAGTATTTTCCAACATTCCTGACTGGTCGGCCCCTACTTCCCGGTGGGCGCATTATATACGTCTATATCGTAATATAACCTAACCTAACCCATCTAGACCCTCGCCGGTAATGTTTTACAAAATCCCGGTCGTGTCTACCCGTACATCTCGGTGGGGACATTATATACGTCTATAACGTTATATATCCTAACCTAAGGGAACCTAACATCTCGGATGTAGTATTTTCCAACATTCCTGGCGGGTCGGCCCCTACTTCTCGGTGGGCACATTATATACGTCTATATCGTAATATAACCTAACCTAACCCATCTAGACTCTCGCCGGTAATGTTTTACAAAATCCCGGTCGTGTCGGCCCGTACTTCTCGGTGGGGAAATTATATACGTCTTTAACGTTATATATCCTAACCTAAGGGAACCTAACTTCTCGGATGTAGTATTTTCCAACATTCCTGGCGGGTCGGCCCCTACTTCTCGGTGGGCACATTATATTAGTCCATATCGTAATATAACCTAACCTATCCCATCTAGACCCTCGCTGGTAATGTTTTACAAAATCCCGGTCGTGTCTGCCCGTACTTTTCCGTGGGGACATTATATACGTCTATAACTTCATATATCCTAACCTGAGGGAACCTAACATCTCGGATGTAGTATTTTCCAACATTCCTGGCTGGTCGGCCCCTACTTCCCGGTGGGCACATTATATACGTCTATATCGTAATATGACCTAACCTAACCCTTCTAGACCCTCGCTGGTAATGTTTTACAATATCCCGGTCGTGTCTACCCGTACATCTCGGTGGGGACATTATATACGTCTATAACGTTATATATCCTAACCTAAGGGAACCTAACATCTCGGATGTAGTATTTTCCAACATTCCTGGCGGGTCGGCCCCTACTTCTCGGTGGGCACATTATATTAGTCCATATCGTAATATAACCTAACCTATCCCATCTAGACCCTCGCTGGTAATGTTTTACAAAATCCCGGTCGTGTCTGCCCGTACTTTTCCGTGGGGACATTATATACGTCTATAACTTTATATATCCTAACCTGAGGGAACCTAACATCTCGGATGTAGTATTTTCCAACATTCCTGGCGGGTCGGCCCCTACTTCTCGGTGGGCACATTATATACGTCCATATTGTAATATAACCTAACCTAACCCATCTAGACCCTCGCTGGTAATGTTTTACAAAATTCCGGTCGTGTGTGCCCGTACTTCTCGATGGGGACATTATATACGTCTATAACGTTATATATCCTAACCTAAGGGAAGCTAACATCTCGGATGTAGTATTTTCCACCATTCCTGGCGGGTCGGCCCCTACTTCCAGGTGGGCACATTATATACGTCCATATCGCAATATAAACTAACCTAACCCATCTAGACCCTCGCCGGTAATGTTTTACAAAATCCCGGTCGTGTCTACCCGTACATCTCGGTGGGGACATTATATACGTCTATAACGTTATATATCCTAACGTAAGGGAACCTAACATCTCGGATGTAGTATTTTCCAACATTCCTGGCGGGTCGGCCCCTACTTCTCGGTGGGCACATTATATACGTCTATATCGTAATTTAACCTAACCTAACCCATCTAGACCCTCGCCGGTAATGTTTTACAAAATCCCGGTCGTGTCGGCCCGTACTTCTCGGTGGGGAAATTATATACGTCTTTAACGTTATATATCCTAACCTAAGGGAACCTAACTTCTCGGATGTAGTATTTTCCAACATTCCTGGCGGGTCGGCCCCTACTTCTCGGTGGGCACATTATATTAGTCCATATCGTAATATAACCTAACCTAACCCATGTAGAACCTCGCTGGTAATGTTTTACAAAATTCCGGTCGTGTGTGCCCGTACTTTGCCGTGGGGACATTATATAAGTCTATAACGTTAGATATCCTAACCTAAGGGAACCTAACATCTCGGATGTAGTATTTTCCAACATTCCTGGCGGGTCGGCCCCTACTTCTCGGTGGGCACATTATATACGTCTATATCGTAATATAACCTAACCTAACCCATCTAGACCCTCGCCGGTAATGTTTTACAAAATCCCGGTCGTGTGGGCCCGTACTTCTCGGTGGGGAAATTATATACGTCTTTAACGTTATATGTCCTAACCTAAGGGAACCTAACATCTCGGATGTAGTATTTTCCAACATTCCTGGCGGGTCGGCCCCTACTTCTCGGTGGGCACATTATATTAGTCCATATCGTAATATAACCTAACCTATCCCATCTAGACCCTCGCTGGTAATGTTTTACAAAATCCCGGTCGTGTCTGCCCGTACTTTTCCGTGGGGACAGTATATACGTCTATAACTTTATATATCCTAACCTGAGGGAACCTAACATCTCGGATGTAGTATTTTCCAACATTCCTGGCGGGTCGGCCCCTACTTCTCGGTGGGCACATTATATACGTCCATATTGTAATATAACCTAACCTAACCCATCTAGACCCTCGCTGGTAATGTTTTACAAAATCCCGGTCGTGTCTACCCGTACATCTCGGTGGGGACATTATATACGTCTATAACGTTATATATCCTAACCTAAGGGAACCTAACATCTCGGATGTAGTATTTTCCAACATTCCTGGCGGGTCGGCCCCTACTTCTCGGTGGGCACATTATATACGTCTATATCGTAATATAACCTAACCTAACCCATCTAGACCCTCGCCGGTAATGTTTTACAAAATCCCGGTCGTGTCGGCCCGTACTTCTCGGTGGGGAAATTATATACGTCTTTAACGTTATATATCCTAACCTAAGGGACCCTAACTTCTCGGATGTAGTATTTTCCAACATTCCTGGCGGGTCGGCCCCTACTTCTCGGTGGGCACATTATATTAGTCCATATCGTAATATAACCTAACCTAACCCATGTAGAACCTCGCTGGTAATGTTTTACAAAATTCCGGTCGTGTGTGCCCGTACTTTGCCGTGGGGACATTATATAAGTCTATAACGTTAGATATCCTAACCTAAGGGAACCTAACATCTCGGATGTAGTATTTTCCAACATTCCTGGCGGGTCGGCCCCTACTTCTCGGTGGGCACATTATATACGTCTATATCGTAATATAACCTAACCTAACCCATCTAGACCCTCGCCGTTAATGTTTTACAAAATCCCGGTCGTGTCGGCCCGTACTTCTCGGTGGGGAAATTATATACGTCTTTAACGTTATATATCCTAACCTAAGGGAACCTAACATCTCGGATGTAGTATTTTCCAACATTCCTGGCGGGTCGGCCCCTACTTCTCGGTGGGCACATTATATTAGTCCATATCGTAATATAACCTAACCTATCCCATCTAGACCCTCGCTGGTAATGTTTTACAAAATCCCGGCCGTGTCTGCCCGTACTTTTCCGTGGGGACATTATATACGTCTATAACTTTATATATCCTAACCTGAGGGAACCTAACATCTCGGATGTAGTATTTTCCAACATTCCTGGCGGGTCGGCCCCTACTTCTCGGTGGGCACATTATATACGTCCATATTGTAATATAACCTAACCTAACCCATCTAGACCCTCGCTGGTAATGTTTTACAAAATTCCGGTCGTGTGTGCCCGTACTTCTCGATGGGGACATTATATACGTCTATAACGTTATATATCCTAACCTAAGGGAAGCTAACATCTCGGATGTAGTATTTTCCACCATTCCTGGCGGGTCGGCCCCTACTTCCAGGTGGGCACATTATATACGTCCATATCGCAATATAAACTAACCTAAACCATCTAGACCCTCGCCGGTAATGTTTTACAAAATCCCGGTCGTGTCTACCCGTACATCTCGGTGGGGACATTATATACGTCTATAACGTTATATATCCTAACCTAAGGGAACCTAACATCTTGGATGTAGTATTTTCCAACATTCCTGGCGGGTCGGCTCCTACTTCTCGGTGGGCACATTATATACGTCTATATCGTAATATAACCTAACCTAACCCATCTAGACCCTCGCCGGTAATGTTTTACAAAATCCCGGTCGTGTCGGCCCGTACTTCTCGGTGGGGAAATTATATACGTCTTTAACGTTATATATCCTAACCTAAGGGAACCTAACTTCTCGGATGTAGTATTTTCCAACATTCCTGGCGGGTCGGCCCCTACTTCTCGGTGGGCACATTATATTAGTCCATATCGTAATATAACCTAACCTAACCCATGTAGAACCTCGCTGGTAATGTTTTACAAAATTCCGGTCGTGTGTGCCCGTACTTTGCCGTGGGGACATTATATAAGTCTATAACGTTAGATATCCTAACCTAAGGGAACCTAACATCTCGGATGTAGTATTTTCCAACATTCCTGGCGGGTCGGCCCCTACTTCTCGGTGGGCAAATTATATACGTCTATATCGTAATATAACCTAACCTAACCCATATAGACCCTCGCCGGTAATGTTTTACAAAATCCCGGTCGTGTCGGCCCGTACTTCTCGGTGGGGAAATTATATACGTCTTTAACGTTATATGTCCTAACCTAAGGGAACCTAACATCTCGGATGTAGTATTTTCCAACATTCCTGGCGGGTCGGCCCCTACTTCTCGGTGGGCACATTATATTAGTCCATATCGTAATATAACCTAACCTATCCCATCTAGACCCTCGCTGGTAATGTTTTACAAAATCCCGGTCGTGTCTGCCCGTACTTTTCCGTGGGGACAGTATATACGTCTATAACTTTATATATCCTAACCTGAGGGAACCTAACATCTCGGATGTAGTATTTTCCAACATTCCTGGCGGGTCGGCCCCTACTTCTCGGTGGGCACATTATATACGTCCATATTGTAATATAACCTAACCTAACCCATCTAGACCCTCGCCGGTAATGTTTTACAAAATCCCGGTCGTGTCTACCCGTACATCTCGGTGGGGACATTATATACGTCTATAACGTTATATATCCTAACCTAAGGGAACCTAACATCTCGGATGTAGTATTTTCCAACATTCCTGGCGGGTCGGCCCCTACTTCTCGGTGGGCACATTATATACGTCTATATCGTAATATAACCTAACCTAACCCATCTAGACCCTCGCCGGTAATGTTTTACAAAATCCCGGTCGTGTCGGCCCGTACTTCTCGGTGGGGAAATTATATACGTCTTTAACGTTATATATCCTAACCTAAGGGACCCTAACTTCTCGGATGTAGTATTTTCCAACATTCCTGGCGGGTCGGCCCCTACTTCTCGGTGGGCACATTATATTAGTCCATATCGTAATATAACCTAACCTAACCCATGTAGAACCTCGCTGGTAATGTTTTACAAAATTCCGGTCGTGTGTGCCCGTACTTTGCCGTGGGGACATTATATAAGTCTATAACGTTAGATATCCTAACCTAAGGGAACCTAACATCTCGGATGTAGTATTTTCCAACATTCCTGGCGGGTCGGCCCCTACTTCTCGGTGGGCACATTATATACGTCTATATCGTAATATAACCTAACCTAACCCATCTAGACCCTCGCCGGTAATGTTTTACAAAATCCCGGTCGTGTCGGCCCGTACTTCTCGGTGGGGAAATTATATACGTCTTTAACGTTATATATCCTAACCTAAGGGAACCTAACATCTCGGATGTAGTATTTTCCAACATTCCTGGCGGGTCGGCCCCTACTTCTCGGTGGGCACATTATATACGTCCATATTGTAATATAACCTAACCTAACCCATCTAGACCCTCGCTGGTAATGTTTTACAAAATTCCGGTCGTGTGTGCCCGTACTTCTCGATGGGGACATTATATACGTCTATAACGTTATATATCCTAACCTAAGGGAAGCTAACATCTCGGATGTAGTATTTTCCACCATTCCTGGCGGGTCGGCCCCTACTTCCAGGTGGGCACATTATATACGTCCATATCGCAATATAAACTAACCTAACCCATCTAGACCCTCGCCGGTAATGTTTTACAAAATCCCGGTCGTGTCTACCCGTACATCTCGGTGGGGACATTATATACGTCTATAACGTTATATATCCTAACCTAAGGGAACCTAACATCTCGGATGTAGTATTTTCCAACATTCCTGGCGGGTCGGCTCCTACTTCTCGGTGGGCACATTATATACGTCTATATCGTAATATAACCTAACCTAACCCATCTAGACCCTCGCCGGTAATGTTTTACAAAATCCCGGTCGTGTCGGCCCGTACTTCTCGGTGGGGAAATTATATACGTCTTTAACGTTATATATCCTAACCTAAGGGAACCTAACTTCTCGGATGTAGTATTTTCCAACATTCCTGGCGGGTCGGCCCCTACTTCTCGGTGGGCACATTAT
Source organism: Xylocopa violacea (assembly GCA_963969225.1). NCBI lineage: Eukaryota > Metazoa > Arthropoda > Insecta > Hymenoptera > Apidae > Xylocopa > Xylocopa violacea. The sequence continues at coordinate 7,132,505 of CAXAJV010000011.1, read as the reverse complement.
ATTAGTCCATATCGTAATATAACCTAACCTAACCCATGTAGAACCTCGCTGGTAATGTTTTACAAAATTCCGGTCGTGTGTGCCCGTACTTTGCCGTGGGGACATTATATAAGTCTATAACGTTAGATATCCTAACCTAAGGGAACCTAACATCTCGGATGTAGTATTTCGCAACATTCCTGGCGGGTCGGCCCCTACTTCTCGGTGGGCACATTATATACGTCTATATCGTAATATAACCTAACCTAACCCATCTAGACCCTCGCCGGTAATGTTTTACAAAATCCCGGTCGTGTCGGCCCGTACTTCTCGGTGGGGAAATTATATACGTCTTTAACGTTATATATCCTAACCTAAGGGAACCTAACATCTCGGATGTAGTATTTTCCAACATTCCTGGCGGGTCGGCCCCTACTCCTCGGTGGGCACATTATATTAGTCCATATCGTAATATAACCTAACCTATCCCATCTAGACCCTCGCTGGTAATGTTTTACAAAATCCCGGTCGTGTCTGCCCGTACTTTTCCGTGGGGACATTATATACGTCTATAACTTTATATATCCTAACCTGAGGGAACCTAACATCGCGGATGTAGTATTTTCCAACATTCCTGGCGGGTCGGCCCCTACTTCTCGGTGGGCACATTATATACGTCCATATTGTAATATAACCTAACCTAACCCATCTAGACCCTCGCTGGTAATGTTTTACAAAATTCCGGTCGTGTGTGCCCGTACTTCTCGATGGGGACATTATATACGTCTATAACGTTATATATCCTAACCTAAGGGAAGCTAACATCTCGGATGTAGTATTTTCCACCATTCCTGGCGGGTCGGCCCCTACTTCCAGGTGGGCACATTATATACGTCCATATCGCAATATAAACTAACCTAACCCATCTAGACCCTCGCCGGTAATGTTTTACAAAATCCCGGTCGTGTCTACCCGTACATCTCGGTGGGGACATTATATACGTCTATAACGTTATATATCCTAACCTAAGGGAACCTAACATCTCGGATGTAGTATTTTCCAACATTCCTGGCGGGTCGGTCCCTACTTCTCGGTGGGCACATTATATACGTCTATATCGTAATATAACCTAACCTAACCCATCTAGACCCTCGCCGGTAATGTTTTACAAAATCCCGGTCGTGTCGGCCCGTACTTCTCGGTGGGGAAATTATATACGTCTTTAACGTTATATATCCTAACCTAAGGGAACCTAACTTCTCGGATGTAGTATTTTCCAACATTCCTGGCGGGTCGGCCCCTACTTCTCGGTGGGCACATTATATTAGTCCATATCGTAATATAACCTAACCTAACCCATGTAGAACCTCGCTGGTAATGTTTTACAAAATTCCGGTCGTGTGTGCCCGTACTTTGCCGTGGGGACATTATATAAGTCTATAACGTTAGATATCCTAACCTAAGGGAACCTAACATCTCGGATGTAGTATTTTCCAACATTCCTGGCGGGTCGGCTCCTACTTCTCGGTGGGCACATTATATACGTCTATATCGTAATATAACCTAACCTAACCCATCTAGACCCTCGCCGGTAATGTTTTACAAAATCCCGGTCGTGTCGGCCCGTACTTCTCGGTGGGGAAATTATATACGTCTTTAACGTTATATATCCTAACCTAAGGGAACCTAACTTCTCGGATGTAGTATTTTCCAACATTCCTGGCGGGTCGGCCCCTACTTCTCGGTGGGCACATTATATTAGTCCATATCGTAATATAACCTAACCTATCCCATCTAGACCCTCGCTGGTAATGTTTTACAAAATCCCGGTCGTGTCTGCCCGTACTTTTCCGTGGGGACATTATATACGTCTATAACTTTATATATCCTAACCTGAGGGAACCTAACATCTCGGATGTAGTATTTTCCAACATTCCTGGCTGGTCAGCCCCTACTTCCCGGTGGGCACATTATATACGTCTATATCGTAATATGACCTAACCTAACCCATCTAGACCCTCGCTGGTAATGTTTTACAAAATCCCGGTCGTGTCGGCCCGTACTTCTCGGTGGGGAAATTATATACGTCTTTAACGTTATATGTCCTAACCTAAGGGAACCTAACATCTCGGATGTAGTATTTTCCAACATTCCTGGCGGGTCGGCCCCTACTTCTCGGTGGGCACATTATATTAGTCCATATCGTAATATAACCTAACCTATCCCATCTAGACCCTCGCTGGTAATGTTTTACAAAATCCCGGTCGTGTCTGCCCGTACTTTTCCGTGGGGACAGTATATACGTCTATAACTTTATATATCCTAACCTGAGGGAACCTAACATCTCGGATGTAGTATTTTCCAACATTCCTGGCGGGTCGGCCCCACTCTGAGATAGCGCGTATTATATACGTCCATATTGTAATATAACCTAACCTAACCCATCTAGACCCTCGCTGGTAATGTTTTACAAAATCCCGGTCGTGTCTACCCGTACATCTCGGTGGGGACATTATATACGTCTATAACGTTATATATCCTAACCTAAGGGAACCTAACATCTCGGATGTAGTATTTTCCAACATTCCTGGCGGGTCGGCCCCTACTTCTCGGTGGGCACATTATATACGTCTATATCGTAATATAACCTAACCTAACCCATCTAGACCCTCGCCGGTAATGTTTTACAAAATCCCGGTCGTGTCGGCCCGTACTTCTCGGTGGGGAAATTATATACGTCTTTAACGTTATATATCCTAACCTAAGGGACCCTAACTTCTCGGATGTAGTATTTTCCAACATTCCTGGCGGGTCGGCCCCTACTTCTCGGTGGGCACATTATATTAGTCCATATCGTAATATAACCTAACCTAACCCATGTAGAACCTCGCTGGTAATGTTTTACAAAATTCCGGTCGTGTGTGCCCGTACTTTGCCGTGGGGACATTATATAAGTCTATAACGTTAGATATCCTAACCTAAGGGAACCTAACATCTCGGATGTAGTATTTTCCAACATTCCTGGCGGGTCGGCCCCTACTTCTCGGTGGGCACATTATATACGTCTATATCGTAATATAACCTAACCTAACCCATCTAGACCCTCGCCGGTAATGTTTTACAAAATCCCGGTCGTGTCGGCCCGTACTTCTCGGTGGGGAAATTATATACGTCTTTAACGTTATATATCCTAACCTAAGGGAACCTAACATCTCGGATGTAGTATTTTCCAACATTCCTGGCGGGTCGGCCCCTACTTCTCGGTGGGCACATTATATTAGTCCATATCGTAATATAACCTAACCTATCCCATCTAGACCCTCGCTGGTAATGTTTTACAAAATCCCGGTCGTGTCTGCCCGTACTTTTCCGTGGGGACATTATATACGTCTATAACTTTATATATCCTAACCTGAGGGAACCTAACATCGCGGATGTAGTATTTTCCAACATTCCTGGCGGGTCGGCCCCTACTTCTCGGTGGGCACATTATATACGTCCATATTGTAATATAACCTAACCTAACCCATCTAGACCCTCGCTGGTAATGTTTTACAAAATTCCGGTCGTGTGTGCCCGTACTTCTCGATGGGGACATTATATACGTCTATAACGTTATATATCCTAACCTAAGGGAAGCTAACATCTCGGATGTAGTATTTTCCACCATTCCTGGCGGGTCGGCCCCTACTTCCAGGTGGGCACATTATATACGTCCATATCGCAATATAAACTAACCTAACCCATCTAGACCCTCGCCGGTAATGTTTTACAAAATCCCGGTCGTGTCTACCCGTACATCTCGGTGGGGACATTATATACGTCTATAACGTTATATATCCTAACCTAAGGGAACCTAACATCTCGGATGTAGTATTTTCCAACATTCCTGGCGGGTCGGTCCCTACTTCTCGGTGGGCACATTATATACGTCTATATCGTAATATAACCTAACCTAACCCATCTAGACCCTCGCCGGTAATGTTTTACAAAATCCCGGTCGTGTCGGCCCGTACTTCTCGGTGGGGAAATTATATACGTCTTTAACGTTATATATCCTAACCTAAGGGAACCTAACTTCTCGGATGTAGTATTTTCCAACATTCCTGGCGGGTCGGCCCCTACTTCTCGGTGGGCACATTATATTAGTCCATATCGTAATATAACCTAACCTATCCCATCTAGACCCTCGCTGGTAATGTTTTACAAAATCCCGGTCGTGTCTGCCCGTACTTTTCCGTGGGGACATTATATACGTCTATAACTTTATATATCCTAACCTGAGGGAACCTAACATCTCGGGTGTAGTATTTTCCAACATTCCTGGCTGGTCGGCCCCTACTTCCCGGTGGGCACATTATATACGTCTATATCGTAATATGACCTAACCTAACCCATCTAGACCCTCGCTGGTAATGTTTTACAATATCCCGGTCGTGTCTACCCGTACATCTCGGTGGGGACATTATATACGTCTATAACGTTATATATCCTAACCTAAGGGAACCTAACTTCTCGGATGTAGTATTTTCCAACATTCCTGGCGGGTCGGCCCCTACTTCTCGGTGGGCACATTATATTAGTCCATATTGTAATATAACCTAACCTATCCCATCCAGACCCTCGCTGGTAATGTTTTACAAAATCCCGGTCGTGTGTGCCCGTACTTTGCCGTGGGGACATTATATAAGTCTATAACGTTAGATATCCTAACCTAAGGGAACCTAACATCTCGGATGTAGTATTTTCCAACATTCCTGGCGGGTCGGCCCCTACTTCTCGGTGGGCACATTATATACGTCTATATCGTAATATAACCTAACCTAACCCATCTAGACCCTCGCCGGTAATGTTTTACAAAATCCCGGTCGTGTCGGCCCGTACTTCTCGGTGGGGAAATTATATACGTCTTTAACGTTATATATCCTAACCTAAGGGAACCTAACTTCTCGGATGTAGTATTTTCCAACATTCCTGGCGGGTCGGCCCCTACTTCTCGGTGGGCACATTATATTAGTCCATATCGTAATATAACCTAACCTATCCCATCTAGACCCTCGCTGGTAATGTTTTACAAAATCCCGGTCGTGTGTGCCCGTACTTTGCCGTGGGGACATTATATAAGTCTATAACGTTAGATATCCTAACCTAAGGGAACCTAACACCTCGGATGTAGTATTTTCCAACATTCCTGGCGGGTCGGCCCCTACTTCTCGGTGGGCACATTATATACGTCTATAACGTAATATAACCTAACCAAACCCACCTAGACCATCGCTGGTAATGTTTCACAGAATCCCGGTCGTGTCGGCCCGTACTTCTCGGTGGGGAAATTATATACGTCTTTAACGTTATATATCCTAACCTAAGGGAACCTAACTTCTCGGATGTAGTATTTTCCAACATTCCTGGCGGGTCGGCCCCTACTTCTCGGTGGGCACATTATATTAGTCCATATCGTAATATAACCTAACCTAACCCATGTAGACCCTCGCTGGTAATGTTTTACAAAATTCCGGTCGTGTGTGCCCGTACTTTGCCGTGGGGACATTATATAAGTCTATAACGTTACATATCCTAACCTAAGGGAACCTAACATCGCGGATGTAGTATTTTCCAACATTCCTGGCGGGTCGGCCCCTACTTCTCGGTGGGCACATTATATACGTCCATATTGTAATATAACCTAACCTAACCCATCTAGACCCTCGCTGGTAATGTTTCACAAAATTCCGGTCGTGTGTGCCCGTACTTCTCGATGGGGACATTATATACGTCTATAACGTTATATATCCTAACCTAAGGGAAGCTAACATCTCGGATGTAGTATTTTCCACCATTCCTGGCGGGTCGGCCCCTACTTCCAGGTGGGCACATTATATACGTCCATATCGCAATATAAACTAACCTAACCCATCTAGACCCTCGCCGGTAATGTTTTACAAAATCCCGGTCGTGTCTACCCGTACATCTCGGTGGGGACATTATATACGTCTATAACGTTATATATCCTAACCTAAGGGAACCTAACATCTCGGATGTAGTATTTTCCAACATTCCTGGCGGGTCGGTCCCTACTTCTCGGTGGGCACATTATATACGTCTATATCGTAATATAACCTAACCTAACCCATCTAGACCCTCGCCGGTAATGTTTTACAAAATCCCGGTCGTGTCGGCCCGTACTTCTCGGTGGGGAAATTATATACGTCTTTAACGTTATATATCCTAACCTAAGGGAACCTAACTTCTCGGATGTAGTATTTTCCAACATTCCTGGCGGGTCGGCCCCTACTTCTCGGTGGGCACATTATATTAGTCCATATCGTAATATAACCTAACCTATCCCATCTAGACCCTCGCTGGTAATGTTTTACAAAATCCCGGTCGTGTCTGCCCGTACTTTTCCGTGGGGACATTATATACGTCTATAACTTTATATATCCTAACCTGAGGGAACCTAACATTTCGGGTGTAGTATTTTCCAACATTCCCGGCTGGTCGGCCCCTACTTCCCGGTGGGCACATTATATACGTCTATATCGTAATATGACCTAACCTAACCCATCTAGACCCTCGCTGGTAATGTTTTACAATATCCCGGTCGTGTCTACCCGTACATCTCGGTGGGGACATTATATACGTCTATAACGTTATATATCCTAACCTAAGGGAACCTAACTTCTCGGATGTAGTATTTTCCAACATTCCTGGCGGGTCGGCCCCTACTTCTCGGTGGGCACATTATATTAGTCCATATTGTAATATAACCTAACCTATCCCATCCAGACCCTCGCTGGTAATGTTTTACAAAATCCCGGTCGTGTGTGCCCGTACTTTGCCGTGGGGACATTATATAAGTCTATAACGTTAGATATCCTAACCTAAGGGAACCTAACATCTCGGATGTAGTATTTTCCAACATTCCTGGCGGGTCGGCCCCTACTTCTCGGTGGGCACATTATATACGTCTATATCGTAATATAACCTAACCTAACCCATCTAGACCCTCGCCGGTAATGTTTTACAAAATCCCGGTCGTGTCGGCCCGTACTTCTCGGTGGGGAAATTATATACGTCTTTAACGTTATATATCCTAACCTAAGGGAACCTAACTTCTCGGATGTAGTATTTTCCAACATTCCTGGCGGGTCGGCCCCTACTTCTCGGTGGGCACATTATATTAGTCCATATCGTAATATAACCTAACCTATCCCATCTAGACCCTCGCTGGTAATGTTTTACAAAATCCCGGTCGTGTGTGCCCGTACTTTGCCGTGGGGACATTATATAAGTCTATAACGTTAGATATCCTAACCTAAGGGAACCTAACACCTCGGATGTAGTATTTTCCAACATTCCTGGCGGGTCGGCCCCTACTTCTCGGTGGGCACATTATATACGTCTATAACGTAATATAACCTAACCAAACCCACCTAGACCATCGCTGGTAATGTTTCACAGAATCCCGGTCGTGTCGGCCCGTACTTCTCGGTGGGGAAATTATATACGTCTTTAACGTTATATATCCTAACCTAAGGGAACCTAACTTCTCGGATGTAGTATTTTCCAACATTCCTGGCGGGTCGGCCCCTACTTCTCGGTGGGCACATTATATACGTCTATATCGTAATATGACCTAACCTAACCCATCTAGACCCTCGCTGGTAATGTTTTACAATATCCCGGTCGTGTCTACCCGTACATCTCGGTGGGGACATTATATACGTCTATAACGTTATATATCCTAACCTAAAGGAACCTAACTTCTCGGATGTAGTATTTTCCAACATTCCTGGCGGGTCGGCCCCTACTTCTCGGTGGGCACATTATATTAGTCCATATCGTAATATAACCTAACCTAACCCATGTAGACCCTCGCTGGTAATGTTTTACAAAATTCCGGTCGTGTGTGCCCGTACTTTGCAGTGGGGACATTATATAAGTCTATAACGTTACATATCCTAACCGAAGGGAACCTAACATCTCGGTTGTAGTATTTTCCAACATTCCTGGCGGGTCGGCCCGTACTTCTCGGTGGGCACATTATATACGTCCATATCGTAATGTAACCTAACCTAACCCATCTAGACACTCGCTGGTAATGTTTTACAAAATCCCGGTCGTGTCTACCCGTACATCTCGGTGGGGACATTATATACGTCTATAACGTTATATATCCTAACCTAAGGGAACCTAACATCTCGGATGTAGTATTTTCCAACATTCCTGGCGGGTCGGCCCCTACTTCTCGGTGGGCACATTATATACGTCCATATTGTAATTTAACCTAACCTAACCCATCTAGACCCTCGCTGGTAATGTTTTACAAAATTCCGGTCGTGTATGCCCGTACTTCTCGATGGGGACATTATATACGTCTATAACGTTATATATCCTAACCTAAGGGAAGCTAACATCTCGGATGTAGTATTTTCCACCATTCCTGGCGGGTCGGCCCCTACTCCTAGGTGGGCACATTATATACGTCCATATCGCAATATAAACTAACCTAACCCATCTAGACCCTCGCCGGTAATGTTTTACAAAATCCCGGTCGTGTCTACCCGTACATCTCGGTGGGGACATTATATACGTCTATAACGTTATATATCCTAACCTAAGGGAACCTAACATCTCGGATGTAGTATTTTCCAACATTCCTGGCGGGTCGGCCCCTACTTCTCGGTGGGCACATTATATACGTCTATATCGTAATATAACCTAACCTAACCCATCTAGACCCTCGCCGGTAATGTTTTACAATATCCCGGTCGTGTCTACCCGTACATCTCGGTGGGGAAATTATATACGTCTTTAACGTTATATATCCTAACCTAAGGGAACCTAACTTCTCGGATGTAGTATTTTCCAACATTCCAGGCGGGTCGGCCCCTACTTCTCGGTGGGCACATTATATACGTCTATATCGTAATATGACCTAACCTAACCCATCCAGACCCTCGCTGGTAATGTTTTACAATATCCCAGTCGTGTCTACCCGTACATCTCGGTGGGGACATTATATACGTCTATAACGTTATATATCCTAACCTAAGGGAACCTAACATCTCGGATGTAGTATTTTCCAACATTCCTGGCGGGCCGGCCCCTACTTCGCGGTGGGCACATTATATACGTCCATATCGTAATATAACCTAACCTAACCCATCTAGACCCTCGCTGGTAATGTTTTACAAAATCCCGGTCGTGTCGGCCCGTACTTTTCCGTGGGGACGTCATATACGTCTATAACTTTATATATCCTAACCTGAGGGAACCTAACATCTCGGATGTAGTATTTTCCAACATTCCTGGCGGGCCAGCCCCTACTTCTCGGTGGGCACATTATATACGCCTATATCGTAATATAACCTAACCTAACCCATCTAGACACTCGCCGGTAATGTTTTACAAAATCCCGGTCGTGTCGGCCCGTACTTCTCGGTGGGGAAATTATATACGTCTTTAACGTTATATATCCTAACCTAAGGGAACCTAACATCTCGGATGTAGTATTTTCCAACATTCCTGGCGGGTCGGCCCCTACTTCTCGGTGGGCACATTATATTAGTCCATATCGTAATATAACCTAACCTATCCCATCTAGACCCTCGCTGGTAATGTTTTACAAAATCCCGGTCGTGTCTGCCCGTACTTTTCCGTGGGGACATTATATACGTCTATAACTTTATATATCCTAACCTGAGGGAACCTAACATCTCGGATGTAGTATTTTCCAACATTCCTGGCGGGTCGGCCCCTACTTCTCGGTGGGCACATTATATACGTCCATATTGTAATATAACCTAACCTAACCCATCTAGACCCTCGCTGGTAATGTTTTACAAAATTCCGGTCGTGTGTGCCCGTACTTCTCGATGGGGACATTATATACGTCTATAACGTTATATATCCTAACCTAAGGGAAGCTAACATCTCGGATGTAGTATTTTCCACCATTCCTGGCGGGTCGGCCCCTACTTCCAGGTGGGCACATTATATACGTCCATATCGCAATATAAACTAACCTAACCCATCTAGACCCTCGCCGGTAATGTTTTACAAAATCCCGGTCGTGTCTACCCGTACATCTCGGTGGGGACATTATATACGTCTATAACGTTATATATCCTAACCTAAGGGAACCTAACATCTCGGATGTAGTATTTTCCAACATTCCTGGCGGGTCGGCCCCTACTTCTCGGTGGGCACATTATATACGTCTATATCGTAATATAACCTAACCTAACCCATCTAGACCCTCGCCGGTAATGTTTTACAAAATTCCGGTCGTGTGTGCCCGTACTTTGCCGTGGTGACATTATATAAGTCTATAACGTTAGATATCCTAACCTAAGGGAACCTAACATCTCGGATGTAGTATTTTCCAACATTCCTGGCGGGTCGGCCCCTACTTCTCGGTGGGCACATTATATACGTCTATATCGTAATATAACCTAACCTAACCCATCTAGACCCTCGCCGGTAATGTTTTACAAAATCCCGGTCGTGTCGGCGCGTACTTCTCGGTGGGGAAATTATATACGTCTTTAACGTTATATATCCTAACCTAAGGGAACCTAACATCTCGGATGTAGTATTTTCCAACATTCCTGGCGGGTCGGCCCCTACTTCTCGGTGGGCACATTATATTAGTCCATATCGTAATATAACCTAACCTATCCCATCTAGACCCTCGCTGGTAATGTTTTACAAAATCCCGGTCGTGTCTGCCCGTACTTTTCCGTGGGGACATTATATACGTCTATAACTTTATATATCCTAACCTGAGGGAACCTAACATCGCGGATGTAGTATTTTCTAACATTCCTGGCGGGTCGGCCCCTACTTCTCGGTGGGCACATTATATACGTCCATATTGTAATATAACCTAACCTAACCCATCTAGACCCTCGCTGGTAATGTTTTACAAAATTCCGGTCGTGTGTGCCCGTACTTCTCGATGGGGACATTATATACGTCTATAACGTTATATATCCTAACCTAAGGGAAGCTAACATCTCGGATGTAGTATTTTCCACCATTCCTGGCGGGTCGGCCCCTACTTCCAGGTGGGCACATTATATACGTCCATATCGCAATATAAACTAACCTAACCCATCTAGACCCTCGCCGGTAATGTTTTACAAAATCCCGGTCGTGTCTACCCGTACATCTCGGTGGGGACATTATATACGTCTATAACGTTATATATCCTAACCTAAGGGAACCTAACATCTCGGATGTAGTATTTTCCAACATTCCTGGCGGGTCGGTCCCTACTTCTCGGTGGGCACATTATATACGTCTATATCGTAATATAACCTAACCTAACCCATCTAGACCCTCGCCGGTAATGTTTTACAAAATCCCGGTCGTGTCGGCCCGTACTTCTCGGTGGGGAAATTATATACGTCTTTAACGTTATATATCCTAACCTAAGGGAACCTAACTTCTCGGATGTAGTATTTTCCAACATTCCTGGCGGGTCGGCCCCTACTTCTCGGTGGGCACATTATATTAGTCCATATCGTAATATAACCTAACCTAACCCATGTAGAACCTCGCTGGTAATGTTTTACAAAATTCCGGTCGTGTGTGCCCGGACTTTGCCGTGGGGACATTATATAAGTCTATAACGTTAGATATCCTAACCTAAGGGAACCTAACATCTCGGATGTAGTATTTTCCAACATTCCTGGCGGGTCGGCCCCTACTTCTCGGTGGGCACATTATATACGTCTATATCGTAATATAACCTAACCTAACCCATCTAGACCCTCGCCGGTAATGTTTTACAAAATCCCGGTCGTGTCGGCCCGTACTTCTCGGTGGGGAAATTATATACGTCTTTAACGTTACATATCCTAACCTAAGGGAACCTAACATCTCGGATGTAGTATTTTCCAACATTCCTGGCGGGTCGGCCCCTACTTCTCGGTGGGCACATTATATACGTCTATATCGTAATATAACCTAACCTAACCCATCTAGACCCTCGCCGGTAATGTTTTACAAAATCCCGGTCGTGTCGGCCCGTACTTCTCGGTGGGGAAATTATATACGTCTTTAACGTTATATATCCTAACCTAAGGGAACCTAACTTCTCGGATGTAGTATTTTCCAACATTCCTGGCGGGTCGGCCCCTACTTCTCGGTGGGCACATTATATTAGTCCATATCGTAATATAACCTAACCTATCCCATCTAGACCCTCGCTGGTAATGTTTTACAAAATCCCGGTCGTCTGTGCCCGTACTTTGCCGTGGGGACATTATATAAGTCTATAACGTTAGATATCCTAACCTAAGGGAACCTAACACCTCGGATGTAGTATTTTCCAACATTCCTGGCGGGTCGGCCCCTACTTCTCGGTGGGCACATTATATACGTCTATAACGTAATATAACCTAACCAAACCCACCTAGACCATCGCTGGTAATGTTTCACAGAATCCCGGTCGTGTCGGCCCGTACTTCTCGGTGGGGAAATTATATACGTCTTTAACGTTATATATCCTAACCTAAGGGAACCTAACTTCTCGGATGTAGTATTTTCCAACATTCCTGGCGGGTCGGCCCCTACTTCTCGGTGGGCACATTATATTAGTCCATATCGTAATATAACCTAACCTATCCCATCTAGACCCTCGCTGGTAATGTTTTACAAAATCCCGGTCGTGTGTGCCCGTACTTTGCCGTGGGGACATTATATAAGTCTATAACGTTACATATCCTAACCTAAGGGAACCTAACACCTCGGATGTAGTATTTTCCAACATTCCTGCCGGGTCGGCCCCTACTTCTCGGTGGGCACATTATATACGTCTATAACGTAATATAACCTAACCAAACCCACCTAGACCATCGCTGGTAATGTTTCACAGAATCCCGTTCGTGTCGTCCCGTACGTCTCGGTGCGGATATTATATACGTCTATAACGATATATCCTAACCTAAGGCAACTTAACATCTCGGATGTAGTATTTTCCAACATTCCTGGCGGGTCGGCCCCTACTTCTCGGTGGGCACATTATATACGTCTATATTGTAATATGACCTAACCTAACCCATCTAGACCCTCGCTGGTAATGTTTTACAATATCCCGGTCGTGTCTACCCGTACATCTCGGTGGGGACATTATATACGTCTATAACGTTATATATCCTAACCTAAAGGAACCTAACTTCTCGGATGTAGTATTTTCCAACATTCCTGGCGGGTCGGCCCCTACTTCTCGGTGGGCACATTATATTAGTCCATATCGTAATATAACCTAACCTAACTCATGTAGACCCTCGCTGGTAATGTTTTACAAAATTCCGGTCGTGTGTGCCCGTACTTTGCCGTGGGGACATTATATAAGTCTATAACGTTACATATCCTAACCTAAGGGAACCTAACATCTCGGTTGTAGTATTTTCCAACATTCCTGGCGGGTCGGCCCGTACTTCTCGGTGGGCACATTATATACGTCCATATCGTAATGTAACCTAACCTAACCCATCTAGACACTCGCTGGTAATGTTTTACAAAATCCCGGTCGTGTCTACCCGTACATCTCCGTGGGGACATTATATACGTCTATAACGTTATATATCCTAACCTAAGGGAACCTAACATCTCGGATGTAGTATTTTCCAACATTCCTGGCGGGTCGGCCCCTACTTCTCGGTGGGCACATTATATACGTCCATATTGTAATTTAACCTAACCTAACCCATCTAGACCCTCGCTGGTAATGTTTTACAAAATTCCGGTCGTGTGTGCCCGTACTTCTCGATGGGGAGATTATATACGTCTCTAACGTTATATATCCTAACCTAAGGGAAGCTAACATCTCGGATGTAGTATTCTCCACCATTCCTGGCGGTTCGGCCCCTACTTCTCGGTGGGCACATTATATTAGTCCATATCGTAATATAACCTAACCTATCCCATCTAGACCCTCGCTGGTAATGTTTTACAAAATCCCGGTCGTGTCTGCCCGTACTTTTCCGTGGGGACATTATATACGTCTATAACTTTATATATCCTAACCTGAGGGAACCTAACATCTCGGATGTAGTATTTTCCAACATTCCTGGCTGGTCGGCCCCTACTTCCCGGTGGGCACATTATATACGTCTATATCGTAATATGACCTAACCTAACCCATCTAGACCCTCGCTGGTAATGTTTTACAATATCCCGGTCGTGTCTACCCGTACATCTCGGTGGGGAAATTATATACGTCTTTAACGTTATATATCCTAACCTAAGGGAACCTAACTTCTCGGATGTAGTATTTTCCAACATTCCTGGCGGGTCGGCCCCTACTTCTCGGTGGGCACATTATATACGTCTATATCGTAATATGACCTAACCTAACCCATCTAGACCCTCGCTGGTAATGTTTTACAATATCCCGGTCGTGTCTACCCGTACATCTCGGTGGGGACATTATATACGTCTATAACGTTATATATCCTAACCTAAGGGAACCTAACATCTCGGATGTAGTATTTTCCAACATTCCTGGCGGGCCGGCCCCTACTTCTCGGTGGGCACATTATATACGTCTATATCGTAATATAACTTAACCTAACCCATCTAGACCCTCGCCGGTAATGTTTTACAAAATCCCGGTCGTGTCGGCCCGTACTTCTCGGTGGGCACATTATATACGTCCATATCGCAATATAAACTAACCTAACCCATCTAGACCCTCGCTGTTAAGGTTTTACAAAATTCCGGTCGTGTGTGCCCGTACTTTGCCGTGGGGACATTATATAAGTCTATAACGTTACATATCCTAACCTAAGGGAACCTAACACCTCGGATGTAGTATTTTCCAACATTCCTGCCGGGTCGGCCCCTACTTCTCGGTGGGCACATTATATACGTCTATATCGTAATATAACCTAACCTAACCCATCTAGACCCTCGCCGGTAATGTTTTACAAAATCCCGGTCGTGTCGGTCCGTACTTCTCGGTGGGGAAATTATATACGTCTTTAACGTTATATATCCTGACCTAAGGGATCCTAACTTCTCGGATGTAGTATTTTCCATCATTCCTGGCGGGTCGGCCCCTACTTCTCGGTGGGCACATTATATTAGTCCATATCGTATTATAACCTAACCTATCCCATCTAGACCCTCGCTGGTAATGTTTTACAAAATCCCGGTCGTGTCTGCCCGTACTTTTCCGTGGGGACATTATATACGTCTATAACTTTATATATCCTAACCTGAGGGAACCTAACATCTCGGATGTAGTATTTTCCAACATTCCTGGCTGGTCGGCCCCTACTTCCCGGTGGGCACATTATATACGTCTATATCGTAATATGACCTAACCTAACCCATCTAGACCCTCGCTGGTAATGTTTTACAATATCCCGGTCGTGTCTACCCGTACATCTCGGTGGGGAAATTATATACGTCTTTAACGTTATATATCCTAACCTAAGGGAACCTAACTTCTCGGATGTAGTATTTTCCAACATTCCTGGCGGGTCGGCCCCTACTTCTCGGTGGGCACATTATATTCGTCTATATCGTAATATGACCTAACCTAACCCATCTAGACCCTCGCTGGTAATGTTTTACAATATCCCGGTCGTGTCTACCCGTACATCTCGGTGGGGACATTATATACGTCTATAACGTTATATATCCTAACCTAAGGGAACCTAACATCTCGGATGTAGTATTTTCCAACATTCCTGGCGGGCCGGCCCCTACTTCTCGGTGGGCACATTATATACGTCTATATCGTAATATAACTTAACCTAACCCATCTAGACCCTCGCCGGTAATGTTTTACAAAATCCCGGTCGTGTCGGCCCGTACTTCTCGGTGGGGACATTATATACGTCCATATCGCAATATAAACTAACCTAACCCATCTAGACCCTCGCTGTTAATGTTTTACAAAATTCCGGTCGTGTGTGCCCGTACTTTGCCGTGGGGACATTATATAAGTCTATAACGTTACATATCCTAACCTAAGGGAACCTAACACCTCGGATGTAGTATTTTCCAACATTCCTGCCGGGTCGGCCCCTACTTCTCGGTGGGCACATTATATACGTCTATAACGTAATATAACCTAACCAAACCCACCTAGACCATCGCTGGTAATGTTTCACAGAATCCCGTTCGTGTCGTCCCGTACGTCTCGGTGCGGATATTATATACGTCTATAACGATATATCCTAACCTAAGGCAACTTAACATCTCGGATGTAGTATTTTCCAACATTCCTGGCGGGTCGGCCCCTACTTCTCGGTGGGCACATTATATACGTCTATATTGTAATATGACCTAACCTAACCCATCTAGACCCTCGCTGGTAATGTTTTACAATATCCCGGTCGTGTCTACCCGTACATCTCGGTGGGGACATTATATACGTCTATAACGTTATATATCCTAACCTAAAGGAACTTAACTTCTCGGATGTAGTATTTTCCAACATTCCTGGCGGGTCGGCCCCTACTTCTCGGTGGGCACATTATATTAGTCCATATCGTAATATAACCTAACCTAACCCATGTAGACCCTCGCTGGTAATGTTTTACAAAATTCCGGTCGTGTGTGCCCGTACTTTGCCGTGGGGACATTATATAAGTCTATAACGTTACATATCCTAACCTAAGGGAACCTAACATCTCGGATGTAGTATTTTCCAACATTCCTGGCTGGTCGGCCCCTACTTCCCGGTGGGCACATTATATACGTCTATATCGTAATATGACCTAACCTAACCCATCTAGACCCTCGCTGGTAATGTTTTACAATATCCCGGTCGTGTCTACCCGTACATCTCGGTGGGGAAATTATATACGTCTTTAACGTTATATATCCTAACCTAAGGGAACCTAACTTCTCGGATGTAGTATTTTCCAACATTCCTGGCGGGTCGGCCCCTACTTCTCGGTGGGCACATTATATACGTCTATATCGTAATATGACCTAACCTAACCCATCTAGACCCTCGCTGGTAATGTTTTACAATATCCCGGTCGTGTCTACCCGTACATCTCGGTGGGGACATTATATACGTCTATAACGTTATATATCCTAACCTAAGGGAACCTAACATCTCGGATGTAGTATTTTCCAACATTCCTGGCGGGCCGGCCCCTACTTCTCGGTGGGCACATTATATACGTCTATATCGTAATATAACTTAACCTAACCCATCTAGACCCTCGCCGGTAATGTTTTACAAAATCCCGGTCGTGTCGGCCCGTACTTCTCGGTGGGCACATTATATACGTCCATATCGCAATATAAACTAACCTAACCCATCTAGACCCTCGCTGTTAATGTTTTACAAAATTCCGGTCGTGTGTGCCCGTACTTTGCCGTGGGGACATTATATAAGTCTATAACGTTACATATCCTAACCTAAGGGAACCTAACACCTCGGATGTAGTATTTTCCAACATTCCTGCCGGGTCGGCCCCTACTTCTCGGTGGGCACATTATATACGTCTATAACGTAATATAACCTAACCAAACCCACCTAGACCATCGCTGGTAATGTTTCACAGAATCCCGTTCGTGTCGTCCCGTACGTCTCGGTGCGGATATTATATACGTCTTTAACGTTATATATCCTAACCTAAGGGAACCTAACTTCTCGGATGTAGTATTTTCCAACATTCCTGGCGGGTCGGCCCCTACTTCTCGGTGGGCACATTATATACGTCTATATCGTAATATGACCTAACCTAACCCATCTAGACCCTCGCTGGTAATGTTTTACAATATCCCGGTCGTGTCTACCCGTACATCTCGGTGGGGACATTATATACGTCTATAACGTTATATATCCTAACCTAAGGGAACCTAACATCTCGGATGTAGTATTTTCCAACATTCCTGGCGGGCCGGCCCCTACTTCTCGGTGGGCACATTATATACGTCTATATCGTAATATAACTTAACCTAACCCATCTAGACCCTCGCCGGTAATGTTTTACAAAATCCCGGTCGTGTCGGCCCGTACTTCTCGGTGGGCACATTATATACGTCCATATCGCAATATAAACTAACCTAACCCATCTAGACCCTCGCTGTTAATGTTTTGCAAAATTCCGGTCGTGTGTGCCCGTACTTTGCCGTGGGGACATTATATAAGTCTATAACGTTACATATCCTAACCTAAGGGAACCTAACACCTCGGATGTAGTATTTTCCAACATTCCTGGCGGGTCGGCCCCTACTTCTCGGTGGGCACATTATATACGTCTATATTGTAATATGACCTAACCTAACCCATCTAGACCCTCGCTGGTAATGTTTTACAATATCCCGGTCGTGTCTACCCGTACATCTCGGTGGGGACATTATATACGTCTATAACGTTATATATCCTAACCTAAAGGAACTTAACTTCTCGGATGTAGTATTTTCCAACATTCCTGGCGGGTCGGCCCCTACTTCTCGGTGGGCACATTATATTAGTCCATATTGTAATTTAACCTAACCTAACCCATCTAGACCCTCGCTGGTAATGTTTTACAAAATCCCGGTCGTGTCTACCCGTACATCTCGGTGGGGACATTATATACGTCTATAACGTTATATATCCTAACCTAAGGGAACCTAACATCTCGGATGTAGTATTTTCCAACATTCCTGGCGGGTCGGCCCCTACTTCTCGGTGGGCACATTATATACGTCTATATCGTATTATAACCTAACCTAACCCATCTAGACCCTCGCCGGTAATGTTTTACAAAATCCCGGTCGTGTCGGCCCGTACTTCTCGGTGGGGAAATTATATACGTCTTTAACGTTATATATCCTAACCTAAGGGAACGTAACATCTCGGATGTAGTATTTTCCAACATTCCTGGCTGGTCGGCCCCTACTTCCCGGTGGGCACATTATATACGTCTATATCGTAATATGACCTAACCTAACCCATCTAGACCCTCGGTCGTAATGTTTTACAATATCCCGGTCGTGTCTACCCGTACATCTCGGTGGGGAAATTATATACGTCTTTAACGTTATATATCCTAACCTAAGGGAACCTAACATCTCGGATGTAGTATTTTCCAACATTCCTGGCGGGCCGGCCCCTACTTCTCGGTGGGCACATTATATACGTCTATATCGTAATATAACTTAACCTAACCCATCTAGACCCTCGCCGGTAATGTTTTACAAAATCCCGGTCGTGTCGGCCCGTACTTCTCGGTGGGCACATTATATACGTCCATATCGCAATATAAACTAACCTAACCCATCTAGACCCTCGCTGTTAATGTTTTGCAAAATTCCGGTCGTGTGTGCCCGTACTTTGCCGTGGGGACATTATATAAGTCTATAACGTTACATATCCTAACCTAAGGGAACCTAACACCTCGGATGTAGTATTTTCCAACATTCCTGCCGGGTCGGCCCCTACTTCTCGGTGGGCACATTATATACGTCTATAACGTAATATAACCTAACCAAACCCACCTAGACCATCGCTGGTAATGTTTCACAGAATCCCGTTCGTGTCGTCCTGTACGTCTCGGTGCGGATATTATATACGTCTATAACGATATATCCTAACCTAAGGCAACTTAACATCTCGGATGTAGTATTTTCCAACATTCCTGGCGGGTCGGCCCCTACTTCTCGGTGGGCACATTATATACGTCTATATTGTAATATGACCTAACCTAACCCATCTAGACCCTCGCTGGTAATGTTTTACAATATCCCGGTCGTGTCTACCCGTACATCTCGGTGGGGACATTATATACGTCTATAACGTTATATATCCTAACCTAAAGGAACTTAACTTCTCGGATGTAGTATTTTCCAACATTCCTGGCGGGTCGGCCCCTACTTCTCGGTGGGCACATTATATTAGTCCATATCGTAATATAACCTAACCTAACCCATGTAGACCCTCGCTGGTAATGTTTTACAAAATTCCGGTCGTGTGTGCCCGTACTTTGCCGTGGGGACATTATATAAGTCTATAACGTTACATATCCTAACCTAAGGGAACCTAACATCTCGGTTGTAGTATTTTCCAACATTCCTGGCGGGTCGGCCCGTACTTCTCGGTGGGCACATTATATACGTCCATATCGTAATGTAACCTAACCTAACCCATCTAGACACTCGCTGGTAATGTTTTACAAAATCCCGGTCGTGTCTACCCGTACATCTCGGTGGGGACATTATATACGTCTATAACGTTATATATCCTAACCTAAGGGAACCTAACATCTCGGATGTAGTATTTTCCAACATTCCTGGCGGGTCGGCCCCTACTTCTCGGTGGGCACATTATATACGTCCATATTGTAATTTAACCTAACCTAACCCATCTAGACCCTCGCTGGTAATGTTTTACAAAATTCCGGTCGTGTGTGCCCGTACTTCTCGATGGGGACATTATATACGTCTATAACGTTATATATCCTAACCTAAGGGAAGCTAACATCTCGGATGTAGTATTTTCCACCATTCCTGGCGGGTCGGCCCCTACTCCTAGGTGGGCACATTATATACGTCCATATCGCAATATAAACTAACCTATCCCATCTAGACCCTCGCTGGTAATGTTTTACAAAATCCCGGTCGTGTCTGCCCGTACTTCTCGGTGGGCACATTATATACGTCCATATCGCAATATAAACTAACCTAACCCATCTAGACCCTCGCTGTTAATGTTTTACAAAATTCCGGTCGTGTGTGCCCGTACTTTGCCGTGGGGACATTATATAAGTCTATAACGTTACATATCCTAACCTAAGGGAACCTAACACCTCGGATGTAGTATTTTCCAACATTCCTGCCGGGTCGGCCCCTACTTCTCGGTGGGCACATTATATACGTCTATAACGTAATATAACCTAACCAAACCCACCTAGATCATTGCTGGTAATGTTTCACAGAATCCCGTTCGTGTCGTCCCGTACGTCTCGGTGCGGATATTATATACGTCTATAACGATATATCCTAACCTAAGGCAACTTAACATCTCGGATGTAGTATTTTCCAACATTCCTGGCGGGTCGGCCCCTACTTCTCGGTGGGCACATTATATACGTCTATATTGTAATATGACCTAACCTAACCCATCTAGACCCTCGCTGGTAATGTTTTACAATATCCCGGTCGTGTCTACCCGTACATCTCGGTGGGGACATTATATACGTCTATAACGTTATATATCCTAACCTAAAGGAACCTAACTTCTCGGATGTAGTATTTTCCAACATGCCTGGCGGGTCGGCCCGTACTTCTCGGTGGGCACATTATATTAGTCCATATCGTAATGTAACCTAACCTAACCCATCTAGACACTCGCTGGTAATGTTTTACAAAATCCCGGTCGTGTCTACCCGTACATCTCGGTGGGGAAATTATATACGTCTATAACGTTATATATCCTAACCTAAGGGAACCTAACATCTCGGATGTAGTATTTTCCAACATTCCTGGCGGGTCGGCCCCTACTTCTCGGTGGGCACATTATATTAGTCCATATCGTAATATAACCTAACCTATCCCATCTAGACCCTCGCTGGTAATGTTTTACAAAATCCCGGTCGTGTCTGCCCGTACTTTTCCGTGGGGACATTATATACGTCTATAACTTTATATATCCTAACCTGAGGGAACCTAACATCTCGGATGTAGTATTTTCCAACATTCCTGGCTGGTCGGCCCCTACTTCCCGGTGGGCACATTATATACGTCTATATCGTAATATGACCTAACCTAACCCATCTAGACCCTCGCTGGTAATGTTTTACAATATCCCGGTTATGTCTACCCGTACATCTCGGTGGGGAAATTATATACGTCTTTAACGTTATATATCCTAACCTAAGGGAACCTAACTTCTCGGATGTAGTATTTTCCAACATTCCTGGCGGGTCGGCCCCTACTTCTCGGTGGGCACATTATATACGTCTATATCGTAATATGACCTAACCTAACCCATCTAGACCCTCGCTGGTAATGTTTTACAATATCCCGGTCGTGTCTACCCGTACATCTCGGTGGGGACATTATATACGTCTATAACGTTATATATCCTAACCTAAGCGAACCTAACATCTCGGATGTAGTATTTTCCAACATTCCTGGCGGGCCGGCCCCTACTTCTCGGTGGGCACATTATATACGTCTATATCGTAATATAACTTAACCTAACCCATCTAGACCCTCGCCGGTAATGTTTTACAAAATCCCGGTCTTGTCGGCCCGTACTTCTCGGTGGGCACATTATATACGTCCATATCGCAATATAAACTAACCTAACCCATCTAGACCCTCGCTGTTAATGTTTTACAAAATTCCGGTCGTGTGTGCCCGTACTTTGCCGTGGGGACATTATATACGTCTATAACGTTATATATCCTAACCTAAGCGAACCTAACATCTCGGATGTAGTATTTTCCAACATTCCTGGCGGGCCGGCCCCTACTTCTCGGTGGGCACATTATATACGTCTATATCGTAATATAACTTAACCTAACCCATCTAGACCCTCGCCGGTAATGTTTTACAAAATCCCGGTCTTGTCGGCCCGTACTTCTCGGTGGGCACATTATATACGTCCATATCGCAATATAAACTAACCTAACCCATCTAGACCCTCGCTGTTAATGTTTTACAAAATTCCGGTCGTGTGTGCCCGTACTTTGCCGTGGGGACATTATATAAGTCTATAACGTTACATATCCTAACCTAAGGGAACCTAACACCTCGGATGTAGTATTTTCCAACATTCCTGCCGGGTCGGCCCCTACTTCTCGGTGGGCACATTATATACGTCTATTACGTAATATAACCTAACCAAACCCACCTAGACCATCGCTGGTAATGTTTCACAGAATCCCGTTCGTGTCGTCCCGTACGTCTCGGTGCGGATATTATATACGTCTATAACGATATATCCTAACCTAAGGCAACTTAACATCTCGGATGTAGTATTTTCCAACATTCCTGGCGGGTCGGCCCCTACTTCTCGGTGGGCACATTATATACGTCTATATTGTAATATGACCTAACCTAACCCATCTAGACCCTCGCTGGTAATGTTTTACAATATCCCGGTCGTGTCTACCCGTACATCTCGGTAGGGACATTATATACGTCTATAACGTTATATATCCTAACCTAAAGGAACCTAACTTCTCGGATGTAGTATTTTCCAACATTCCTGGCGGGTCGGCCCCTACTTCTCGGTGGGCACATTATATTAGTCCATATCGTAATATAACCTAACCTAACCCATGTAGACCCTCGCTGGTAATGTTTTACAAAATTCCGGTCGTGTGTGCCCGTACTTTGCCGTGGGGACATTATATAAGTCTATAACGTTACATATCCTAACCTAAGGGAACCTAACATCTCGGTTGTAGTATTTTCCAACATTCCTGGCGGGTCGGCCCGTACTTCTCGGTGGGCACATTATATACGTCCATATCGTAATGTAAACTAACCTAACCCATCTAGACACTCGCTGGTAATGTTTTACAAAATCCTGGTCGTGTCTACCCGTACATCTCGGTGGGGAAATTATATACGTCTATAACGTTACATATCCTAACCTAAGGGAACCTAACACCTCGGATGTAGTATTTTCCAACATTCCTGCCGGGTCGGCCCCTACTTCTCGGTGGGCACATTATATACGTCTATTACGTAATATAACCTAACCAAACCCACCTAGACCATCGCTGGTAATGTTTCACAGAATCCCGTTCGTGTCGTCCCGTACGTCTCGGTGCGGATATTATATACGTCTATAACGATATATCCTAACCTAAGGCAACTTAACATCTCGGATGTAGTATTTTCCAACATTCCTGGCGGGTCGGCCCCTACTTCTCGGTGGGCACATTATATACGTCTATATTGTAATATGACCTAACCTAACCCATCTAGACCCTCGCTGGTAATGTTTTACAATATCCCGGTCGTGTCTACCCGTACATCTCGGTAGGGACATTATATACGTCTATAACGTTATATATCCTAACCTAAAGGAACCTAACTTCTCGGATGTAGTATTTTCCAACATTCCTGGCGGGTCGGCCCCTACTTCTCGGTGGGCACATTATATTAGTCCATATCGTAATATAACCTAACCTAACCCATGTAGACCCTCGCTGGTAATGTTTTACAAAATTCCGGTCGTGTGTGCCCGTACTTTGCCGTGGGGACATTATATAAGTCTATAACGTTACATATCCTAACCTAAGGGAACCTAACATCTCGGTTGTAGTATTTTCCAACATTCCTGGCGGGTCGGCCCGTACTTCTCGGTGGGCACATTATATACGTCCATATCGTAATGTAACCTAACCTAACCCATCTAGACACTCGCTGGTAATGTTTTACAAAATCCTGGTCGTGTCTACCCGTACATCTCGGTGGGGAAATTATATACGTCTATAACGTTATATATCCTAACCTAAGGGAACCTAACATCTCGGATGTAGTATTTTCCACCATTCCTGGCGGGTCGGCCCCTACTCCTAGGTGGGCACATTATATACGTCCATATCGCAATATAAACTAACCTAACCCATCTAGACCCTCGCCGGTAATGTTTTACAAAATCCCGGTCGTGTCTACCCGTACATCTCGGTGGGGACATTATATACGTCTATAACGTTATATATCCTAACCTAAGGGAACCTAACATCTCGGATGTAGTATTTTCCAACATTCCTGGCGGGTCGGACCCTACTTCTCGGTGGGCACATTATAGACGTCTATATCGTAATATAACCTAACCTAACCCATCTAGACCCTCGCGGGAATGTTTTACAAAATCCCGGTCGTGTCGGCCCGTACTTCTCGGTGGGGAAATTATATACGTCTTTAACGTTATATATCCTAACCTAAGGGATCCTAACTTCTCGGATGTAGTATTTTCCAACATTCCTGGCGGGTCGGCCCCTACTTCTCGGTGGGCACATTATATTAGTCCATATCGTAATATAACCTAACCTATCCCATCTAGACCCTCGCTGGTAATGTTTTACAAAATCCCGGTCGTATCTGCCCGTACTTTTCCGTGGGGACATTATATACGTCTATAACTTTATATATCCTAACCTGAGGGAACCTAACATCTCGGATGTAGTATTTTCCAACATTCTTGGCTGGTCGGCCCCTACTTCCCGGTGGGCACATTATATACGTCTATATCGTAATATGACCTAACCTAACCCATCTAGACCCTCGCTGGTAATGTTTTACAATATCCCGGTCGTGTCTACCCGTACATCTCGGTGGGGAAATTACATACGTCTTTAACGTTATATATCCTAACCTAAGGGAACCTAACTTCTCGGATGTAGTATTTTCCAACATTCCTGGCGGGTCGGCCCCTACTTCTCAGTGGGCACATTATATACGTCTATATCGTAATATGACCTAACCTAACCCATCCAGACCCTCGCTGGTAATGTTTTACAATATCCCGGTCGTGTCTACCCGTACATCTCGGTGGGGACATTATATACGTCTATAACGTTATATATCCTATCCTAAGGGAACCTAACATCTCGGATGTAGTATTTTCCAACATTCCTGGCGGGCCGGCCCCTACTTCTCGGTGGGCACATTCTATACGTCTATATCGTAATATAACCTAACCTAACCCATCTAGACCCTCGCCGGTAATGTTTTACAAAATCCCGGTCGTGTCGGCCCGTACTTCTCGGTGGGGAAATTATATACGTCTTTAACGTTATATATCCTAACCTAAGGGAACCTAACTTCTCGGATGTAGTATTTTCCAACATTCCTGGCGGGTCGGCCCCTACTTCTCGGTGGGCACATTATATTAGTCCATATCGTAATATAACCTAACCTAACCCATGTAGAACCTCGCTGGTAATGTTTTACAAAATTCCGGTCGTGTGTGCCCGTACTTTGCCGTGGGGACATTATATAAGTCTATAACGTTAGATATCCTAACCTAAGGGAACCTAACATCTCGGATGTAGTATTTTCCAACATTCCTGGCGGGCCGGCCCCTACTTCTCGGTGGGCACATTATATACGTCTATATCGTAATATAACTTAACCTAACCCATCTAGACCCTCGCCGGTAATGTTTTACAAAATCCCGGTCGTGTCGGCCCGTACTTCTCGGTGGGCACATTATATACGTCCATATCGCAATATAAACTAACCTAACCCATCTAGACCCTCGCTGTTAATGTTTTACAAAATTCCGGTCGTGTGTGCCCGTACTTTGCCGTGGGGACATTATATAAGTCTATAACGTTACATATCCTAACCTAAGGGAACCTAACACCTCGGATGTAGTATTTTCCAACATTCCTGCCGGGTCGGCCCCTACTTCTCGGTGGGCACATTATATACGTCTATAACGTAATATAACCTAACCAAACCCACCTAGACCATCGCTGGTAATGTTTCACAGAATCCCGTTCGTGTCGTCCCGTACGTCTCGGTGCGGATATTATATACGTCTATAACGATATATCCTAACCTAAGGCAACTTAACATCTCGGATGTAGTATTTTCCAACATTCCTGGCGGGTCGGCCCCTACTTCTCGGTGGGCACATTATATAAGTCTATATTGTAATATGACCTAACCTAACCCATCTAGACCCTCGCTGGTAATGTTTTACAATATCCCGGTCGTGTCTACCCGTACATCTCGGTGGGGACATTATATACGTCTATAACGTTATATATCCTAACCTAAAGGAACCTAACTTCTCGGATGTAGTATTTTCCAACATTCCTGGCGGGTCTGCCCCTACTTCTCGGTGGGCACATTATATTAGTCCATATCGTAATATAACCTAACCTAACCCATGTAGACCCTCGCTGGTAATGTTTTACAAAATTCCGGTCGTGTGTGCCCGTACTTTGCCGTGGGGACATTATATAAGTCTATAACGTTACATATCCTAACCTAAGGGAACCTAACATCTCGGTTGTAGTATTTTCCAACATTCCTGGCGGGTCGGCCCGTACTTCTCGGTGGGCACATTATATACGTCCATATCGTAATGTAACCTAACCTAACCCATCTAGACACTCGCTGGTAATGTTTTACAAAATCCCGGTCGTGTCTACCCGTACATCTCGGTGGGGACATTATATACGTCTATAACGTTATATATCCTAACCTAAGGGAACCTAACATCTCGGATGTAGTATTTTCCAACATTCCTGGCGGGTCGGCCCCTACTTCTCGGTGGGCACATTATATACGTCCATATTGTAATTTAACCTAACCTAACCCATCTAGACCCTCGCTGGTAATGTTTTACAAAATCCCGGTCGTGTCTACCCGTACATCTCGGTGGGGACATTATATACGTCTATAACGTTATATATCCTAACCTAAGGGAACCTAACATCTCGGATGTAGTATTTTCCAACATTCCTGGCGGGTCGGCCCCTACTTCTCGGTGGGCACATTATATACGTCTATATCGTATTATAACCTAACCTAACCCATCTAGACCCTCGCCGGTAATGTTTTACAAAATCCCGGTCGTGTCGGCCCGTACTTCTCGGTGGGGAAATTATATACGTCTTTAACGTTATATATCCTAACCTAAGGGAACCTAACTTCTCGGATGTAGTATTTTCCAACATTCCTGGCGGGTCGGCCCCTACTTCTCGGTGGGCACATTATATTAGTCCATATCGTAATATAACCTAACCTAACCCATGTAGACCCTCGCTGGTAATGTTTTACAAAATTCCGGTCGTGTGTGCCCGTACTTTGCCGTGGGGACATTATATAAGTCTATAACGTTAGATATCCTAACCTAAGGGAACCTAACATCTCGGATGTAGTATTTTCCAACATTCCTGGCGGGTCGGCCCCTACTTCTCGGTGGGCACATTATATACGTCTATATCGTAATATAACCTAACCTAACCCATCTAGACCCTCGCCGGTAATGTTTTACAAAATCCCGGTCGTGTCGGCCCGTACTTCTCGGTGGGGAAATTATATACGTCTTTAACGTTATATATCCTAACCTAAGGGATCCTAACTTCTCGGATGTAGTATTTTCCAACATTCCTGGCGGGTCGGCCCCTACTTCTCGGTGGGCACATTATATTAGTCCATATCTTAATATAACCTAACCTATCCCATCTAGACCCTCGCTGGTAATGTTTTACAAAATCCCGGTCGTGTCTGCCCGTACTTTTCCGTGGGGACATTATATACGTCTATAACTTTATATATCCTAACCTGAGGGAACCTAACATCTCGGATGTAGTATTTTCCAACATTCCTGGCTGGTCGGCCCCTACTTCCCGGTGGGCACATTATATACGTCTATATCGTAATATGACCTAACCTAACCCATCTAGACCCTCGCTGGTAATATTTTACAATATCCCGGTCGTGTCTACCCGTACATCTCGGTGGGGAAATTATATACGTCTTTAACGTTATATATCCTAACCTAAGGGAACCTAACTTCTCGGATGTAGTATTTTCCAACATTCCTGGCGGGTCGGCCCCTACTTCTCAGTGGGCACATTATATACGTCTATATCGTAATATGACCTAACCTAACCCAGCCAGACCCTCGCTGGTAATGTTTTACAATATCCCGGTCGTGTCTACCCGTACATCTCGGTGGGGACATTATATACGTCTATAACGTTATATATCCTAACCTAAGGGAACCTAACATCTCGGATGTAGTATTTTCCAACATTCCTGGCGGGCCGGCCCCTACTTCTCGGTGGGCACATTATATACGTCTATATCGTAATATAACTTAACCTAACCCATCTAGACCCTCGCCGGTAATGTTTTACAAAATCCCGGCCGTGTCGGCCCGTACTTCTCGGTGGGGAAATTATATACGTCTTTAACGTTATATATCCTAACCTAAGGGAACCTAACTTCTCGGATGTAGTATTTTCCAACATTCCTGGCGGGTCGGCCCCTACATCTCGGTGGGCACATTATATACGTCTATATCGTAATATAACTTAACCTAACCCATCTAGACCCTCGCCGGTAATGTTTTACAAAATCCCGGTCGTGTCGGCCCGTACTTCTCGGTGGGGAAATTATATACGTCTTTAACGTTATATATCCTAACCTAAGGGAACCTAACTTCTCGGATGTAGTATTTTCCAACATTCCTGGCGGGTCGGCCCCTACTTCTCGGTGGGCACATTATATACGTCTATATCGTAATATGACCTAACCTAACCCATCTAGACCCTCGCTGGTAATGTTTTACAATATCCCGGTCGTGTCTACCCGTACATCTCGGTGGGGACATTATATACGTCTATAACGTTATATATCCTAACCTAAGCGAACCTAACATCTCGGATGTAGTATTTTCCAACATTCCTGGCGGGCCGGTCCCTACTTCTCGGTGGGCACATTATATACGTCTATAACGTAATATAACTTAACCTAACCCATCTAGACCCTCGCCGGTAATGTTTTACAAAATCCCGGTCTTGTCGGCCCGTACTTCTCGGTGGGCACATTATATACGTCCATATCGCAATATAAACTAACCTAACCCATCTAGACCCTCGCTGTTAATGTTTTACAAAATTCCGGTCGTGTGTGCCCGTACTTTGCCGTGGGGACATTATATAAGTCTATAACGTTACATATCCTAACCTAAGGGAACCTAACACCTCGGATGTAGTATTTTCCAACATTCCTGCCGGGTCGGCCCCTACTTCTCGGTGGGCACATTATATACGTCTATATCGTAATATAACCTAACCTAACCCATCTAGACCCTCGCCGGTAATGTTTTACAAAATCCCGGTCGTGTCGGCCCGTACTTCTCGGTGGGGAAATTATATACGCCTTTAACGTTATATATCCTAACCTAAGGGATCCTAACTTCTCGGATGTAGTATTTTCCAACATTCCCGGCGGGTCGGCCCCTACTTCTCGGTGGGCACATTATATTAGTCCATATCGTAATATAACCTAACCTATCCCATCTAGACCCTCGCTGGTAATGTTTTACAAAATCCCGGTCGTGTCTGCCCGTACTTTTCCGTGGGGACATTATATACGTCTATAACTTTATATATCCTAACCGTAGGGAACCTAACATCTCGGATGTAGTATTTTCCAACATTCCTGGCGGGCCGGCCCCTACTTCTCGGTGGGCACATTATATACGTCTATATCGTAATATAACTTAACCTAACCCATCTAGACCCTCGCCGGTAATGTTTTACAAAATCCCGGTCGTGTCTACCCGTACATCTCGGTGGGGACATTATATACGTCTATAACGTTATATATCCTAACCTAAGCGAACCTAACATCTCGGATGTAGTATTTTCCAACATTCCTGGCGGGCCGGTCCCTACTTCTCGGTGGGCACATTATATACGTCTATAACGTAATATAACTTAACCTAACCCATCTAGACCCTCGCCGGTAATGTTTTACAAAATCCCGGTCTTGTCGGCCCGTACTTCTCGGTGGGCACATTATATACGTCCATATCGCAATATAAACTAACCTAACCCATCTAGACCCTCGCTGTTAATGTTTTACAAAATTCCGGTCGTGTGTGCCCGTACTTTGCCGTGGGGACATTATATAAGTCTATAACGTTACATATCCTAACCTAAGGGAACCTAACACCTCGGATGTAGTATTTTCCAACATTCCTGCCGGGTCGGCCCCTACTTCTCGGTGGGCACATTATATACGTCTATATCGTAATATAACCTAACCTAACCCATCTAGACCCTCGCCGGTAATGTTTTACAAAATCCCGGTCGTGTCGGCCCGTACTTCTCGGTGGGGAAATTATATACGCCTTTAACGTTATATATCCTAACCTAAGGGATCCTAACTTCTCGGATGTAGTATTTTCCAACATTCCCGGCGGGTCGGCCCCTACTTCTCGGTGGGCACATTATATTAGTCCATATCGTAATATAACCTAACCTATCCCATCTAGACCCTCGCTGGTAATGTTTTACAAAATCCCGGTCGTGTCTGCCCGTACTTTTCCGTGGGGACATTATATACGTCTATAACTTTATATATCCTAACCGTAGGGAACCTAACATCTCGGATGTAGTATTTTCCAACATTCCTGGCTGGTCGGCCCCTACTTCCCGGTGGGCACATTATATACGTCTATATCGTAATATGACCTAACCTAACCCATCTAGACCCTCGCTGGTAATGTTTTACAATATCCCGGTCGTGCCTACCCGTACATCTCGGTGGGGAAATTATATACGTCTTTAACGTTATATATCCTAACCTAAGGGAACCTAACTTCTCGGATGTAGTATTTTCCAACATTCCTGGCGGGTCGGCCCCTACTTCTCAGTGGGCACATTATATACGTCTATATCGTAATATGACCTAACCTAACCCATCCAGACCCTCGCTGGTAATGTTTTACAATATCCCGGTCGTGTCTACCCGTACATCTCTGTGGGGACATTATATACGTCTATAACGTTATATATCCTAACCTAAGGGAACCTAACATCTCGGATGTAGTATTTTCCAACATTCCTGGCGGGCCGGCCCCTACTTCTCGGTGGGCACATTATATACGTCTATATCGTAATATAACTTAACCTAACCCATCTAGACCCTCGCCGGTAATGTTTTACAAAATCCCGGCCGTGTCGGCCCGTACTTCTCGGTGGGGAAATTATATACGTCTTTAACGTTATATATCCTAACCTAAGGGAACCTAACTTCTCGGATGTAGTATTTTCCAACATTCCTGGCGGGTCGGCCCCTACTTCTCGGTGGGCACATTATATACGTCTATATCGTAATATAACTTAACCTAACCCATCTAGACCCTCGCCGGTAATGTTTTACAAAATCCCGATCGTGTCGGCCCGTACTTCTCGGTGGGGAAATTATATACGTCTTTAACGTTATATATCCTAACCTAAGGGAACCTAACTTCTCGGATGTAGTATTTTCCAACATTCCTGGCGGGTCGGCCCCTACTTCTCGGTGGGCACATTATATACGTCTATATCGTAATATGACCTAACCTAACCCATCTAGACCCTCGCTGGTAATGTTTTACAATATCCCGGTCGTGTCTACCCGTACATCTCGGTGGGGACATTATATACGTCTATAACGTTATATATCCTAACCTAAGCGAACCTAACATCTCGGATGTAGTATTTTCCAACATTCCTGGCGGGCTGGTCCCTACTTCTCGGTGGGCACATTATATACGTCTATATCGTAATATAACTTAACCTAACCCATCTAGACCCTCGCCGGTAATGTTTTACAAAATCCCGGTCTTGTCGGCCCGTACTTCTCGGTGGGCACATTATATACGTCCATATCGCAATATAAACTAACCTAACCCATCTAGACCCTCGCTGTTAATGTTTTACAAAATTCCGGTCGTGTGTGCCCGTACTTTGCCGCGGGGACATTATATAAGTCTATAACGTTACATATCCTAACCTAAGGGAACCTAACACCTCGGATGTAGTATTTTCCAACATTCCTGCCGGGTCGGCCCCTACTTCTCGGTGGGCACAATATATACGTCTATAACGTAATATAACCTAACCAAACCCACCTAGACCATCGCTGGTAATGTTTCACAGAATCCCGTTCGTGTCGTCCCGTACGTCTCGGTGCGGATATTATATACGTCTATAACGATATATCCTAACCTAAGGCAACTTAACATCTCGGATGTAGTATTTTCCAACATTCCTGGCGGGTCGGCCCCTACTTCTCGGTGGGCACATTATATACGTCTATATTGTAATATGAGCTAACCTAACCCATCTAGACCCTCGCTGGTAATGTTTTACAATATCCCGGTCGTGTCTACCCGTACATCTCGGTGGGGACATTATATACGTCTATAACGTTATATATCCTAACCTAAAGGAACCTAACTTCTCGGATGTAGTATTTTCCAACATTCCTGGCGGGTCGGCCCCTACTTCTCGGTGGGCACATTATATTAGTCCATATCGTAATATAACCTAACCTAACCCATCTAGACCCTCGCTGGTAATGTTTTACAAAATTTCGGTCGTGTGTGCCCGTACTTCTCGATGGGGACATTATATACGTCTATAACGTTATATATCCTAACCTAAGGGAAGCTAACATCTCGGATGTAGTATTTTCCACCATTCCTGGCGGGTCGGCCCCTACTCCTAGGTGGGCACATTATATACGTCCATATCGCAATATAAACTAACCTAACCCATCTAGACCCTCGCCGGTAATGTTTTACAAAATCCCGGTCGTGTCTACCCGTACATCTCGGTGGGGACATTATATACGTCTATAACGTTATATATCCTAACCTAAGGGAACCTAACATCTCGGATGTAGTATTTTCCAACATTCCTGGCGGGTCGGCCCCTACTTCTCGGTGGGCACATTATATTAGTCCATATCGTAATATAACCTAACCTAACCCATGTAGACCTTCGCTGGTAATGTTTTACAAAATTCCGGTCGTGTGTGCCCGTACTTTGCCGTGGGGACATTATATAAGTCTATAACGTTAGATATCCTAACCTAAGGGAACCTAACATCTCGGATGTAGTATTTTCCATCATTCCTGGCGGGTCGGCCCCTACTTCTCGGTGGGCACATTATAGACGTCTATATCGTAATATAACCTAACCTAACCCATCTAGACCCTCGCGGGAATGTTTTACAAAATCCCGGTCGTGTCGGCCCGTACTTCTCGGTGGGGAAATTATATACGTCTTTAACGTTATATATCCTAACCTGAGGGATCCTAACTTCTCGGATGTAGTATTTTCCAACATTCCTGGCGGGTCGGCCCCTACTTCTCGTTGGGCACATTATATTAGTCCATATCGTAATATAACCTAACCTATCCCATCTAGACCCTCGCTGGTAATGTTTTACAAAATCCCGGTCGTATCTGCCCGTACTTTTCCGTGGGGACATTATATACGTCTATAACTTTACATATCCTAACCTGAGGGAACCTAACATCTCGGATGTAGTATTTTCCAACATTCCTGGCTGGTCGGCCCCTACTTCCCGGTGGGCACATTATATACGTCTATATCGTAATATGACCTAACCTAACCCATCTAGACCCTCGGTCGTAATGTTTTACAATATCCCGGTCGTGTCTACCCGTACATCTCGGTGGGGACATTATATACGTCTATAACGTTATATATCCTAACCGAAGGGAACCTAACATCTCGGATGTAGTATTTTCCAACATTCCTGGCGGGCCGGCCCCTACTTCTCGGTGGGCACATTATATACGTCTATATCGTAATATAACTTAACCTAACCCATGTAGACCCTCGCCGGTAATGTTTTACAAAATCCCGGTCGTGTCGGCCCGTACTTCTCGGTGGGGAAATTATATACGTCTATAACGTTATATATCCTAACCTAAGGGAACCTAACATCTCGGATGTAGTATTTTCCAACATTCCTGGCGGGCCGGCCCCTACTTCTCGGTGGGCACATTATATACGTCTATATCGTAATATAACTTAACCTAACCCATCTAGACCCTCGCCGGTAATGTTTTACAAAATCCCGGTCGTGTCGGCCCGTACTTCTCGGTGGGCACATTATATACGTCCATATCGCAATATAAACTAACCTAACCCATCTAGACCCTCGCTGTTAATGTTTTACAAAATTCCGGTCGTGTGTGCCCGTACTTTGCCGTGGGGACATTATATAAGTCTATAACGTTACATATCCTAACCTAAGGGAACCTAACACCTCGGATGTAGTATTTTCCAACATTCCTGCCGGGTCGGCCCCTACTTCTCGGTGGGCACATTATATACGTCTATAACGTAATATAACCTAACCAAACCCACCTAGACCATCGCTGGTAATGTTTCACAGAATCCCGTTCGTGTCGTCCCGTACGTCTCGGTGCGGATATTATATACGTCTATAACGATATATCCTAACCTAAGGCAACTTAACATCTCGGATGTAGTATTTTCCAACATTCCTGGCGGGTCGGCCCCTACTTCTCGGTGGGCACATTATATACGTCTATATTGTAATATGACCTAACCTAACCCATCTAGACCCTCGCTGGTAATGTTTTACAATATCCCGGTCGTGTCTACCCGTACATCTCGGTGGGGACATTATATACGTCTATAACGTTATATATCCTAACCTAAAGGAACCTAACTTCTCGGATGTAGTATTTTCCAACATTCCTGGCGGGTCGGCCCCTACTTCTCGGTGGGCACATTATATACGTCCATATTGTAATATAACCTAACCTAACCCATCTA
The DNA here is from genome assembly GCA_963969225.1 of Xylocopa violacea. NCBI lineage: Eukaryota > Metazoa > Arthropoda > Insecta > Hymenoptera > Apidae > Xylocopa > Xylocopa violacea. The sequence goes on along the minus strand of CAXAJV010000011.1, from coordinate 7,097,229 downwards.
GAACCTCGCTGGTAATGTTTTACAAAATTCCGGTCGTGTGTGCCCGTACTTCTCGATGGGGACATTATATACGTCTATAACGTTATATATCCTAACCTAAGGGAAGCTAACATCTCGGATGTAGTATTTTCCACCATTCCTGGCGGGTCGGCCCCTACTTCCAGGTGGGCACATTATATACGTCCATATCGCAATATAAACTAACCTAACCCATCTAGACCCTCGCCGGTAATGTTTTACAAAATCCCGGTCGTGTCTACCCGTACATCTCGGTGGGGACATTATATACGTCTATGACGTTATATATCCTAACCTAAGGGAACCTAACATCTCGGATGTAGTATTTTCCAACATTCCTGGCGGGTCGGCCCCTACTTCTCGGTGGGCACATTATATACGTCTATATCGTAATATAACTTAACCTAACCCATCTAGACCCTCGCCGGTAATGTTTTACAAAATCCCGGTCTTGTCGGCCCGTACTTCTCGGTGGGCACATTATATACGTCCATATCGCAATATAAACTAACCTAACCCATCTAGACCCTCGCTGTTAATGTTTTACAAAATTCCGGTCGTGTGTGCCCGTACTTTGCCGTGGGGACATTATATAAGTCTATAACGTTACATATCCTAACCTAAGGGAACGTAACACCTCGGATGTAGTATTTTCCAACATTCCTGGCGGGTCGGCCCCTACTTCTCGGTGGGCACATTATATACGTCTATATTGTAATATGACCTAACCTAACCCATCTAGACCCTCGCTGGTAATGTTTTACAATATCCCGGTCGTGTCTACCCGTACATCTCGGTGGGGACATTATATACGTCTATAACGTTATATATCCTAACCTAAAGGAACCTAACTTCTCGGATGTAGTATTTTCCAACATTCCTGGCGGGTCGGCCCCTACTTCTCGGTGGGCACATTATATTAGTCCATATCGTAATATAACCTAACCTAACCCATGTAGTCCCTCGCTGGTAATGTTTTACAAAATTCCGGTCGTGTGTGCCCGTACTTTGCCGTGGGGACATTATATAAGTCTATAACGTTACATATCCTAACCTAAGGGAACCTAACATCTCGGTTGTAGTATTTTCCAACATTCCTGGCGGGTCGGCCCGTACTTCTCGGTGGGCACATTATATACGTCCATATCGTAATGTAACCTAACCTAACCCATCTAGACACTCGCTGGTAATGTTTTACAAAATCCTGGTCGTGTCTACCCGTACATCTCGGTGGGGAAATTATATACGTCTATAACGTTATATATCCTAACCTAAGGGAACCTAACATCTCGGATGTAGTATTTTCCAACATTCCTGGCGGGTCGGCCCCTACTTCTCGGTGGGCACATTATATACGTCCATATTGTAATTTAACCTAACCTAACCCATCTAGACCCTCGCTGGTAATGTTTTACAAAATTTCGGTCGTGTGTGCCCGTACTTCTCGATGGGGACATTATATACGTCTATAACGTTATATATCCTAACCTAAGGGAAGCTAACATCTCGGATGTAGTATTTTCCACCATTCCTGGCGGGTCGGCCCCTACTCCTAGGTGGGCACATTATATACGTCCATATCGCAATATAAACTAACCTAACCCATCTAGACCCTCGCCGGTAATGTTTTACAAAATCCCGGTCGTGTCTACCCGTACATCTCGGTGGGGACATTATATACGTCTATAACGTTATATATCCTAACCTAAGGGAACCTAACATCTCGGATGTAGTATTTTCCAACATTCCTGGCGGGTCGGACCCTACTTCTCGGTGGGCACATTATAGACGTCTATATCGTAATATAACCTAACCTAACCCATCTAGACCCTCGCGGGAATGTTTTACAAAATCCCGGTCGTGTCGGCCCGTACTTCTCGGTGGGGAAATTATATACGTCTTTAACGTTATATATCCTAACCTAAGGGATCCTAACTTCTCGGATGTAGTATTTTCCAACATTCCTGGCGGGTCGGCCCCTACTTCTCGGTGGGCACATTATATTAGTCCATATCGTAATATAACCTAACCTATCCCATCTAGACCCTCGCTGGTAATGTTTTACAAAATCCCGGTCGTATCTGCCCGTACTTTTCCGTGGGGACATTATATACGTCTATAACTTTATATATCCTAACCTGAGGGAACCTAACATCTCGGATGTAGTATTTTCCAACATTCCTGGCTGGTCGGCCCCTACTTCCCGGTGGGCACATTATATACGTCTATATCGTAATATGACCTAACCTAACCCATCTAGACCCTCGCTGGTAATGTTTTACAATATCCCGGTCGTGTCTACCCGTACATCTCGGTGGGGAAATTACATACGTCTTTAACGTTATATATCCTAACCTAAGGGAACCTAACTTCTCGGATGTAGTATTTTCCAACATTCCTAGCGGGTCGGCCCCTACTTCTCAGTGGGCACATTATATACGTCTATATCGTAATATGACCTAACCTAACCCATCCAGACCCTCGCTGGTAATGTTTTACAATATCCCGGTCGTGTCTACCCGTACATCTCGGTGGGGACATTATATACGTCTATAACGTTATATATCCTAACCTAAGGGAACCTAACATCTCGGATGTAGTATTTTCCAACATTCCTGGCGGGCCGGCCCCTACTTCTCGGTGGGCACATTCTATACGTCTATATCGTAATATAACCTAACCTAACCCATCTAGACCCTCGCCGGTAATGTTTTACAAAATCCCGGTCGTGTCGGCCCGTACTTCTCGGTGGGGAAATTATATACGTCTTTAACGTTATATATCCTAACCTAAGGGAACCTAACTTCTCGGATGTAGTATTTTCCAACATTCCTGGCGGGTCGGCCCCTACTTCTCGGTGGGCACATTATATTAGTCCATATCGTAATATAACCTAACCTAACCCATGTAGAACCTCGCTGGTAATGTTTTACAAAATTCCGGTCGTGTGTGCCCGTACTTTGCCGTGGGGACATTATATAAGTCTATAACGTTAGATATCCTAACCTAAGGGAACCTAACATCTCGGATGTAGTATTTTCCAACATTCCTGGCGGGCCGGCCCCTACTTCTCGGTGGGCACATTATATACGTCTATATCGTAATATAACTTAACCTAACCCATCTAGACCCTCGCCGGTAATGTTTTACAAAATCCCGGTCGTGTCGGCCCGTACTTCTCGGTGGGCACATTATATACGTCCATATCGCAATATAAACTAACCTAACCCATCTAGACCCTCGCTGTTAATGTTTTACAAAATTCCGGTCGTGTGTGCCCGTACTTTGCCGTGGGGACATTATATAAGTCTATAACGTTACATATCCTAACCTAAGGGAACCTAACACCTCGGATGTAGTATTTTCCAACATTCCTGCCGGGTCGGCCCCTACTTCTCGGTGGGCACATTATATACGTCTATAACGTAATATAACCTAACCAAACCCACCTAGACCATCGCTGGTAATGTTTCACAGAATCCCGTTCGTGTCGTCCCGTACGTCTCGGTGCGGATATTATATACGTCTATAACGATATATCCTAACCTAAGGCAACTTAACATCTCGGATGTAGTATTTTCCAACATTCCTGGCGGGTCGGCCCCTACTTCTCGGTGGGCACATTATATAAGTCTATATTGTAATATGACCTAACCTAACCCATCTAGACCCTCGCTGGTAATGTTTTACAATATCCCGGTCGTGTCTACCCGTACATCTCGGTGGGGACATTATATACGTCTATAACGTTATATATCCTAACCTAAAGGAACCTAACTTCTCGGATGTAGTATTTTCCAACATTCCTGGCGGGTCTGCCCCTACTTCTCGGTGGGCACATTATATTAGTCCATATCGTAATATAACCTAACCTAACCCATGTAGACCCTCGCTGGTAATGTTTTACAAAATTCCGGTCGTGTGTGCCCGTACTTTGCCGTGGGGACATTATATAAGTCTATAACGTTACATATCCTAACCTAAGGGAACCTAACATCTCGGTTGTAGTATTTTCCAACATTCCTGGCGGGTCGGCCCGTACTTCTCGGTGGGCACATTATATACGTCCATATCGTAATGTAACCTAACCTAACCCATCTAGACACTCGCTGGTAATGTTTTACAAAATCCCGGTCGTGTCGGCCCGTACTTCTCGGTGGGCACATTATATACGTCCATATCGCAATATAAACTAACCTAACCCATCTAGACCCTCGCTGTTAATGTTTTACAAAATTCCGGTCGTGTGTGCCCGTACTTTGCCGTGGGGACATTATATAAGTCTATAACGTTACATATCCTAACCTAAGGGAACCTAACACCTCGGATGTAGTATTTTCCAACATTCCTGCCGGGTCGGCCCCTACTTCTCGGTGGGCACATTATATACGTCTATAACGTAATATAACCTAACCAAACCCACCTAGACCATCGCTGGTAATGTTTCACAGAATCCCGTTCGTGTCGTCCCGTACGTCTCGGTGCGGATATTATATACGTCTATAACGATATATCCTAACCTAAGGCAACTTAACATCTCGGATGTAGTATTTTCCAACATTCCTGGCGGGTCGGCCCCTACTTCTCGGTGGGCACATTATATAAGTCTATATTGTAATATGACCTAACCTAACCCATCTAGACCCTCGCTGGTAATGTTTTACAATATCCCGGTCGTGTCTACCCGTACATCTCGGTGGGGACATTATATACGTCTATAACGTTATATATCCTAACCTAAAGGAACCTAACTTCTCGGATGTAGTATTTTCCAACATTCCTGGCGGGTCTGCCCCTACTTCTCGGTGGGCACATTATATTAGTCCATATCGTAATATAACCTAACCTAACCCATGTAGACCCTCGCTGGTAATGTTTTACAAAATTCCGGTCGTGTGTGCCCGTACTTTGCCGTGGGGACATTATATAAGTCTATAACGTTACATATCCTAACCTAAGGGAACCTAACATCTCGGATGTAGTATTTTCCAACATTCCTGGCGGGCCGGCCCCTACTTCTCGGTGGGCACATTCTATACGTCTATATCGTAATATAACCTAACCTAACCCATCTAGACCCTCGCCGGTAATGTTTTACAAAATCCCGGTCGTGTCGGCCCGTACTTCTCGGTGGGGAAATTATATACGTCTTTAACGTTATATATCCTAACCTAAGGGAACCTAACTTCTCGGATGTAGTATTTTCCAACATTCCTGGCGGGTCGGCCCCTACTTCTCGGTGGGCACATTATATTAGTCCATATCGTAATATAACCTAACCTAACCCATGTAGAACCTCGCTGGTAATGTTTTACAAAATTCCGGTCGTGTGTGCCCGTACTTTGCCGTGGGGACATTATATAAGTCTATAACGTTAGATATCCTAACCTAAGGGAACCTAACATCTCGGATGTAGTATTTTCCAACATTCCTGGCGGGCCGGCCCCTACTTCTCGGTGGGCACATTATATACGTCTATATCGTAATATAACTTAACCTAACCCATCTAGACCCTCGCCGGTAATGTTTTACAAAATCCCGGTCGTGTCGGCCCGTACTTCTCGGTGGGCATATTATATACGTCCATATCGCAATATAAACTAACCTAACCCATCTAGACCCTCGCTGTTAATGTTTTACAAAATTCCGGTCGTGTGTGCCCGTACTTTGCCGTGGGGACATTATATAAGTCTATAACGTTACATATCCTAACCTAAGGGAACCTAACACCTCGGATGTAGTATTTTCCAACATTCCTGCCGGGTCGGCCCCTACTTCTCGGTGGGCACATTATATACGTCTATAACGTAATATAACCTAACCAAACCCACCTAGACCATCGCTGGTAATGTTTCACAGAATCCCGTTCGTGTCGTCCCGTACGTCTCGGTGCGGATATTATATACGTCTATAACGATATATCCTAACCTAAGGCAACTTAACATCTCGGATGTAGTATTTTCCAACATTCCTGGCGGGTCGGCCCCTACTTCTCGGTGGGCACATTATATAAGTCTATATTGTAATATGACCTAACCTAACCCATCTAGACCCTCGCTGGTAATGTTTTACAATATCCCGGTCGTGTCTACCCGTACATCTCGGTGGGGACATTATATACGTCTATAACGTTATATATCCTAACCTAAAGGAACCTAACTTCTCGGATGTAGTATTTTCCAACATTCCTGGCGGGTCTGCCCCTACTTCTCGGTGGGCACATTATATTAGTCCATATCGTAATATAACCTAACCTAACCCATGTAGACCCTCGCTGGTAATGTTTTACAAAATTCCGGTCGTGTGTGCCCGTACTTTGCCGTGGGGACATTATATAAGTCTATAACGTTACATATCCTAACCTAAGGGAACCTAACATCTCGGTTGTAGTATTTTCCAACATTCCTGGCGGGTCGGCCCGTACTTCTCGGTGGGCACATTATATACGTCCATATCGTAATGTAACCTAACCTAACCCATCTAGGCACTCGCTGGTAATGTTTTACAAAATCCCGGTCGTGTCTACCCGTACATCTCGGTGGGGACATTATATACGTCTATAACGTTATATATCCTAACCTAAGGGAACCTAACATCTCGGATGTAGTATTTTCCAACATTCCTGGCGGGTCGGCCCCTACTTCTCGGTGGGCACATTATATACGTCCATATTGTAATTTAACCTAACCTAACCCATCTAGACCCTCGCTGGTAATGTTTTACAAAATCCCGGTCGTGTCTACCCGTACATCTCGGTGGGGACATTATATACGTCTATAACGTTATATATCCTAACCTAAGGGAACCTAACATCTCGGATGTAGTATTTTCCAACATTCCTGGCGGGTCGGCCCCTACTTCTCGGTGGGCACATTATATACGTCTATATCGTATTATAACCTAACCTAACCCATCTAGACCCTCGCCGGTAATGTTTTACAAAATCCCGGTCGTGTCGGCCCGTACTTCTCGGTGGGGAAATTATATACGTCTTTAACGTTATATATCCTAACCTAAGGGATCCTAACTTCTCGGATGTAGTATTTTCCAACATTCCTGGCGGGTCGGCCCCTACTTCTCGGTGGGCACATTATATTAGTCCATATCTTAATATAACCTAACCTATCCCATCTAGACCCTCGCTGGTAATGTTTTACAAAATCCCGGTCGTGTCTGCCCGTACTTTTCCGTGGGGACATTATATACGTCTATAACTTTATATATCCTAACCGTAGGGAACCTAACATCTCGGATGTAGTATTTTCCAACATTCCTGGCTGGTCGGCCCCTACTTCCCGGTGGGCACATTATATACGTCTATATCGTAATATGACCTAACCTAACCCATCTAGACCCTCGCTGGTAATGTTTTACAATATCCCGGTCGTGTCTACCCGTACATCTCGGTGGGGAAATTATATACGTCTTTAACGTTATATATCCTAACCTAAGGGAACCTAACTTCTCGGATGTAGTATTTTCCAACATTCCTGGCGGGTCGGCCCCTACTTCTCAGTGGGCACATTATATACGTCTATATCGTAATATGACCTAATCTAACCCATCCAGACCCTCGCTGGTAATGTTTTACAATATCCCGGTCGTGTCTACCCGTACATCTCTGTGGGGACATTATATACGTCTATAACGTTATATATCCTAACCTAAGGGAACCTAACATCTCGGATGTAGTATTTTCCAACATTCCTGGCGGGCCGGCCCCTACTTCTCGGTGGGCACATTATATACGTCTATATCGTAATATAACTTAACCTAACCCATCTAGACCCTCGCCGGTAATGTTTTACAAAATCCCGGCCGTGTCGGCCCGTACTTCTCGGTGGGGAAATTATATACGTCTTTAACGTTATATATCCTAACCTAAGGGAACCTAACTTCTCGGATGTAGTATTTTCCAACATTCCTGGCGGGTCGGCCCCTACTTCTCGGTGGGCACATTATATACGTCTATATCGTAATATAACTTAACCTAACCCATCTAGACCCTCGCCGGTAATGTTTTACAAAATCCCGGTCGTGTCGGCCCGTACTTCTCGGTGGGGAAATTATATACGTCTTTAACGTTATATATCCTAACCTAAGGGAACCTAACTTCTCGGATGTAGTATTTTCCAACATTCCTGGCGGGTCGGCCCCTACTTCTCGGTGGGCACATTATATACGTCTATATCGTAATATGACCTAACCTAACCCATCTAGACCCTCGCTGGTAATGTTTTACAATATCCCGGTCGTGTCTACCCGTACATCTCGGTGGGGACATTATATACGTCTATAACGTTATATATCCTAACCTAAGCGAACCTAACATCTCGGATGTAGTATTTTCCAACATTCCTGGCGGGCCGGTCCCTACTTCTCGGTGGGCACATTATATACGTCTATATCGTAATATAACTTAACCTAACCCATCTAGACCCTCGCCGGTAATGTTTTAGAAAATCCCGGTCTTGTCGGCCCGTACTTCTCGGTGGGCACATTATATACGTCCATATCGCAATATAAACTAACCTAACCCATCTAGACCCTCGCTGTTAATGTTTTACAAAATTCCGGTCGTGTGTGCCCGTACTTTGCCGCGGGGACATTATATAAGTCTATAACGTTACATATCCTAACCTAAGGGAACCTAACACCTCGGATGTAGTATTTTCCAACATTCCTGCCGGGTCGGCCCCTACTTCTCGGTGGGCACAATATATACGTCTATAACGTAATATAACCTAACCAAACCCACCTAGACCATCGCTGGTAATGTTTCACAGAATCCCGTTCGTGTCGTCCCGTACGTCTCGGTGCGGATATTATATACGTCTATAACGATATATCCTAACCTAAGGCAACTTAACATCTCGGATGTAGTATTTTCCAACATTCCTGGCGGGTCGGCCCCTACTTCTCGGTGGGCACATTATATTAGTCCATATCGTAATATAACCTAACCTAACCCATGTAGACCTTCGCTGGTAATGTTTTACAAAATTCCGGTCGTGTGTGCCCGTACTTTGCCGTGGGGACATTATATAAGTCTATAACGTTAGATATCCTAACCTAAGGGAACCTAACATCTCGGATGTAGTATTTTCCATCATTCCTGGCGGGTCGGCCCCTACTTCTCGGTGGGCACATTATAGACGTCTATATCGTAATATAACCTAACCTAACCCATCTAGACCCTCGCGGGAATGTTTTACAAAATCCCGGTCGTGTCGGCCCGTACTTCTCGGTGGGGAAATTATATACGTCTTTAACGTTATATATCCTAACCTGAGGGATCCTAACTTCTCGGATGTAGTATTTTCCAACATTCCTGGCGGGTCGGCCCCTACTTCTCGTTGGGTACATTATATTAGTCCATATCGTAATATAACCTAACCTATCCCATCTAGACCCTCGCTGGTAATGTTTTACAAAATCCCGGTCGTATCTGCCCGTACTTTTCCGTGGGGACATTATATACGTCTATAACTTTACATATCCTAACCTGAGGGAACCTAACATCTCGGATGTAGTATTTTCCAACATTCCTGGCTGGTCGGCCCCTACTTCCCGGTGGGCACATTATATACGTCTATATCGTAATATGACCTAACCTAACCCATCTAGACCCTCGGTGGTAATGTTTTACAAAATCCCGGTCGTGTCTACCCGTACATCTCGGTGGGGACATTATATACGTCTATAACGTTATATATCCTAACCTAAGGGAACCTAACATCTCGGATGTAGTATTTTCCAACATTCCTGGCGGGTCGGCCCCTACTTCTCGGTGGGCACATTATATACGTCCATATTGTAATTTAACCTAACCTAACCCATCTAGACCCTCGCTGGTAATGTTTTACAAAATCCCGGTCGTGTCTACCCGTACATCTCGGTGGGGACATTATATACGTCTATAACGTTATATATCCTAACCTAAGGGAACCTAACATCTCGGATGTAGTATTTTCCAACATTCCTGGCGGGTCGGCCCCTACTTCTCGGTGGGCACATTATATACGTCTATATCGTATTATAACCTAACCTAACCCATCTAGACCCTCGCCGGTAATGTTTTACAAAATCCCGGTCGTGTCGGCCCGTACTTCTCGGTGGGGAAATTATATACGTCTTTAACGTTATATATCCTAACCTAAGGGATCCTAACTTCTCGGATGTAGTATTTTCCAACATTCCTGGCGGGTCGGCCCCTACTTCTCGGTGGGCACATTATATTAGTCCATATCTTAATATAACCTAACCTATCCCATCTAGACCCTCGCTGGTAATGTTTTACAAAATCCCGGTCGTGTCTGCCCGTACTTTTCCGTGGGGACATTATATACGTCTATAACTTTATATATCCTAACCGTAGGGAACCTAACATCTCGGATGTAGTATTTTCCAACATTCCTGGCTGGTCGGCCCCTACTTCCCGGTGGGCACATTATATACGTCTATATCGTAATATGACCTAACCTAACCCATCTAGACCCTCGCTGGTAATGTTTTACAATATCCCGGTCGTGTCTACCCGTACATCTCGGTGGGGAAATTATATACGTCTTTAACGTTATATATCCTAACCTAAGGGAACCTAACTTCTCGGATGTAGTATTTTCCAACATTCCTGGCGGGTCGGCCCCTACTTCTCAGTGGGCACATTATATACGTCTATATCGTAATATGACCTAATCTAACCCATCCAGACCCTCGCTGGTAATGTTTTACAATATCCCGGTCGTGTCTACCCGTACATCTCTGTGGGGACATTATATACGTCTATAACGTTATATATCCTAACCTAAGGGAACCTAACATCTCGGATGTAGTATTTTCCAACATTCCTGGCGGGCCGGCCCCTACTTCTCGGTGGGCACATTATATACGTCTATATCGTAATATAACTTAACCTAACCCATCTAGACCCTCGCCGGTAATGTTTTACAAAATCCCGGCCGTGTCGGCCCGTACTTCTCGGTGGGGAAATTATATACGTCTTTAACGTTATATATCCTAACCTAAGGGAACCTAACTTCTCGGATGTAGTATTTTCCAACATTCCTGGCGGGTCGGCCCCTACTTCTCGGTGGGCACATTATATACGTCTATATCGTAATATAACTTAACCTAACCCATCTAGACCCTCGCCGGTAATGTTTTACAAAATCCCGGTCGTGTCGGCCCGTACTTCTCGGTGGGGAAATTATATACGTCTTTAACGTTATATATCCTAACCTAAGGGAACCTAACTTCTCGGATGTAGTATTTTCCAACATTCCTGGCGGGTCGGCCCCTACTTCTCGGTGGGCACATTATATACGTCTATATCGTAATATGACCTAACCTAACCCATCTAGACCCTCGCTGGTAATGTTTTACAATATCCCGGTCGTGTCTACCCGTACATCTCGGTGGGGACATTATATACGTCTATAACGTTATATATCCTAACCTAAGCGAACCTAACATCTCGGATGTAGTATTTTCCAACATTCCTGGCGGGCCGGTCCCTACTTCTCGGTGGGCACATTATATACGTCTATATCGTAATATAACTTAACCTAACCCATCTAGACCCTCGCCGGTAATGTTTTACAAAATCCCGGTCTTGTCGGCCCGTACTTCTCGGTGGGCACATTATATACGTCCATATCGCAATATAAACTAACCTAACCCATCTAGACCCTCGCTGTTAATGTTTTACAAAATTCCGGTCGTGTGTGCCCGTACTTTGCCGCGGGGACATTATATAAGTCTATAACGTTACATATCCTAACCTAAGGGAACCTAACACCTCGGATGTAGTATTTTCCAACATTCCTGCCGGGTCGGCCCCTACTTCTCGGTGGGCACAATATATACGTCTATAACGTAATATAACCTAACCAAACCCACCTAGACCATCGCTGGTAATGTTTCACAGAATCCCGTTCGTGTCGTCCCGTACGTCTCGGTGCGGATATTATATACGTCTATAACGATATATCCTAACCTAAGGCAACTTAACATCTCGGATGTAGTATTTTCCAACATTCCTGGCGGGTCGGCCCCTACTTCTCGGTGGGCACATTATATTAGTCCATATCGTAATATAACCTAACCTAACCCATGTAGACCTTCGCTGGTAATGTTTTACAAAATTCCGGTCGTGTGTGCCCGTACTTTGCCGTGGGGACATTATATAAGTCTATAACGTTAGATATCCTAACCTAAGGGAACCTAACATCTCGGATGTAGTATTTTCCATCATTCCTGGCGGGTCGGCCCCTACTTCTCGGTGGGCACATTATAGACGTCTATATCGTAATATAACCTAACCTAACCCATCTAGACCCTCGCGGGAATGTTTTACAAAATCCCGGTCGTGTCGGCCCGTACTTCTCGGTGGGGAAATTATATACGTCTTTAACGTTATATATCCTAACCTGAGGGATCCTAACTTCTCGGATGTAGTATTTTCCAACATTCCTGGCGGGTCGGCCCCTACTTCTCGTTGGGTACATTATATTAGTCCATATCGTAATATAACCTAACCTATCCCATCTAGACCCTCGCTGGTAATGTTTTACAAAATCCCGGTCGTATCTGCCCGTACTTTTCCGTGGGGACATTATATACGTCTATAACTTTACATATCCTAACCTGAGGGAACCTAACATCTCGGATGTAGTATTTTCCAACATTCCTGGCTGGTCGGCCCCTACTTCCCGGTGGGCACATTATATACGTCTATATCGTAATATGACCTAACCTAACCCATCTAGACCCTCGGTGGTAATGTTTTACAATATCCCGGTCGTGTCTACCCGTACATCTCGGTGGGGAAATTACATACGTCTTTAACGTTATATATCCTAACCTAAGGGAACCTAACTTCTCGGATGTAGTATTTTCCAACATTCCTGGCGGGCCGGCCCCTACTTCTCGGTGGGCACATTATATACGTCTATATCGTAATATAACTTAACCTAACCCATCTAGACCCTCGCCGGTAATGTTTTACAAAATCCCGGTCGTGTCGGCCCGTACTTCTCGGTGGGGAAATTATATACGTCTATAACGTTATATATCCTAACCTAAGGGAACCTAACATCTCGGATGTAGTATTTTCCAACATTCCTGGCGGGCCGGCCCCTACTTCTCGGTGGGCACATTATATACGTCTATATCGTAATATAACTTAACCTAACCCATCTAGACCCTCGCCGGTAATGTTTTACAAAATCCCGGTCGTGTCGGCCCGTACTTCTCGGTGGGCACATTATATACGTCCATATCGCAATATAAACTAACCTAACCCATCTAGACCCTCGCTGTTAATGTTTTACAAAATTCCGGTCGTGTGTGCCCGTACTTTGCCGTGGGGACATTATATAAGTCTATAACGTTACATATCCTAACCTAAGGGAACCTAACATCTCGGTTGTAGTATTTTCCAACATTCCTGGCGGGTCGGCCCGTACTTCTCGGTGGGCACATTATATACGTCCATATCGTAATGTAACCTAACCTAACCCATCTAGACACTCGCTGGTAATGTTTTACAAAATCCCGGTCGTGTCTACCCGTACATCTCGGTGGGGACATTATATACGTCTATAACGTTATATATCCTAACCTAAGGGAACCTAACATCTCGGATGTAGTATTTTCCAACATTCCTGGCGGGTCGGCCCCTACTTCTCGGTGGGCACATTATATACGTCCATATTGTAATTTAACCTAACCTAACCCATCTAGACCCTCGCTGGTAATGTTTTACAAAATTCCGGTCGTGTGTGCCCGTACTTCTCGATGGGGACATTATATACGTCTATAACGTTATGTATCCTAACCTAAGGGAAGCTAACATCTCGGATGTAGTATTTTCCAACATTCCTGGCGGGCCGGTCCCTACTTCTCGGTGGGCACATTATATACGTCCATATCGCAATATAAACTAACCTAACCCATCTAGACCCTCGCCGGTAATGTTTTACAAAATCCCGGTCGTGTCTACCCGTACATCTCGGTGGGGACATTATATACGTCTATAACGTTATATATCCTAACCTAAGGGAACCTAACATCTCGGATGTAGTATTTTCCAACATTCCTGGCGGGTCGGCCCCTACTTCTCGGTGGGCACATTATATACGTCTATATCGTAATATAACCTAACCTAACCCATCTAGACCCTCGCCGGTAATGTTTTACAAAATCCCGGTCGTGGCGGCCCGTACTTCTCGGTGGGGAAATTATATACGTCTTTAACGTTATATATCCTAACCTAAGGGAACCTAACTTCTCGGATGTAGTATTTTCCAACATTCCTGGCGGGTCGGCCCCTACTTCTCGGTGGGCACATTATATTAGTCCATATCGTAATATAACCTAACCTAACCCATGTAGAACCTCGCTGGTAATGTTTTACAAAATTCCGGTCGTGTGTGCCCGTACTTTGCCGTGGGGACATTATATAAGTCTATAACGTTAGATATCCTAACCTAAGGGAACCTAACATCTCGGATGTAGTATTTTCCAACATTCCTGGCGGGCCGGCCCCTACTTCTCGGTGGGCACATTATATACGTCTATATCGTAATATAACTTAACCTAACCCATCTAGACCCTCGCCGGTAATGTTTTACAAAATCCCGGTCGTGTCGGCCCGTACTTCTCGGTGGGCACATTATATACGTCCATATCGCAATATAAACTAACCTAACCCATCTAGACCCTCGCTGTTAATGTTTTACAAAATTCCGGTCGTGTGTGCCCGTACTTTGCCGTGGGGACATTATATAAGTCTATAACGTTACATATCCTAACCTAAGGGAACCTAACATCTCGGTTGTAGTATTTTCCAACATTCCTGGCGGGTCGGCCCGTACTTCTCGGTGGGCACATTATATACGTCCATATCGTAATGTAACCTAACCTAACCCATCTAGACACTCGCTGGTAATGTTTTACAAAATCCCGGTCGTGTCTACCCGTACATCTCGGTGGGGACATTATATACGTCTATAACGTTATATATCCTAACCTAAGGGAACCTAACATCTCGGATGTAGTATTTTCCAACATTCCTGGCGGGTCGGCCCCTACTTCTCGGTGGGCACATTATATACGTCCATATTGTAATTTAACCTAACCTAACCCATCTAGACCCTCGCTGGTAATGTTTTACAAAATTCCGGTCGTGTGTGCCCGTACTTCTCGATGGGGACATTATATACGTCTATAACGTTATATATCCTAACCTAAGGGAAGCTAACATCTCGGATGTAGTATTTTCCACCATTCCTGGCGGGTCGGCCCCTACTCCTAGGTGGGCACATTATATACGTCCATATCGCAATATAAACTAACCTAACCCATCTAGACCCTCGCCGGTAATGTTTTACAAAATCCCGGTCGTGTGTGCCCGTACTTTGCCGTGGGGACATTATATAAGTCTATAACGTTAGATATCCTAACCTAAGGGAACCTAACATCTCGGATGTAGTATTTTCCAACATTCCTGGCGGGCCGGCCCCTACTTCTCGGTGGGCACATTACATACGTCTATATCGTAATATAACTTAACCTAACCCATCTAGACCCTCGCCGGTAATGTTTTACAAAATCCCGGTCGTGTCGGCCCGTACTTCTCGGTGGGCACATTATATACGTCCATATCGCAATATAAACTAACCTAACCCATCTAGACCCTCGCTGTTAATGTTTTACAAAATTCCGGTCGTGTGTGCCCGTACTTTGCCGTGGGGACATTATATAAGTCTATAACGTTACATATCCTAACCTAAGGGAACCTAACATCTCGGTTGTAGTATTTTCCAACATTCCTGGCGGGTCGGCCCGTACTTCTCGGTGGGCACATTATATACGTCCATATCGTAATGTAACCTAACCTAACCCATCTAGACACTCGCTGGTAATGTTTTACAAAATCCCGGTCGTGTCTACCCGTACATCTCGGTGGGGACATTATATACGTCTATAACGTTATATATCCTAACCTAAGGGAACCTAACATCTCGGATGTAGTATTTTCCAACATTCCTGGCGGGTCGGCCCCTACTTCTCGGTGGGCACATTATATACGTCCATATTGTAATTTAACCTAACCTAACCCATCTAGACCCTCGCTGGTAATGTTTTACAAAATTCCGGTCGTGTGTGCCCGTACTTCTCGATGGGGACATTATATACGTCTATAACGTTATATATCCTAACCTAAGGGAAGCTAACATCTCGGATGTAGTATTTTCCACCATTCCTGGCGGGTCGGCCCCTACTCCTAGGTGGGCACATTATATACGTCCATATCGCAATATAAACTAACCTAACCCATCTAGACCCTCGCCGGTAATGTTTTACAAAATCCCGGTCGTGTCTACCCGTACATCTCGGTGGGGACATTATATACGTCTATAACGTTATATATCCTAACCTAAGGGAACCTAACATCTCGGATGTAGTATTTTCCAACATTCCTGGCGGGTCGGCCCCTACTTCTCGGTGGGCACATTATATACGTCTATATCGTAATATAACCTAACCTAACCCATCTAGACCCTCGCCGGTAATGTTTTACAAAATCCCGGTCGTGTCGGCCCGTACTTCTCGGTGGGGAAATTATATACGTCTTTAACGTTATATATCCTAACCTAAGGGAACCTAACTTCTCGGATGTAGTATTTTCCAACATTCCTGGCGGGTCGGCCCCTACTTCTCGGTGGGCACATTATATTAGTCCATATCGTAATATAACCTAACCTAACCCATGTAGAACCTCGCTGGTAATGTTTTACAAAATTCCGGTCGTGTGTGCCCGTACTTTGCCGTGGGGACATTATATAAGTCTATAACGTTAGATATCCTAACCTAAGGGAACCTAACATCTCGGATGTAGTATTTTCCAACATTCCTGGCGGGCCGGCCCCTACTTCTCGGTGGGCACATTATATACGTCTATATCGTAATATAACTTAACCTAACCCATCTAGACCCTCGCCGGTAATGTTTTACAAAATCCCGGTCGTGTCGGCCCGTACTTCTCGGTGGGCACATTATATACGTCCATATCGCAATATAAACTAACCTAACCCATCTAGACCCTCGCTGTTAATGTTTTACAAAATTCCGGTCGTGTGTGCCCGTACTTTGCCGTGGGGACATTATATAAGTCTATAACGTTACATATCCTAACCTAAGGGAACCTAACACCTCGGATGTAGTATTTTCCAACATTCCTGCCGGGTCGGCCCCTACTTCTCGGTGGGCACATTATATACGTCTATAACGTAATATAACCTAACCAAACCCACCTAGACCATCGCTGGTAATGTTTCACAGAATCCCGTTCGTGTCGTCCCGTACGTCTCGGTGCGGATATTATATACGTCTATAACGATATATCCTAACCTAAGGCAACTTAACATCTCGGATGTAGTATTTTCCAACATTCCTGGCGGGTCGGTCCCTACTTCTCGGTGGGCACATTATATACGTCTATATTGTAATATGACCTAACCTAACCCATCTAGACCCTCGCCGGTAATGTTTTACAATATCCCGGTCGTGTCTACCCGTACATCTCGGTGGGGACATTATATACGTCTATAACGTTATATATCCTAACCTAAAGGAACCTAACTTCTCGGATGTAGTATTTTCCAACATTCCTGGCGGGTCTGCCCCTACTTCTCGGTGGGCACATTATATTAGTCCATGTCGTAATATAACCTAACCTAACCCATGTAGACCCTCGCTGGTAATGTTTTACAAAATTCCGGTCGTGTGTGCCCGTACTTTGCCGTGGGGACATTATATAAGTCTATAACGTTACATATCCTAACCTAAGGGAACCTAACATCTCGGTTGTAGTATTTTCCAACATTCCTGGCGGGTCGGCCCGTACTTCTCGGTGGGCACATTATATACGTCCATATCGTAATGTAACCTAACCTAACCCATCTAGACACTCGCTGGTAATGTTTTACAAAATCCCGGTCGTGTCTACCCGTACATCTCGGTGGGGACATTATATACGTCTATAACGTTATATATCCTAACCTAAGGGAACCTAACATCTCGGATGTAGTATTTTCCAACATTCCTGGCGGGTCGGCCCCTACTTCTCGGTGGGCACATTATATACGTCCATATTGTAATTTAACCTAACCTAACCCATCTAGACCCTCGCTGGTAATGTTTTACAAAATTCCGGTCGTGTGTGCCCGTACTTCTCGATGGGGACATTATATACGTCTATAACGTTATATATCCTAACCTAAGGGAAGCTAACATCTCGGATGTAGTATTTTCCACCATTCCTGGCGGGTCGGCCCCTACTCCTAGGTGGGCACATTATATACGTCCATATCGCAATATAAACTAACCTAACCCATCTAGACCCTCGCCGGTAATGTTTTACAAAATCCCGGTCGTGTCTACCCGTACATCTCGGTGGGGACATTATATACGTCTATAACGTTATATATCCTAACCTAAGGGAACCTAACATCTCGGATGTAGTATTTTCCAACATTCCTGGCGGGTCGGCCCCTACTTCTCGGTGGGCACATTATATACGTCTATATCGTAATATAACCTAACCTAACCCATCTAGACCCTCGCCGGTAATGTTTTACAAAATCCCGGTCGTGTCGGCCCGTACTTCTCGGTGGGGAAATTATATACGTCTTTAACGTTATATATCCTAACCTAAGGGATCCTAACTTCTCGGATGTAGTATTTTCCAACATTCCTGGCGGGTCGGCCCCTACTTCTCGGTGGGCATATTATATTAGTCCATATCGTAATATAACCTAACCTATCCCATCTAGACCCTCGCTGGTAATGTTTTACAAAATCCCGTTCGTGTCTGCCCGTACTTTTCCGTGGGGACATTATATACGTCTATAACTTTATATATCCTAACCTGAGGGAACCTAACATTTCGGATGTAGTATTTTCCAACATTCCTGGCTGGTCGGCCCCTACTTCCCGGTGGGCACATTATATACGTCTATATCGTAATATGACCTAACCTAACCCATCTAGACCCTCGCTGGTAATGTTTTACAATATCCCGGTCGTGTCTACCCGTACATCTCGGTGGGGAAATTATATACGTCTTTAACGTTATATATCCTAACCTAAGGGAACCTAACTTCTCGGATGTAGTATTTTCCAACATTCCTGGCGGGTCGGCCCCTACTTCTCAGTGGGCACATTATATACGTCTATATCGTAATATGACCTAACCTAACCCATCCAGACCCTCGCTGGTAATGTTTTACAATATCCCGGTCGTGTCTACCCGTACATCTCGGTGGGGACATTATATAAGTCTATAACGTTATATATCCTAACCTAATGGAACCTAACATCTCGGATGTAGTATTTTCCAACATTCCTGGCGGGCCGGCCCCTACTTCTCGGTGGGCACATTATATACGTCTATATCGTAATATAACTTAACCTAACCCATCTAGACCCTCGCCGGTAATGTTTTACAAAATCCCGGTCGTGTCGGCCCGTACTTCTCGGTGGGGAAATTATATACGTCTTTAACGTTATATATCCTAACCTAAGGGAACCTAACTTCTCGGATGTAGTATTTTCCAACATTCCTGGCGGGTCGGCCCCTACTTCTCGGTGGGCACATTATATACGTCTATATCGTAATATGACCTAACCTAACCCATCTAGACCCTCGCTGGTAATGTTTTACAATATCCCGGTCGTGTCTACCCGTACATCTCGGTGGGGACATTATATACGTCTATAACGTTATATATCCTAACCTAAGGGAACCTAACATCTCGGATGTAGTATTTTCCAACATTCCTGGCGGGCCGGCCCCTACTTCTCGGTGGGCACATTATATACGTCTATATCGTAATATAACTTAACCTAACCCATCTAGACCCTCGCCGGTAATGTTTTACAAAATCCCGGTCGTGTCGGCCCGTACTTCTCGGTGGGCACATTATATACGTCCATATCGCAATATAAACTAACCTAACCCATCTAGACCCTCGCTGTTAATGTTTTACAAAATTCCGGTCGTGTGTGCCCGTACTTTGCCGTGGGGACATTATATAAGTCTATAACGTTACATATCCTAACCTAAGGGAACCTAACACCTCGGATGTAGTATTTTCCAACATTCCTGCCGGGTCGGCCCCTACTTCTCGGTGGGCACATTATATACGTCTATAACGTAATATAACCTAACCAAACCCACCTAGACCATCGCTGGTAATGTTTCACAGAATCCCGTTCGTGTCGTCCCGTACGTCTCGGTGCGGATATTATATACGTCTATAACGATATATCCTAACCTAATGCAACTTAACATCTCGGATGTAGTATTTTCCAACATTCCTGGCGGGTCGGCCCCTACTTCTCGGTGGGCACATTATATACGTCTATATTGTAATATGACCTAACCTAACCCATCTAGACCCTTGCTGGTAATGTTTTACAATATCCCGGTCGTGTCTACCCGTACATCTCGGTGGGGACATTATATACGTCTATAACGTTATATATCCTAACCTAAAGGAACCTAACTTCTCGGATGTAGTATTTTCCAACATTCCTGGCGGGTCGGCCCCTACTTCTCGGTGGGCACATTATATTAGTCCATATCGTAATATAACCTAACCTAACCCATGTAGACCCTCGCTGGCAATGTTTTACAAAATTCCGGTCGTGTGTGCCCGTACTTTGCCGTGGGGACATTATATAAGTCTATAACGTTACATATCCTAACCTAAGGGAACCTAACATCTCGGTTGTAGTATTTTCCAACATTCCTGGCGGGTCGGCCCGTACTTCTCGGTGGGCACATTATATACGTCCATATCGTAATGTAACCTAACCTAACCCATCTAGACACTCGCTGGTAATGTTTTACAAAATCCCGGTCGTGTCTACCCGTACATCTCGGTGGGGAAATTATATACGTCTATAACGATATATATCCTAACCTAAGGGAACCTAACATCTCGGATGTAGTATTTTCCAACATTCCTGGCGGGTCGGCCCCTACTTCTCGGTGGGCACATTATATACGTCCATATTGTAATTTAACCTAACCTAACCCATCTAGACCCTCGCTGGTAATGTTTTACAAAATTCCGGTCGTGTGTGCCCGTACTTTGCCGTGGGGACATTATATAAGTCTATAACGTTAGATATCCTAACCTAAGGGAACCTAACATCTCGGATGTAGTATTTTCCAACATTCCTGGCCGGCCGGCCCCTACTTCTCGGTGGGCACATTATATACGTCTATATCGTAATATAACTTAACCTAACCCATCTAGACCCTCGCCGGTAATGTTTTACAAAATCCCGGTCGTGTCGGCCCGTACTTCTCGGTGGGCACATTATATACGTCCATATCGCAATATAAACTAACCTAACCCATCTAGACCCTCGCTGTTAATGTTTTACAAAATTCCGGTCGTGTGTGCCCGTACTTTGCCGTGGGGACATTATATAAGTCTATAACGTTACATATCCTAACCTAAGGGAACCTAACACCTCGGATGTAGTATTTTCCAACATTCCTGCCGGGTCGGCCCCTACTTCTCGGTGGGCACATTATATACGTCTATAACGTAATATAACCTAACCAAACCCACCTAGACCATCGCTGGTAATGTTTCACAGAATCCCGTTCGTGTCGTCCCGTACGTCTCGGTGCGGATATTATATACGTCTATAACGATATATCCTAACCTAAGGCAACTTAACATCTCGGATGTAGTATTTCCCAACATTCCTGGCGGGTCGGCCCCTACTTCTCGGTGGGCACATTATATACTTCTATATTGTAATATGACCTAACCTAACCCATCTAGACCCTCGCTGGTAATGTTTTACAATATCCCGGTCGTGTCTACCCGTACATCTCGGTGGGGACATTATATACGTCTATAACGTTATATATCCTAACCTAAAGGAACCTAACTTCTCGGATGTAGTATTTTCCAACATTCCTGGCGGGTCTGCCCCTACTTCTCGGTGGGCACATTATATTAGTCCATATCGTAATATAACCTAACCTAACCCATGTAGACCCTCGCTGGTAATGTTTTACAAAATTCCGGTCGTGTGTGCCCGTACTTTGCCGTGGGGACATTATATAAGTCTATAACGTTACATATCCTAACCTAAGGGAACCTAACATCTCGGTTGTAGTATTTTCCAACATTCCTGGCGGGTCGGCCCGTACTTCTCGGTGGGCACATTATATACGTCCATATCGTAATGTAACCTAACCTAACCCATCTAGACACTCGCTGGTAATGTTTTACAAAATCCCGGTCGTGTCTACCCGTACATCTCGGTGGGGACATTATATACGTCTATAACGTTATATATCCTAACCTAAGGGAACCTAACATCTCGGATGTAGTATTTTCCAACATTCCTGGCGGGTCGGCCCCTACTTCTCGGTGGGCACATTATATTAGTCCATATCGTAATATAACCTAACCTAACCCATGTAGACCCTCGCTGGTAATGTTTTACAAAATTCCGGTCGTGTGTGCCCGTACTTTCCCGTGGGGACATTATATAAGTCTATAACGTTACATATCCTAACCTAAGGGAACCTAACATCTCGGTTGTAGTATTTTCCAACATTCCTGGCGGGTCGGCCCGTACTTCTCGGTGGGCACATTATATACGTCCATATCGTAATGTAACCTAACCTAACCCATCTAGACACTCGCTGGTAATGTTTTACAAAATCCCGGTCGTGTCTACCCGTACATCTCGGTGGGGACATTATATACGTCTATAACGTTATATATCCTAACCTAAGGGAACCTAACATCTCGGATGTAGTATTTTCCAACATTCCTGGCGGGTCGGCCCCTACTTCTCGGTGGGCACATTATATACGTCCATATTGTAATTTAACCTAACCTAACCCATCTAGACCCTCGCTGGTAATGTTTTACAAAATTCCGGTCGTGTGTGCCCGTACTTCTCGATGGGGACATTATATACGTCTATAACGTTATATATCCTAACCTAAGGGAAGCTAACATCTCGGATGTAGTATTTTCCACCATTCCTGGCGGGTCGGCCCCTACTCCTAGGTGGGCACATTATATACGTCCATATCGCAATATAAACTAACCTAACCCATCTAGACCCTCGCCGGTAATGTTTTACAAAATCCCGGTCGTGTCTACCCGTACATCTCGGTGGGGACATTATATACGTCTATAACGTTATATATCCTAACCTAAGGGAACCTAACATCTCGGATGTAGTATTTTCCAACATTCCTGGCGGGTCGGCCCCTACTTCTCGGTGGGCACATTATATACGTCTATATCGTAATATAACCTAACCCAACCCATCTAGACCCTCGCCGGTAATGTTTTACAAAATCCCGGTCGTGTCGGCCCGTACTTCTCGGTGGGGAAATTATATACGTCTTTAACGTTATATATCCTAACCTAAGGGAACCTAACTTCTCGGATGTAGTATTTTCCAACATTCCTGGCGGGTCGGCCCCTACTTCTCGGTGGGCACATTATATTAGTCCATATCGTAATATAACCTAACCTAACCCATGTAGACCCTCGCTGGTAATGTTTTACAAAATTCCGGTCGTGTGTGCCCGTACTTTGCCGTGGGGACATTATATAAGTCTATAACGTTAGATATCCTAACCTAAGGGAACCTAACATCTCGGATGTAGTATTTTCCAACATTCCTGGCGGGTCGGCCCCTACTTCTCGGTGGGCACATTATATACGTCTATATCGTAATATAACCTAACCTAACCCATCTAGACCCTCGCCGGTAATGTTTTACAAAATCCCGGTCGTGTCGGCCCGTACTTCTCGGTGGGGAAATTATATACGTCTTTAACGTTATATATCCTAACCTAAGGGATCCTAACTTCTCGGATGTAGTATTTTCCAACATTCCTGGCGGGTCGGCCCCTACTTCTCGGTGGGCACATTATATTAGTCCATATCGTAATATAACCTAACCTATCCCATCTAGACCCTCGCTGGTAATGTTTTACAAAATCCCGGTCGTGTCTGCCCGTACCTTTCCGTGGGGACATTATATGAGTCTATAACTTTATATATCCTAACCTGAGGGAACCTAACATTTCGGATGTAGTATTTTCCAACATTCCTGGCTGGTCGGCCCCTACTTCCAAGTGGGCACATTATATACGTCTATATCGTAATATGACCTAACCTAACCCATCTAGACCCTCGCTGGTAATGTTTTACAATATCCCGGTCGTGTCTACCCGTACATCTCGGTGGGGAAATTATATACGTCTTTAACGTTATATATCCTAACCTAAGGGAACCTAACTTCTCGGATGTAGTATTTTCCAACATTCCTGGCGGGTCGGCCCCTACTTCTCAGTGGGCACATTATATACGTCTATATCGTAATATGACCTAACCTAACCCATCCAGACCCTCGCTGGTAATGTTTTACAATATCCCGGTCGTGTCTACCCGTACATCTCGGTGGGGACATTATATACGTCTATAACGTTATATATCCTAACCTAATGGAACCTAACATCTCGGATGTAGTATTTTTCAACATTCCTGGCGGGCCGGCCCCTACTTCTCGGTGGCCACATTATATACGTCTATATCGTAATATAACTTAACCTAACCCATCTAGACCCTCGCCGGTAATGTTTTATAAAATCCCGGTCGTGTCGGCCCGTACTTCTCGGTGGGGAAATTATATACGTCTTTAACGTTATATATCCTAACCTAAGGGAGCCTAACTTCTCGGATGTAGTATTTTCCAACATTCCTGGCGGGTCGGCCCCTACTTCTCGGTGGGCACATTATATACGTCTATATCGTAATATAACTTAACCTAACCCATCTAGACCCTCGCCGGTAATGTTTTACAAAATCCCGGTCGTGTCGGCCCGTACTTCTCGGTGGGGAAATTATATACGTCTTTAACGTTATATATCCTAACCTAAGGGAACCTAACTTCTCGGATGTAGTATTTTCCAACATTCCTGGCGGGTCGGCCCCTACTTCTCGGTGGGCACATTATATACGTCTATATCGTAATATGACCTAACCTAACCCATCTAGACCCTCGCTGGTAATGTTTTACAATATCCCGGTCGTGTCTACCCGTACATCTCGGTGGGGACATTATATACGTCTATAACGTTATATATCCTAACCTAAGGGAACCTAACATCTCGGATGTAGTATTTTCCAACATTCCTGGCGGGCCGGCCCCTACTTCTCGGTGGGCACATTATATACGTCTATATCGTAATATAACTTAACCTAACCCATCTAGACCCTCGCCGGTAATGTTTTACAAAATCCCAGTCGTGTCGGCCCGTACTTCTCGGTGGGCACATTATATACGTCCATATCGCAATATAAACTAACCTAACCCATCTAGATCCTCGCTGTTAATGTTTTACAAAATTCCGGTCGTGTGTGCCCGTACTTTGCCGTGGGGACATTATATAAGTCTATAACGTTACATATCCTAACCTAAGGGAACCTAACACCTCGGATGTAGTATTTTCCAACATTCCTGCCGGGTCGGCCCCTACTTCTCGGTGGGCACATTATATACGTCTATAACGTAATATAACCTAACCAAACCCACCTAGACCATCGCTGGTAATGTTTCACAGAATCCCGTTCGTGTCGTCCCGTACGTCTCGGTGCGGATATTATATACGTCTATAACGATATATCCTAACCTAAGGCAACTTAACATCTCGGATGTAGTATTTTCCAACATTCCTGGCGGGTCGGCCCCTACTTCTCGGTGGGCACATTATATACGTCTATATTGTAATATGACCTAACCTAACCCATCTAGACCCTTGCTGGTAATGTTTTACAATATCCCGGTCGTGTCTACCCGTACATCTCGGTGGGGACATTATATACGTCTATAACGTTATATATCCTAACCTAAAGGAACCTAACTTCTCGGATGTAGTATTTTCCAACATTCCTGGCGGGTCGGCCCCTACTTCTCGGTGGGCACATTATATACGTCCATATTGTAATTTAACCTAACCTAACCCATCTAGACCCTCGCTGGTAATGTTTTACAAAATTCCGGTCGTGTGTGCCCGTACTTCTCGATGGGGACATTATATACGTCTATAACGTTATATATCCTAACCTAAGGGAAGCTAACATCTCGGATGTAGTATTTTCCACCATTCCTGGCGGGTCGGCCCCTACTCCTAGGTGGGCACATTATATACGTCCATATCGCAATATAAACTAACCTAACCCATCTAGACCCTCGCCGGTAATGTTTTACAAAATCCCGGTCGTGTCTACCCGTACATCTCGGTGGGGACATTATATACGTCTATAACGTTATATATCCTAACCTAAGGGAACCTAACATCTCGGATGTAGTATTTTCCAACATTCCTGGCGGGTCGGCCCCTACTTCTCGGTGGGCACATTATATACGTCTATATCGTAATATAACCTAACCTAACCCATCTAGACCCTCGCCGGTAATGTTTTACAAAATCCCGGTCGTGTCGGCCCGTACTTCTCGGTGGGGAAATTATATACGTCTTTAACGTTATATATCCTAACCTAAGGGAACCTAACTTCTCGGATGTAGTATTTTCCAACATTCCTGGCGGGTCGGCCCCTACTTCTCGGTGGGCACATTATATTAGTCCATATCGTAATATAACCTAACCTAACCCATGTAAACCCTCGCTGGTAATGTTTTACAAAATTCCGGTCGTGTGTGCCCGTACTTTGCCGTGGGGACATTATATAAGTCTATAACGTTAGATATCCTAACCTAAGGGAACCTAACATCTCGGATGTAGTATTTTCCAACATTCCTGGCGGGTCGGCTCCTACTTCTCGGTGGGCACATTATATACGTCTATATCGTAATATAACCTAACCTAACCCATCTAGACCCTCGCCGGTAATGTTTTACAAAATCCCGGTCGTGTCTACCCGTACATCTCGGTGGGGACATTATATACGTCTATAACGTTATATATCCTAACCTAAGGGAACCTAACATCTCGGATGTAGTATTTTCCAACATTCCTGGCGGGTCGGCCCCTACTTCGCGGTGGGCACATTATATACGTCTATATCGTAATATAACCTAACCTAACCCATCTAGACCCTCGCCGGTAATGTTTTACAAAATCCCGGTCGTGTCGGCCCGTACTTCTCGGTGGGGAAATTATATACGTCTTTAACGTTATATATCCTAACCTAAGGGAACCTAACTTCTCGGATGTAGTATTTTCCAACATTCCTGGCGGGTCGGCCCCTACTTCTCGGTGGGCACATTATATTAGTCCATATCGTAATATAACCTAACCTAACCCATGTAGACCCTCGCTGGTAATGTTTTACAAAATTCCGGTCGTGTGTGCCCGTACTTTGCCGTGGGGACATTATATAAGTCTATAACGTTAGATATCCTAACCTAAGGGAACCTAACATCTCGGATGTAGTATTTTCCAACATTCCTGGCGGGTCGGCCCCTACTTCTCGGTGGGCACATTATATACGTCTATATCGTAATATAACCTAACCTAACCCATCTAGACCCTCGCGGGAATGTTTTACAAAATCCCGGTCGTGTCGGCCCGTACTTCTCGGTGGGGAAATTATATACGTCTTTAACGTTATATATCCTAACCTAAGGGATCCTAACTTCTCGGATGTAGTATTTTCCAACATTCCTGGCGGGTCGGCCCCTACTTCTCGGTGGGCACATTATATTAGTCCATATCGTAATATAACCTAACCTATCCCATCTAGACCCTCGCTGGTAATGTTTTACAAAATCCCGGTCGTATCTGCCCGTACTTTTCCGTGGGGACATTATATACGTCTATAACTTTATATATCCTAACCTGAGGGAACCTAACATCTCGGATGTAGTATTTTCCAACATTCCTGGCTGGTCGGCCCCTACTTCCCGGTGGGCACATTATATACGTCTATATCGTAATATGACCTAACCTAACCCATCTAGACCCTCGCTGGTAATGCTTTACAATATCCCGGTCGTGTCTACCCGTACATCTCGGTGGGGAAATTATTTACGTCTTTAACGTTACATATCCTAACCTAAGGGAACCTAACTTCTCGGATGTAGTATTTTCCAACATTCCTGGCGGGTCGGCCCCTACTTCTCAGTGGGCACATTATATACGTCTATATCGTAATATGACCTAACCTAACCCATCCAGACCCTCGCTGGTAATGTTTTACAATATCCCGGTCGTGTCTACCCGTACATCTCGGTGGGGACATTATATACGTCTATAACCTTATATATCCTAACCTAAGGGAACCTAACATCTCGGATGTAGTATTTTCCAACATTCCTGGCGGGCCGGCCCCTACTTCTCGGTGGGCACATTATATACGTCTATATCGTAATATAACTTAACCTAACCCATCTAGACCCTCGCCGGTAATGTTTTACAAAATCCCGGTCGTGTCGGCCCGTACTTCTCGGTGGGGAAATTATATACGTCTGTAACGTTATATATCCTAACCTAAGGGAACCTAACATCTCGGATGTAGTATTTTCCAACATTCCTGGCGGGCCGGCCCCTACTTCTCGGTGGGCACATTATATACGTCTATATCGTAATATAACTTAACCTAACCCATCTAGACCCTCGCCGGTAATGTTTTACAAAATCCCGGTCGTGTCGGCCCGTACTTCTCGGTGGGCACATTATATACGTCCATATCGCAATATAAACTAACCTAACCCATCTAGACCCTCGCTGTTAATGTTTTACAAAATTCCGGTCGTGTGTGCCCGTACTTTGCCGTGGGGACATTATATAAGTCTATAACGTTACATATCCTAACCTAAGGGAACCTAACTTCTCGGATGTAGTATTTTCCAACATTCCTGGCGGGTCGGCCCCTACTTCTCGGTGGGCACATTATATTAGTCCATATCGTAATATAACCTAACCTAACCCATGTAGACCCTCGCTGGTAATGTTTTACAAAATTCCGGTCGTGTGTGCCCGTACTTTGCCGTGGGGACATTATATAAGTCTATAACGTTACATATCCTAACCTAAGGGAACCTAACATCTCGGTTGTAGTATTTTCCAACATTCCTGGCGGGTCGGCCCGTACTTCTCGGTGGGCACATTATATACGTCCATATCGTAATGTAACCTAACCTAACCCATCTAGACACTCGCTGGTAATGTTTTACAAAATCCCGGTCGTGTCTACCCGTACATCTCGGTGGGGTAATTATATACGTCTATAACGTTATATATCCTAACCTAAGGGAACCTAACATCTCGGATGTAGTATTTTCCAACATTCCTGGCGGGTCGGCCCCTACTTCTCGGTGGGCACATTATATACGTCCATATTGTAATTTAACCTAACCTAACCCATCTAGACCCTCGCTGGTAATGTTTTACAAAATTCCGGTCGTGTGTGCCCGTACTACTCGATGGGGACATTATATACGTCTATAACGTTATATATCCTAACCTAAGAGAAGCTAACATCTCGGATGTAGTATTTTCCAACATTCCTGGCGGGTCGGCCCCTACTCCTAGGTGGGCACATTATATACGTCCATATCGCAATATAAACTAACCTAACCCATCTAGACCCTCGCCGGTAATGTTTTACAAAATCCCGGTCGTGTCTACCCGTACATCTCGGTGGGGACATTATATACGTCTATAACGTTAGATATCCTAACCTAAGGGAACCTAACATCTCGGATGTAGTATTTTCCAACATTCCTGGCGGGTCGGCCCCTACTTCTCGGTGGGCACATTATATACGTCTATATCGTAATATAACCTAACCTAACCCATCTAGACCCTCGCCGGTAATGTTTTACAAAATCCCGGTCGTGTCGGCCCGTACTTCTCGGTGGGGAAATTATATACGTCTTTAACGTTATATATCCTAACCTAAGGGAACCTAACTTCTCGGATGTAGTATTTTCCAACATTCCTGGCGGGTCGGCCCCTACTTCTCGGTGGGCACATTATATTAGTCCATATCGTAATATAACCTAACCTAACCCATGTAGACCCTCGCTGGTAATGTTTTACAAAATTCCGGTCGTGTGTGCCCGTACTTTGCCGTGGGGACATTATATAAGTCTATAACGTTAGATATCCTAACCTAAGGGAACCTAACATCTCGGATGTAGTATTTTCCAACATTCCTGGCGGGTCGGCCCCTACTTCTCGGTGGGCACATTATATACGTCTATATCGTAATATAACCTAACCTAACCCATCTAGACCCTCGCGGGAATGTTTTACAAAATCCCGGTCGTGTCGGCCCGTACTTCTCGGTGGGGAAATTATATACGTCTTTAACGTTATATATCCTAACCTAAGGGATCCTAACTTCTCGGATGTAGTATTTTCCAACATTCCTGGCGGGTCGGCCCCTACTTCTCGGTGGGCACATTATATTAGTCCATATCGTAATATAACCTAACCTATCCCATCTAGACCCTCGCTGGTAATGTTTTACAAAATCCCGGTCGTATCTGCCCGTACTTTTCCGTGGGGACATTATATACGTCTATAACTTTATATATCCTAACCTGAGGGAACCTAACATCTCGTATGTAGTATTTTCCAACATTCCTGGCTGGTCGGCCCCTACTTCCCGGTGGGCACATTATATACGTCTATATCGTAATATGACCTAACCTAACCCATCTAGACCCTCGCTGGTAATGCTTTACAATATCCCGGTCGTGTCTACCCGTACATCTCGGTGGGGAAATTATATACGTCTTTAACGTTACATATCCTAACCTAAGGGAACCTAACTTCTCGGATGTAGTATTTTCCAACATTCCTGGCGGGTCGGCCCCTACTTCTCAGTGGGCACATTATATACGTCTATATCGTAATATGACCTAACCTAACCCATCCAGACCCTCGCTGGTAATGTTTTACAATATCCCGGTCGTGTCTACCCGTACATCTCGGTGGGGACATTATATACGTCTATAACGTTATATATCCTAACCTAAGGGAACCTAACATCTCGGATGTAGTATTTTCCAACATTCCTGGCGGGCCGGCCCCTACTTCTCGGTGGGCACATTATATACGTCTATATCGTAATATAACTTAACCTAACCCATCTAGACCCTCGCCGGTAATGTTTTACAAAATCCCGGTCGTGTCGGCCCGTACTTCTCGGTGGGGAAATTATATACGTCTTTAACGTTATATATCCTAACCTAAGGGAACCTAACTTCTCGGATGTAGTATTTTCCAACATTCCTGGCGGGTCGGCCCCTACTTCTCGGTGGGCACATTATATTAGTCCATATCGTAATATAACCTAACCTAACCCATGTAGACCCTCGCTGGTAATGTTTTACAAAATTCCGGTCGTGTGTGCCCGTACTTTGCCGTGGGGACATTATATAAGTCTATAACGTTAGATATCCTAACCTAAGGGAACCTAACATCTCGGATGTAGTATTTTCCAACATTCCTGGCGGGTCGGCCCCTACTTCTCGGTGGGCACATTATATACGTCTATATCGTAATATAACCTAACCTAACCCATCTAGACCCTCGCGGGAATGTTTTACAAAATCCCGGTCGTGTCTACCCGTACATCTCGGTGGGGACATTATATACGTCTATAACGTTATATATCCTAACCTAAGGGAACCTAACATCTCGGATGTAGTATTTTCCAACATTCCTGGCTGGTCGGCCCCTACTTCCCGGTGGGCACATTATATACGTCTATATCGTAATATGACCTAACCTAACCCATCTAGACCCTCGCTGGTAATGCTTTACAATATCCCGGTCGTGCCTACCCGTACATCTCGGTGGGGAAATTATATACGTCTTTAACGTTACATATCCTAACCTAAGGGAACCTAACTTCTCGGATGTAGTATTTTCCAACATTCCTGGCGGGTCGGCCCCTACTTCTCAGTGAGCACATTATATACGTCTATATCGTAATATGACCTAACCTAACCCATCCAGACCCTCGCTGGTAATGTTTTACAATATCCCGGTCGTGTCTACCCGTACATCTCGGTGGGGACATTATATACGTCTATAACGTTATATATCCTAACCTAAGGGAACCTAACATCTCGGATGTAGTATTTTCCAACATTCCTGGCGGGCCGGCCCCTACTTCTCGGTGGGCACATTATATACGTCTATATCGTAATATAACTTAACCTAACCCATCTAGACCCTCGCCGGTAATGTTTTACAAAATCCCGGTCGTGTCGGCCCGTACTTCTCGGTGGGGAAATTATATACGTCTATAACGTTATATATCCTAACCTAAGGGAACCTAACATCTCGGATGTAGTATTTTCCAACATTCCTGGCGGGCCGGCCCCTACTTCTCGGTGGGCACATTATATACGTCTATATCGTAATATAACTTAACCTAACCCATCTAGACCCTCGCCGGTAATGTTTTACAAAATCCCGGTCGTGTCGGCCCGTACTTCTCGGTGGGCACATTATATACGTCCATATCGCAATATAAACTAACCTAACCCATCTAGACCCTCGCTGTTAATGTTTTACAAAATTCCGGTCGTGTGTGCCCGTACTTTGCCGTGGGGACATTATATAAGTCTATAACGTTACATATCCTAACCTAAGGGAACCTAACTTCTCGGATGTAGTATTTTCCAACATTCCTGGCGGGTCGGCCCCTACTTCTCGGTGGGCACATTATATTAGTCCATATCGTAATATAACCTAACCTAACCCATGTAGACCCTCGCTGGTAATGTTTTACAAAATTCCGGTCGTGTGTGCCCGTACTTTGCCGTGGGGACATTATATAAGTCTATAACGTTAGATATCCTAACCTAAGGGAACCTAACATCTCGGATGTAGTATTTTCCAACATTCCTGGCGGGTCGGCCCCTACTTCTCGGTGGGCACATTATATACGTCTATATCGTAATATAACCTAACCTAACCCATCTAGACCCTCGCGGGAATGTTTTACAAAATCCCGGTCGTGTCGGCCCGTACTTCTCGGTGGGGAAATTATATACGTCTTTAACGTTATATATCCTAACCTAAGGGATCCTAACTTCTCGGATGTAGTATTTTCCAACATTCCTGGCGGGTCGGCCCCTACTTCTCGGTGGGCACATTATATTAGTCCATATCGTAATATAACCTAACCTATCCCATCTAGACCCTCGCTGGTAATGTTTTACAAAATCCCGGTCGTATCTGCCCGTACTTTTCCGTGGGGACATTATATACGTCTATAACTTTATATATCCTAACCTGAGGGAACCTAACATCTCGTATGTAGTATTTTCCAACATTCCTGGCTGGTCGGCCCCTACTTCCCGGTGGGCACATTATATACGTCTATATCGTAATATGACCTAACCTAACCCATCTAGACCCTCGCTGGTAATGCTTTACAATATCCCGGTCGTGTCTACCCGTACATCTCGGTGGGGAAATTATATACGTCTTTAACGTTACATATCCTAACCTAAGGGAACCTAACTTCTCGGATGTAGTATTTTCCAACATTCCTGGCGGGTCGGCCCCTACTTCTCAGTGGGCACATTATATACGTCTATATCGTAATATGACCTAACCTAACCCATCCAGACCCTCGCTGGTAATGTTTTACAATATCCCGGTCGTGTCTACCCGTACATCTCGGTGGGGACATTATATACGTCTATAACGTTATATATCCTAACCTAAGGGAACCTAACATCTCGGATGTAGTATTTTCCAACATTCCTGGCGGGCCGGCCCCTACTTCTCGGTGGGCACATTATATACGTCTATATCGTAATATAACTTAACCTAACCCATCTAGACCCTCGCCGGTAATGTTTTACAAAATCCCGGTCGTGTCGGCCCGTACTTCTCGGTGGGGAAATTATATACGTCTTTAACGTTATATATCCTAACCTAAGGGAACCTAACTTCTCGGATGTAGTATTTTCCAACATTCCTGGCGGGTCGGCCCCTACTTCTCGGTGGGCACATTATATTAGTCCATATCGTAATATAACCTAACCTAACCCATGTAGACCCTCGCTGGTAATGTTTTACAAAATTCCGGTCGTGTGTGCCCGTACTTTGCCGTGGGGACATTATATAAGTCTATAACGTTAGATATCCTAACCTAAGGGAACCTAACATCTCGGATGTAGTATTTTCCAACATTCCTGGCGGGTCGGCCCCTACTTCTCGGTGGGCACATTATATACGTCTATATCGTAATATAACCTAACCTAACCCATCTAGACCCTCGCGGGAATGTTTTACAAAATCCCGGTCGTGTCTACCCGTACATCTCGGTGGGGACATTATATACGTCTATAACGTTATATATCCTAACCTAAGGGAACCTAACATCTCGGATGTAGTATTTTCCAACATTCCTGGCTGGTCGGCCCCTACTTCCCGGTGGGCACATTATATACGTCTATATCGTAATATGACCTAACCTAACCCATCTAGACCCTCGCTGGTAATGCTTTACAATATCCCGGTCGTGTCTACCCGTACATCTCGGTGGGGAAATTATATACGTCTTTAACGTTACATATCCTAACCTAAGGGAACCTAACTTCTCGGATGTAGTATTTTCCAACATTCCTGGCGGGTCGGCCCCTACTTCTCAGTGAGCACATTATATACGTCTATATCGTAATATGACCTAACCTAACCCATCCAGACCCTCGCTGGTAATGTTTTACAATATCCCGGTCGTGTCTACCCGTACATCTCGGTGGGGACATTATATACGTCTATAACGTTATATATCCTAACCTAAGGGAACCTAACATCTCGGATGTAGTATTTTCCAACATTCCTGGCGGGCCGGCCCCTACTTCTCGGTGGGCACATTATATACGTCTATATCGTAATATAACTTAACCTAACCCATCTAGACCCTCGCCGGTAATGTTTTACAAAATCCCGGTCGTGTCGGCCCGTACTTCTCGGTGGGGAAATTATATACGTCTATAACGTTATATATCCTAACCTAAGGGAACCTAACATCTCGGATGTAGTATTTTCCAACATTCCTGGCGGGCCGGCCCCTACTTCTCGGTGGGCACATTATATACGTCTATATCGTAATATAACTTAACCTAACCCATCTAGACCCTCGCCGGTAATGTTTTACAAAATCCCGGTCGTGTCGGCCCGTACTTCTCGGTGGGCACATTATATACGTCCATATCGCAATATAAACTAACCTAACCCATCTAGACCCTCGCTGTTAATGTTTTACAAAATTCCGGTCGTGTGTGCCCGTACTTTGCCGTGGGGACATTATATAAGTCTATAACGTTACATATCCTAACCTAAGGGAACCTAACTTCTCGGATGTAGTATTTTCCAACATTCCTGGCGGGTCGGCCCCTACTTCTCGGTGGGCACATTATATTAGTCCATATCGTAATATAACCTAACCTAACCCATGTAGACCCTCGCTGGTAATGTTTTACAAAATTCCGGTCGTGTGTGCCCGTACTTTGCCGTGGGGACATTATATAAGTCTATAACGTTAGATATCCTAACCTAAGGGAACCTAACATCTCGGATGTAGTATTTTCCAACATTCCTGGCGGGTCGGCCCCTACTTCTCGGTGGGCACATTATATACGTCTATATCGTAATATAACCTAACCTAACCCATCTAGACCCTCGCCGGTAATGTTTTACAAAATCCCGGTCGTGTCTACCCGTACATCTCGGTGGGGACATTATATACGTCTATAACGTTATATATCCTAACCTAAGGGAACCTAACATCTCGGATGTAGTATTTTCCAACATTCCTGGCGGGTCGGCCCCTACTTCTCGGTGGGCACATTATATAAGTCTATATCGTAATATAACCTAACCTAACCCATCTAGACCCTCGCCGGTAATGTTTTACAAAATCCCGGTCGTGTCGGCCCGTACTTCTCGGTGGGGAAATTATATACGTCTTTAACGTTATATATCCTAACCTAAGGGAACCTAACTTCTCGGATGTAGTATTTTCCAACATTCCTGGCGGGTCGGCCCCTACTTCTCGGTGGGCACATTATATTAGTCCATATCGTAATATAACCTAACCTAACCCATGTAGACCCTCGCTGGTAATGTTTTACAAAATTCCGGTCGTGTGTGCCCGTACTTTGCCGTGGGGACATTATATAAGTCTATAACGTTAGATATCCTAACCTAAGGGAACCTAACATCTCGGATGTAGTATTTTCCAACATTCCTGGCGGGTCGGCCCCTACTTCTCGGTGGGCACATTATATACGTCTATATCGTAATATAACCTAACCTAACCCATCTAGACCCTCGCGGGAATGTTTTACAAAATCCCGGTCGTGTCGGCCCGTACTTCTCGGTGGGGAAATTATATACGTCTTTAACGTTATATATCCTAACCTAAGGGATCCTAACTTCTCGGATGTAGTATTTTCCAACATTCCTGGCGGGTCGGCCCCTACTTCTCGGTGGGCACATTATATTAGTCCATATCGTAATATAACCTAACCTATCCCATCTAGACCCTCGCTGGTAATGTTTTACAAAATCCCGGTCGTATCTGCCCGTACTTTTCCGTGGGGACATTATATACGTCTATAACTTTATATATCCTAACCTGAGGGAACCTAACATCTCGGATGTAGTATTTTCCAACATTCCTGGCTGGTCGGCCCCTACTTCCCGGTGGGCACATTATATACGTCTATATCGTAATATGACCTAACCTAACCCATCTAGACCCTCGCTGGTAATGCTTTACAATATCCCGGTCGTGTCTACACGTACATCTCGGTGGGGAAATTATTTACGTCTTTAACGTTACATATCCTAACCTAAGGGAACCTAACTTCTCGGATGTAGTATTTTCCAACATTCCTGGCGGGTCGGCCCCTACTTCTCAGTGGGCACATTATATACGTCTATATCGTAATATGACCTAACCTAACCCATCCAGACCCTCGCTGGTAATGTTTTACAATATCCCGGTCGTGTCTACCCGTACATCTCGGTGGGGACATTATATACGTCTATAACGTTATATATCCTAACCTAAGGGAACCTAACATCTCGGATGTAGTATTTTCCAACATTCCTGGCGGGCCGGCCCCTACTTCTCGGTGGGCACATTATATACGTCTATATCGTAATATAACTTAACCTAACCCATCTAGACCCTCGCCGGTAATGTTTTACAAAATCCCGGTCGTGTCGGCCCGTACTTCTCGGTGGGGAAATTATATACGTCTATAACGTTATATATCCTAACCTAAGGGAACCTAACATCTCGGATGTAGTATTTTCCAACATTCCTGGCGGGCCGGCCCCTACTTCTCGGTGGGCACATTATATACGTCTATATCGTAATATAACTTAACCTAACCCATCTAGACCCTCGCCGGTAATGTTTTACAAAATCCCGGTCGTGTCGGCCCGTACTTCTCGGTGGGCACATTATATACGTCCATATCGCAATATAAACTAACCTAACCCATCTAGACCCTCGCTGTTAATGTTTTACAAAATTCCGGTCATGTTTGCCCGTACTTTGCCGTGGGGACATTATATAAGTCTATAACGTTACATATCCTAACCTAAGGGAACCTAACTTCTCGGATGTAGTATTTTCCAACATTCCTGGCGGGTCGGCCCCTACTTCTCGGTGGGCACATTGTATTAGTCCATATCGTAATATAACCTAACCTAACCCATGTAGACCCTCGCTGGTAATGTTTTACAAAATTCCGGTCGTGTGTGCCCGTACTTTGCCGTGGGGACATTATATAAGTCTATAACGTTACATATCCTAACCTAAGGGAACCTAACATCTCGGTTGTAGTATTTTCCAACATTCCTGGCGGGTCGGCCCGTACTTCTCGGTGGGCACATTATATACGTCCATATCGTAATGTAACCTAACCTAACCCATCTAGACACTCGCTGGTAATGTTTTACAAAATCCCGGTCGTGTCTACCCGTACATCTCGGTGGGGAAATTATATACGTCTATAACGTTATATATCCTAACCTAAGGGAACCTAACATCTCGGATGTAGTATTTTCCAACATTCCTGGCGGGTCGGCCCCTACTTCTCGGTGGGCACATTATATACGTCCATATTGTAATTTAACCTAACCTAACCCATCTAGACCCTCGCTGGTAATGTTTTACAAAATTCCGGTCGTGTGTGCCCGTACTTCTCGATGGGGACATTATATACGTCTATAACGTTATATATCCTAACCTAAGGGAAGCTAACATCTCGGATGTAGTATTTTCCACCATTCCTGGCGGGTCGGCCCCTACTCCTAGGTGGGCACATTATATACGTCCATATCGCAATATAAACTAACCTAACCCATCTAGACCCTCGCCGGTAATGTTTTACAAAATCCCGGTCGTGTCTACCCGTACATCTCGGTGGGGACATTATATACGTCTATAACGTTATATATCCTAACCTAAGGGAACCTAACATCTCGGATGTAGTATTTTCCAACATTCCTGGCGGGTCGGCCCCTACTTCTCGGTGGGCACACTATATACGTCTATATCGTAATATAACCTAACCTAACCCATCTAGACCCTCGCCGGTAATGTTTTACAAAATCCCGGTCGTGTCGGCCCGTACTTCTCGGTGGGGAAATTATATACGTCTTTAACGTTATATATCCTAACCTAAGGGAACCTAACTTCTCGGATGTAGTATTTTCCAACATTCCTGGCGGGTCGGCCCCTACTTCTCGGTGGGCACATTATATTAGTCCATATCGTAATATAACCTAACCTAACCCATGTAGACCCTCGCTGGTAATGTTTTACAAAATTCCGGTCGTGTGTGCCCGTACTTTGCCGTGGGGACATTATATAAGTCTATAACGTTAGATATCCTAACCTAAGGGAACCTAACATCTCGGATGTAGTATTTTCCAACATTCCTGGCGGGTCGGCCCCTACTTCTCGGTGGGCACATTATATACGTCTATATCGTAATATAACCTAACCTAACCCATCTAGATCCTCGCGGGAATGTTTTACAAAATCCCGGTCGTGTCGGCCCGTACTTCTCGGTGGGGAAATTATATACGTCTTTAACGTTATATATCCTAACCTAAGGGAACCTAACACCTCGGATGTAGTATTTTCCAACATTCCTGCCGGGTCGGCCCCTACTTCTCGGTGGGCGCATTATATACGTCTATAACGTAATATAACCTAACCAAACCCACCTAGACCATCGCTGGTAATGTTTCACAGAATCCCGTTCGTGTCGTCCCGTACGTCTCGGTGCGGATATTATATACGTCTATAACGATATATCCTAACCTAAGGCAACTTAACATCTCGGATGTAGTATTTTCCAACATTCCTGGCGGGTCGGCCCCTACTTCTCGGTGGGCACATTATATACGTCTATATCGTAATATAACCTAACCTAACCCATCTAGACCCTCGCCGGTAATGTTTTACAAAATCCCGGTCGTGTCGGCCCGTACTTCTAGGTGGGGAAATTATATACGTCTTTAACGTTATATATCGTAACCTAAGGGATCCTAACTTCTCGGATGTAGTATTTTCCAACATTCCTGGCGGGTCGGCCCCTACTTCTCGGTGGGCATATTATATTAGTCCATATCGTAATATAACCTAACCTATCCCATCTAGACCCTCGCTGGTAATGTTTTACAAAATTCCGGTCGTGTGTGCCCGTACTTTGCCGTGGGGACATTATATAAGTCTATAACGTTAGATATCCTAACCTAAGGGAACCCAACATCTCGGATGTAGTATTTTCCAACATTCCTGGCGGGCCGGCCCCTACTTCTCGGTGGGCACATTATATACGTCTATATCGTAATATAACTTAACCTAACCCATCTAGACCCTCGCCGGTAATGTTTTACAAAATCCCGGTCGTGTCGGCCCGTACTTCTCGGTGGGCACATTATATACGTCCATATCGCAATATAAACTAACCTAACCCATCTAGACCCTCGCTGTTAATGTTTTACAAAATTCCGGTCGTGTGTGCCCGTACTTTGCCGTGGGGACATTATATAAGTCTATAACGTTACATATCCTAACCTAAGGGAACCTAACACCTCGGATGTAGTATTTTCCAACATTCCTGCCGGGTCGGCCCCTACTTCTCGGTGGGCACATTATATACGTCTATAACGTAATATAACCTAACCAAACCCACCTAGACCATCGCTGGTAATGTTTCACAGAATCCCGTTCGTGTCGTCCCGTACGTCTCGGTGCGGATATTATATACGTCTATAACGATATATCCTAACCTAAGGCAACTTAACATCTCGGATGTAGTATTTCCCAACATTCCTGGCGGGTCGGCCCCTACTTCTCGGTGGGCACATTATATACGTCTATATTGTAATATGACCTAACCTAACCCATCTAGACCCTCGCTGGTAATGTTTTACAATATCCCGGTCGTGTCTACCCGTACATCTCGGTGGGGACATTATATACGTCTATAACGTTATATATCCTAACCTAAAGGAACCTAACTTCTCGGATGTAGTATTTTCCAACATTCCTGGCGGGTCTGCCCCTACTTCTCGGTGGGCACATTATATTAGTCCATATCGTAATATAACCTAACCTAAACCATGTAGACCCTCGCTGGTAATGTTTTACAAAATTCCGGTCGTGTGTGCCCGTACTTTGCCGTGGGGACATTATATAAGTCTATAACGTTACATATCCTAACCTAAGGGAACCTAACATCTCGGTTGTAGTATTTTCCAACATTCCTGGCGGGTCGGCCCGTACTTCTCGGTGGGCACATTATATACGTCCATATCGTAATGTAACCTAACCTAACCCATCTAGACACTCGCTGGTAATGTTTTACAAAATCCCGGTCGTGTCTACCCGTACATCTCGGTGGGGACATTATATACGTCTATAACGTTATATATCCTAACCTAAGGGAACCTAACATCTCGGATGTAGTATTTTCCAACATTCCTGGCGGGTCGGCCCCTACTTCTCGGTGGGCACATTATATACGTCCATATTGTAATTTAACCTAACCTAACCCATCTAGACCCTCGCTGGTAATGTTTTACAAAATTCCGGTCGTGTGTGCCCGTACTTCTCGATGGGGACATTATATACGTCTATAACGTTATATATCCTAACCTAAGGGAAGCTAACATCTCGGATGTAGTATTTTCCACCATTCCTGGCGGGTCGGCCCCTACTCCTAGGTGGGCACATTATATACGTCCATATCGCAATATAAACTAACCTAACCCATCTAGACCCTCGCCGGTAATGTTTTACAAAATCCCGGTCGTGTCTACCCGTACATCTCGGTGGGGACATTATATACGTCTATAACGTTATATATCCTAACCTAAGGGAACCTAACTTCTCGGATGTAGTATTTTCCAACATTCCTGGCGGGTCGGCCCCTACTTCTCGGTGGGCACATTATATTAGTCCATATCGTAATATAACCTAACCTAACCCATGTAGACCCTCGCTGGTAATGTTTTACAAAATTCCGGTCGTGTGTGCCCGTACTTTGCCGTGGGGACATTATATAAGTCTATAACGTTAGATATCCTAACCTAAGGGAACCTAACATCTCGGATGTAGTATTTTCCAACATTCCTGGCGGGTCGGCCCCTACTTCTCGGTGGGCACATTATATACGTCTATATCGTAATATAACCTAACCTAACCCATCTAGACCCTCGCCGGTAATGTTTTACAAAATCCCGGTCGTGTCGGCCCGTACTTCTCGGTGGGGAAATTATATACGTATTTAACGTTATATATCCTAACCTAAGGGATCCTAACTTCTCGGATGTAGTATTTTCCAACATTCCTGGCGGGTCGGCCCCTACTTCTCGGTGGGCACATTATATTAGTCCATATCGTAATATAACCTAACCTATCCCATCTAGACCCTCGCTGGTAATGTTTTACAAAATCCCGGTCGTGTCTGCCCGTACTTTTCCGTGGGGACATTATATGAGTCTATAACTTTATATATCCTAACCTGAGGGAACCTAACATTTCGGATGTAGTATTTTCCAACATTCCTGGCTGGTCGGCCCCTACTTCCAAGTGGGCACATTATATACGTCTATATCGTAATATGACCTAACCTAACCCATCTAGACCCTCGCTGGTAATGTTTTACAATATCCCGGTCGTGTCTACCCGTACATCTCGGTGGGGAAATTATATACGTCTTTAACGTTATATATCCTAACCTAAGGGAACCTAACTTCTCGGATGTAGTATTTTCCAACATTCCTGGCGGGTCGGCCCCTACTTCTCAGTGGGCACATTATATACGTCTATATCGTAATATGACCTAACCTAACCCATCCAGACCCTCGCTGGTAATGTTTTACAATATCCCGGTCGTGTCTACCCGTACATCTCGGTGGGGACATTATATACGTCTATAACGTTATATATCCTAACCTAATGGAACCTAACATCTCGGATGTAGTATTTTTCAACATTCCTGGCGGGCCGGCCCCTACTTCTCGGTGGCCACATTATATACGTCTATATCGTAATATAACTTAACCTAACCCATCTAGACCCTCGCCGGTAATGTTTTATAAAATCCCGGTCGTGTCGGCCCGTACTTCTCGGTGGGGAAATTATATACGTCTTTAACGTTATATATCCTAACCTAAGGGAGCCTAACTTCTCGGATGTAGTATTTTCCAACATTCCTGGCGGGTCGGCCCCTACTTCTCGGTGGGCACATTATATACGTCTATATCGTAATATAACTTAACCTAACCCATCTAGACCCTCGCCGGTAATGTTTTACAAAATCCCGGTCGTGTCGGCCCCTACTTCTCGGTGGGCACATTATATTAGTCCATATCGTAATATAACCTAACCTAACCCATGTAGAACCTCGCTGGTAATGTTTTACAAAATTCCGGTCGTGTGTGCCCGTACTTTGCCGTGGGGACATTATATAAGTCTATAACGTTAGATATCCTAACCTAAGGGAACCTAACATCTCGGATGTAGTATTTTCCAACATTCCTGGCGGGCCGGCCCCTACTTCTCGGTGGGCACATTATATACGTCTATATCGTAATATAACTTAACCTAACCCATCTAGACCCTCGCCGGTAATGTTTTACAAAATCCCGGTCGTGTCGGCCCGTACTTCTCGGTGGGCACATTATATACGTCCATATCGCAATATAAACTAACCTAACCCATCTAGACCCTCGCTGTTAATGTTTTACAAAATTCCGGTCGTGTGTGCCCGTACTTTGCCGTGGGGACATTATATAAGTCTATAACGTTACATATCCTAACCTAAGGGAACCTAACACCTCGGATGTAGTATTTTCCAACATTCCAGTCGTGTCGGCCCGTACTTCTCGGTGGGCACATTATATACGTCCATATCGCAATATAAACTAACCTAACCCATCTAGATCCTCGCTGTTAATGTTTTACAAAATTCCGGTCGTGTGTGCCCGTACTTTGCCGTGGGGACATTATATAAGTCTATAACGTTACATATCCTAACCTAAGGGAACCTAACACCTCGGATGTAGTATTTTCCAACATTCCTGCCGGGTCGGCCCCTACTTCTCGGTGGGCACATTATATACGTCTATAACGTAATATAACCTAACCAAACCCACCTAGACCATCGCTGGTAATGTTTCACAGAATCCCGTTCGTGTCGTCCCGTACGTCTCGGTGCGGATATTATATACGTCTATAACGATATATCCTAACCTAAGGCAACTTAACATCTCGGATGTAGTATTTTCCAACATTCCTGGCGGGTCGGCCCCTACTTCTCGGTGGGCACATTATATACGTCTATATTGTAATAGGACCTAACCTAACCCATCTAGACCCTTGCTGGTAATGTTTTACAATATCCCGGTCGTGTCTACCCGTACATCTCGGTGGGGACATTATATACGTCTATAACGTTATATATCCTAACCTAAAGGAACCTAACTTCTCGGTTGTAGTATTTTCCAACATTCCTGGCGGGTCGGCCCCTACTTCTCGGTGGGCACATTATATTAGTCCATATCGTAATATAACCTAACCTGACCCATGTAGACCCTCGCTGGCAATGTTTTACAAAATTCCGGTCGTGTGTGCCCGT
This sequence comes from Xylocopa violacea, assembly GCA_963969225.1. Classification (NCBI taxonomy): domain Eukaryota; kingdom Metazoa; phylum Arthropoda; class Insecta; order Hymenoptera; family Apidae; genus Xylocopa; species Xylocopa violacea. Next base: position 7,052,958 of record CAXAJV010000011.1, on the reverse strand, counting down.
ACTTTGCCGTGGGGACATTATATAAGTCTATAACGTTACATATCCTAACCTAAGGGAACCTAACATCTCGGTTGTAGTATTTTCCAACATTCCTGGCGGGTCGGCCCGTACTTCTCGGTGGGCACATTATATACGTCCATATCGTAATGTGACCTAACCTAACCCATCTAGACACTCGCTGGTAATGTTTTACAAAATCCCGGTCGTGTCTACCCGTACATCTCGGTGGGGAAATTATATACGTCTATAACGTTATATATCCTAACCTAAGGGAACATAACATCTCGGATGTAGTATTTTCCAACATTCCTGGCGGGTCGGCCCGTACTTCTCGGTGGGCACATTATATACGTCCATATCGTAATGTAACCTAACCTAACCCATCTAGACACTCGCTGGTAATGTTTTACAAAATCCCGGTCGTGTCTACCCGTACATCTCGGTGGGGACATTATATACGTCTATAACGTTATATATCCTAACCTAAGGGAACCTAACATCTCGGATGTAGTATTTTCCAACATTCCTGGCGGGTCGGCCCCTACTTCTCGGTGGGCACATTATATTAGTCCATATCGTAATATAACCTAACCTAACCCATGTAGACCCTCGCTGGTAATGTTTTACAAAATTCCGGTCGTGTGTGCCCGTACTTTGCCGTGGGGACATTATATAAGTCTATAACGTTACATATCCTAACCTAAGGGAACCTAACATCTCGGTTGTAGTATTTTCCAACATTCCTGGCGGGTCGGCCCGTACTTCTCGGTGGGCACATTATATACGTCCATATCGTAATGTAACCTAACCTAACCCATCTAGACACTCGCTGGTAATGTTTTACAAAATCCCGGTCGTGTCTACCCGTACATCTCGGTGGGGACATTATATACGTCTATAACGTTATATATCCTAACCTAAGGGAACCTAACATCTCGGATGTAGTATTTTCCAACATTCCTGGCGGGTCGGCCCCTACTTCTCGGTGGGCACATTATATACGTCCATATTGTAATTTAACCTAACCTAACCCATCTAGACCCTCGCTGGTAATGTTTTACAAAATTCCGGTCGTGTGTGCCCGTACTTCTCGATGGGGACATTATATACGTCTATAACGTTATATATCCTAACCTAAGGGAAGCTAACATCTCGGATGTAGTATTTTCCACCATTCCTGGCGGGTCGGCCCCTACTCCTAGGTGGGCACATTATATACGTCCATATCGCAATATAAACTAACCTAACCCATCTAGACCCTCGCCGGTAATGTTTTACAAAATCCCGGTCGTGTCGGCCCGTACTTCTCGGTGGGGAAATTATATACGTCTTTAACGTTATATATCCTAACCTAAGGGATCCTAACTTCTCGGATGTAGTATTTTCCAACATTCCTGGCGGGTCGGCCCCTACTTCTCGGTGGGCACATTATATTAGTCCATATCGTAATATAACCTAACCTATCCCATCTAGACCCTCGCTGGTAATGTTTTACAAAATCCCGGTCGTGTCTGCCCGTACTTTTCCGTGGGGACATTATATGAGTCTATAACTTTATATATCCTAACCTGAGGGAACCTAACATTTCGGATGTAGTATTTTCCAACATTCCTGGCTGGTCGGCCCCTACTTCCAAGTGGGCACATTATATACGTCTATATCGTAATATGACCTAACCTAACCCATCTAGACCCTCGCTGGTAATGTTTTACAATATCCCGGTCGTGTCTACCCGTACATCTCGGTGGGGAAATTATATACGTCTTTAACGTTATATATCCTAACCTAAGGGAACCTAACTTCTCGGATGTAGTATTTTCCAACATTCCTGGCGGGTCGGCCCCTACTTCTCAGTGGGCACATTATATACGTCTATATCGTAATATGACCTAACCTAACCCATCCAGACCCTCGCTGGTAATGTTTTACAATATCCCGGTCGTGTCTACCCGTACATCTCGGTGGGGACATTATATACGTCTATAACGTTATATATCCTAACCTAATGGAACCTAACATCTCGGATGTAGTATTTTTCAACATTCCTGGCGGGCCGGCCCCTACTTCTCGGTGGCCACATTATATACGTCTATATCGTAATATAACTTAACCTAACCCATCTAGACCCTCGCCGGTAATGTTTTATAAAATCCCGGTCGTGTCGGCCCGTACTTCTCGGTGGGGAAATTATATACGTCTTTAACGTTATATATCCTAACCTAAGGGAGCCTAACTTCTCGGATGTAGTATTTTCCAACATTCCTGGCGGGTCGGCCCCTACTTCTCGGTGGGCACATTATATACGTCTATATCGTAATATAACTTAACCTAACCCATCTAGACCCTCGCCGGTAATGTTTTACAAAATCCCGGTCGTGTCGGCCCGTACTTCTCGGTGGGGAAATTATATACGTCTTTAACGTTATATATCCTAACCTAAGGGAACCTAACTTCTCGGATGTAGTATTTTCCAACATTCCTGGCGGGTCGGCCCCTACTTCTCGGTGGGCACATTATATACGTCTATATCGTAATATGACCTAACCTAACCCATCTAGACCCTCGCTGGTAATGTTTTACAATATCCCGGTCGTGTCTACCCGTACATCTCGGTGGGGACATTATATACGTCTATAACGTTATATATCCTAACCTAAGGGAACCTAACATCTCGGATGTAGTATTTTCCAACATTCCTGGCGGGCCGGCCCCTACTTCTCGGTGGGCACATTATATACGTCTATATCGTAATATAACTTAACCTAACCCATCTAGACCCTCGCCGGTAATGTTTTACAAAATCCCAGTCGTGTCGGCCCGTACTTCTCGGTGGGCACATTATATACGTCCATATCGCAATATAAACTAACCTAACCCATCTAGATCCTCGCTGTTAATGTTTTACAAAATTCCGGTCGTGTGTGCCCGTACTTTGCCGTGGGGACATTATATAAGTCTATAACGTTACATATCCTAACCTAAGGGAACCTAACACCTCGGATGTAGTATTTTCCAACATTCCTGCCGGGTCGGCCCCTACTTCTCGGTGGGCACATTATATACGTCTATAACGTAATATAACCTAACCAAACCCACCTAGACCATCGCTGGTAATGTTTCACAGAATCCCGTTCGTGTCGTCCCGTACGTCTCGGTGCGGATATTATATACGTCTATAACGATATATCCTAACCTAAGGCAACTTAACATCTCGGATGTAGTATTTTCCAACATTCCTGGCGGGTCGGCCCCTACTTCTCGGTGGGCACATTATATACGTCTATATTGTAATAGGACCTAACCTAACCCATCTAGACCCTTGCTGGTAATGTTTTACAATATCCCGGTCGTGTCTACCCGTACATCTCGGTGGGGACATTATATACGTCTATAACGTTATATATCCTAACCTAAAGGAACCTAACTTCTCGGATGTAGTATTTTCCAACATTCCTGGCGGGTCGGCCCCTACTTCTCGGTGGGCACATTATATTAGTCCATATCGTAATATAACCTAACCTGACCCATGTAGACCCTCGCTGGCAATGTTTTACAAAATTCCGGTCGTGTGTGCCCGTACTTTGCCGTGGGGACATTATATAAGTCTATAACGTTACATATCCTAACCTAAGGGAACCTAACATCTCGGTTGTAGTATTTTCCAACATTCCTGGCGGGTCGGCCCGTACTTCTCGGTGGGCACATTATATACGTCCATATCGTAATGTGACCTAACCTAACCCATCTAGACACTCGCTGGTAATGTTTTACAAAATCCCGGTCGTGTCTACCCGTACATCTCGGTGGGGAAATTATATACGTCTATAACGTTATATATCCTAACCTAAGGGAACATAACATCTCGGATGTAGTATTTTCCAACATTCCTGGCGGGTCGGCCCCTACTTCTCGGTGGGCACATTATATACGTCCATATTGTAATTTAACCTAACCTAACCCATCTAGACCCTCGCTGGTAATGTTTTACAAAATTCCGGTCGTGTGTGCCCGTACTTCTCGATGGGGACATTATATACGTCTATAACGTTATATATCCTAACCTAAGGGAAGCTAACATATCGGATGTAGTATTTTCCACCATTCCTGGCGGGTCGGCCCCTACTCCTAGGTGGGCACATTATATACGTCCATATCGCAATATAAACTAACCTAACCCATCTAGACCCTCGCCGGTAATGTTTTACAAAATCCCGGTCGTGTCTACCCGTACATCTCGGTGGGGACATTATATACGTCTATAACGTTATATATCCTAACCTAAGGGAACCTAACATCTCGGATGTAGTATTTTCCAACATTCCTGGCGGGCCGGCCCCTACTTCTCGGTGGGCACATTATATACGTCTATATCGTAATATAACTTAACCTAACCCATCTAGACCCTCGCCGGTAATGTTTTACAAAATCCCGGTCGTGTCGGCCCGTACTTCTCGGTGGGGAAATTATATACGTCTATAACGTTATATATCCTAACCTAAGGGAACCTAACATCTCGGATGTAGTATTTTCCAACATTCCTGGCGGGCCGGCCCCTACTTCTCGGTGGGCACATTATATACGTCTATATCGTAATATAACTTAACCTAACCCATCTAGACCCTCGCCGGTAATGTTTTACAAAATCCCGGTCGTGTCGGCCCGTACTTCTCGGTGGGCACATTATATACGTCCATATCGCAATATAAACTAACCTAACCCATCTAGACCCTCGCTGTTAATGTTTTACAAAATTCCGGTCGTGTGTGCCCGTACTTTGCCGTGGGGACATTATAATAGTCTATAACGTTACATATCCTAACCTAAGGGAACCTAACTTCTCGGATGTAGTATTTTCCAACATTCCTGGCGGGTCGGCCCCTACTTCTCGGTGGGCACATTATATTAGTCCATATCGTAATATAACCTAACCTAACCCATGTAGACCCTCGCTGGTAATGTTTTACAAAATTCCGGTCGTGTGTGCCCGTACTTTGCCGTGGGGACATTATATAAGTCTATAACGTTAGATATCCTAACCTAAGGGAACCTAACATCTCGGATGTAGTATTTTCCAACATTCCTGGCGGGTCGGCCCCTACTTCTCGGTGGGCACATTATATACGTCTATATCGTAATATAACCTAACCTAACCCATCTAGACCCTCGCCGGTAATGTTTTACAAAATCCCGGTCGTGTCTACCCGTACATCTCGGTGGGGACATTATATACGTCTATAACGTTATATATCCTAACCTAAGGGAACCTAACATCTCGGATGTAGTATTTTCCAACATTCCTGGCGGGTCGGCCCCTACTTCTCGGTGGGCACATTATATAAGTCTATATCGTAATATAACCTAACCTAACCCATCTAGACCCTCGCCGGTAATGTTTTACAAAATCCCGGTCGTGTCGGCCCGTACTTCTCGGTGGGGAAATTATATACGTCTTTAACGTTATATATCCTAACCTAAGGGAACCTAACTTCTCGGATGTAGTATTTTCCAATATTCCTGGCGGGTCGGCCCCTACTTCTCGGTGGGCACATTATATTAGTCCATATCGTAATATAACCTAACCTAACCCATGTAGACCCTCGCTGGTAATGTTTTACAAAATTCCGGTCGTGTGTGCCCGTACTTTGCCGTGGGGACATTATATAAGTCTATAACGTTAGATATCCTAACCTAAGGGAACCTAACATCTCGGATGTAGTATTTTCCAACATTCCTGGCGGGTCGGCCCCTACTTCTCGGTGGGCACATTATATACGTCTATATCGTAATATAACCTAACCTAACCCATCTAGACCCTCGCGGGAATGTTTTACAAAATCCCGGTCGTGTCGGCCCGTACTTCTCGGTGGGGAAATTATATACGTCTTTAACGTTATATATCCTAACCTAAGGGATCCTAACTTCTCGGATGTAGTATTTTCCAACATTCCTGGCGGGTCGGCCCCTACTTCTCGGTGGGCACATTATATTAGTCCATATCGTAATATAACCTAACCTATCCCATCTAGACCCTCGCTGGTAATGTTTTACAAAATCCCGGTCGTATCTGCCCGTACTTTTCCGTGGGGACATTATATACGTCTATAACTTTATATATCCTAACCTGAGGGAACCTAACATCTCGGATGTAGTATTTTCCAACATTCCTGGCTGGTCGGCCCCTACTTCCCGGTGGGCACATTATATACGTCTATATCGTAATATGACCTAACCTAACCCATCTAGACCCTCGCTGGTAATGCTTTACAATATCCCGGTCGTGTCTACACGTACATCTCGGTGGGGAAATTATTTACGTCTTTAACGTTACATATCCTAACCTAAGGGAACCTAACTTCTCGGATGTAGTATTTTCCAACATGCCTGGCGGGTCGGCCCCTACTTCTCAGTGGGCACATTATATACGTCTATATCGTAATATGACCTAACCTAACCCATCCAGACCCTCGCTGGTAATGTTTTACAATATCCCGGTCGTGTCTACCCGTACATCTCGGTGGGGACATTATATACGTCTATAACGTTATATATCCTAACCTAAGGGAACCTAACATCTCGGATGTAGTATTTTCCAACATTCCTGGCGGGCCGGCCCCTACTTCTCGGTGGGCACATTATATACGTCTATATCGTAATATAACTTAACCTAACCCATATAGACCCTCGCCGGTAATGTTTTACAAAATCCCGGTCGTGTCGGCCCGTACTTCTCGGTGGGGAAATTATATACGTCTATAACGTTATATATCCTAACCTAAGGGAACCTAACATCTCGGATGTAGTATTTTCCAACATTCCTGGCGGGCCGGCCCCTACTTCTCGGTGGGCACATTATATACGTCTATATCGTAATATAACTTAACCTAACCCATCTAGACCCTCGCCGGTAATGTTTTACAAAATCCCGGTCGTGTCGGCCCGTACTTCTCGGTGGGCACATTATAATCGTCCATATCGCAATATAAACTAACCTAACCCATCTAGACCCTCGCTGTTAATGTTTTACAAAATTCCGGTCGTGTGTGCCCGTACTTTGCCGTGGGGACATTATATAAGTCTATAACGTTACATATCCTAACCTAAGGGAACCTAACTTCTCGGATGTAGTATTTTCCAACATTCCTGGCGGGTCGGCCCCTACTTCTCGGTGGGCACATTATATTAGTCCATATCGTAATATAACCTAACCTAACCCATGTAGACCCTCGCTGGTAATGTTTTACAAAATTCCGGTCGTGTGTGCCCGTACTTTGCCGTGGGGACATTATATAAGTCTATAACGTTACATATCCTAACCTAAGGGAACCTAACATCTCGGTTGTAGTATTTTCCAACATTCCTGGCGGGTCGGCCCGTACTTCTCGGTGGGCACATTATATACGTCCATATCGTAATGTAACCTAACCTAACCCATCTAGACACTCGCTGGTAATGTTTTACAAAATCCCGGTCGTGTCTACCCGTACATCTCGGTGGGGAAATTATATACGTCTATAACGTTATATATCCTAACCTAAGGGAACCTAACATCTCGGATGTAGTATTTTCCAACATTCCTGGCGGGTCGGCCCCTACTTCTCGGTGGGCACATTATATACGTCCATATTGTATTTTAACCTAACCTAACCCATCTAGACCCTCGCTGGTAATGTTTTACAAAATTCCGGTCGTGTGTGCCCGTACTTCTCGATGGGGACATTATATACGTCTATAACGTTATATATCCTAACCTAAGGGAAGCTAACATCTCGGATGTAGTATTTTCCACCATTCCTGGCGGGTCGGCCCCTACTCCTAGGTGGGCACATTATATACGTCCATATCGCAATATAAACTAACCTAACCCATCTAGACCCTCGCCGGTAATGTTTTACAAAATCCCGGTCGTGTCTACCCGTACATCTCGGTGGGGACATTATATACGTCTATAACGTTATATATCCTAACCTAAGGGAACCTAACATCTCGGATGTAGTATTTTCCAACATTCCTGGCGGGTCGGCCCCTACTTCTCGGTGGGCACATTATATACGTCTATATCGTAATATAACCTAACCTAACCCATCTAGACCCTCGCCGGTAATGTTTTACAAAATCCCGGTCGTGTCGGCCCGTACTTCTCGGTGGGGAAATTATATACGTCTTTAACGTTATATATCCTAACCTAAGGGAACCTAACTTCTCGGATGTAGTATTTTCCAACATTCCTGGCGGGTCGGCCCCTACTTCTCGGTGGGCACATTATATTAGTCCATATCGTAATATAACCTAACCTAACCCATGTAGACCCTCGCTGGTAATGTTTTACAAAATTCCGGTCGTGTGTGCCCGTACTTTGCCGTGGGGACATTATATAAGTCTATAACGTTAGATATCCTAACCTAAGGGAACCTAACATCTCGGATGTAGTATTTTCCAACATTCCTGGCGGGTCGGCCCCTACTTCTCGGTGGGCACATTATATTAGTCCATATCGTAATATAACCTAACCTATCCCATCTAGACCCTCGCTGGTAATGTTTTACAAAATCCCGGTCGTATCTGCCCGTACTTTTCCGTGGGGACATTATATACGTCTATAACTTTATATATCCTAACCTGAGGGAACCTAACATCTCGGATGTAGTATTTTCCAACATTCCTGGCTGGTCGGCCCCTACTTCCCGGTGGGCACATTATATACGTCTATATCGTAATATGACCTAACCTAACCCATCTAGACCCTCGCTGGTAATGCTTTACAATATCCCGGTCGTGTCTACCCGTACATCTCGGTGGGGAAATTATATACGTCTTTAACGTTACATATCCTAACCTAAGGGAACCTAACTTCTCGGATGTAGTATTTTCCAACATTCCTGGCGGGTCGGCCCCTACTTCTCAGTGGGCACATTATATACGTCTATATCGTAATATGACCTAACCTAACCCATCCAGACCCTCGCTGGTAATGTTTTACAATATCCCGGTCGTGTCTACCCGTACATCTCGGTGGGGACATTATATACGTCTATAACGTTATATATCCTAACCTAAGGGAACCTAACATCTCGGATGTAGTATTTTCCAACATTCCTGGCGGGCCGGCCCCTACTTCTCGGTGGGCACATTATATACGTCTATATCGTAATATAACTTAACCTAACCCATCTAGACCCTCGCCGGTAATGTTTTACAAAATCCCGGTCGTGTCGGCCCGTACTTCTCGGTGGGGAAATTATATACGTCTATAACGTTATATATCCTAACCTAAGGGAACCTAACATCTCGGATGTAGTATTTTCCAACATTCCTGGCGGGCCGGCCCCTACTTCTCGGTGGGCACATTATATACGTCTATATCGTAATATAACTTAACCTAACCCATCTAGACCCTCGCCGGTAATGTTTTACAAAATCCCGGTCGTGTCGGCCCGTACTTCTCGGTGGGCACATTATATACGTCCATATCGCAATATAAACTAACCTAACCCATCTAGACCCTCGCTGTTAATGTTTTACAAAATTCCGGTCGTGTGTGCCCGTACTTTGCCGTGGGGACATTATATAAGTCTATAACGTTACATATCCTATCCTAAGGGAACCTAACTTCTCGGATGTAGTATTTTCCAACATTCCTGGCGGGTCGGCCCCTACTTCTCGGTGGGCACATTATATTAGTCCATATCGTAATATAACCTAACCTAACCCATGTAGACCCTCGCTGGTAATGTTTTACAAAATTCCGGTCGTGTGTGCCCGTACTTTGCCGTGGGGACATTATATAAGTCTATAACGTTACATATCCTAACCTAAGGGAACCTAACATCTCGGTTGTAGTATTTTCCAACATTCCTGGCGGGTCGGCCCGTACTTCTCGGTGGGCACATTATATACGTCCATATCGTAATGTAACCTAACCTAACCCATCTAGACACTCGCTGGTAATGTTTTACAAAATCCCGGTCGTGTCTACCCGTACATCTCGGTGGGGAAATTATATACGTCTATAACGTTATATATCCTAACCTAAGGGATCCTAACTTCTCGGATGTAGTATTTTCCAACATTCCTGGCGGGTCGGCCCCTACTTCTCGGTGGGCACATTATACTAGTCCATATCGTAATATAACCTAACCTATCCCATCTAGACCCTCGCTGGTAATGTTTTACAAAATCCCGGTCGTATCTGCCCGTACTTTTCCGTGGGGACATTATATACGTCTATAACTTTATATATCCTAACCTGAGGGAACCTAACATCTCGGATGTAGTATTTTCCAACATTCCTGGCTGGTCGGCCCCTACTTCCCGGTGGGCACATTATATACGTCTATATCGTAATATGACCTAACCTAACCCATCTAGACCCTCGCTGGTAATGCTTTACAATATCCCGGTCGTGTCTACCCGTACATCTCGGTGGGGAAATTATATACGTCTTTAACGTTACATATCCTAACCTAAGGGAACCTAACTTCTCGGATGTAGTATTTTCCAACATTCCTGGCGGGTCGGCCCCTACTTCTCAGTGGGCACATTATATACGTCTATATCGTAATATGACCTAACCTAACCCATCCAGACCCTCGCTGGTAATGTTTTACAATATCCCGGTCGTGTCTACCCGTACATCTCGGTGGGGACATTATATACGTCTATAACGTTATATATCCTAACCTAAGGGAACCTAACATCTCGGATGTAGTATTTTCCAACATTCCTGGCGGGCCGGCCCCTACTTCTCGGTGGGCACATTATATACGTCTATATCGTAATATAACTTAACCTAACCCATCTAGACCCTCGCCGGTAATGTTTTACAAAATCCCGGTCGTGTCGGCCCGTACTTCTCGGTGGGGAAATTATATACGTCTATAACGTTATATATCCTAACCTAAGGGAACCTAACATCTCGGATGTAGTATTTTCCAACATTCCTGGCGGGCCGGCCCCTACTTCTCGGTGGGCACATTATATACGTCTATATCGTAATATAACTTAACCTAACCCATCTAGACCCTCGCCGGTAATGTTTTACAAAATCCCGGTCGTGTCGGCCCGTACTTCTCGGTGGGCACATTATATACGTCCATATCGCAATATAAACTAACCTAACCCATCTAGACCCTCGCTGTTAATGTTTTACAAAATTCCGGTCGTGTGTGCCCGTACTTTGCCGTGGGGACATTATATAAGTCTATAACGTTACATATCCTAACCTAAGGGAACCTAACTTCTCGGATGTAGTATTTTCCAACATTCCTGGCGGGTCGGCCCCTACTTCTCGGTGGGCACATTATATTAGTCCATATCGTAATATAACCTAACCTAACCCATGTAGACCCTCGCTGGTAATGTTTTACAAAATTCCGGTCGTGTGTGCCCGTACTTTGCCGTGGGGACATTATATAAGTCTATAACGTTACATATCCTAACCTAAGGGAACCTAACATCTCGGTTGTAGTATTTTCCAACATTCCTGGCGGGTCGGCCCGTACTTCTCGGTGGGCACATTATATACGTCCATATCGTAATGTAACCTAACCTAACCCATCTAGACACTCGCCGGTAATGTTTTACAAAATCCCGGTCGTGTCTACCCGTACATCTCGGTGGGGACATTATATACGTCTATAACGTTATATATCCTAACCTAAGGGAACCTAACATCTCGGATGTAGTATTTTCCAACATTCCTGGCGGGTCGGCCCCTACTTCTCGGTGGGCACATTATATACGTCTATATCGTAATATAACCTAACCTAACCCATCTAGACCCTCGCCGGTGATGTTTTACAAAATCCCGGTCGTGTCGGCCCGTACTTCTCGGTGGGGAAATTATATACGTCTTTAACGTTATATATCCTAACCTAAGGGAACCTAACTTCTCGGATGTAGTATTTTCCAACATTCCTGGCGGGTCGGCCCCTACTTCTCGGTGGGCACATTATATTAGTCCATATCGTAATATAACCTAACCTATCCCATCTAGACCCTCGCTGGTAATGTTTTACAAAATCCCGGTCGTATCTGCCCGTACTTCTCGGTGGGCACATTATATACGTCCATATCGCAATATAAACTAACCTAACCCATCTAGACCCTCGCTGTTAATGTTTTACAAAATTCCGGTCGTGTGTGCCCGTACTTTGCCGTGGGGACATTATATAAGTCTATAACGTTACATATCCTAACCTAAGGGAACCTAACTTCTCGGATGTAGTATTTTCCAACATTCCTGGCGGGTCGGCCCCTACTTCTCGGTGGGCACATTATATTAGTCCATATCGTAATATAACCTAACCTAACCCATGTAGACCCTCGCTGGTAATGTTTTACAAAATTCCGGTCGTGTGTGCCCGTACTTTGCCGTGGGGACATTATATAAGTCTATAACGTTACATATCCTAACCTAAGGGAACCTAACATCTCGGTTGTAGTATTTTCCAACATTCCTGGCGGGTCGGCCCGTACTTCTCGGTGGGCACATTATATACGTCCATATCGTAATGTAACCTAACCTAACCCATCTAGACACTCGCTGGTAATGTTTTACAAAATCCCGGTCGTGTCTACCCGTACATCTCGGTGGGGAAATTATATACGTCTATAACGTTATATATCCTAACCTAAGGGAACCTAACATCTCGGATGTAGTATTTTCCAACATTCCTGGCGGGTCGGCCCCTACTTTTCGGTGGGCACATTATATACGTCCATATTGTAATTTAACCTAACCTAACCCATCTAGACCCTCGCTGGTAATGTTTTACAAAATTCCAGTCGTGTGTGCCCGTACTTCTCGATGGGGACATTATATTCGTCTATAACGTTATATATCCTAACCTAAGGGAAGCTAACATCTCGGATGTAGTATTTTCCACCATTCCTGGCGGGTCGGCCCCTACTCCTAGGTGGGCACATTATATACGTCCATATCGCAATATAAACTAACCTAACCCATCTAGACCCTCGCCGGTAATGTTTTACAAAATCCCGGTCGTGTCTACCCGTACGTCTCGGTGGGGACATTATATACGTCTATAACGTTATATATCCTAACCTAAGGGAACCTAATATCTCGGATGTAGTATTTTCCAATATTCCTGGCGGGTCGGCCCCTACTTCTCGATGGGCACATTATATACGTCTATATCGTAATATAACCTAACCTAACCCATCTAGACCCTCGCCGGTAATGTTTTACAAAATCCCGGTCGTGTCGGCCCGTACATCTCGGTGGGGAAATTATATACGTCTTTAACGTTATATATCCTAACCTAAGGGAACCTAACTTCTCGGATGTAGTATTTTCCAACATTCCTGGCGGGTCGGCCCCTACTTCTCGGTGGGCACATTATATTAGTCCATATCGTAATATAACCTAACCTAACCCATGTAGAACCTCGCTGGTAATGTTTTACAAAATTCCGGTCGTGTGTGCCCGTACTTTGCCGTGGGGACATTATATAAGTCTATAACGTTAAATATCCTAACCTAAGGGAACCTAACATCTCGGATGTAGTATTTTCCAACATTCCTGGCGGGCCGGCCCCTACTTCTCGGTGGGCACATTATATACGTCTATATCGTAATATAACTTAACCTAACCCATCGAGACCCTCGCCGGTAATGTTTTACAAAATCCCGGTCGTGTCGGCCCGTACTTCTCGGTGGGCACATTATATACGTCCATATCGCAATATAAACTAACCTAACCCATCTAGACCCTCGCTGTTAATGTTTTACAAAATTCCGGTCGTGTGTGCCCGTACTTTGCCGTGGGGACATTATATAAGTCTATAACGTTACATATCCTAACCTAAGGGAACCTAACACCTCGGATGTAGTATTTTCCAACATTCCTGCCGGGTCGGCCCCTACTTCTCGGTGGGCACATTATATACGTCTATAACGTAATATAACCTAACCAAACCCACCTAGACCATCGCTGGTAATGTTTCACAGAATCCCGTTCGTGTCGTCCCGTACGTCTCGGTGCGGATATTATATACGTCTATAACGATATATCCTAACCTAAGGCAACTTAACATCTCGGATGTAGTATTTTCCAACATTCCTGGCGGGTCGGCCCCTACTTCTCGGTGGGCACATTATATACGTCTATATTGTAATATGACCTAACCTAACCCATCTAGACCCTCGCTGGTAATGTTTTACAATATCCCGGTCGTGTCTACCCGTACATCTCGGTGGGGACATTATATACGTCTATAACGTTATATATCCTAACCTAAAGGAACCTAACTTCTCGGATGTAGTATTTTCCAACATTCCTGGCGGGTCTGCCCCTACTTCTCGGTGGGCACATTATACTAGTCCATATCGTAATATAACCTAACCTAACCCATGTAGACCCTCGCTGGTAATGTTTTACAAAATTCCGGTCGTGTGTGCCCGTACTTTGCCGTGGGGACATTATATAAGTCTATAACGTTACATATCCTAACCTAAGGGAACCTAACATCTCGGTTGCAGTATTTTCCAACATTCCTGGCGGGTCGGCCCGTACTTCTCGGTGGGCACATTATATACGTCCATATCGTAATGTAACCTAACCTAACCCATCTAGACACTCGCTGGTAATGTTTTACAAAATCCCGGTCGTGTCTACCCGTACATCTCGGTGGGGACATTATATACGTCTATAACGTTATATATCCTAACCTAAGGGAACCTAACATCTCGGATGTAGTATTTTCCAACATTCCTGGCGGGTCGGCCCCTACTTCTCGGTGGGCACATTATATACGTCTATATCGTAATATAACTTAACCTAACCCATCTAGACCCTCGCCGGTAATGTTTTACAAAATCCCGGTCGTGTCGGCCCGTACTTCTCGGTGGGCACATTATATACGTCCATATCGCAATATAAACTAACCTAACCCATCTAGACCCTCGCTGTTAATGTTTTACAAAATTCCGGTCGTGTGTGCCCGTACTTTGCCGTGGGGACATTATATAAGTCTATAACGTTACATATCCTAACCTAAGGGAACCTAACACCTCGGATGTAGTATTTTCCAACATTCCTGCCGGGTCGGCCCCTACTTCTCGGTGGGCACATTATATACGTCTATAACGTAATATAACCTAACCAAACCCACCTAGACCATCGCTGGTAATGTTTCACAGAATCCCGTTCGTGTCGTCCCGTACGTCTCGGTGCGGATGTTATATACGTCTATAACGATATATCCTAACCTAAGGCAACTTAACATCTCGGATGTAGTATTTTCCAACATTCCTGGCGGGTCGGCCCCTACTTCTCGGTGGGCACATTATATACGTCTATATTGTAATATGACCTAACCTAACCCATCTAGACCCTCGCTGGTAATGTTTTACAATATCCCGGTCGTGTCTACCCGTACATCTCGGTGGGGACATTATATACGTCTATAACGTTATATATCCTAACCTAAAGGAACCTAACTTCTCGGATGTAGTATTTTCCAACATTCCTGGCGGGTCTGCCCCTACTTCTCGGTGGGCACATTATATTAGTCCATATCGTAATATAACCTAACCTAACCCATGTAGACCCTCGCTGGTAATGTTTTACAAAATTCCGGTCGTGTGTGCCCGTACTTTGCCGTGGGGACATTATATAAGTCTATAACGTTACATATCCTAACCTAAGGGAACCTAACATCTCGGTTGCAGTATTTTCCAACATTCCTGGCGGGTCGGCCCGTACTTCTCGGTGGGCACATTATATACGTCCATATCGTAATATAACCTAACCTAACCCATGTAGAACCTCGCTGGTAATGTTTTACAAAATTCCGGTCGTGTGTGCCCGTACTTTGCCGTGGGGACATTATATAAGTCTATAACGTTAAATATCCTAACCTAAGGGAACCTAACATCTCGGATGTAGTATTTTCCAACATTCCTGGCGGGCCGGCCCCTACTTCTCGGTGGGCACATTATATACGTCTATATCGTAATATAACTTAACCTAACCCATCGAGACCCTCGCCGGTAATGTTTTACAAAATCCCGGTCGTGTCGGCCCGTACTTCTCGGTGGGCACATTATATACGTCCATATCGCAATATAAACTAACCTAACCCATCTAGACCCTCGCTGTTAATGTTTTACAAAATTCCGGTCGTGTGTGCCCGTACTTTGCCGTGGGGACATTATATAAGTCTATAACGTTACATATCCTAACCTAAGGGAACCTAACACCTCGGATGTAGTATTTTCCAACATTCCTGCCGGGTCGGCCCCTACTTCTCGGTGGGCACATTATATACGTCTATAACGTAATATAACCTAACCAAACCCACCTAGACCATCGCTGGTAATGTTTCACAGAATCCCGTTCGTGTCGTCCCGTACGTCTCGGTGCGGATATTATATACGTCTATAACGATATATCCTAACCTAAGGCAACTTAACATCTCGGATGTAGTATTTTCCAACATTCCTGGCGGGTCGGCCCCTACTTCTCGGTGGGCACATTATATACGTCTATATTGTAATATGACCTAACCTAACCCATCTAGACCCTCGCTGGTAATGTTTTACAATATCCCGGTCGTGTCTACCCGTACATCTCGGTGGGGACATTATATACGTCTATAACGTTATATATCCTAACCTAAAGGAACCTAACTTCTCGGATGTAGTATTTTCCAACATTCCTGGCGGGTCTGCCCCTACTTCTCGGTGGGCACATTATACTAGTCCATATCGTAATATAACCTAACCTAACCCATGTAGACCCTCGCTGGTAATGTTTTACAAAATTCCGGTCGTGTGTGCCCGTACTTTGCCGTGGGGACATTATATAAGTCTATAACGTTACATATCCTAACCTAAGGGAACCTAACATCTCGGTTGCAGTATTTTCCAACATTCCTGGCGGGTCGGCCCGTACTTCTCGGTGGGCACATTATATACGTCCATATCGTAATGTAACCTAACCTAACCCATCTAGACACTCGCTGGTAATGTTTTACAAAATCCCGGTCGTGTCTACCCGTACATCTCGGTGGGGACATTATATACGTCTATAACGTTATATATCCTAACCTAAGGGAACCTAACATCTCGGATGTAGTATTTTCCAACATTCCTGGCGGGTCGGCCCCTACTTCTCGGTGGGCACATTATATACGTCTATATCGTAATATAACTTAACCTAACCCATCTAGACCCTCGCCGGTAATGTTTTACAAAATCCCGGTCGTGTCGGCCCGTACTTCTCGGTGGGCACATTATATACGTCCATATCGCAATATAAACTAACCTAACCCATCTAGACCCTCGCTGTTAATGTTTTACAAAATTCCGGTCGTGTGTGCCCGTACTTTGCCGTGGGGACATTATATAAGTCTATAACGTTACATATCCTAACCTAAGGGAACCTAACACCTCGGATGTAGTATTTTCCAACATTCCTGCCGGGTCGGCCCCTACTTCTCGGTGGGCACATTATATACGTCTATAACGTAATATAACCTAACCAAACCCACCTAGACCATCGCTGGTAATGTTTCACAGAATCCCGTTCGTGTCGTCCCGTACGTCTCGGTGCGGATGTTATATACGTCTATAACGATATATCCTAACCTAAGGCAACTTAACATCTCGGATGTAGTATTTTCCAACATTCCTGGCGGGTCGGCCCCTACTTCTCGGTGGGCACATTATATACGTCTATATTGTAATATGACCTAACCTAACCCATCTAGACCCTCGCTGGTAATGTTTTACAATATCCCGGTCGTGTCTACCCGTACATCTCGGTGGGGACATTATATACGTCTATAACGTTATATATCCTAACCTAAAGGAACCTAACTTCTCGGATGTAGTATTTTCCAACATTCCTGGCGGGTCTGCCCCTACTTCTCGGTGGGCACATTATATTAGTCCATATCGTAATATAACCTAACCTAACCCATGTAGACCCTCGCTGGTAATGTTTTACAAAATTCCGGTCGTGTGTGCCCGTACTTTGCCGTGGGGACATTATATAAGTCTATAACGTTACATATCCTAACCTAAGGGAACCTAACATCTCGGTTGCAGTATTTTCCAACATTCCTGGCGGGTCGGCCCGTACTTCTCGGTGGGCACATTATATACGTCCATATCGTAATGTAACCTAACCTAACCCATCTAGACACTCGCTGGTAATGTTTTACAAAATCCCGGTCGTGTCTACCCGTACATCTCGGTGGGGACATTATATACGTCTATAACGTTATATATCCTAACCTAAGGGAACCTAACATCTCGGATGTAGTATTTTCCAACATTCCTGGTGGGTCGGCCCCTACTTCTCGGTGGGCACATTATATACGTCCATATTGTAATTTAACCTAACCTAACCCATCTAGACCCTCGCTGGTAATGTTTTACAAAATTCCGGTCGTGTGTGCCCGTACTTCTCGATGGGGACATTATATACGTCTATAACGTTATATATCCTAACCTAAGGGAAGCTAACATCTCGGATGTAGTATTTTCCACCATTCCTGGCGGGTCGGCCCCTACTCCTAGGTGGGCACATTATATACGTCCATATCGCAATATAAACTAACCTAACCCATCTAGACCCTCGCCGGTAATGTTTTACAAAATCCCGGTCGTGTCTACCCGTACATCTCGGTGGGGACATTATATACGTCTATAACGTTATATATCCTAACCTAAGGGAACCTAACATCTCGGATGTAGTATTTTCCAACATTCCTGGCGGGTCGGCCCCTACTTCTCGGTGGGCACATTATATACGTCTATATCGTAATATAACCTAACCTAACCCATCTAGACCCTCGCCGGTAATGTTTTACAAAATCCCGGTCGTGTCGGCCCGTACTTCTCGGTGGGGAAATTATATACGTCTTTAACGTTATATATCCTAACCTAAGGGAACCTAACTTCTCGGATGTAGTATTTTCCAACATTCCTGGCGGGTCGGCCCCTACTTCTCGGTGGGCACATTATATTAGTCCATATCGTAATATAACCTAACCTAACCCATGTAGACCCTCGCTGGTAATGTTTTACAAAATTCCGGTCGTGTGTGCCCGTACTTTGCCGTGGGGACATTATATAAGTCTATAACGTTATATATCCTAACCTAAAGGAACCTAACTTCTCGGATGTAGTATTTTCCAACATTCCTGGCGGGTCTGCCCCTACTTCTCGGTGGGCACATTATATTAGTCCATATCGTAATATAACCTAACCTAACCCATGTAGACCCTCGCTGGTAATGTTTTACAAAATTCCGGTCGTGTGTGCCCGTACTTTGCCGTGGGGTCATTATATAAGTCTATAACGTTACATATCCTAACCTAAGGGAACCTAACATCTCGGTTGCAGTATTTTCCAACATTCCTGGCGGGTCGGCCCGTACTTCTCGGTGGGCACATTATATACGTCCATATCGTAATGTAACCTAACCTAACCCATCTAGACACTCGCTGGTAATGTTTTACAAAATCCCGGTCGTGTCTACCCGTACATCTCGGTGGGGACATTATATACGTCTATAACGTTATATATCCTAACCTAAGGGAACCTAACATCTCGGATGTAGTATTTTCCAACATTCCTGGCGGGTCGGCCCCTACTTCTCGGTGGGCACATTATATACGTCCATATTGTAATTTAACCTAACCTAACCCATCTAGACCCTCGCTGGTAATGTTTTACAAAATTCCGGTCGTGTGTGCCCGTACTTCTCGATGGGGACATTATATACGTCTATAACGTTATATATCCTAACCTAAGGGAAGCTAACATCTCGGATGTAGTATTTTCCACCATTCCTGGCGGGTCGGCCCCTACTCCTAGGTGGGCACATTATATACGTCCATATCGCAATATAAACTAACCTAACCCATCTAGACCCTCGCCGGTAATGTTTTACAAAATCCCGGTCGTGTCTACCCGTACATCTCGGTGGGCACATTATATACGTCTATATCGTAATATAACCTAACCTAACCCATCTAGACCCTCGCCGGTAATGTTTTACAAAATCCCGGTCGTGTCGGCCCGTACTTCTCGGTGGGGAAATTATATACGTCTTTAACGTTATATATCCTAACCTAAGGGATCCTAACTTCTCGGATGTAGTATTTTCCAACATTCCTGGCGGGTCGGCCCCTACTTCTCGGTGGGCACATTATATTAGTCCATATCGTAATATAACCTAACCTATCCCATCTAGACCCTCGCTGGTAATGTTTTACAAAATCCCGGTCGTGTCTGCCCGTACTTTTCCGTGGGGACATTATATACGTCTATAACTTTATATATCCTAACCTGAGGGAACCTATCATTTCGGATGTAGTATTTTCCAACATTCCTGGCTGGTCGGCCCCTACTTCCCGGTGGGCACATTATATACGTCTATATCGTAATATGACCTAACCTAACCCATCTAGACCCTCGCTGGTAATGTTTTACAATATCCCGGTCGTGTCTACCCGTACATCTCGGTGGGGAAATTATATACGTCTTTAACGTTATATATCCTAACCTAAGGGAACCTAACTTCTCGGATGTAGTATTTTCCAAAATTCCTGGCGGGTCGGCCCCTACTTCTCAGTGGGCACATTATATACGTCTATATCGTAATATGACCTAACCTAACCCATCCAGACCCTCGCTGGTAATGTTTTACAATATCCCGGTCGTGTCTACCCGTACATCTCGGTGGGGACATTATATACGTCTATAACGTTATATATCCTAACCTAATGGAACCTAACATCTCGGATGTAGTATTTTCCAACATTCCTGGCGGGCCGGCCCCTACTTCTCGGTGGGCACATTATATACGTCTATATCGTAATATAACTTAACCTAACCCATCTAGACCCTCGCCGGTAATGTTTTACAAAATCCCGGTCGTGTCGGCCCGTACTTCTCGGTGGGGAAATTATATACGTCTTTAACGTTATATATCCTAACCTAAGGGAACCTAACTTCTCGGATGTAGTATTTTCCAACATTCCTGGCGGGTCGGCCCCTACTTCTCGGTGGGCACATTATATACGTCTATATCGTAATATAACTTAACCTAACCCATCTAGACCCTCGCCGGTAATGTTTTACAAAATCCCGGTCGTGTCGGCCCGTACTTCTCGGTGGGCACATTATATACGTCCATATCGCAATATAAACTAACCTAACCCATCTAGACCCTCGCTGTTAATGTTTTACAAAATTCCGGTCGTGTGTGCCCGTACTTTGCCGTGGGGACATTATATAAGTCTATAACGTTACATATCCTAACCTAAGGGAACCTAACACCTCGGATGTAGTATTTTCCAACATTCCTGCCGGGTCGGCCCCTACTTCTCGGTGGGCACATTATATACGTCTATAACGTAATATAACCTAACCAAACCCACCTAGACCATCGCTGGTAATGTTTCACAGAATCCCGTTCGTGTCGTCCCGTACGTCTCGGTGCGGATATTATATACGTCTATAACGATATATCCTAACCTAAGGCAACTTAACATCTCGGATGTAGTATTTTCCAACATTCCTGGCGGGTCGGCCCCTACTTCTCGGTGGGCACATTATATACGTCTATATTGTAATATGACCTAACCTAACCCATCTAGACCCTCGCTGGTAATGTTTTACAATATCCCGGTCGTGTCTACCCGTACATCTCGGTGGGGACATTATATACGTCTATAACGTTATATATCCTAACCTAAAGGAACCTAACTTCTCGGATGTAGTATTTTCCAACATTCCTGGCGGGTCTGCCCCTACTTCTCGGTGGGCACATTATATTAGTCCATATCGTAATATAACCTAACCTAACCCATGTAGACCCTCGCTGGTAATGTTTTACAAAATTCCGGTCGTGTGTGCCCGTACTTTGCCGTGGGGACATTATATAAGTCTATAACGTTACATATCCTAACCTAAGGGAACCTAACATCTCGGTTGCAGTATTTTCCAACATTCCTGGCGGGTCGGCCCGTACTTCTCGGTGGGCACATTATATACGTCCATATCGTAATGTAACCTAACCTAACCCATCTAGACACTCGCTGGTAATGTTTTACAAAATCCCGGTCGTGTCTACCCGTACATCTCGGTGGGGACATTATATACGTCTATAACGTTATATATCCTAACCTAAGGGAACCTAACATCTCGGATGTAGTATTTTCCAACATTCCTGGTGGGTCGGCCCCTACTTCTCGGTGGGCACATTATATACGTCCATATTGTAATTTAACCTAACCTAACCCATCTAGACCCTCGCTGGTAATGTTTTACAAAATTCCGGTCGTGTGTGCCCGTACTTCTCGATGGGGACATTATATACGTCTATAACGTTATATATCCTAACCTAAGGGAAGCTAACATCTCGGATGTAGTATTTTCCACCATTCCTGGCGGGTCGGCCCCTACTCCTAGGTGGGCACATTATATACGTCCATATCGCAATATAAACTAACCTAACCCATCTAGACCCTCGCCGGTAATGTTTTACAAAATCCCGGTCGTGTCTACCCGTACATCTCGGTGGGGACATTATATACGTCTATAACGTTATATATCCTAACCTAAGGGAACCTAACATCTCGGATGTAGTATTTTCCAACATTCCTGGCGGGTCGGCCCCTACTTCTCGGTGGGCACATTATATACGTCTATATCGTAATATAACCTAACCTAACCCATCTAGACCCTCGCCGGTAATGTTTTACAAAATCCCGGTCGTGTCGGCCCGTACTTCTCGGTGGGGAAATTATATACGTCTTTAACGTTATATATCCTAACCTAAGGGAACCTAACTTCTCGGATGTAGTATTTTCCAACATTCCTGGCGGGTCGGCCCCTACTTCTCGGTGGGCACATTATATTAGTCCATATCGTAATATAACCTAACCTAACCCATGTAGACCCTCGCTGGTAATGTTTTACAAAATTCCGGTCGTGTGTGCCCGTACTTTGCCGTGGGGACATTATATAAGTCTATAACGTTATATATCCTAACCTAAAGGAACCTAACTTCTCGGATGTAGTATTTTCCAACATTCCTGGCGGGTCTGCCCCTACTTCTCGGTGGGCACATTATATTAGTCCATATCGTAATATAACCTAACCTAACCCATGTAGACCCTCGCTGGTAATGTTTTACAAAATTCCGGTCGTGTGTGCCCGTACTTTGCCGTGGGGACATTATATAAGTCTATAACGTTACATATCCTAACCTAAGGGAACCTAACATCTCGGTTGCAGTATTTTCCAACATTCCTGGCGGGTCGGCCCGTACTTCTCGGTGGGCACATTATATACGTCCATATCGTAATGTAACCTAACCTAACCCATCTAGACACTCGCTGGTAATGTTTTACAAAATCCCGGTCGTGTCTACCCGTACATCTCGGTGGGGACATTATATACGTCTATAACGTTATATATCCTAACCTAAGGGAACCTAACATCTCGGATGTAGTATTTTCCAACATTCCTGGCGGGTCGGCCCCTACTTCTCGGTGGGCACATTATATACGTCCATATTGTAATTTAACCTAACCTAACCCATCTAGACCCTCGCTGGTAATGTTTTACAAAATTCCGGTCGTGTGTGCCCGTACTTCTCGATGGGGACATTATATACGTCTATAACGTTATATATCCTAACCTAAGGGAAGCTAACATCTCGGATGTAGTATTTTCCACCATTCCTGGCGGGTCGGCCCCTACTCCTAGGTGGGCACATTATATACGTCCATATCGCAATATAAACTAACCTAACCCATCTAGACCCTCGCCGGTAATGTTTTACAAAATCCCGGTCGTGTCTACCCGTACATCTCGGTGGGCACATTATATACGTCTATATCGTAATATAACCTAACCTAACCCATCTAGACCCTCGCCGGTAATGTTTTACAAAATCCCCGTCGTGTCGGCCCGTACTTCTCGGTGGGGAAATTATATACGTCTTTAACGTTATATATCCTAACCTAAGGGATCCTAACTTCTCGGATGTAGTATTTTCCAACATTCCTGGCGGGTCGGCCCCTACTTCTCGGTGGGCACATTATATTAGTCCATATCGTAATATAACCTAACCTATCCCATCTAGACCCTCGCTGGTAATGTTTTACAAAATCCCGGTCGTGTCTGCCCGTACTTTTCCGTGGGGACATTATATACGTCTATAACTTTATATATCCTAACCTGAGGGAACCTATCATTTCGGATGTAGTATTTTCCAACATTCCTGCTGGTCGGCCCCTACTTCCCGGTGGGCACATTATATACGTCTATATCGTAATATGACCTAACCTAACCCATCTAGACCCTCGCTGGTAATGTTTTACAATATCCCGGTCGTGTCTACCCGTACATCTCGGTGGGGAAATTATATACGTCTTTAACGTTATATATCCTAACCTAAGGGAACCTAACTTCTCGGATGTAGTATTTTCCAAAACTCTGAGATAGCGCGTCCCTACTTCTCAGTGGGCACATTATATACGTCTATATCGTAATATGACCTAACCTAACCCATCCAGACCCTCGCTGGTAATGTTTTACAATATCCCGGTCGTGTCTACCCGTACATCTCGGTGGGGACATTATATACGTCTATAACGTTATATATCCTAACCTAATGGAACCTAACATCTCGGATGTAGTATTTTCCAACATTCCTGGCGGGCCGGCCCCTACTTCTCGGTGGGCACATTATATACGTCTATATCGTAATATAACTTAACCTAACCCATCTAGACCCTCGCCGGTAATGTTTTACAAAATCCCGGTCGTGTCGGCCCGTACTTCTCGGTGGGGAAATTATATACGTCTTTAACGTTATATATCCTAACCTAAGGGAACCTAACTTCTCGGATGTAGTATTTTCCAACATTCCTGGCGGGTCGGCCCCTACTTCTCGGTGGGCACATTATATACGTCTATATCGTAATATAACTTAACCTAACCCATCTAGACCCTCGCCGGTAATGTTTTACAAAATCCCGGTCGTGTCGGCCCGTACTTCTCGGTGGGCACATTATATACGTCCATATCGCAATATAAACTAACCTAACCCATCTAGACCCTCGCTGTTAATGTTTTACAAAATTCCGGTCGTGTGTGCCCGTACTTTGCCGTGGGGACATTATATAAGTCTATAACGTTACATATCCTAACCTAAGGGAACCTAACACCTCGGATGTAGTATTTTCCAACATTCCTGCCGGGTCGGCCCCTACTTCTCGGTGGGCACATTATATACGTCTATAACGTAATATAACCTAACCAAACCCACCTAGACCATCGCTGGTAATGTTTCACAGAATCCCGTTCGTGTCGTCCCGTACGTCTCGGTGCGGATATTATATACGTCTATAACGATATATCCTAACCTAAGGCAACTTAACATCTCACTCTGAGATAGCGCGCATTCCTGGCGGGTCGGCCCCTACTTCTCGGTGGGCACATTATATACGTCTATATTGTAATATGACCTAACCTAACCCATCTAGACCCTCGCTGGTAATGTTTTACAATATCCCGGTCGTGTCTACCCGTACATCTCGGTGGGGACATTATATACGTCTATAACGTTATATATCCTAACCTAAAGGAACCTAACTTCTCGGATGTAGTATTTTCCAACATTCCTGGCGGGTCTGCCCCTACTTCTCGGTGGGCACATTATATTAGTCCATATCGTAATATAACCTAACCTAACCCATGTAGACCCTCGCTGGTAATGTTTTACAAAATTCCGGTCGTGTGTGCCCGTACTTTGCCGTGGGGACATTATATAAGTCTATAACGTTACATATCCTAACCTAAGGGAACCTAACATCTCGGTTGCAGTATTTTCCAACATTCCTGGCGGGTCGGCCCGTACTTCTCGGTGGGCACATTATATACGTCCATATCGTAATGTAACCTAACCTAACCCATCTAGACACTCGCTGGTAATGTTTTACAAAATCCCGGTCGTGTCTACCCGTACATCTCGGTGGGGACATTATATACGTCTATAACGTTATATATCCTAACCTAAGGGAACCTAACATCTCGGATGTAGTATTTTCCAACATTCCTGGTGGGTCGGCCCCTACTTCTCGGTGGGCACATTATATACGTCCATATTGTAATTTAACCTAACCTAACCCATCTAGACCCTCGCTGGTAATGTTTTACAAAATTCCGGTCGTGTGTGCCCGTACTTCTCGATGGGGACATTATATACGTCTATAACGTTATATATCCTAACCTAAGGGAAGCTAACATCTCGGATGTAGTATTTTCCACCATTCCTGGCGGGTCGGCCCCTACTCCTAGGTGGGCACATTATATACGTCCATATCGCAATATAAACTAACCTAACCCATCTAGACCCTCGCCGGTAATGTTTTACAAAATCCCGGTCGTGTCTACCCGTACATCTCGGTGGGGACATTATATACGTCTATAACGTTATATATCCTAACCTAAGGGAACCTAACATCTCGGATGTAGTATTTTCCAACATTCCTGGCGGTCGGCCCCTACTTCTCGGTGGGCACATTATATACGTCTATATCGTAATATAACCTAACCTAACCCATCTAGACACTCGCCGGTAATGTTTTACAAAATCCCGGTCGTGTCGGCCCGTACTTCTCGGTGGGGAAATTATATACGTCTTTAACGTTATATATCCTAACCTAAGGGAACCTAACTTCTCGGATGTAGTATTTTCCAACATTCCTGGCGGGTCGGCCCCTACTTCTCGGTGGGCACATTATATTAGTCCATATCGTAATATAACCTAACCTAACCCATGTAGACCCTCGCTGGTAATGTTTTACAAAATTCCGGTCGTGTGTGCCCGTACTTTGCCGTGGGGACATTATATAAGTCTATAACGTTATATATCCTAACCTAAAGGAACCTAACTTCTCGGATGTAGTATTTTCCAACATTCCTGGCGGGTCTGCCCCTACTTCTCGGTGGGCACATTATATTAGTCCATATCGTAATATAACCTAACCTAACCCATGTAGACCCTCGCTGGTAATGTTTTACAAAATTCCGGTCGTGTGTGCCCGTACTTTGCCGTGGGGACATTATATAAGTCTATAACGTTACATATCCTAACCTAAGGGAACCTAACATCTCGGTTGCAGTATTTTCCAACATTCCTGGCGGGTCGGCCCGTACTTCTCGGTGGGCACATTATATACGTCCATATCGTAATGTAACCTAACCTAACCCATCTAGACACTCGCTGGTAATGTTTTACAAAATCCCGGTCGTGTCTACCCGTACATCTCGGTGGGGACATTATATACACTCTGAGATAGCGCGT